>CM074719.1:285169993-285804368 GCA_037306005.1 Rhinophrynus dorsalis | reverse complement strand
TAGTTATTACAACCTACTATAGATAGTAGGACTACAGGTCCTATTACTTGTAAAATCTATATCTAGTTGTGGGTGGCAGATATTCGGTACAATTTATTAACAGATATATGTTCCAGTTTGGAATAACATTGGGATAGACCAGTGATTCTCAACCAGGGTGCCATGGCACTTTGGTGTGCCACGAACATCATCCTAGGGTGCCCCATGTTTTATATGAAGACTAACAAAAATGGACTTTTAAACAAAGATTTATGGAAATTGTTATGCACAATATGTTTAGTTTTGTTATTAAGATTATAAGACCTAATAATAACAGTATATTTATATATTGTACCCTTCTTATGCCCTTGATAAAGTACATTAAATATGTTAGGTGTGCCCCGAATGTTCTAGATTGTGTGTTAAGGGTGCCCCAAACAAAAAAAGATTGAGAACCACTGGAATAGAAATATTTAGATTGTGACCAATTAGAATCTGCGGTGTTGTTATGTATCTGTGGTTAATACACATGTATTTGTAGTGTTTGTATTAGCGCTCTGATAGTTATATTTTGTAGTGTCTAACGGGCTTCAATGAAGAAAGAAAAGCAGTGTCATTCTGGAGAAAATCAACTGTGCCACAATGAACAAATGCAAATTCATATTGACTTAAACCAGGTTTTTATCACCATGAATGCTATAGAGTATTGTTCAAGGGGCATCCAAGAGGTTCAAGACCCATTTAGGTATTTTTATTTTTCCCTAATTGCCTTTAGTTTGTCTCATAATTATTCCACATTGCTTTTTAAAGTAGAGTTCTCTGAGAGTCTTTCTATTGGTAGAGGATAGCAGTGGGTATTGAAAAGAAAACTGATTGAGACTGAGCTGTATGCAATATCATCTTTTATCAGGCAGGCACTGACATGAAGAGAGAGAAGCATAGCGACAGTTCAGGTTGAAGAGGTAAACCCCTGAATGCTAAAGACTTCTAGAGGCATCTCTAGCATACAATTGGTTAAATGAATTAAAGGGATAGTAATACTTAGTTTTAACTTTATTTTATTTTGTACGCATTAAAAAAAACATGAAGACTGATATGTCTTATTTCTCAAACCTTTATGGTTTAAGAGATATTCACAAGCAAAGTTTCCCCCTCCTGCCCCTTTTACCTAGTGTAAGCCATCTCTTCTCAGATGTGAATCTGGTTGTAAGACCAGACAGATAACAGAAGGGCACAATCTTATTCCTATGAGAACAATGAAAGCCCTGCCCCCCTTGACAAGTTTTTTAGGTTTTTTCCCTTATCTTAATTGAAGATTGTCCCTCTCTGCAATCTACCTGGGCCCCTCCCTTCTCATATGGCTGAACAGGGGGGGGGATACTTTGCTTGTGAATATCTCTTAAACCATAAAGGTTTGAGAGATAAGACTTATATCGTTCTTCATGTTTTTTTAATGCCTACAAAATAAAATAAAGATAAAACGAAGTATTACTATCCCTTTAAATGAATGATGTGTGTACCTTACAGAAAGATAAAAGACATATAATAATCATGTTTAGGATATCTAAGCTGAGCCAGATCATCCATTATGACAACCTAGGCTACTGCCTAGGGCCCATGGCAACACAAGGAGCCCTGGCTGCAAGTGATGGGTCACAGACAGAGGTCCTGTTGTTGCTGCCATTAACATCTTGTGGCAGAAGCCCTTTTTGCTGAAAGAGAACATCATAATCCAGTTGCTCCCACTTCTGTTAGAGTCACAATGCCAGTACCTGCTAGCAGCACTCTTTGTCAGAAGCAACAGATCAAGAGATGTGAGGCCCTAAACTGGTACCTTGCCTAGGGCCCCATGGAGCTTTAGTCAGTCTCTGTATCTAAGTCAGTCTTTATGACTTAGCAACAGCTTATTCTCAGGAAATTCTCATATGGAAATGCCATAACAACAAGGGGAAGGGGCTGTGGCCGAGGTAAGGCCTAGAAGCTTTGTAGTGGCAGCCAACTTAACCATTCTCTTAAAGAGCCACCAGGGCCCTTGATTGTCCCTGCCCCCCAGGCAGATTTCCCATTATGCAAAGTAGCGAAGTACTTGACTTGGCACCTCAGATGGGATAGCCACTGCCACATTCCATGTTGAGGATGTGGTCTGCAACAGGCACCTGTTCCTGCTTTATGGAGGCCACCTTGTTAACCAGTTTACAATTAATTTTACTTGACATTGTTTAGTGCAATAGAGAGCTCGCTAGCTGCCATGGGGTTGAAATCTTATTTCTCTTTTGAGAGTAAGTGATGGTTGTACTAATATATAAAGGAGAGTAAGAGATTGTTATATTAGTATAGAGTGGAGAGTGACAATGGTTGTACTCATATAGAGAGGAAAGTGAGAGATAGCTGTGCTCATACAGAGAGGAGAGTAATAGATGCAGAACTCTTATAGAAAAGAGAGAGCGATTGTACTTATACAGTGGAGAGTGAGAGACTGCTTTACTTGTATAAACAGGAGAGCAAGAGATTGCTTTACTCATATAGAAAGGGGAACGAGAGATGGCTGTGCTAATATAGAGAGGTGAGAGTGAGAGATGGTTGTTCTCATACATATAGGAGAATAAGAGATGGTTGTACTTGAACAGAGAGGAGATAAAGTGAGCCTGTTCTCAAATAAAGGAGAGTGAGAGATTGCTTTACTCGTATAGAGAGAGGAGCGAGAGATGGCTCTGCTCATATAGAGAGGTGAGAGTGAGAGATGGTTGCTCTCACATATATAGGAGAATGAGAGATGGTTGTACTTGAACAGAGAGGAGAGTAAGTGAGCCTGTTCTCATGTAAAGAGGCAAGTGGGAGATGGTTTCACTCATATAGAGAGAAGAGTAAGATATGGTTGTACTTGTATAGAGAGGCGAATAAGAGATGGTTATTTTCCCATAGAGAAGAGAGTGAAATATGGTTGTTCTTGTATAGAGATGCGAGTATGAAATTATTATTCTCATACTGAGTGGAGAGTGAGATGGTTGTTCTTGTGAATCGTTTTTAGTAGGTTGTGTAGTACAACCGAACCATTACTAGTACGGACACTGGCACAATTACAAGTTCCATGCTGGCAACAAGACCATGGGCTTTAAACCTGACACCTGGGTATTTAGCCCCTCAGCCAGTACCTTGCAAAACAAATGAATGCACTTACAGAAATAACCACAAAAAATAGTTATACTTAACAGACAGGAAATCAAAGTGGGAGATGGCTTTACTTACAGAAAGAGGTAGGTAGGTGCAATACAAAAAATGGTTCCTGCTCCCATTTTGATACATAATTGTAGTGTATTTCTGCCATTCCTCCACTGAGTTCTCCATGTGTACTCACAGTTATATTTACCAACATACAATTGTGAGACCCAACAGTTGAGCATTCCTGATTTTTTTTTTTTTTTTTGCTATATTTATCGGACTGCTAAAAAGAGCACTGTAATAATATCCTAAAACTGTTACTGACCATTGTGCAGCCCTTGAGTAGTATAGAATATATATTGTAGGTGTTAGATCCCCTGTATCTATCTCAGAGGCTGATCTGGGAAAACTTCACTTACTGAGTATTGTATATGGAGATATACCCTGTCCATTAGGCCTATAGGAGGCAATTTTATCTTAGAGAGCTAGAAAAAGCTTTTTTTATTATTATTTTTATTTCTAATGTATTGCATGTGTGACTGATGTCAGTGGCACTCATTAATACACACTGAGTTAACTCTTTAAAGGTCAGAGGGCTATGCAACACATGTCTTTCAAATGTTATTACAACTGATTTTTTTTTCTCACATTAAATTGCAGTACTCTATTGTAATCATCAGGTGGTGCTGTTCCTGTCACTTACTATAGTGATACACAGTGTATGACTTAAGGTGGGAGACAGGAGATGGACTAATCTTTGACACTGGTCCAGTTGTTGAGAACTGGACCCAAATCCACCTCATGATATGCACAAAGGTGTTTTTGCCATCTTATCCCTGTGAATATGCCTCAAATACACCAACATTGCCATCCCTTCTCCATGCCTTCACTGAATTTATGATGTTGCAGTTTCTCCTTTGCCAGCTGCTCATTTGCATAATGTAATGTGGCTTAATGAGGGTGTGTTTATTGTGCACAAGAACTATGCTCCAATGGCTACTGATTCTGTTAGTACTCACAGAAACAAATTGTCTCTCTCAGGATGGCGAAATCAGGGATTTTGCATTGGCTTTTATATGCTGTAAGTAAGACAACTATCCCAAGCACGCGAAGGTTTAAGTTGCTACCTCCTTACAGAGAAAATTATTTCATAATTAAAGGGATAGTAATCCTATATAATAATTTGTCAAAAGTATGTCTATCAGAAGCCGTCATGCACAGTCAAGACGGCTGCTCCTGCTGCAGTCATGCGCAGTAAAGACTGCCCGCGCCGTGGCTGATAAAGCGATAACTATTAATAACTTTTAACTAATAAGCATTAAAGAATAAGTCTGAAAGTCACACTCTGATATTTACCAAAAATTAGAAACAAGTTAAAATGAAGTACATCACTTTAAAGTGAGGTAGACTAGGCAAGAATAAATCCAGTAATTACACAGCCACAAGTGAGATGCCAAGATAGAATAAGAAGGAACACAAGTAAAGCAGGAAATTAAAAAAAATCTGAAACAGACAATGCAGTAAATACACCTTACACCCTCCCCCACCCAGCCTGTAAGGAACCACAAGCCAAAAAAGATGGCAGAGGGTAGCAAGTCCATCTGAATCCACATAAGAGGTAGGGCCCTCCTGCCCTCTTCCCCCTGAAGGTCAGGTCCTAAAACAACGGGAAAGGGCATAACCTTCACAATCAGTGGGAAACCTGGGGGAGAAAGGCGTCTCACCTTGCCCCCTCCCATCCCAGGGCAAGGAATAAGCATACCTGGAAACTTTCGTTCTTGAGCCCACGGAGATGCCTCATGTAGTGCATTTGGGGGATATAAATTACATAATTCGTGTCACAAAAGAGGTGGGGCTTAATTGACCTATATCATAAAGTGGGAGGAATGGGGTGGGAATGAAGAGAAGTGGGTGGGATAGTAGGAGGAACAGGGTGGAAAATAGTTGAAGTGGGCAGAGTTTCATAAGAAACTCACCACCCCTGGAGAACTAGCCTCTTTCCCCAGAGATCCAGTAATTAACTGTAAAAACCGAAGTCTCTGGGGCAGATTCGGAGAGTTCCCTGATATGGGAATAAGGGGGAGGGATTGGGAAATTATAGAATGTGGACCCACCAGTGAATCTTACACATTGACACATACAGGAACAAAAAGGGTTACCACATATGCTTATATTTTAAAGGCTAGTGCTCTGAATAAATGCTTGTCTAACAGGTTACTTCTAACAACACAATTCCCAGGCAAGTCTAATGTGATTGAGTAATATGTTGGAAAGCGGGCTTGTATGATGAAGTGCATGTACATCCCATCCCTACGGAAAATCTCTCAAACATTACACAGAGTGAGCAGAATGTACGAATGCTTTCGTGCATACCAGTGTACATTCAGGACAAGCCCCTAACACCACCTAAATAGCAAAAGCAGGAAAAAGGAACACATTTTCACCATCTTCCTCTGTGCTTTGTTTCTAGTCATGTATTTACTAACATGGCACAGATGAACACAAACCCTACAATGCCCATAGACTACCATGCTGTCCACATCCTTTGAACAAGCAGCTTAAAGGGATAGCAATGTTTCACAATAAAAACAGCTCCAATCTTCATAGTATTTGGACTGTGGAGAGTGTTATTCCAATACTGTTGTAGTTGTAGTTCAAGAGTAATTGAATGCATACCTCCCAACACTTTAAATGACCAAAGAGGGACACTTTTGTTTTAGGTGGTGTATGTGGAGATGTGTCTGGTTGGTGGAGCATTAACTGAGAATTTTTAGGCTGTTTCATGACCTATTGACACTTGTTTGGGTAACCTAATAAATGTGTTATGCCAAGACCAAAGTATTTTATTTACACAGACTAATTTATAAACATATACTGACGTTTAAACGAACATTAATGTGAGATGTATTGCTGTGGAGAAATGTGATACGCTTATATACACGCCACATAGTCTGGTCTCCTAAAAAGATGGACGCAAGGATGGGAAAGAGGGACAATGGGATTTGGGTCTAAAAGAGGGACTGTCCCTTCTAAAGACTGACACTTGGGAGTTGTGTTGAATGATAAAGTATCCCCCTCCCGCCCCTTTTACTGATGTAACAATGCTCACCTCAGAGCAGCAAGACTGTCCGGATGGATTGCAGAGAGGGACAATCATCAGTGAACATAAGGAAAAATCTGTCAAGCGGGGCAGGGTCCTTATGCTCGCAGTAAGAAGATTGTCCCTTGCTGTGATCTGTCTGGTCCCAGGACCAGATTCCACATCTGAAGGGAGGCAGCTTATACTAGGTAAAAGGGGCGGGAGGGGGATATTTTATCATTCAATTATTCTTGAACTACAACTCTGACAGTATTGAAATAACACTCTCCATGGTCCATATACTATGAAGATTAATAGGAGCTGCTGTTTTTGTGAAACATTACTATCCCATTAAAGTGAATTCTCAGCATAAAAAGTTTAGTAAATTGGCATTACTCAGGTGAAGAATCATATTAGTATATCCCCTTCATTTTCTCTAGAATAGTGAGGTAAAGCTCTATCTTCATAGAAACATCTTAGGACTACCAGGTCATGCAGGCCCATATTTATGAAGGCAAACTGGATTTATCCCGGACAAAACCAACTACACAATAGGGGACAAATTAAAATTCCTTCTAAATTAAATTGGGCTTTTAACCCCTTGAATGCTACAGAGGTCTCCATTGTAAAGCAATGAATTTGTGACCTGTCTAGCATTCAAGGGGTTAAAAAGCTCTATTCAAATACATGGGAACTTAGGAATTGTATTTGTCCCCTATGGTGTAAATATGGGCCACAGTTCATAACCATACAGAGAAATTACTTAAAGGAGAAGTAACACCTATTTACAATGCATCGCCATAAACCGTTTGAGAGCCAGAGGGATATGAAACGCATTGCTTTGCAATGTGTTCCATACCCCTCTGGCACTCAAAGGGTTAAATTTAACAAATAAAAGAGACACCAATAACATATAGCAACATAGTAATTTATTTGATGAGACTAAAAAAAATTAACGTGTCCATCAACTTTAGCCCATGCCATGTCAACCCTGTTGATCCAGAGGAGGGCACAAAAAACATTGAAATACTTTCCAAGTGGGTAAAAAAATCCTTCCTGACAGTCAGATATTTCCCTGGATCAACATCCATTGTATTTAAAATCAGTATTTTAGAACTTAGAACTGAATTGTCTTATATTTAGGTGAGAATACAAAAGGTATTAGACTGCCCCTCTAATAATTAAGGAATATTATACCCTAATATTGGGGGATTTTTATTTCAGTATTTTGTTTTCCTTGGTAGTGGAAAAACCTTTCTCAGGTACTACCCAAACTTCAGACAGATTGCTCTGAAATTAATTTCAGAGCAATCTGCCTGAAGTTCATGTAGATGTCAGGCAAGGACACAAGTCTGACTAGGGAAACTGAGGTGCAATTCACTGTTTCGCTTCCCCTGTCCCTTAAAAGTTAAGAGGCCATATTTGCAAGTGTCTGACAAGAATAAGGACAGGCACACTCTGCCTTACTGGTGCATATAATTTGTCAAGTTTATTACAAGGTTATATGCCTCAAGCCTACAACTTGCTTTTTAATCATCCTTCCTATATAATAATTTGCTAATGATGCAGCCATGTGCAGTAGAGACTGCCCGCACCGTGGCTGATACAGAGCTGGACGCTCCTCTGTATCAGCCGCGGCGCTGGCAGTCTCTACTGCAAATGACTGCCCCGCGACTGTCTGTCAGTGGCACTGTGGCCTGTGTAATGGGCTCTTCAACTAGTAAATAGATAATTTATTCACCCAGAACCTGAGTGACTTTTAACCCTCTTATCACTATAGTTACTTTGGATTTTAATGAATTATTAATAAAAATGTATGTTTTAAATGTAGATTCAGTGCGCACCAAACACAACATTTTCCTTCATTCCCCTTGATGTTGTATTTAAAATCAGGACATATAGTCATAGGCATACCAGGGAACTTTTGAGACAGGGCTACCCGGAGGGTAACCCTGTCAGCGCCGACCTGTGAAGAAAATGACGCAATTCGCGTCATAAAAGGGGCGGGGCTTAGTCGTGAAGGGGGGGCGGGGCACAAAAAAAAACCCTGCAAAATGTATCTAAGAGGGCGGGGAGTGGGAAGAACCAGGCGGGACAGAGCACAAGTGGGCAGAGTTTCTACTTAAACTCTGCCCACCCGGTGATCCACACATTGCCCCGGAGACCCGGTAATTCAGTCTAAAATCCGGAGTCTCCGGGGCAAAACCGGAGAGTTCCCAGGTATGGTCATAGGAAGCTATCATCTTCATGAAATTCTGGACGTCCTGACACAAATCCATACGCCCTATGCAGAATAATCAGTGTGTGATAATGTTGCCGCTGGTGCACGTGTGTACACAGTGGATATTCACATTAGCGATTTGCAGCTCAATATATTTTTTTTGTAAGACATTGTACGCATAAAACAAATGGCTACTTACACAAATACTTGATACAGCTGTAGGTGAGTAATAGCAATTTGAATTTCCATGTTGCTTGATTTGATGGAAAAAATTATAAATGCTACAGCAGTCTGATGCACAAATAAATGTAAGCTAGTCTGTATTGTTTTGCAGTGTTAATTCTCCTTAGTCCACTAAAATATGCATTATGGTATATCTTCTAACAAATGAATGAGTGAATATGTTTTTTTACACAGCGCCACAAGTGTATGCAGTTCTTTACAAGCTTTTTTTTTGTGAAATCACTTTACCAGGAAGAATACATTGAGATTGTCTCTTGTTTTCAAGTATGCCCTGGACTCATTTTATCTACCTTAGAAAGGCTGAGCTGATCTTTCCAGGACTAGAACCTGCAAACTCACAGTCTAAGCAGATTCTACGGCTGGTGTCTTAACCAACATGAGCCATCTCTCCAACTATTAACATGTAGTTAACAGTAATTCTTTGCTAAAATGGTAACTAACTAATCTTAGAGCCTGAAGTAGACTGGTCCACCTCAAGCTTCTTGTATAACTTCAAGCAAGAGCTGAACATATCAGCGGGAGCCTCATTCCTATATGTTGTGCAGGGGTGTGTGACAAAACAGCAGTCAAAAGGAATAATCAGATGCCTCTGGAGTTCAGTACACAAGCTATGTGGAGGAGAAAACCAGAGATGCAGGGGAGGACTGGCAACTTTTGGCCTGGGGGGCAAGTACAATTAAGTGGCCTATTTCTATTACCGCTCCAGCCCAATGTCACAGCCCACCCCCTTTTGTTAATGTTATAGCTGGCATTAATGTTATGAATTAAGTCAAGTGATACCTCAGAGCTTATAAGTGAAATGGTAGTACACAATTTATATCACACAGATGACAATTGAAATGGATCTACACTAGTGATGCCACAGAGCTTATAACTGAAATGGATCTACACTAGTGATACCACAGAGCTTTCAATTGAAATGGAGCTACAATACTCGTGTAGCTCCTTAAATTCTGTTTACTCTATTTACAGCAGCAAATGGGAAATTGAGGGAGGCAGTGGCCCACTGGCCCATATTCATGACCAGGCCAGCCCTCCCCTGCAGAGATGGGCCTTAACCCAGAAGGGTACGCAATGCATTTCATACCCCTCTGGCACGCAAAGGGTTAAACTAAGGGTTATACATTAATAATGCTGCAATGCTTCTGCCATAGTAAGTCTGTGACTAGTAAAAACTGCAAAGCATAGGTGTTAATGTTTGCTGTTACTTAACTCTGAATTTCCCAGTTTCTTTCCTTTCAATTAAGATTTTCAACACATTTAAAAATACTATAATCACCTACTATGTTTGAAACATGTAACCTCAGCTTCTATTTGAAAAAAAATCCAGCATTGACAGTAGCTTGTAATCAATCAAACACATGAGATCTTGTATCCATCTATGAAACACAAGAAGCCATTGTGCTTATACATTTGTTGATCAAACAGGTTCTTCATGTGTTTGATCAATGTATCTCCCATAATAGAGAGACGCCATTATTATAGGACATCCAGCAATCAAACACGGAAGGCCTTTTTGCTTATATGTACGTTTGTCCACTGATCAAACACAGAAGTGCATAATCATTTAAACAAATGAGACACTGTACCAATCAATCAAACACGAGACACAAATGTGCTTAAATACAGTCCATCCTGCTTTTTCATCAACAGAACTCCAGCTAACATTTGGAGCAACTCATCAACCAAACGCAATATCACTCTATCGCTCATGCTCATGAATAAGGGACATTTCTATGTGTAACAAACTGTACATGAACTAAACCATAATTTCAACTGTAACTAGTTTAGGAATGGGGGGGTACATTTTATATGTAAAAAATAAAAGCAATTAGCACTCTATAACTTCTGTCCTTGTGTAAAATGCAGTAGCTTACTCCTCCTAATAGAAAACCTGGCCATGCCATTGGATAATAGAAAGCAGGGGTGAATTTCTAAAAAGAAAGGAACACTGTTATCTCATTTTGTAATGGTGTGTTGCCTTGCTGATTGAAAGTAATGGTGTACTGTTCTGCTGTTATCATGAAATAAAAGTTAATAGACCTGGCATGATTTAACAGAAAACCTACTTTGATAAAGAGAGGAAGCAATGTGCATAGGGAACCTTCTCATTATTGGTCCCCAGAGAAAAACACTGGGTTTGGGGTGGGAGTATCCAAATGACTAGATTAGAGAATCATGTGTGTGGGGCTTAATCACAGGTGGGTGGGGTCAACTCAATTGTTTGAAAGGTGGGGTTGAAACTGGAATGGGCTATAAAGTATACGGAACAGTGTGGGACTGGAAAGAACTGGCAGGAAAGTTGGAGGGGTTACCACCAAACTCACCCAGACAGAGGATGAAACTGTTCCCAGAGATCTGGTAATACAGTATAAAAACCTGTGTCTCCAGGGCAGGTATGGCAATGTGTTGGAGGCTTCTCTAACATTCAAAGGGTAATACATTCTAATGTTCAACCCATTGGTTGAATGGGACATTTCTGTGTAATCAATCAGTAATTTGTGGACAAATAGGTATACCATACGGGTTCACTTTTAAAAGGTTGTACATAAAAGAGTGTGTAACCACATCTTACAGTAAGCATGTCGTCAGGATAAAAATGGTGACCTGTCATCTCGCACTACATGAAAGAGCGAAATTCTCAGGTCATGCTATCAAACGTCGCAGTCTAGTGTCAGGTCTGCTCCTAAGTCTGCATCCAGCTCTGCTCCGGGCTCTCTCTGCCTTTCTGTCATAGTGGGTAGTCAGCCTAGAATTCTTGCTCAGGGCTCTCAGATGAAGGCCCCATGCCTCCTTCTCCTTTACCTCCAAGTTGCAGCAGCAACAGCTCCACATCCTCCCCAACCACCATCTCAGAGCGCAGGCCAGGTAGGAAGCAGGGTGATGAAGGGCAGAGGGGTGCTGATGGGGCTGATGCTCTGATATCCCACAGTGCAGGCCAGGTGGAAGAGCATGGTGATGCAGAGCAGAGAAGTGCTGATGGGGCTGATGCTCTGATCGAAATGTTGATGAGCACTGCTCTCTGTCCCTCCCCAAGTAGAGCTGGATGCAGACTTAGGAGAAGATCTGACACTACATTGCGACGTTTGCTAGTGCAACATAAGAATCTCACACTTTCATGCAGTGCAAGATTCTCAGATCGCCATTTTTATCCTGGCGACATGGTTGATGCGAGTTGTGGTTGCACGCTCTTTGCGTGCAACCTTTTAAAAGGATACCTACCATAAGCATCACCATAGTGATGGAAAATCTACTTTATCCAAGATAAGGTGATATAATGATACATATGCTCAAAACAAATAATTATGATCATACTCAGTTCTATTAAACTTTTCTTCCTATGACCATATGTGGAGTAATTCTGGGACAGGACAACTGCACAGCTACATATTTCCATAGATTCAAACCCTTGAATTTGAGAAGCATACCTGGGAACTTCTTTGGAGCACCCACACAGGGCTCATGGACTAGGAATGGGAGTGTCTAAATGATGTGAATCGAGTGTGTGAGGCTTAATCAGGTGGGTAGGATTGAGATGAGAGAAGAAAGGGTGGGGTTTGAGTTTAGAATGGGAGGAAAAAATGGGTGGAACAGGGTGGAAAGTAGACAGAACAGATGAGATGTGGGCTGAGTTACCTAGGAAACTCCCACAAGTGGAGAATCTCCCTCTGTCTCTGGAGGCCCTGTAATTAAAGCTAAAAACTGTGGTCTCCAGGGCAGATCCAGGGAATTCACAGAGAGGTCTCAACACATCGCAAAGCAGAGGTTTAGTATACCAATTAAAATAAATTTGAATATTAGTTTTTTTTTGTTCCTTTTTGATGCATTTGATTTGCCCCAGAAACAAGCTCAATGTTAAAGGGATAGTAATACTTAAAATGTAAAAAAAAATATGTTGTAGGGTTTATCCCCCTGAGTAAAACAAGAGTACTCCCACTGCTGAAAGGTGTTTCATTCAAAAGTTATTAATTTTCAAAGATGCATTTTTTAGGTGCAATATCACAGTGGACTGAAATTGTACAGTGGCGCTGTTGCTACACGATCCTATGGACAGCTCTGGTCCCGGGACCATAAATCTCCATAGGATGGTGTAGCAACAGTGCCACTGTACAATTTCAGGCCACTGTGATATTGCACCTAACAAATTCAACTTTGAAAATTAATAACTTTTGAATGAAACACATTTCAGCAGTGGGAGTATCCTTGTTTTACTCAGGGGGAGAAACCCTACAACATATATTTTTTTACATTTTAAGTATTACTATCCCTTTAACATTGATCCATATAGTGCACAATGAACAGATAAAATATAATAACACATCACAATTACGTCATGCTATTAGTGAGCATTCACCCTTTTACAGTCCAGGAATGTTCCATTCAGGATAGAGGTGAGGTTACTTCAGGACGATCTTTGCTACAATTCTATTACTATAGTTTAATAATGTTATTTATATAACTAGAATGTGTGTCAAAAATGAAAGGCGAAGTGATCCTAGTTATAATAAATATATAAAGTACTTTTCTCATTATAGCATTGGGGATCTTATATCCGATAGTCCTAAGAGGCCTCATCAACATAAAAAATGTAGTTAGTTTTTAATGTTTTTACCGTTATCTGAATTTCTTGGGGACCTTTAGGTTTGGTTGTCTTCCTCTTCCTTTTGCCCTTTTCTTCCATTAACCCAGTAACGCAATGTGTTACGTGCCTCTCTGACACTGAAATGGTTAAACCTCCCACTGATGAGTAAAAGTTAACCCCACTAAAGAAAGTTCAAAGCAGCACCTGTGGGATTTGAGCATCTGACATGACTAATGCAAATACATAGAAAGCATAGGGACCCCCTCCATTGCCACAACCATAGAAAATGCCTATTATATGTTTTCAAATATGTTTATGTGAATTAGTGATGTCCGAGCAGCAACACAGATCTGATTGTTTTTTCTCCATTTTTCTCAATATTTTTCCCAGGCGGCACTAACTTTAACAATTTTAACAATATTGCAGCATAGTGTTATGTCACATATCCATTATTTATCAAGCTGATAAATTAGGAATGCTGTTAATGTCTATATGTGACAAAATGGCACATTTGCTAAAAACCAAGCAAGATTTTCAAGGGGCTGATCTGTTTGTAAAAAGCTGAATACAATAGCAGGCTTAAGTGGGGACAATATGCTCAAAAACTGTTCAGTCCAAACAACCACGTGCACACATAGACACCAAGGGGGGCTTGAGCACCTGCCCGTTTTGTCCAAAGTGCCCTAGTGGCCCTTTCAACAACAAAAAAAAATTATGAGAAGTGCCCTTTTTTTAATTTGAGCCCCTGCCCCCCAAAATGTCTGTGCACTTTCCTGAGTCCAAATATTGCCTCCACCAAAGCTCAGGAGCTTAAGCCTTTCCAATGGGCCAGTGGTAGTCAAATGCTGTACCTCAAAATGTCGGAGACTATAATGTCCTGTAACAGATGGTTATCAGGGCCAGAAATACAAAGCAGGTGACCCATAGACAAGGAGGAACCACTGGTGCCCTAGCCACACCAATGGTCACACCTAGTCCTCCCATGATTCTGCCTACGGCTCAGTTCTCTGTTCCCTCCCACAGAATATACACTATATGATATAAAGACAGGAAAAAGCTTATGAATTAACAGGACTGTACAGAGGATACCTAAAGTGGCCAAGCTAGCATATAGATGGGATATTACAGCAATTATAAACCAAAAAACAGGAGTGGATCTAAAGCAGGGATTGTCAACCTGAGGCCATCAAGCTGTTCAGGAGTCGGACTACCCTGAATGCCTTGAGATGATATGATTTGTAGTCCTGAATTGCTGGGGGGCTCATGTTGCCCACATAGGATCACTAAGAGTGTGCCGGACACACCTACATGTCAGCATGGTAAGTGTGGCCAGCAAGACTGGGACACCCCTCTGACTGGGGCACCATTCAGTTGCTTATTCCGCCTAACAGGCTAACATGAAGGTCATGCAGTCACTATGCATAAAGATCACACTCTGGATTAAAATCCCATAGTAAATGCTGCAGATCACACCCACTATTTTGCATGTGAAAGTTCTTTTTGCCATTTAGGACATATCAGCCATAGCATAAGAAGACTGCAGCATGTTCCCATCTACATCTTTCATACTAGCATTACTTTGACTGTAGATTTTTTTCTTAAAATAGATGCAGAAACAAATGATTATTTTATGCTTGGGCCATATGCAAAACACAAAAGGGCTATAACTGGAAAGTAAACCACCCACTTCATAGAGAACAAGTAATATTCTGGTACATTTGGGGGGCCGAAAGCCCCATTTAAAATGTTGTATTTGCTCTTTATGCTACAGTTGGGTTCCCCAGAGTTGCACCACTAGTGCTCTTGGGAAATATTCTATAACCTATAGAATACCAATTCTGTAAGATGCCAATGTCACCATTGGGAAGAAATGAAAACTCCCAATTATTTAATTGGGGTGTTTATCCCTTTAAATGCTAGAGACATGCCAGTTTTAGAGCATAATGGCCCTATAGCCCTAGAAGACTGCACAATGATCTGTAGACACAGTGTACATGATGGCAAAATACAACACTCACAGAGCTTGCTTAAATATGAGTGAGACTTGGAATGTCTAAGTGATGTAAATCGTGGCACAAAAGTGAGTGGGGCTTAATTTTGTGAGTGGGATTGAGAGGAAAAAGTATAGGAATTGACTCTAGAATGGATGGGAAGTGGGCAGAACAGTGTAGGAAGTAGTCGGAATGATGAGAAGTCAGAAGGGTCATACTGGAAACTCACCAACGCCGACGAATCAGCCTCTGTCCTTGGAGACCCAGTAATTAACTGGGGCATATGTCGAATCTTTGGGGTCTCCTGGGAAGATCTCAAGTCTTCCCAGGTATGTGTTTTAAGCAAAATTGTGTCTCTCCTTATGGGTTGAATTGTAGTCCAGTGGGGCTCATTCACTACTGTTGAGAATGGACCTTTAGGTCGCATTAAGCCTAGCATTGCATCTCCGTCAGCCCTCTTGTTAATCAGGAATTGGCTAAAGAGTGTTCAAGAAGTCAACCCTTTGAGTGCCAGAAGGATACGCAACGCATTGCAAAGCAATGCTTTGCGTACCCCTCTGGCACTCAAAGGGTTAAATGTTCTCCTTACACATGCCTTGGGAAGTCCACTAAGGTTTAGAGATGGGAGTGTCTTAATAATAATCCTTTATTTATATAGCACACACAGATTCCGCAGCGCTTTACACTCATATTGGTTCCTGTCCCCATTGGGGCTCACAATCTAAATTCACCTATCAGTATGCTTTTGGAGTGTGGGAGGAAACCCACGCAAACACAGTGAGAACATACAAACTCATTGCAGATGTTGTCCTTGGTGGGATTTGAACCCAGGACCCCAGTGCTGCAAGGCAACAGTGCTAACCACTGAGGCACTTAATGTCATAAAGTGAGTGGGGCTTGAATGGGCTGGTCAGGATTGGGAGGGATGGTATCCATTTGAAAGGACACATAGAAAATATTGTGCCCGGCGCGTTAAGCATGTTGCCGTGAGTAAAAGGGCGACATGAGAATCCCACCCTGCATCAAATGGCGAGATTCTAATGTCCCCTCCTTAAACATCGCATCCACTTTAGTGCCCGCTTAACCATTTGTGTACCTCCGACCTCCTAGCACTTTGCAAGTTTAAAGGGATAGTAATGTCTTAAAAGAATAAGATGGAATATTGTAGATAATGCAAAAAGAAATAGATCGGTGCAAGTCCTATCTCTCAAACCTTTATGGTTTGAGCGATAGAATGTTTTAAAGTTTTCCTCTCCCTCCTCTTTCCCTGACGTCAGCGTCTAGCTGACAGCAGGAGAGCCTGGTCTGGGGACCATCAGGCGGCTCTTCAGCAGAGCCGAGATACCGAAATCTAAAAAGAACTACTTTATTGGAACGTCTACAAAGTTTGCTTGCAAACCAAGCACACTTTGTAGACTATTCCAGTGAAGTATTTGTTTGCAGATCGCGCTATTTCGGCTCTGCTGAAGAGCCACAGACCAGTCAAATAATTTGAATCTGCTGCTGTCCCATAGAGCGCCGACTTCTGTGAAACGGCCTGGGGGGGGGGGACTTTAGCCGGTTATATCTCTCAAGATATAAATGTTTGAGAGATCGGACATATAGCAATGGATTTCGTTTTTTTAATACCTGCAATATTAAACCAAAAACATTGCTATCACTTTAAAGTTATCACTGCATGAACACACACTCATACACAAGACATACAGGACTTCTCCCTCTGCCTTCCTGGTACAAGTGGCACCAATTTAAAGACTACAGAAACAGTTAATTGGCATAGATTAAATAATAAGTAACACTGGACTCTCTCACTCTGAGAATTTGGCCCTTTACCCTGAGCCCCTGAGATTTGGGTTAAAACCCTGAGTCTTTGGGTCAATCCCTGAGAGTTCCCAGGTATGCCCATTGAGATCCAGTGGGGTGATTAATGCATTACAAAGCAATGTATTGAACACACCTATAGCTCTCAAAGGGTTAATATCGCGAACTTTTTTTTTACTGCAGCCCTGTTAGCCCATTCCCATTGATAATAAACAGGTCTTTTAACCCCCTTAATAACCATTTGAGTGCCAGATAGGTATCCAATACATTGCTTAAAAACCCCATGCAAATCAATTGGGATTCTTATTTGTTCCAGAACAGTGCAACATGTACTTCCTAAATATGTTCTGAGATGATATCATCACTGGGCCTTATGTACAAAAGCAAAGAAGAGCAAATAAACTGGATCTATCATGTGAAAGACATACAAATTCACAAAATGTACATGTATTTAAAAAAGGCTTTTAACTCCTTGAATGCTATACAGATGTCACCAACTCATTGCAAGGCAACACACTGGAGACCATTCCAAGCCTCATTAAAATCAATGCAGATGTTTAAAGTCCAGTTAGTGTGCCTTAGAATTACTCTGCTATTTTTTTCTGCATAAGCAATTTTTATTTCTTATGTGATACTATCACTTACAGGGGCATTTTAATGCATGGGCATACCCAGCATTCACCAAAGGGCCTCCTGTTGTAGGGGTTATTGCTTTGGGTAACAGTGGCGTTACTATAGGGGGTCGCAGGGGTTGCACCCGTGACCGGGCCCGTCACTCCACCTGGCGCCCGCAATCTCCCTCCGGCGCTCTAGTAATGCAGAGCGCTGGAAGATGACATCATCTCCCAGTGCTCTGCCTTACCAAGAGGACCACACGGGAGCTTAAAGAGCCAACCCGTCTCTCCTGCCATTACACTGGACCACCAGGGATTGGGAGGTAGGAGATGGGGGCATTGTGGAGGGTCCAAGGGCCAATGTGGTCAGGGGGTGGTGGTGGGGTCCACGGCACTTCTTGCATCAGGGCTCGGAGGGTTCTAGTTACGCCTCTGTTGGGTTCCCAACAGACTCGATTTAACAGGAAGCAACTAAACCTAAGAGGACACTAAATGTTTCTCTATAGTTGGGGGACTCCATTCACAATTCTGCCAGGGGCCTCAGAGGCTCTTAGCACTTTGATGTCAGAGAGCTATCCAGTGCATTGTGTTACAATGCGTTGGATACTCTTCAGGTACTGAAAGGATTAACATTTTCCTGATCACTTATATTATCAGTGTATATATATATATATATAATCTTCTACTTCTCTGGAATTCAGCAATCAGCTAACAGCTGATACAAAGGTAAATCAAATTATTTCCTTGTGAGTAAGCCATTTGCTAGTTCATCAGTAGCAGGATAATTTCTGCCACTTATTTTATGACTAGTGAATGAGTGCTAGGTCTGCCATTTCCATCCACCAGATTAAGCCTGGTGGATCCCATATAAATCTATGACACTGACACACTTATACACATACATATACTGTGTGTTTAAGTGATATAGCCAAAATGTTTGGAATTTTTAATTCTATTTGTTTGCCTTGCATTTGCAAGAAAGGAAGATATGGTTACTCACTGAAATATACCCAAAGGTATCTGCCAATGATAGCGGTGAAAAGAAGCATCCTATATAATAATTTGCTAGGATGTTTGTCAGAAGCCGTCATGTGCAGTAGAGACTGCCCGAACACACAGAATGCTGGGAGCACAGAATGCTGGGAATTCTGTTTTGAGAGCACAGAATGCTGGGAGTTCTGTGCTGGGAGCATTCTGTGCTTTCGGCCAGTCTCTACAGTGCATGACTGTGTCGGCGGCAGGACGCAGAGCAGGACCGGCTTCTTAACCTTTTGAGTGCCAGAGGGGTATCTAGTATCTAATAAACAGCTGTTATCACCACTTGAAGAGCCATGACCTTAATTTGCAATTAGCAAATAAGATTTGTCATGTGGACCCAAAGCAGTAATGCTGTATGTTCTGTGGAATTAAATTCATATCATGTTTATCTGCCCTGGATAAAGCAAAGAACCCGTCTCTGCCATCAAACTGTTTTGTGGCTGCATTACTGAGCTTGCCATCTGGGATTATGAAGCTACTGCTAACCACACTGCTACCCAGAAGCTTTCAGAATCTAGACCTCGGGGGGCAGATGCACTAAGGTGTGATAATGCGGAGATAGCTTCTTCAATGAGATAAACTCTACAACTCCTATGTTATTTGATGGAGGCTATGCACTAAAATGTCTCAAGTTGGAAAGATGTTAGTGAATAGGCTCCATAGAGTAACATAGGAACTGAACAGTTTATCATACCGGATAATCTATGTTCTCTTTATCACCTCTGCATCACACCAAAATGCATAACCCTCCTTCCCCATCTGGGAAACATGTGGCCTTCCAGCTGTTAAGGACTACAACTGCAATAATCTCCAGTCACCCATTGGCTGCCTGAAGATGATGGCAATTGTTGTCCTGAACAGCTGGAGGGCCTCAGGTTGCTCATTAATGATCTAGATTAAGCCAGGGGGTTTCCAGTGTATTAAAACATATGAATCCAGGTATTCATTAAGATACAAAGATTGCATCTGTCTCACTTTTGTTACATTCTGTCAAATTACAGTAAAGTCTATTCAACTTTTTTATAAGGGTATTATGTATAAAGATCCTCATTCTGTGGTAAACCAGAGGACACATTAAAATTCCCCAAATCCTTAACAATTTAAATGGGGCTATTAAACTCTTGAATCCTAGCAATGCTATGTGGACTTCACTAGCATTCAATGGGATAAAAGTCCAAATTAATTCAATAGAAATGTATATTTGTCCCTTAGGGGATGGTTGGTATTTGCCCAAAAATGTTCCACTTTCTCCATTACTATCTCTGGTGAGAAAAAAGATTTGTCAAAAAGGCCTTATACCCCCTTTATTGTACAGAGTGAAAAACACAACATTTCGGAGGGCACAATGCCTCCCTTAATCTGATATTACAAATTATCAGCGTCAATGGCTTCAAGTACCAATAACTGGTGCCAAATTCAAACATAAATCTATATGTTTCTGTTTTTGTGGGTAAGTGCACCCTCACATACATAGTATTAATGTTTATAAAAATTACATGATCCTTCTCAAACAGTCCTTATCAATCAATATCATTCCACAATGTGAACAGACATCCATTTTTGTCATTAGCGAATTGTGAAAAGTGATGTCTAGTCACATTACAGACTAATACAGATATCTATAGTTATATTTAGGGAGATACATGTTTGAATGTTGGCAACACTATTGTCTCTGGTAGTTTGTAACACCTTCCAAAGGAAGGTATCGTGCCCCCAGAAACATTGTGCTTTTCACTTTCCACAGTCATTGCCTATGACACCCTTTAAATCAGTGGTTCTCAACTCCTGTCCTCAGGACCCACTAACAGGCCAGGATTTCTCTGCTAGAGCACAGGTGTGGTGATCAGAGGCTCATTCACATTGATTAACTCACCTGTGCTCTAACAAGGAAATCATCAAATCCTGGCCTGTTAGTGGGTCCTGAGGACAGGAGTTGAGAAACACTGCTTTAAATAATCTGTGTGCAGCCTTGTACCACTAGATACAGTATACTTCTAACAGGGGGTAGCCAAGTCTCTGAGAAGACTACCTGGGAAAACATTGCCATTCCAAGCATCAGGGTCTGCCCAACAAAGGAAATGTATCCACTTTGAAATTATATAGAAAGTACAATGTTGCCAAAAATCTATCAAACAAATTTCATTTTGAAAACACACATGCCATGTGGTTTCTGAGATGTGCCAGAGCTTGAATATTCAATGGTATGTCAACAGTAGCGAGAAACATGACTCATACAGCCCTTGGGGTTTCTCCTGTGGCCCCCAGTCTGTCCTCTGGTACTGTGGAAGAGAAGATAATTACCCTTTACCACAGGCAAGTCAAACTGAAATATAGTTGAGGGTTGCATACTCAATGATTGCCACTAAGAAGGGCCACATATTTAACAGTTCTCCTTAAGGGCTGCGAATGCTTACATTATTATTTTGTTGGAGAGTCTGTAGAGAGGGATGAAATCTAAATGCAAAACATGACTCTCAAGCTGTTAGGAACTACAGCTCCATCATCCCCAACCAGCTAACAGCTGGAACGCCATATGTTTCCTACACCCGTTTTAGAACATAACAGCAAACCAAGCTGATATAAATCAGAATTTAAACCAGAAGGGCTGCACTGTAGTTAAAATGAGAAATCCTGCAGGGGGGGGGGGTCATAATTTATTAGTTGGGGGGGCACACATGCAGCTCCAGGGCAGCATGTTTGACATTCCTGCTCTGCCACATCACACACCCTATAATTTTCACCCCAAAAAGCACACACCCTTTTCTTTTGTCTCATACCTCACTTTGAATTTACACTATTCCATCTTAACCCCTTAGGTGCAAGAGAGGTCTTGAAAGCAATGCACTGAATACTTATTTAGCATCCAAGGGGCTAGTCTTCTTTTAATAATCCAATTTAGAATATAATGTGCAGCCTTTGGATGAACTTGAGGGCCACTTATGCAGTTCAAGGGGGTGAATCTTCATGTCTGTCGCTGCTTTAGGTTATCTTTCAGTAAGATAATAGGGAGGTTATGCATTATGCGGTGACAAAGAGGTTATAAAGTAGAGATGACTTCTCCAATTCCTATGCTATTGTCTGGAGCCTATGCACTAAGATCTCCAAAGTTGAAGAAATCTCAGTGCATAGGATCCATAGAATAACATAGGAATTGGAGAAGTGATAAACTGGAGGTTATCTCCATTTTATCACCTCTTTATCACACCATAGTGAATCCCCCCAATGTCTGCTAGGAAAAATGCATCCCATATATATTTGCTTGTCTTATTTATTCTTGAAGTCTGCTTCATAGGATAAAAAACAAAAAACAAAAGTTGTTTAGCTGCAGTTTGAAGCTGATATTGAATTTCTTTCTTCCAAGTCTTTGGAATCAGTTTTTCCTAACATATAAAGGCCATACTCTGTGCTCTAGCTCATTGCCCCTCCTCCCTGCAGACCCATTCTACTGAGAGAGCTCCACCCTCCTCACATACCTCCACCTTCTGGAAAGCTTAGATATTGAAAGTTGATAGATACTGGTTGAAGGAGTTAAAGGGATAGTAATAATTAATTATTACTAATCCCTATATTAAAGACATAGTAAAAATAAATGTATTGCCCCCGGTGTAGGCTGACCAGATCTCACCTTTAACCAGGGACACATAGGAAATATGCATATTTCAGAACTTCACTGAAATCAAAGCAGCCCTGCAGTATGCATTTTTCCTAAGCGTCCCCAGCTAAATGTGAGATCTGGTCACCCTACCCCAGTGTCATCTCTCAAACCTTTATGGTTTGAGAGATAATTGCTCCTAAAGTTGCCCTCCCCCTTTCCCAAAGTCGGCTTTGTAGCTGACTGAAGGGAAATCCGGTCTTACGATCATCAGACAGCTCTGCAGCTGAGCCACAATTGCGTTAATAAAAAAAGAAATCTTTCACTAAAACAGACTTCTACATGTGCTTGCAAACCAAGCACACGTAGAAGACCATTTCAGTGAAAGATTTCTTTTTTATTAAAGCGAACTTGGCTGTGCTGCAAAGCCTCCTGAAAGTTGTACGACTGGCTTCCCTGCAGTCAGCTAGAATGCTGACTACGGGGAAGGGGGAGGGACAGGGCAACTTTAGGAGCGATCATCTCTCAAACCATAAAGGTTTGAGAGATGACACTGGGGGCAATACATTTATTTTTGATATGTCTTTAATATAGGGATTAGTAATAATTATTACTATCCCTTTAAAGCCCTATTTCTCATTCTTGAAACCCATAACTTTGTTGCCAGCTTGGAGTGTATAATGATTTAATATTGTGTTAATCTCCTTACTGCTAATGGTGCTATTGGGTTGCAATAAGTTGCGCACCCTTCTGGCATTCAAAGGGTTAAAGATGATTTGGGTAGGTCCAAGTAGCAGCAGGTCCTGTGGTACTCTAGCAACTCCCCTGGAGAGAATTAGGCATCTGTGACTGTAACCCTTTGAGGACCAGAGAGATGCAGAACACCATGCAAAGCAATGAATTCTGCATCCCTCTGTCTTTCAAAGTGTTCACCTTCTGAGTGTCAGAGTGGTGTGCAACACATTGCTTCATAATGCATTGCATAACCCACTGGCACTCAAAGGGTTAACATTTATAGGTAGGGAGGGCAAGTTGAGGCCCTGCAATAGTAGTTGTTCTACTACAGCTCCCATCATCCTCAGCCAGTCAACGTGTCTACTTTCAGCAAATATTTATTTGAGAGAATCTAATACAAAAATAATTACTGGTAAAAAAATATTATCACAAAGCCATTTATTTTTTTAATCTGAACACTGTTCTGGTTGTTATTGTGAAATACCACTTGCATGGGAAATGTCAAGAATTATTATTCCTTGGGGTGTCAAAACACTAACAAACTACAAATAAAGGCCTAGATTTATTGCTGACAATATAATATTAATCAGGGCTGAGTTTCCTCATTAGGCAGAATAGGCAACTGCCTAGAGTGCCAACAGTTTGAGGGACACCTCAGCTATTCTGGCCATGCTGACATTTTGAGTTTTCAGTACGAGTAAAGCAATTCCAATGACTGATTTGTGGATGATGGTTATATAGAAACATAAATATGATGGCAGATTATAACCAAGTGGTCTATCCAGTCGGTCTGTTTTCTTATCCAACCTTGCATACTAGACGTGTCTAACCCTAGCATTTTTTAATTCTATTACAGTACTAGTCAATACAACCTCTGCTGGATGGCTTTTCCATGAGTCTATCATCACCCTCCCATAAAGTAGTACTTGTGCACAATACTTCACAGTTTTATACTGTCTAACTTTAGATCATAACCTTCTAGTATTCCTCTTTTTCTGAAAAATTATTTCCTTGTAAACTATATTAATTGCATCTCTCTCCTCTGTTCCAAACTGTATACAATAAGATATTTGGGTCTATCCTTGTACCCCTTGCAAGAAGACCCTGCACCATTTTAGTGATCTTCTTTGAACTTCTTTAGTTATGTACCTTAATTAACCATTATTAAAAAAAGTTAACTATTTTAATGAACATCAAGTATGTTACAGAATTTTTCCTGCTGAGTAAATCAAGGACACCCCTACTGATGGCCTATTTTTATTTCAGATGCATTTTATATTGTGATCACCAGGTAGTACTGTTCCTGTCACTATGGAGAGTTACAGTCAGTTACATAAGGTTTCCCATAGAGTGTGCTATAAAAAATTTAAGCTGTTGGCATTGTTTTTACCTAGGTTGCTCCTACAGTAAAGCATGACAGCTACTATTTAACCCAAGGGCCCGTAGACCACATTCAGCCATCTAAAAATACAGCCGTCCAAAATATAGCACCCTGTAGTGTCTCTCTGTTATAAATCATTTCAAAGAATCTATTATGGCAATCTTGTTTGTACTGTAACAGATTACCCAAATCCCAGCATGTCTTTGAATGTAAAATGTATCCACTTTAGGCTTAACTGAAGGGCAAAATTACAATATACCAATCTCCTATAAACTTTAATGATACACAGCATGAACATTCAAGCCGTCCATCATCCTTGTCTGCACTAGTAATTACAGAACTTTGCTACAGTACAAAAAAATAAAGGGATATAAAAGAGCAGAGACGGACTAAGGCTCCATGGTGCCATAGGTAAAGTAACAATTTGAGGCCCCACATCTCTTGATCTGGTGCTTCTTTAGAGAGCTGTTAGCAGGTACTGGCATTGTGGCACAAATGGAATGAGAGCAACTGGGTGATGCTAGACTGCTTAAATAAAAAGGGCATCTGATACAAGCTGTTAGCGGCAGCAACAGCAGGGCCTCTGTCTGTAACCCATCACTTGCAGTCAGGGCTCCTCATATGGTCATGGGCCCTAGGCAGTAGGGAACATCTACATGCCTACCTATAAGAAACTGAGATGAGCATTACTGAGGGTAAGGGGGCATGTGATGGGGGAGGGAGTCTGGATTACTACATATCTGAATGTTCCTTATTCCCCATACTGCACCTGATATAGTATAGTTCTCTTAATCTGTTCTCTGTACCTATATATGTTTACTTTGCTTGTCTCTACCTGTATGTATAATAACTGCAGGGCTCAAAATTTCCACTCACCACTAGCCAATGGCGAGTGAAAATTTAGCCCTGGCGAGTAGAAATTCAGCCCTGATGGGTATGTTTTGGCTTGCAGTGGCTAGTAACTTTTCAGGTCTGGCTAGTAGCAAAGGACTTAAAATTATAAGCCCTGATAACTGCATTACTCACTCTCACAGTATATATAAGAACTTATTTGATAATCACAGAGAGAAGAGAATATGTTGTCAGTACAAACAGATACATAATAGTATATAAAGACAACACATATCTTTTCTATTTCAATACTATCTTAGTCCTAGATTACATTGCAGTTGATAAGTGCACTCAACTGTTTTATCTAACATATTTCTATTTTAGTCTCCAGAGTCATTTCTAGATAAAACCCTTGATAAATTTAGCAAATGGAATATAACCAATGCCGTATATTATTTTGGAAAACGAAAACTATTAAGAAAAATCCCATCTGATTGAGGCCCAAATAAAATTATAACTGATTTTATAATGTACAGTTTGACATATTTTGGTTTGAAAATCACTCTTGGTTAAAATCATAATTGTTGCAGTCATTGATTTTGACACGCCTCCTTTAACCCTTTGGTGCCAGAGAGGTATACAATGCATTGCAAAGCAAAAGGTTAACCCCTTGAGTGCCAGAGAGGTATCGTGCCAGGGAGGTTAACCCATTGAATGATAGGAATATTTCAAAATCCTTCCAAAGTAATGCATTCAAAACAACTCTAGCAGGGACGGGTAACATGCGCCCTACACCTCACACACAAACTTTTTCCGTATTACAGTTCCCATCATTTTGGCTGTTGGAGAGCGATGAGTTGTAGTCTAGCACAGCAGGAGGGCATCGCATTGCCCACCCTTGATCTCTATCATTCAAGAGGTTAAGTTATGAGGACCATGGTGGTGGTGGGGGGCACAATGCATTTTCTGTCAATGCGTTGTTTAAATCACATTGCTCCACACCTTCCTGCACAGTGTCCAGCCCCCATCACGCTCCTTATCATCCTTATAGACAATTACTTTCAAATATACATAGGCTGATGTATGAAGAAGCTGGTACAATTCCGGGGCAAACCAACTACACCACACGGGATAAAAAAAGTAACTTTCTATTTATTTAAATGGTGCTTTTAACTCCTTTAATGCTAGGGGTCTCTGATTCACTACCTTGCAGTATGTTGGAGACCTCTCAAGCATTGAAGGGGTTAAAAGCCCCATTTAAATCAATAGAGAATTTTATTTTGCCCCTATGGGGCAGTTGGTTTCTTCCAGATCTTTGACCAATAAGTGGATAACATCGGACGTGGGCAGCATTTCACAAAACATGGTAATTTTTACATTTATCTGTGTGTAGAAAATTCCCAAAACATGCTAATGTTTACAACTATCTGTAAGTGGAACATTCTCTTATGCACTAAATAAGACTCCTATGAGGCCACAGGTAGTGAATAGAGAAGGATGATGAGTTCACACCTTGTGCCTGGATGTACCTGGAGTGATGGCAGCTGCTTTTCTCTCAGCACTAGTAATAGGAGCATCTACCACCACCTGTCTAATTTCTAGGCTGGTTCAAATTCCACAACCACAGTTCATGGGGATGAGTAGCCCACTCCAACTACCACCACTTCTACTAGTACCCAGTATGATAGACACACCATCCTGATCCTGCTGTCACATTTGATGCTCTGAGTCAGATGCTCCAACAGCAGGAACTACTAAACAACATAATGTGTAGGTGTGCACCTGCTGTCATACTGACAAGCACAGCAGGCTTAGTGTCAGGCAGATGCATCTCTGTACTGCTACTGTTGCACACAGCCACATGGGGAAAAACTAATTTTCCCATTTTAGAAACATTTCCCTTTGCGATGGGGATGTGGTGAGATTGGCAGCTCTATCTGCTGGTTCTGGGCTCACAGTTCTGCTACTGGCACTTCTGCACCCGCCATTTGTGCTGGTGGATTCTACCACTACATCAGAAGCAGTTTTTCAACTTCTCTTAGACATTTTTTTACATAGATGGACACTCCATGCACAGTGCAGCACACAACAGTAGCAACACAGGTGTACTGGTGGGAAGAACGCTACAACTACTCCACCAAACTATTTTTCCACTCAAGCTATCTCTCTGTTTTCACTGCTGTCTCACTCTACATCTAAACCTTGTGGTATGGTGGGAAGTTCCAGGTTTTAATAGTACTGGAAATTTTCATGGAAATGGAAGCAATTGACAGAAAATTGTTGTGAGAAATTAACTGGCAATAGTGAAAAATAGACAATTTTATGTATCTTCTATGTGTGGGAATGTCTATGGAAAAAGCAGTAAATTGTGTTTTTTTCTGCAAAAAAAAAAAGGGACTTTTCACCCATCTCTAGTTAAAAGCCCATTTACATAAATGGGAGATTATATTTGTCAGTACAGTAGATTTTTGTGCTCCAAAATGACTCCAGTTCTCATTAGTAAATCAGCCTCATATAATTAGAGATAGCCCAGTGTGTGAGACATAAAGAAGTAGGGTGAGAGATAGCTGTTTGCTATAGGGAACGAAGCAAATCCAGATCTGGATGTGTCTCTCACTATGGAAAGCAGTAAGGTATAGCCGCAGTTTATAATATAATGTGTGAGATAGTTGAGCATATTACTCAGAGAAAATCAGAGTAAGAGATAGCTGTGTATATTTCACTGAGAGAGAAGGAAACAGAAATATCTCTGCAAATCAGGGGAGGGCTGGCCTGGGGGGCAGGGTGGCAATTGCCCCCTGGGCTGGTGATATGTCTGGGCTGGGAGGCCACTGCACCTCACTAAATCTCCTGCTGCTGTAAATGGAGCTACATTAGTGATACCACAGAGCTTACAATTGAAATGGAGATACATAAATGATACCACAGAGGTACAATCCAAATGGAATTAAACTAGTAACATAAACCATTTCCCTTGTAAGCTCTATATTATCACTAGGTAAGCTTTACTTAATGGAAGCTTTGTATTAGCACCCTAGTGTAGCCCCAGTTCAACTGCAAGCTATGTGGTATCACTTCACTTACTTCACAACATTAATGCCAATTTTAAAATTAACAAGAGGGGGTGGGTTCGAATGATGGTAGAAATGGGCCACTTGAATGTATTTGCCCCCAGGCCACAAGTTGCCAGCCCCCCCCTGCTGCAAATGATACTTTGTGAGCGATATCTGTGTGTATTTCACTGAAAGAAGTGGTGAGAGATAGCTCTAAATGATACATGGAGTGAGAGATAGCTGTGTATTACTTTGGGATAGAAGCAGTGCAAGATATAAGTGTATATCACACCAAAGGAGAGATAACTTTGTATATTACATTGGGAGAGTGAGACAGCTATCACACACTTGGTGTAATATATAGTTAAGTACAGTATATTGGAAAAAAAACCCATAGTGATAGCTCTGAATATTATACTGAGATAGGTGTGTATTACATTGAGAGAAGAGCAGTGCAAAAGATAAGATCTTATATTGACTGAGCGAGAGCTGTGTATATTACATTGGTAGAGAAACATAGTGAGAGATTGATCAGTATATTATACAGAGTGAGAGATAGTTCTGTACATTACATTGGGAGGGAACCAGAGATAGCATGGTATTTTAAACTGAGTGAGAGATAACTGTGTATATTACCCTGGGAAAGACGTGGAAAGATGGTTGTGTATGTTAAAGATTGAGAGGTAGCTGTACATTACACGGAACATGGAGCAGAGAGATAGTATGTATATTAAACTGAGTGAGAGATAGCTATGTACATTATACCTAGAGATAGTTGTGTATATTATACAGAGATAAGTAATGCTTTATATTATACTGAGTAGGATTATGCACTAAGTGATAAAAGATGATTTCTCCAGTGATATCAATTCTTTAGTGCCTATGTTATTCTATAGAGCCTATGCACTAAGATCTCCAAAGCTGGAGAAGTGATGTCACTGGAGAAGTTATCTCCACTTTATCACTCCAACTATCAGTCCTTAGTGCATCTCCCCCAGGTATACTATGCTGATTTAGACGCACAGAGGAAAAGATATTTACAAAAGAGCGAGAAAACATTTTTCATAATGACAATACTTTTGGTAGATAAAGAAGCAATGAGGGAGATATCTGTGTACATTAAACCAATTAAGAGAAAGCTGAATAGTATACATAAATCTAGCAATGTATATTAAAAAGAGGGATGCAGTGCTGTATATTATACTGAGTCGGAGATAGCCAACATATTTTACTGAGAGATAGCCATTTATATTATACTGAGAGACAGCCGTGTACATCATACTAACAGAGAAGCAGAGAGATACAGAGTGCTTTATCCAAACATGGGACAAACATTCTGAGTAATAACAGTACTTTTGTAGGTAAATATGCAGTGAGCGAGAACTGTATAAATTATGCAGTCTGAAATGTAGCTTTGAATATTATACAGATAATTAGCTGTGTATATATTGTCCAGGGAGATGTATTGCTGTATACTGAGAGATAGCCGTGTGTATTATACTGAGAGATAGCTATGTACGCTATACAAGAGAAATGCAGAGAAGCAGAGAACTATTTACCCAAGAAAGAAAGAAAGACAAGTAATGTGTGCTTCTCGTAGATAAAGGGACAAGAAATAACCTGTTCCTTACTTAGAGATCAGTTTACTATTTTCATAGGTAACTGTGTATTAGTACCTGGAGAGGGCAGACCAATTACCCCGGCTGATCGACATGTCCAGGACCAGGAGGTGTCAGGTGCAGTGCCGGTCTCCCCCCTCCTCTGCTGCTGTCTGTGCGCACACTTGCACACCTGCCTTCCTGGTTCAAATGGACACCTTGAATGTAATGTGTCATGTGACTACAATGTCCCCACCCAAGTAGAGGGCAGGACATGTAGGATACACTGAACCTTGAACAGCACGTGTCCTGTATTATACTGTGATAATTAGGGCCATATTCAATAAGCTAAAGTGGAACAATGCAGTAGCAAACTAACTAGGGAACAAAATATACAAATAAAACAATCTCTAAATTCACATTGATTTAAATGGGGCTTTTAACCACTTGAATGCTAGAGGGGGTTAAAAATCAAATTGCGGAGTTAAAAATTATTTAGCATATTTTTTCTATTTATCAAGCAAAACAAATCTGATTTTATGTAAGTTTGCATACAGCAGTAAAATAACAGAGTTGTTTGAAACTGAGATAAAATGCTAAAAAAAAAATTAAGAAGTCTGCTACTTTTTGCTATTTGCGCTCATTTACTAAACATAACAGTGTCCTAGTAAATCTCAGCAAACTCAGAAGATTATACCCTACTTTGGTGTGAATTGCCGGGTTTAGTTGTGTATTTATTTATTAGCATAAACTTAGTAAATGTGGGCTGTACTGATAAAAAAGAACAATGCTCTAAATGATTTTTAAGCCTGTGAGTGCAGTGCGTTGTCTAACTCTCTGGCACTCAAAGGGTTAAAGGCATATATATATTAAGGGACCCTACCATATTAAAAACAACCTTTGTGATTCTGAAAGAGCTTCCAAAATCTTCTATGTGTTGTGTAAGTAATTTTTTATTTATAACCCTGCTTTTTGAGTTGTTTAAATTAATGAGTTATGCTAATTAGCTCATGTCAAGCAGGCACTTCCTGATTTAGCCCCAGAGTCAGTGACAGTTAATGAGGGAGGTAATGCAGAGTTAAAGGGATAGTAATGTTTCATAATAAAAGCAGCTCTAATTAATCATCATAGTATTTGGACTTTGGAGAGAGTTATTTCAGTTCTGTCAGAGTTGTAGTTCAAGAGTAATTCAATGACAAAGTGTCCCTCTCCCGCCCCTTTTACTGATGTAACACTGCTCAGCCAGATCAGAAGGGAGGTGTCCAGGTAGACTGCAGAGAGGGACAATCTTCTATTAAGATAAGGGAAAAAACTGAAAAGCTTGCCAAGGGGGGCAGGGCTTTCATTGTTTTCATAGGAAGAAGATTGTCCCCTTCTGTTATCTGTCTGGTCTATGGACTGTATTCCACATCTGAGAAGAGATGGCTTACACTAGGTAAAAGGGGCGGGAGGGGAAACTTTGCTTGTGAATATCTCTCAAACCATAAAGGTTTGAGAGATAAGACTTATATCATTCTTCATGTTTTTTTAATGCCTACAAGATAAAATAAAGTTAAAACGAAGTATTACTATCCCTTTAAGACAGGGAGTCTTAATGAGCCTTAATGAGCATAAGCTATAAATCTAGAAAAAAAAGTTTTTCTAAATTGAAAATGGTTAACCCCTTTGAGTGCCAGAGGGGGCATGCAATGTGTTGCATACCCCTATGGCACTCAATGGGTTAATGCAACATATAGGTGATTTTAAAAGCCCTTTAAAAATCATCAAAGTTGTTATTAGGCAAAACACTGCACAATGGCCATATTTACTAAGGTCACGCAAGAAAGAAAAAAAACATTTTGAAAAAAAAAAGTTGCTAATTTTCTTCTGCATTTGTTGAAATTTGAAATTACACCATTAGATTTAGTATATGCAAACAAGTAAAAGGTAGCAAATTAGCACTATTTTACTTATAATTGTAAAACGACGTAAATGCAAATAGTTTTTATATTTGATAAATATAAAAACAATGTGATACATTTCCCAATGCTTTAATTACTCACCAGGCATTCAAAGGGTTAATCAGCAATAATATTTAATTTGGACACAGTGCAATTTAGCTTAATAAAAAGTTTGCATGTAAAAAAATCACGAGTGAGACCTTTATAGGCCAATATTTCTAAAATTAAAATCAATGTTAAAGAGGTTACTGCAGTGTATAATAATGCTGAATATCTATAGAATGATAACAAACATACTGCTCTGTACAAAGATGTTGAGTCTACACATTGACATGCTGCACTGTATAGTGATGTTGAGTAGACTTGTGCACAGCACAAAAATGTGTCCAAATAATTCAGTACATTTTTTTTACTCCATTTGGATGAAATTAATGTCATTGACCCCCTTTGTTTGCTTAGTCAGAATTTTGGTGAAGATTTTTGTTAATAATCCCCCCAGTAATAATACTTACCTTGATATCAGAGGTCCAGCGGTGTCTTTGTCGCTTTGGTACTCCAGCATCTGTAACTAAAAGAAAGCGAAATAATAAAAAAACCTACTAGCCCACCTCCACCATTCCCTCTGCCTATAATATAGACCCCACACACCCTGCTCGAGCCATTGCCTGAGCAAGAATAAGAGAAACATGAACAGAGAATGGCTTTTATATGGTTATCCCTCTTTAAATAAGTTGCCCAACTCCCATTGGCTGGGACTGTGGGGTTACTCAGGGTATGGGACATCCCCTTCAGTAACCTCACCTATCAGCCAATCAGCATCTAGCTGGAGGGGTCACGGATATAAGTAGTGTCACTTCCCCAACTTGCCAATGATGATGATGTTGGGGGTTGTTTCATTCAAATCTTATAACAGTTCAAATTGTCAGGAAAATAATTACAGTGTAATTTCTTCCTGAAAGTTCAAACTGACAGCATTCTTTTTATCACAGAACTGTGTTTGTCAGTGACTCACATCTCCCACAGAATGTAACAGGATAACTAGTTGAACCCTGACCACTAGAGGATACTGTTATTATTACACTGTAATAACTCTGGAAATCTCTATAAAATAAACGCTTACATAAAGAGTTTACTGTTCCTTTAACTTTCTAGTAATGTTGACTGTTCTGCAGAAGCTTCAAGAAATAGCTCTAGATCAATGGTTCTCAACCACAAGTCCACTTTTAGGGACATTTTATGAAGAACTGTAGTCAGCGACTGTCACGCACACGGCGGGTAGGGAACCGTGTGTGTGAGCCGGCTCTGGTGCAGATGCTTGTGTGCGGAGCTGGAGTGCGGAGCTGGTGAGTGGTGACGGCGTGCCAGGCACTCCCTTGCTGCATCCGAAGCTGGTTAGAGATGCTGGTCGCAAAACCAGATTGTTCCACCCTGGATGAGCCTGGGTGCAACCAGGATGGGAGTACCTGGGAACCGTTGGAAACCAGGCCGGCAAGACAGACTGGGTACAGAGCTGAGAGGGGTTAAACCAGGAGTACAGATCAGGCGTAGTCAGGTGGATCCAGGGATCAAACCAGGAGTACAGATCAGGTGTAGTCAGGTGGATCCAGGGATCAAACCATGAGTACAGATCAGGTGTAGTCAGGCGGATCCAAGGGTCAAACCAGGAGTACAGATAAGGTGTAGTCAGGTGGAGCCAAGGGTCAAACCAGGAGAGCAGATCAGTTACCACAGTAGCAGAAGCAAACTGACGTTCAGAAGCCCAGAACAAAGCCTAGAGCAAGTTCGTGGAATGGGCACCCTAAGCCTGGGGTAGCCCGTTTAAATACAGAAAGCATCCAATGGAAGAAGCAGAGTGGGAGGCTCACCTGGGAGCCGCGCGTGATAGGAGAAGCCAGGCGAATGGAACACCGGACCGGACGCATGTGCATCTGCCAAGCTGAAGGCAGAGGCGTACTGCACATGCGCGGCCTGACTGAGCCGCGAACCGGAAGAACCGCCATCGCCGCCGCGAGAGAGATGCGGACAGGGGAACACAGGCAAGCGGTGACAGTGACCCACCTCTACCATAAAATGCAACAGAGTAACTGTATGAATACTAAGAGAACTGCAGACGGATGTTCTGGATACCAGTGGGCACTGGTAATGTTAAAAACGGAAATGTTAAACTGTAATACCTTTAGAATGGTGCATTTCCAAGTTGTTCAGTACTCTTGTTCTACATTGAGTAGTAAAAACCTTACAATATATGTTTTATCATAAAAATATGTTTACTGTTCCTTTAAAACAACGGAAATCTATGTACATACTGGACAAACTGTGTATGCTAGGTCATGTTACCAAAATGGTTACCATCAGTATCCATGAGGAGGATAAAGCATGTATGATACATTGGAAGGGATGTATAAAACCAGAGCAATAAAGAAAGTGTCTGTAAAATTGTATCAAAGCGACATAAAGATATGTATAAACATTTAGCAACATATTCTCTAAGTATTAACCCGTCAGTTGACTTTTTTGAAAAGTGGCGGAGAAATGGTCTAGTCTAAATAAGACCTGTGTCGCAACATATGTAGAAAGACTTTTGCTAATTATGCCTAAAATAAATATAGTTTTAGTAATTAAATCTTAATACCAGGTATAACCTGTTCTTAATGGAAATACATAGTGACAGTGTACAACGTATGTATGTGAAGAAATTCTCATTAGCAAATTTTCTAAGAATATTCTCAGACATACCGAAAAATCTCAGGTGTAATACGCACCTGTGTATAATATGCAGGTGTATATTATACCCAAGATTTTAGGGGGAAAAAGAGTGCCTATGTATAATACGCACCCTTGTTTTCCCCCTTACTAAAAAAAAAAATTAGGGCTGTCAGATACCATCCCTCCCCCCCAGCACTATTCGCTCTCAAAATAAGCCTTACTTCCTTCCACTGATGTCCCCATCTTCCCCATGGGCGGTATGCTTGCACTTGCCGCCCTCTTTCCTCAATGCACTGTCAGGACCTTCCACCTCCAGCCAATGGTAATGTCCTGCGAGGATCTCAAGGTCCTCGCAGGGCAATACCGTAGGCAGAAGGTCCTGACAGCGCATTGAAGGAAGCAGGCGGCAAATGATGGCATGCCATCCGCATGGAAGATGGGGACTTCAGTGGAAGGAAGTAAGGCTTATTTTGAGAGTAGATTATGCTGGTAGAGAGGGAGGGAAGGTACCTGCCAGCCCTAATTTCTTTTTATGTACCCAAAAAACAAAAAGCATAGAAGGTGCCAATAGTGCCCTATCATTCAAAATATGGGATAAAACTACCAGTAATGTGTATGCACTCACATTTATATAATGCTGTATAAATACTTATGTACAAATACAGCTAAGAAGGCTTACAGGGAATATCTTACTGCCCCTGTATGGTAACCAGCCGGTATTCATGCCAACTCCCTCGTGAAGATCCCGGGTTTCTGTTCACACCACTCAATTGTGATCTCTGCTTTAGGAAGGGTAAGTAAAGAAGAAGAAAGCCGCTCCAACAACGTTCTTCAGCAAGTATATAAATGTATTCACATGAAATAAAAAAAACTTTAAAATATACAATATGATTCCCACAATGCTACGCGTTTCATAACGATCAATGTTACTTTCTCAAGTTCTGTAGGTAATCTAAATTTTGTAATCAAAAACTCTTTAGTATAATATGCATCCCCTACTTCACATAAGGTGAAGAGGGGTAAAATTGTGTGTATTATACCCAAGTTTTTACGGTATTTATAAATATGACCCCTAGTTGTGGTTTTTATACATCTTCCCATAGAGTGTTACATAGTAAAGAAAACTAGAACAATTCTAGGGAAAACATTTTATATCATAGTGGTTAAAGGAAACACTGTAATGATTTAAATGGGACATTTAACGCCTTGAATTCTAGATATGTCTTCAAAGCATTGCTTCAATGGGAGCTTTATGGAATTTTTAGTTTTTTTGCATGCATAGCTTATACAATGTCACTATATACTTCCTTTAAGAACAGATTATATCTGTCATTAAGATTTAATCACTAAAACTATCTTTATTTTGTGCTCAATTAGTGAATGTCTTGATATATATATATACGTTGTGACAGAGGTCTGTTGTTAAGATTGAATCAATAAAACTACCTTTATTTATAGGGTACCTGGGAACTTGCCTGATTTGACCCAGAGTACAATGAAGGGGATGTATAAAAAAAACATTCTTAGTGTATGTTTAACCCCTTCAGGACCAGGAAAATCTGGGGTGGATCTCACTTAACCCTTTAACGACCCTTGATGGTCATAGCACGTCATGGGTAGATCTGACTTAACGGCCTATGACGTACTATGACCGTCATGGAATTCTGGGCTGCACGCCGTCCGGGGAGTCCGGAACCGGAAACAAAACAAAAAAAAAATGCTCCATGGTCCTGTGGTCCTTAAGTGACCTTTTTGACTATGTTTTTTGTTCAACAGTGTTTTCCCTCTAGGTATTTTATTCCAGCCACGGAAATTATATACCATTTTTTTACAAACAAGTAGGGCTTTCTTTTGATACCACACGTGTATGGATAATCCATTATTTATTTTATTAAAATTACAGAAAACTGTAAAATTATGACCAGTCAGTCATACATACAAAATGGTCAGTTTTAAGTGGGCACTGTCCCCCCTGGGGTGAAAATCCCCATGTCCCTCTTTCCTACCCTATTTTTCAATTTTTTTATTAGTAAGACTTGGTGGTGTGTATAAGTCTATTGAATTACTCCACAACAATCAAACTCCCATTATTTTTTTTATCACTTAGCAGATTTGTTTTTTTAAATTTCATATTTTAACAAAATATTTGCTGTTTAAAATGTATATATAAAAAAAAGTTGCTATAAGCAGGTCAGAAATGGACCTGCATCCAGAATGCCCACCACACCAGCACTGAAGGGGTTAATACCCCCAACTATTGCTTTATTTAATTTGTATGTGTGTCTGCTGTCTGTTTCTCTGTCCCTTACTTTAATTGTAAGGAAGAGAGAGGTACAGGGCAGACACAAAGGCAGTGTGTCAAGCACACTGTCTGTTTGAATGAAAATGCCAGTACATGTGATTGCTCCTGGAGCAATCAAGTGTACTGGCAGAAGAGACACTGATTGAAACAGAACGCTCCGGTCCCGGAGCGCTCAGTTTTAGCTTCAGCACAATTATAGCAGTGTGCACAGAGGCACACTGCTATTATTTAACCCATGACGTGCCAGGACCATCATGGGTCCTTAAGGGAAGTTTACCCATGACGGTCCTGGCACGTCATGGGTCGTTAACAGGTTAAGAGCTGTTGCTAAATTTTGCAACAAAGAGTCATATTTAAAACAAGTAAAGTCATATATGTATGAGAATACTACGAAAATTTGCTATTGAGAATTGTTTTCACATACATAGCTTATACACATCACTATATACTTCCATTAAGAACAGGTTATACCTGATAGATCTAATCACTAAAACTGCCTTTATTGGCGATGTAGTTAGCATACCTGAGAACTTGTCGGATTTCATCCAGAGTCTCTGGGTTTGTGAAGAAATCTCCAGAGCACTGGGTCAATCACTGAATTTTCTGATTCCAGTAGGTAAGCATGTGGCATTCAATCCAGCTGCTTGTGCTTGCTTTCAACCTCACAGCCTTTTTTTTTTCTTGCCTTGACCTGGTATAACCTCTCAGGGACAGGGTGAAGAGGGAGGAAATCTTTTGAACCAGCATTGTTTTTAGCAGAGATTTCTCTGTTGTCATATGCTTTGACTATACATATGAAAATGTAATAGTTTATAAAAACACCCTGTTACTATCATGGTGCCGTGATTACTTGCCTGTTGTGTCAGTCCTGTGACCTGAGTGTGCTACATGCTGCTTGCCTGATCCGTCTGTAGGCTCGCGTCTCTGAGATTGTGCTTGCTATTTTGTACCTTCCTGTTAGTTGGCTGATCAAGCTCCGCCTTTGGGTGATGGTCTTATGTGCTGGGCGCAAACTGGGTTTATTCGCCCTTTCATGGTGTTCCTGTGTGCATTGCTTGGCTTATATTGTCTCCTTTTGTTTGATCCTTGGCTTGTCTGACTACTCCCTCTGGTTGTAACCTTGGCTGTGGCTGACTTCCTGGTCCGTGTATGACTTTGGCTTGTCTAACTACCCACTACGTGCTGACCCTAGCTATGGCTGACTACCCGATCTGGCTCCTGACCGTGGCCTGACTGACTGACACTCTGTATTGTCCCTCGCTCTTGTCTGATTACCACTGGGTCGATCTAAGGGCATATTCCATTACCCTGCTGCTCAGCTACCAAGCTAGTAGCTTTGCATGTTGCCTTCGCTCAGTGCGTTCCATTTGCCTTCGGGGCTGTAAGTGCAGTTTAGTCTCTCTCTGTTGCTCTCGCTTCGTGCTCTACATACCTGCTGCCTTGCATAAGCACTTGCAGTACTACCTACACTCTGTGCTTCCCAGTTCCCTTCAGGTTGGTAGACTGCAGCTTAGTCTCACACCTTTGTCTCAGCTCTGTGCGCTCCTATTTGGCTGCTTCTATCCAAGCACTTACTCTGCTGCCTTGAGTAGTGCTATCAGTATACTCACCTAATATCTGCTGGTTATCCTACGCTCTGTGTCTCCGCTGGGTATTACTCATTCTTGGGCTACCCAAGTCCTCAATCTGACATTTCCTAACGTAGGACTATCCGGGTATGCTCATGTGCTAGTCAAGCAGTCTGAGTTCTATCCGTGGTTAGAGCAAGTCTGCTCTGAGACTCAGTAATATACATACCTCCTGTGGTTCAGTGTCAGCTCCTGGGTAGTGGACTAGACACTTTCCTCACATCTGTCTCCCCTTTGACTGAGGAAGTGTTTGATATTACTATTGTTTTTTCTCAATAAACTGGTTTTAATTCACTAGTACTGTTTTGTGTGATTATTTGCTCTTGAGATCCATGACAGGTACATCACCAAATTAAAAAAGAAAACAAGGGCTACATATAATAACAAAATATAAATAAACTAAAGATATAAATAACATTTATACAAATATAAAACAATATGAAACAAAACAAAATTAATCACATTATATACAACAGGGTTGGTGCTAAACTCAATACGATCCAACACAAGAAATATGAACCCAGCTCCAGGCAAAGTCGTATCCTTCCACTATACACAACCATAAAGTAGTCCACTCCACCGTAAATGAATACAAGTGTGCTAAGGCCTAGTAGCAGGGCATTGCCCTAATAAACACCAATGATCCACACATACAAATAATGCTACTACATTTATCGCATTCTAAGCATACTGACATCCCATATAAACAAATGGATGAGGAGTGTATAAATGCGGAGTGTATAAAAGGTTGTTAGGAGAGAGGTGGTCCTATTCTCTGATGAAGGAGGCCGGTGTGTCTCTGAAACACGTTAGGAATGGTCTAATGTAATTGTATGTAAGTCCTGTAAATGCTCACTTTTTTATGCTGTGTGCTTTAAGAAATAAAGAATTTGATTTTTATTCATAGCCTCCTTCTCATCCACTTGTTTATATGGGATTTCAGTATGCTCAGAAGGCAATAAATGTAGTAGCATTATTTGTATGTGTAAACTCAATACGATCATCAGTTTTTCTAGTAACACATAGCAACTGTTTATTTTTTTAGCCTTGTTCCACATTTATTTTGAAAGTTTTTGAACTTTCACACCATAAAGATACATTTTTAAAAAATGCCGACTAAAGGCAAGATGTTAAAAAAGTTGTGGAAACTGAAGATGTCTGTCATAGGTATGCAAATGTTCTTATGCCATGAAGCTTCAATTGTAGGGCATATTACCCATATAGTTTGTATACAATTCTACCATCTCTGTCAAAAGGAAAAAGACAAATTAAAATACTAGGACAGAGAAGCAGTACTATGGTGTTAACTGGTAAAAAAAAGTCTATGATTGAAAATGTGTCATTTGAAAGACAAAAATATCTTTGCTTCTATGAAAATTTTTGTTCCAAAGACAAAATTAAAGACACTTTTAATGGCAATATTCTTTGAGCTCATCTTATCTGTATATTACATTTTTTACAACAGACATTCAAATGTGACAGATTTACTTCTGAAGATATTGTTCATCTTTTACCAACTCATGATCCAACGATCGTTTCATTATGATGACATTTTGAACATTGCGCAGTGCATTTGAATGCTTTTAATTTTTGGTGACAATGTCCCTTTAATGTAAAAGGATGTAGAAAATAATTGTGTTCTTTGTGTGGTTTTTGAACAATGATAAAAAAAGTCATGTACTTGTATTGTCTATTGAGATAATTTAATTCTATTTTAGATTTATAGCAGCGTTAAAATAAATTGGGGAGAAACAATATTAAAAAAGTAGGCAGAAAACTGAAACATAGGAACCTTTGTACCATAAAATGAAATATCACATATGCAATAATGAATTATTCATATGTTATATCCCAAATATATAATTCTAAACTTGCTTCTTAACACTTGTAAGTTGTCCCGTTCACGGAGCATTTGTTTAATGTTTGTGCTGTTTGTATTGAGGAATACAGTCAATTATCCAATTGTGATTAGTGCCTACTGTTCTTATATTCAGAAAGATTGTTATCTTATATCAGCACATTAACAGATATTCTTGCACAATCAATGGGAGCCCTGGAAAAGGCATATATAAGGTTATGTTTTAGGCCTCAGAAAAAAATATTTAATTTTTTTTTTACAGATGCTAGCATGCAATATAGAGTACTTATATGTATACAATCACAGTTCTTGTTTAGGTGTTAGTGTTCCTTTAATAATTATATACATACTGTAACAAAGGAATATACTCAGTTCAGATTCTTGAAATTAGACTTCTCTAGTTGAACCTATGCTTTACCTCATCAGTAAACAGGTTCTTCTCACCTGCAGTGTATCTGTCTACTGTTTCCTCTCACTGCAGAATGAGCCTAATGCAGACAAGAAATAAGGAACAGTTCTGAAGCAAACCAGCTGCACCTTAGGGGACAAATAAAACTTTCCATTTACATACCTTCCAACATTTCAAACACCCAAGAGGGCTACTTTTGTTTCAGGTGATGTTGGTGAGGGTGTGACTAGTGGGAGTGTCATTACAGCAATTTTTTTAGGTTATTTCATGAACTATTGACACATTATTGTTTAACTGAATAAATAATGTAGTGCAATACCAAAGTATTTTATTTACACAGACTAGTAATGGGAATTTTATTGCTATAGAGTAATATGATAAAGAGGGACTAGGGGATTTGGGTCTCAAAGAGGGGCTATCCCTCTGAAAGAGGGACACTTGGGAGGTATGCATTTATTTTAAATGGAGTCTATAACCCTTTGTATGCTAGAAAGGTCTCCAAAGCATTGCAATGTGCTGGAGACCTATAATGTTCAAGGGTTTACAATCCTAATTTAAATCAGTGGGAGTTTTGGGAGTTTTTTTTCTAATTAGGGGCAATATAATACAAGGGAAAGCTTTCTGGAAACTGGAAATCCCCTCTCAGTTTGTCCTTGAGCACATGCAGTAGTCTTCCTAGTCTTTGGTTTATGACAGTAAAGTATTTAACCCCTTAGGTGCTAGAAAAATTCCCATGCACATTCACATTAGCTTTTTCTGTATACCTTATGTTCTATACGAGGATTTCTGTGGTTTCACCCTTTGAGTGCCCGAGGAGTATCCAGCAATGCATTGGATACCCCTCTGACACTCAAAGGGTTAATCCTTTGAGTGCCAGAGGGGTATCCAACACATTGCAAAGCAATACTGCTCTGGCACTCAAAAGGTTAAATGAAAGAAGGGTAGTTTGCGAGCAAAAACAGTGCATTAAAGCATCCAGCATAAGCAAGGGAAGAGTAGGCCGCAGAGTTAACCCTTTGAGTACCAGAGGGGTACGCAAAGCATTGCTCTGCAATGCATTGCATGTCCGTCTCGCACTCAAAGAGTGAATAGCTCTCTTTGTAGCAAATTCACCAAGTTCAGTTCATCCAGCCTCAGTTGCTGTTTGAGTGTGTCAGTCAATATCTGTAATACCATCTGCAGTTATTAGCACATACATCAGTGTATAGATTCACTAGGGAGTGTTAGGTGAACATATATAAATCTGCCAGGGTAGCTACCCTGCCATTAGGTCCTAATAAGGGGTATATATCCTGGTAAATAAACTGGCCAATTTAATAATAAACTTGACATTACAGCAAAATATAAACTGGTAAATAAGCAGGCTATATAATAGTAGGAGGTGACTTATGCACCCACACATCATGCACAGTCTTTTCTGCAGACCCTGCACTTTCTAAAGATACCATATGAATTGTTTTACATTCGTTGAAAATCATTCTATTGTATTTTCTGCTGTATTCATTATCAAATACTCTCCTGTGAGACATTACACCCATTGGTTAGAGCTGACATACCATAATGGGTGCTAGAAGCATAAAACTACCCATACCCCATCTGTCATTTTTATTACGTTCTTCAAATATGGCCTGCCTGTACTAAAATGTCTGTAATAACTATAGAATGACCTGAAATAATTAAACAGGGAAACAGATATACTAAGGCCAATTGGCTCTTATCTGCCATTGAATTCTAGCTTCCTATGCTTTGTGTAGTTCAAGAATATTTCAAATACAGAGTGTCCCCCTCAGATGTTCAATCTGGTCATTGGACTGACAGATCATAGCAAGGGACAATCTTCTGGCTATGAGCATAAGGAAAACTCTGCACCCTTTGAAGAAGGATGGTTTAGGGATGCTAATATTATCCTACCTCTGTATAAATCCTTGGTTAGGCCTTATCTAGAATATGGAGTACAATTTTGGGCGCCTGTTCTAAAAAAAGACATTACTGAACTGGAAAAGGTGCAGAGACGTGCAACAAAACTGATAAAGGGATTGGAGGATCTGAGTTACAAAGAGAGACTAGCCAAACTGGGTTTGTTTACATTAGAGAAGAGCCGTCTAAGGGTTGATATGATTACTATTTCCAAATACATTCAAGGTCAATACAAATAACTATCCAATTAATTATTTATGCAAAGAGCTGAGCTAAGAACAAGAGGTCATCCATTAAGACTAGAGGAAAGGCTCTTTCGACTAAAACAAAGGCAGGGATTCTTTACAGTAAGGGAGGTAAGGCTATGGAATTCTTTGCCGCGGGAGGTTGTGCTTGCGATAATGCAACTGCATTCAAAAAAGCAATGGATCCCTATCTAGCACAGAACAATATTGACAATTATGATAGATGGCTTCAAAGCAAATAGGATATTGATCCAGAGAACTATCTGACTACCAACTGGAGTCAGAAAGGAATAACTCCCCCCAACACACACACTTGGGACTAGATTGGAAATGGCTCCAGAGGGCTTTTTTTGCCTTCCTCTGGATCAACGGGGGTGTTTTTGGCATGGGCTGGACTTGATGGACGCATGTCTTTTTTCAGCCTTATCTACTATGTTACTATGTTACTATATATGTTAGGTTTTACCTTATGTTTACAGAAGATTGTCCCTCATCACAATCCATCCGAACGGTCTTTCTGCTCTATGTAGGTAAAACGATGGGAGGAGGACATTTTATAATTCAATTACTCTTGAATTACCCATCATACAGTATTGTTATAATGCTTACATGGTCCAAATAAAATTGATAAATAATCAAAGCTGCATTTATGTTCACACATTACTAACCCGTTAATATGTAAAAAAAAACATTAACAAGGAGGACATGAAGAGTCACATGAAGACTCAGGCTAAGGTGTGCCAAAGGTGTGCCAAACATTGGCAGCGGACAGGGGAGCAGAAGGTATTGCATTTGATTTCTGCATTTCAATTCAAACTTGAATCATTGGCTACATTTCATTCCACGACATGAGAATCTCACACTTTCCTGCAGTGCGAGATTCTCATGTTGCCCTTTTAATCAGGGAGAAATGCTGAATGCGCCCTATAGTCGCACGCTGTTTTGCATGCAACATTTTAAAAGGATACCCTTTAACCTTATTTACATATCTCCCATATTTTATATACAGTCAAACTACTGCTTGTTTCATTTTTATCCATTCACTTATATATGATCTTAAAAAAATGTCTCCACTGTTTTTATTAACTGAGCATTTTTCTCCTCTGAGTATGCTTTGGCATAACTAATAATGCATTTTGCCTCTTTCACCCCATTCCTGTATAGATATCCATTTCCCTCCTTCTGAGTCTGCTTATATTTCCTAAAATGATACTTTTTTCTTCTTTACTATAGTTGCCACTCTGCAGAATACCACAGTGTTTTATTTTTCTTTTAGCCTTACTGACAGGTGTAATGCAATGCTCTGTTGTCATCAATAAAACACTTTTGAGATAATCCAATTTCTGCTGGACTCCATCTAAAGATATCCAGGCTGTCAAAGACTGACCTAAATAAGTTTTCATTTTAGAAAAATCAGCTTAAATCTACGTGGTGCAATTCGGCTTCTCTTCTTATATTTAACCTCGCTGATTGATGATCGCTGGAGCCTAAACACTCCCCTCTGGTTATATCCAAAATCAAGTCTCCATTTATAAATAATAAATCTAGCATGATTTACTTCCTACTTGGCCCTTCAATAATTGCCTAAGAGACAATCCCTGTAACAGGGTTTAGGATAGCTCTACTCCTGACTGAACCTGCTACTTGGTTTTTTCTAGTCCATATCAGTCCCTCATAATGATAACTTTCATTGTCATCTTATGTCATTTTTCCTCAACTAGCAGATGATTTAACTACTTTGCTTGTCTATGGGGCCTATAGATATCACAGTGCCTGTGATTCCTGTCACTCTCATTTGTGGCAGACACTGATTTGCTGAGTGGGTTTGGCCTGCCTCCTGGTGACCTTTTTATACCTGGCTATCACATCTGTCAGATGCCCTTTCGTGGTGTTCCTGAGCCAGTAGTGCTGTTGCTGTGTTCCTGTGTTCTGAGTTACTGTGTACCGATTCGGCTTGTCCTGACTATTCTCCAGTGTTCCTGCTCGTGTATGACCCGGCTCGTCTGAGTACCACCCTTGGATCCTGACCCGGCTAGGCTGACGTTCCTGCTTGTGTATGACCCGACTTGTATGACTACCTCCTACGTGCTCCGACCGGCCTGGCTGACTTCCTGCTCCGAAGATCGACTTCCAGCTTGTTCCAGTGACCTGCGTTCCAGTTGTCGCCGCTGCGACATTATCAGTCTCTGTTGCCCGCTTCAGTGTGACTGCCTTGCCTGGAGTTACCCACGATTAGCGCTGTGCCTCGCTACCCGTGCAGAGCTGTGTCTGAATCTGTATGCCTTCCTCTCATTGCAGAGCCTTCCAGTAGCGCTGAAGCCTCGAGTAAACGTGCTTTTTAACTCTTGCAGTGCTGCCTCGATCTCACTCTCTCTACCTCCAGTACGAGCCTCGATACCCGTGACACTGCTGCTGAGTTAGCCGCTCACCGTCGGCAACTCTAGTCCTCCACTGCAGAGTAGTCGCATTGTTTGGGCCGTTTGGGCGCCTAAGGCTCTCCGGTGTCGATTACCGGCGATATCTGTTATACAGAGTGGTGGCAGTTTAAGGCTTCAGTGTTAGCTTATCCGGTACTACGCCCGAGGGGGCTAGTGGCTCTTGCATTCATATTCCAGCATTCAGCGAAGTCTGAGGAGGCTGATAAGCTCTTGCATTGCCGGCCGGTTCCCGTTACGCCCGTGGGGGCTATTTGCACTTGCACAAACCAAAGCAGTTCCAGTAACTACGCCTGTGGGGGCTAAGTTGATTCCTATTCTGCTTAATATCCAAACACCTTGGCGAGGCAGTTCAGGCTTCAGTACTTGATGAACTTTGTCTATCCAGCACAGCCTTTTAACACCCAGGGCGTGCCAAACCTCCACATCTGAGACGGACTGTTATCAAGTCATTAACCCCTTGGGGGTTCATATCACCCTATTGCTTATTGTCTTGCATGTATATCTATTGTGCTATTACTATTGTAATATCTCAGTTTACACGATCTGTGTATTACCTACCGCCACTAGAGGGCGAACCTGTGCATTATCTTACTTTAAAAATAAAGTGTGTTTTATTTTCACTTACTGGTCTGAGTGTCCTAAAAAACCGTTACAATAGATCTATCACACATATACAAGTGATAATCTTATTTCCATATTCTAAAGTTATCCACACTGTCTATGTGTTATTCACCTTCCTTACCTTGTATCAGATGAACTGCATAAATTAAAAGGCATTGGCTCGGGAGAGATATCTGTGCATGGATAGAGAATTGTTTAAACTATACACGGCAGAGAGTTGTAAATGGAAGCTTTTCAAGTAGCCTAACGTTGTAAGTAGGCTACCACAAGGTTTATTTCTGGGCCCAATCTTTTTTTTTTTTTTTTTACTTATTTATTAACCATCTAGAAGTGGGTATTGAAAGTAGTTTCTCAGTCTTTGCTGATGACACTAAACTGTGTAAGAAAAAACATACAGAGCACAATATTTTTTTTTCTGTACAGAAGGATTTGGATAATATATGGAGAGGGCAAGTGTAGGGGTGGCAAGTACCCTGCCCTTGCCCCTTCCCCCGGACAGCCATGGAGATTAGGACATTTGATGCAGATTTCTATACAGTAAGGGCAGTGACGTTAGGGTATTCTTTACCTCGGGATGCTGTGTTTGCTGATACTGTCTTTGCTTTCAAAAAAGTAATGGATACCTTTCTAGCTCAGAACAAGATAGAGATTTATGACAGTTGGTTGTCTTTTTTATGTAGAGAGTACCCTGGTATTACTACATTCCAGCAAATTTTTCATTGTATCAGGTCTCAGTAATTCCCACAGAATCCACATCCTCACTTGTTATTATTGCAGTGAGTTCAACAGTCTTATGTCTTAAAATTGTGGGCCTACTGTTTTTTTGGCCTATGAGTCACAGACATACCGTGTCCAAATTCATCTTCCCAGTGCTGTGGAGGACAAGTATATTTTACCTGTATCACTCCATTGCCCCCTCTCATAGTTTAAATAACTATTAATAAAACTTCTGAGCTACAGTGCTCACAAGAGCCTCTGTCCCGTACTGAGAAAGAAGCAAATTGTTTTTTGTACAGTTCCCTATTACAGTAAAAAGAGCTTGTGTGAGAAATGTGCCTTCTATCTGTGTGAGCTGTAGCTCTAGGAAGTACTTACTTGCAACCTTCATGACTGTCCTCCAAAATCACACCTCAGTAATAATTCCTCTTTTTGGAGCTAGCAGTTACTCATACTCTCTCAGAAGCCAGTTCCCTGAACCCATACCCCTGTTTTACTATTAGAGGCAGATGACTGTCCACACTTTATTTTTTTTTTCTCTCTCTCTCTTTCTCTCACAGCTGCAGCTGTTTATCCCATCACTGAGAACAAGGGTCCACATCTGGATTACCTATTACCCTTTGCTTCCGGCTGTCAACCTAAACATGTCTCTTCAACATACCATCTAGCTCTCCTTTTTCACCCATCTTATCTATATTACTCCCTTTCTCCCTATCTGCTTTATATGTCCTCTTTTTTTAGATCAACAGCCTCTATGACCTCTACTCACTCTCATTCCCTTTCTACATCATTCTCCTACCCACAACCCTATCAGCACCTCACTTCTCACACACAGCTTTTTTCTTGAACAGATCCACTACCTGTTTGGAACATTGCACTGAAAAGCTTTTCTATCTTCCACCCACTGGCTGACAGTCACGTGGCAGGAGGCACTACCCATAGTACTTACACTTTCTGTTTCCTAGCCTACCTTTCAGTAGACTGTAAACTCTCATGAGTAAGGCCCTCTGATCCTTTTGTTTTCTATGTTCTGTTTTTTTCTGTTTTACATATTTGTATGTTTAATCCCCATTGTATAGATCTGCATAATAAGCTGTCTCTTTATAATATATGATGATAATAATAGACTGTAAGCTCCTCATTTAGACTGTAAGCTCCTTGGAGCAGGGACCTCTTTCCCACTGTTTCTATGAATGTTGCACTTATTTCATCCCCTCTTATTTATTGTAACATATGTCTATTGTAAGGCACTGCATACACTGTGTGGCGCCATATAAATAAAGATATACATACATACATACAATAATAATAAAAAGCATATATTTTAGGGATTTTCTCAGTATGTAAAATAAAGGTACTAATGAGGGAATGCTTCTTGCTTCTGTAATTAGAGGTCAAACTGTAAGAAAGTAATTTAATTCTAGGGAAAACTGTACCCTGAGGCTAACATCTCAGTCTGTACACGAGGAGGTCCTGTTGCTAACAGTTTGATATAAAGAGAAACAATTTGAGCTGTAAACATTTTGGAACAAACAAGCCAAAATATGTGAGAAACCCTGAGGATGAACAAAAGCAATATTGCCTGTTCTGTGTGTAGTCACCTCACAAGAGCACCATATTTTATCTCTCTAGTGCCATTACATAGGAGAAATCCCCACATTCATATTAGACTATTCCCATCCATAAGAACAATCCAGAAGAAGTCCACTATGCACAGGAAATACCAGCTAACTGCAGACATACATCTTGGCCTTGTATGGGCCTCATCAGTGAAGAGCATCTGGTTTCCCTAAGCACTGAGAACAATGGTTTCACATCTCGATAACCCTTTACTCTTAGGGAGGACTCCTAAGACAAAAAAAACAAGCCAAAATATATGAGAAGCTCTGAGGATGAACAAAAGCAAAACTGCCTGTTCTGCAGCCAGTCATGCTCAAGTGCATCACATTTTAGCACTCTAGTACCATTGCAGAGAAGAAATATGTCAGTTCATATTAGACCAATCTACCCCATAAGGGAGGGCCAGTTCTGACATGATGGACATATCCCCTCTGCAGAAGAAATACCCACTAATCCAAGATTTTGGCCTTTTTTGGCCCTCATCAGTGAGGTGCTGCTGGTTTCCCTAGGTACCGAGAACAAGGGGTCCTCATCTGGATTACCCTTTACCCTTTTCTTTTAGGGTGTCTCCTAAGAGTAAAGGCCCAAAGTGGACCACTTGCTATCAGTGCCTAGAGAAACCAGTTGCACCTCACTGATGAGATCCAAACAAGTCTGAAATGGACATCTGTAGTAATCTGGTATTTTCCGTGCAGAGTGGACCACCCTTTTGGGCAGGATTAATATAATATATACATGGGAATTAATTATCAGTAATGGTACTAGAGAGCTAAAAATGTCATGCTCTTGAGGAATGACTAGCTGCAGAACAGGCAGTTTTGTTTTTATTTGTACTCAGAGTCATTTGCATACTTTGGTTTACATTTTGGAGCAAGGCACATGTTTTATTCACCAGGAAAGGTTCCTACAATAAATGATTCAGTTTTTAATATAAAATATTTACTGTTCCTTAACCTTTTAAATGTCAGCTTGGTATGATAAATATTGTCCTGCAGTGTAGACACACACCCATACTCAAAATGTTACATTTTAAAAGCTACATTATTACATTAACTTGTCCTTACCCAAGAACTGACACATTTCTAGCTTGTTATTTATGTGTTTTTTTAAGTTTAGTGAGTGGTTGGGCGAGTCCAAGGTGGACAATCCAGTCTACTCCTTTGATGATAATTTGCAAACTGACCACATTAGGTTTTCAAGTTTGTGTAATGAATTTGCTGCATCAAAGTTGCTTCCTGTGTTTTTAGTTTCTTAAATCTTAGGAACAATTCAAAAACATGTAATTTTTCTTACTGCTCAATTCCTTTTTCTTCATGTATATTATGTAGCACACACTGCAAAGAGAGCCCCACCTCCCCAGGTAGAAGAGGAAAATAAAACACATAAAAGGACTTCCCTCCCCCACCATCCCTTAATGTTTGAACAAAGAAAAACAAGACATAAGACACAAGAAATCTGATGCAAAAAAGTACATTACTGGGAAAACAAACACATAAGGGTCAGAAGACTCTGTGTTACCTATAGAGATCTGTAGGAAAATGAATTGACAGGTAAGAAAAATTGTCTTTTCTTCAGGATCTCCTCTGTAGCACACACAGCCAAGAGATAACAAAGCTGAATGTACTGGAGGGCATCACAAAACAGCATCGCCTGAAGCCTACAGATCCAGATGAAAGAGCTCTGTGAAACAGAGGACACTCTGTTTGCACTACTTAAATGTCCATCTTTGCAGTCCATGATATAGCTACAGTTCTGGTTTAAAGAGCTTTGATGAACACTAGAGGGTCCATATTCTAGTGCTTTATATATCCAGCTAGCAATAATAGCCTTAGAGGCTTTAAATCCATCTGAAGCACCAAAGTTGATAACATTTTTTTACAGGAATTCTTACCAAAAGTGCTGAATCCATGGAAATAAATTTGAATACAGAACTTAACATCAAGCTTATGTATGTTTTTTGCTTTTCTGTTTGAAGATCCAGAAGACAAAAGTTTCAGCTTTCTATAGAAAGTGGATAAAACCTTAGTGCAAGGTTTAACTCTTATAGAATCTGAGATAAATTCCAGGAGTGATAGAATAGAAGGGTATAAGGGATTGATACTGTGGTCTGTGCAACAGTAGCTGAACAACTTCCAGGTATTGTAAGCTGAAGATGTACTTCTGCCAAGCGGCCTTGAGATCTTAATAACTGGCCTTCAGGAGGATGCTTCAGAGTCAGGCTGATCAACTGGTGATGAAGCATGGACCTTGGTGTAGGAGATCTTTTTTCATTGGTAGCAAATGTGGCATGTCTGTCGACAGGGGCATCGGAATGACAAACCACACCCTACACTGCCATTAAGATGTTATAAAGATCATGGTTGTCTTGCTCTGAATAAAAATAAAACACAGCCTAGGCAAAATGGCTACAGGTAGCAGAGTGTCATCTTCTTCTGGATGATCCTAGGGAAACCTGCTAGAGGAACATGGGAACCTTCACATTGTAAAAAATAGACTTAATGGAGATTTGGCGCTCTACTGGTAAGGCTCTCACCATTAAAAAACAAATAATAATATTAATTAAAAACCATTACACAAAAATTTGGTTAGAAACACCAGGATGGTTCTACTAGGGTATATCCCAAAATTAGCTGCTACAATCCTAAGACCAGTGTATATGATCTACTAACACAAAATCATAGACATATACTTATAAGGAGAGCGCTATATCTAGATAACATTATTCCCAAATACACTCCCCCCCCCAATGAGCTAATAGAGACAACAATGTAGCAATAAACAACACATATTTATTACAATAAAACACTAAAGTCTCCAAAGAGACCATATAGCAACACTACAGTGAAACACTATATATAACAATGATACAATGTAAACCTAATAGTGGTATCACTTTAAAACTATCAAGTCCTTAATACATTTAACATTTTCAGATGATTCCTAGAACCTAAAATGTAGCCCCAAAACTGTAGGTGGCATCCATAGCATAGAAGGTAACATAGGAAAGTAGAAATCCCTCTCCAGACTGTTTAATGCAGTTGGTTACCCGTGACTCCTGGCTGTCCCATCCAGTTATCACAAGCTTAGTGCATTAAGCCCCCTTATTTCGGGACATACCTCTCCAGGCTACTGATAGACTCGTGGGTGTCCCTTCGGTGGTGTCCGATGTTCTCTCTTGGCACTCACTGGGTATATGCCCAGGGCTAACCTCAACTCTGTGGCACTGGAACATTGGTATTCAGGCAATAGTGTAACGCTAGCATACAAATGCTGGAGTGAGCGGACAGAGCTTACAGGGCATTCCGGATCTCGTTTCTCTTGATCAGATATTTCAATTGCTCGAGTAGCTATAATTGCGGGCAGAGGGAATTGTTGAATCCAGTCCTTGCGCTTATCAAGCGCTACAACATCCACATACTTATTTAATAATACAGTGGTCCAACTATTCTCCAATGCGTTTCGTGCCACCTGGACACTTCTTGAGGGATATACAATTCCCATGTTTTGAGAAATGGAAATAGTGTCCCAATGATTGTGATATGTCCATTCTAAATACAAACAGATGAAGATGCCCATCTGTTAACCCCATATGCTCAAAAACTATCCTCACTTGCATACTATGCTGCTATTCCTAGGGACCCTTTTGAATCCACATAAACAGCAATCCATACAAGTGAACAACGATAGAAAAAATAAATTGATAGCCCAATAAAATGAATTTATACTAAATGTTAATCTGGATATCCATTTAGATTATATCTTTTTAATCAACTGCATGAATAATAAAGTAATGATAATAAATAATAAATAAAATATAGGTCATGGGTGGAAGCGCATACACATACATGTATACATGCATGCACTCATTCCCAAACCGAATAAAAATAAACATGCATAAAACAAACAAAAAAAAAATCCACCCATAAATAATAATATTCCTCTTCAATACAACTAATGCACCCAAACTATCATTCCTCAAATTCTCAGTTAGAACTATATTCTTGAGTCCATACATGCACATTGATCCATATATTACCAATGTATATATATGTGACTCCCTTATGCGAACCCCCCGCCCCGGTGTCAAACACCTCCACAACATAAAATAACCCCCCCCAGGGGCCATGGTGCACTGATTGGACTTCTATCTACAAACTCCCTATTTTTATCCCTCTTCAATGTATGTAACTCCCTGTGTAGCAAATATACATATATATCTATATAAATCTATATGTATCTAATTTCTCATTATGTCCACCTGGCATCAAAGTGTTACACTCATATATCCGGTATGACTCCCTGTTACATAAAGTCCTAAATCTACCCCCCCCCCCAGAATGTTCTGTGTTATATGTTCCAGGGGCACAAGAGAAGTAGACCCCATCTCTCCTTGATGGTAATGCCTGTAATGTTTACTCAGGGGGTACTTTACTTCTCCCCTGAGAATACTTCTCCTGTGCTCCAGGAACCTATCCTTAAGATGCCTCTTCGTCCTACCTATGTATTTACGTCCACAGGGGCATATAATACTATAAACTGCATATGTAGTATTGCATGCAATATGCAGTTTGATTTCCTGGCCTCTACCTTTCTCTAAAATCCTTCCTATCATGAGCAATATAGTCACAAGTGATACATCTATGTGAATTGCACCTGTATATACCATTCTTATATCCACTACATTCCAGCTTTTCCCTAGATGGTTTATTTCTACTTAGACTATTTTTTAGACTCTTGTCTTCACATTGTCATTAGATCTGAGAAAGTGTCATCTTCAGGGCCCTCCATACTGCTAATCAATCCAAATTATTTGATTGTAGCTTGGTCTCCTTGGAGACTATATGCTTTGAAAAGACTGATCTTGATACACCGTTCTCATCCTGTCTTTCTGGTGTCAGTAGTCAGAATGAGCAAATGAGAAATGATCCATAGAAGATACTTGGATAGGTTAACTTGTAGCACCTTGACATGTATACATTTACTTGGAGAGAATGTGAGCTTGGAGATGCAACAAAAGGAGGATCATTGTTGTGGGGAAGAATTAGCTTTTGTAATATTGAACACAGGCCCAAGGTACTGCTTCTTTAGACTGTCATTATCCCCAAGATGAACAACAGATGTTTCAAATTCAGCTGTGATGAAGTTCTGAGAATTCGGACATGCTCCAAAATGTTAGTTATTTTGTCTTCTGGTCAAAAGGTTTTCTCTAAAGTAGAATCCAAAACCAGGTCCAGAAAACATTTCCTCTTCTCTGGATGGAGTTCTGACTTGTGTAGAATGACTTTCCAGCTCAGGCAGTGTAGGGCTACTAATAGGTATGGGCTTGTGGAAGATATAGAAAAGAGGCTTTATGAGCTAAATATCGAGGTATTGAATGATTTCTACATTTCCCTCTCAAAGGCTGCCATATAATTTCCATAATCTTGGAGAACACCCTGGACATGGAGGAAAGGACATATTAAGGGCCTCAATCTGGGAAAATCAAAAGTTGCCACCATGTTGGAAGTATTTGTGACAGTCCACATGAATGTGAACCTGAAGGTGTGCAACATAAAAATTACTGTCAACATCATGTCCCTTTTTGCAGGATGAAGTGGTTGAAGAGAGTTAAATTCACCACCAGAAGGAAGTCCCCACGCTAGGACAACAAGAAAATAGTAGTATAGGTTGTACAGGTGTCTTTGAGGAATGTCATCAGTATTGGTACCAACACTCCAGCTCTATCAGCTCTTTAATGTCCTTCAGAAAGACTAATTTCTGGCTTCTTGTTTTATTTTTACTGTCTATGTTTGATCTGTGATGATCCCTTAGATCAGTGGTTCTCAATCTTTTTTTGTTTGTGGCACCCCTAACATGTAATCTAGAACATTCGGGGCTTTATCAAGGACATAAAGAGGGTACATTATCAAGGACATAAAGAGGGTACAATACATAAATATACAATTATTATTAGGTCTTATAATCTTAATAACAAAACTAAACATATTGTGCTTAACAATTTCTATAACTCCTTATTTAAAAGTATATTTTTGTTAGTCTTCATAGAAAACATGGGGCACCCTAAGTTGATGTCCATGGCACACCAAATTGCCACAGCACTGCCTTAGATGATTTGCTTCCCTTATATGAAGAAGGCTATTGGGAAGTTTTTGAAAGGATGAATAAAAGCAATATCTGTGAACTATACCTCCTGTCCTGAGCAAGGAACATCTTCTCTTCGGACAGAGAATATAGAATGTCATCCATCTCCATCACAAAAAAGGAACTTTTGAAGCTCAAGGTGCAGAATTTGTTCTTTAATGAATAATCTGCAACCCAAGGTGCAACAATAAAGCTCTGTATCCAAATGCTGCCAAAGCTCTAGATCTGGCAGCCATACATGCATTTTTCAATGACAGGTCACATAATATCTGCCACTAAGTACAGAATCATCAGGTGTTCTAAGGAGAACATTAATGATGCTCTCTCCAAACTGCAGCAATCTAGAAGTGCAAATCTCAAAAAAATACTTATCATAGCTACAGTAGGCCTGATTAATATCTTCACAGAGGAGCTGTTTCTATCTTCTTATCCATTAAATCCTTGAATTCAGGCCCATCTTCTTCCAGGATAGTAATCTTTTTGCATAGACAAGTCACATGAACATCTACTATGCACAGATGACCCCAGAATACCGTGTCCTTGGAGTATAATGAAAGAGAGCCTTAAATGGCTTTGGAAAGGATAGCCATTTCTCCAGATTTGCCCATTTTTGTTTTCATAGAGCTAAGACCATGTTGTAGAAGGAATACTTGTGTTTCTCCTTATTGCCCAGGTAGAGCTCATCAGTTCCAACTTGAGAGTTGCATGCTCCTTATGGTCTAGCAATAAGAGCATTCCTTTAATCATGGTGACAACTCAGTCTACAAGGAACATGTACAAATCTTTCCTAATTGCTTCCTCAGATGTGCCTGAATCTGAATAGTCTTTTTGCTTTCTTTGGACAGAAACTCTGGCAGGACATACCGAATAGGTACCTGCCACCTCTTCAGAAGGATCTCCAAATCTCTTATGATGGAAGTAAAGAAGGTTACCATTTGCAACACGTCTGTAGGAATACTTAAGGAGAAGGTGTCTGGGACCCTGAACATGAGATCACCTTAAGTAGGCAGGAGGAGTATTACATAACAACAAACAGGAAAAGCAAGATTCACCATCTGCAAAAATCAAATCAAGTATAGAAACAAGCTGTTGCAGAGAAATAGACTAAAATAAAACTAAAGGATGGCTGCTGACATACAAATATGAAAGCAAGACTCTGCTTGTACCCACATGGCCCTGGATTCTGCAGGTTACTACAGGTTAATAAAACAAAATGCAACACTAACCCCCAGAAAAGGCTCCAGAGTAAAGCATCAAGTGAACACATAGATCAGAAGTGCCATAGACACTACGAAGAGCATGCATTGAAGCTGAGAAAAGCAGGCATACCACCTCTAAAGTGGGGTGCAAGCTAGACCAGGATGCAAAAGCAGATATTGGATGCTACAGGTAGCAGCAGCAAGACCCAGAGAGGTCTTTAAGATGATAGAGAATGATATCTAAAGGGGACAAACTCCTTTCCAGACCTGCCCAGTGGAAGTTAATGTGATTGGATACCAGAAAGGTATCCTGCTGGACCCTCCATAAAAATGCTACATTGAGTGAAGAAAAAAGAGCTTAATCCACTTCCCACCATGAAGAAAAGTAAAACACTGAGGAATGTGAGGGAGGGATATTATTTAATATTTTAACTTTTCCTAACTTCCTGAAGAACTGGGGGCTCTCACATCAGTGTGTGTGCTATCAAAGAGACCCTGAAGGAAAAATAAGTTCTAAGATTTTTTTTTTTTAGGGCCAAATTTGACATTCACTAGAGTAGGCAACTGGTCACTCCCAATCCTTTGGGTAGTGGGAACAGAATGCTCATTCTCAAAATTATGCTACTAAACACTTGCTCTTGTTTATGGTGTTGGTATTGCTTATCGTTGCATACACTGCTGTGCTCTTCTTAACCTATGAGTTAGCGACTCTTAATTTCAGATTAATTCACCTTACCTAAGTAAGTGTTCTTAATGAAGCAGTTAGGTATATCTATATTTTGCATTCCATTTGTAGTTTTCTGTATATCATAGTCTATCTCTAGTTCAGACTTGAATGACTCATAAATTGTTATCAGATTGTAAACAGAACCAACAGTGGATTACAACTAAAAAGAAACTACATAGATATGTTGAAGGACACCTAGCTAGGTAAATTAAGAGCCACTTATTCCTAGGAGAACATTCCCATTTAATGTTCCTTTTATGCCCTTGTATTTGCTGGTTTATGTAACAGTTTATTTGTGCATCTGTGTTATCAGCTAAAGTTATTTTTTGTTCCAGGCAATGGTGGTTAGTGATAGGAGTATGGGTCATGGGAGAAGCAGTGACCAGGAAAGTATCATATAGGGTTCTTTGTCGAGCGATGCTTGAGTATTTTGCTCCTAGATTAAGAAGGCTAAGCAGGACAACCTCTAAGTCTTAAGCTGAAAAAGATGCCCAGAGCCACAACAGTTAGAGAGAGCTTCCAGATACGCATGTGCTACTTTTTGCAGATCCTCATATTTCCACTTCTCCCTCATTTGTTCAATGCACTCATCCTGCCCCAGATGGAAGTGTGTGGTGGTGGTGGGCATTAACACTTTACCTGTCCTTTGGTGTTCTGAAACTCAAGTACAGTATGCCACAATATGTATCTTTCCAAGATAGTCAGGGCTCCAACTGTGTGTACTGCACAATAAGAAAGGGTGTATGTTTTTCCACTGCTTTTGAATCTCCGGTGCATTTGTGAATATGCACTGAAATCCATCCTATTCGTGCATTTTTTCAGATGAGCTCACTATCGCTTTTTATATAGTTTCTGAAGTAGAATGATTTTGGAAAAAAAAAACATAAACACCAAGAGCAGAGTGGTGATCAGTGCATGTCCTAGATGTATGCATGATGCACAGGGAGGAGAAATATGGACTTCATGTTGTAGAAGCAGTACATTTTTATCATGGGGAAAAAATATGTTATGTTGCTTTTTATGCTGAGCAAAATAAGGCTACTCCAACTGCTGAGAGATTTTTCATTCAAAAGCTTTTGCAATTCAAGCTTATCTATTATTGAGAGTACAAACTGGTGCCTAAAATGCACCTTGTGGAAGACCTTGAGTCAGTTACTATGACTCTCTGTAGTTAGTGACAGGAACAGCACCACCTTGTGACCACAATGAAAAATTACAGTTTAATTAAAAAAAAAAAAAAGGTTTAAGCTGCAATGACTTTTTCGTATACAAATATCTTAGCAGAAAGAGTACTCTTGTTCTCATTTTAAAAATTTCAAAATAACATATTTTTAAAGAAAAAAGTGTACCATTCCATTAAGTATGCCAAATATCTATATTAACTTGTTGAAGAGCTTGCCCCCTACAGTAACTTGCATAATTTCAATATATATTTTTTCATGAAAAAATTCACTGTTCTGTTAAGTATACCAGATGTAAACCAACTTGTTGAAGAGCTCACCCACTACAGTAACCGGTGTTCCAGAACACCAGTCATACACTATGTACATTCTACATATAAGGTTACAGAGTGCAAATATATGGATTAAACACAATATAGGTTCACAAACTATTCTTACAAAATATAAAGTATATGTGTCCAGCAAAAAAGCAATGGTAAGAGTCCCACTAGAGTAGTGTTCACATTGCTACTTGTTAAAAGCACTCTGATTTAGCCTTTAAGCTTGATCCTCATTCTTGTCCATATACATATAGAAAAAACAAAAGAAGAACAGCACAACCTCCTCTAAATGCAGCAATCTGAGGCTACAAACTCCATTCCCACACATGGGTACACACATTTCTGGGGAGCCTCTCCTGTCTCTTGGATTTGCACTTTGACTGACTTTGACCTCCAGTCTTGGTCCCCTTTTAGCAAATCAGCTCATCTTACTTTTCGATCCACCTCACCTCCTACACCAACCTGCCACTGATCCAACACTGATCTTCCAAATGACGCTATGGGTAGGGAGGAAATATCACATTAAGGAATAGGAGGGAATATATAGATGTTCTTGGCCTAAGTGTGACCACTTCTGTTGCAGACTCTACTCCTGCTGCATTTCTTGAAAGGTAAGAACATAGCTTAGGATGGGTTGGAAAACACAGATGTAAAAAAAGACCACACTCAAACCAGTAGCCCTTTTACTTCCCTGCTAACCCCCCATCCCTTAATTTTCCTACACTGACTTTCACCAGTTCACATTTTTTCTTGCTGATTGGGGATGGCTTGACATGCTCAATTCATAGCCCAGAGAGCTAACCTCCCCAATGTGCAAGGAAGAAGTTAGGAGATGGTCAGCAACCCTTATAAGGCCTCCGATTTTGTTAAGTCTCTAGTCATCTTTGGGAACATAACAACTGCCTTTGATTTTGTAAATCACCTGCAATGTGCTCTTCTCATTAAACACTCTCATCTTGATGGCTCTCCCTTATGTCTCAGCTATGATTTCTCTGTATGTTACTCAGAAAGTACCCTATTTTACTCTTGATGCTTTCTGAGGGAGATGCACTAAGGTGTGATAGGAAGGTGGAGATGACTTCTCCATTTCCTATGTTATTCTATGGAGTCAATGCACTAATATTTCTCCAACTTTGGAGGTCATAGTGCATAGCCTCTATAGAATAAGTCATCTCCACTTTATCACCTCATTATCACTCCTTATCAAATAACCCCCTTATGACCTCCCTGTAGTGGTTTTAGTAATTTTTCTGATTTAAAGGGATAGTAATGTTTCACAAAAACAGCAGTTTCAATTAATCTTCATAGTATTTGGGCCATGGAGAGTGTTACATCAATACTGCCAGAGTTGTGGTTCAAGAGTAATTGAAGGATAAAGTTCCCATTCCTGCCCCTTTTACCTAGTGTCAGCCATCTCTTCTCAGATGTGGAATCTGGTTGCAAGACCAGACAGATAACTGAAGGGGACAATCTTCTTCCTATGAGAACAATGAAAGCCCTGCCCCCCTTGACAAGCTTTTCAGGTTTTTTCCTTATCTTAATTGAAGTTTGTCCCTCTCTGCAGTCTACCTGGGCACCTCCCTTCTACTCTGGCTGAGTAGTGTTACATCAGTAAAAGGGGCGGTAGGGGGATACTTTGTCATTGAATTACTCTTGAACTACAACTCTGACAGAATTGAAATAACACTCTCCAAGGTCCAAATACTATGATGATTAATTAGAGCTGCTTTTATTATGAAACATTACTATCCCTTTAAGCCACACCTGCTCTTAGTCTAGAATTTTCTGCCTTGTGCCATTACTGATCTTTCTTTGTACTTATAACAAAGTTGCTATATCAGATCCTGTGTACCAACACTAAGTGTTGAAAATGATTTTTTTAGTGCAACGCCTGCCTAATGTCAGTTTACAATGTTACACCAAAATTGCCCATACTCTTGCCTATACACTTTTCCACTACACCAAGGGGAGAGCAGTGGAAAGACATATGGGCATTTTGGGGAGTTACTTCCCTCTGCTCCTTGTTTAATATTATATACTACAAGGTACAGATGAAATTGGTGTACCATTACTGTTTCCCTGTGCATACTATAGGGGAGATAGTCTGGGCTTGCTCGCAATAATTAACAACACCGGAGTGTATGTACATGTTTGACTAAAACTTTCATACTCTCTAGTTATCCTACAGTGCAGAAACATCATTTCACTGGATTTGTACATTCTACCCATGTACCCTACTCCTGTGCTAGCTACTCTACCCTGGCTTGCTACTCAGTTTCCAATCCCAGAGTCCTTTGTGTTGTTAGAATCTGGAACCCACCAGTGTGTAAATTATGTTGTTAGGAGGTTTTCTAACATAAATACTTAATCCTTAAAGTGCTAATACCAAGGGCCATATGTATATAAAAAGGGAAGCAATTCTGGAGCAAACTAATTGCACAAAAGGAGCCAAAAAATCCCCAAATTCCCTTTGAGTTAAATGTTGCTTTAGCCCCTTGAATGTTAGAGTGGTGCCCAATGCATTGCAAAGCAATGTGTTGGAAACCACTCTTTGATTCAAAGAGTTAAAGTTAAAACCTAATTTCAAACAACAGGAATGTTTATTTGTTCTTGTTTTAACCAGTTAGTAGATTTCTAGGCCTAATTCAGCAAACTAAAGAGGTGCAATTCCAGAGCAAACCAACTGCACAATATGGTAAGTGGAAATTCACAATTATTTAAACTGGCCTTTTAACCGCTTGAGTTGAATGTTAGTGAGGTCTCCAGTATATTGCTTTTCATTGCATTGGAGACCTCACTAGCATTCAAGGGGATAAAATGGTCATTTTCATGTCTCCTCTGGTACAACTGGTTTTGCCCATCAATGCAACTCTTTTGCTTGCTGAATTAAGGCCTTGATTCCATTCCAGCAGAATAAATCTACCAGTAAGCTAACTGCTGCATCAGTCCATACCACATTCTGGCTTAAGTTTAGAATTTTATTTCCAAATTGTGTTTTCTGAAAAAAGCAAACAACTCCCCCCCACACACACACCCACACACACACTGCCTTGAGATAATTTTGGAGTGCTTCAGAATGCTACAAAATAAATCTAAATCGGGGCTCTCAAGACCCAAGGGCACTGGGAAACAACTGCTGCTTCCCTGGGGCAGGATCAGGCAGAGGAAATTGGGGGGACAATAGCCCACTCAGTCCCCTGCCTGATCCTTAGTGTCCCCCAAGCACCCCACTCCCCCCCCCCACACACATACACTAATCCTCCTATTGTTGATAAGGACAGAATTAGCCAAAATCGCAATGCAGGAGTTAATTAGTTAAAAAAATAATGATCGAAATTAAATTAAAGTCAAAATTTCTGTTTTAACAAAATGGGGAGGTTTAACACCATGAGATCAGAATGGAGTATTTCCAAAAATATTATCTATATATATAAAAGAGAAAGTCTCATGACACACACATCCAGGGGCAGCAGTAAGGAGGGGATATTGATATCTCCTCCATACTGCCAGTCCTAGAGATACAAGAAGGCGTGATTTTGACAGGAGTGGGCGGGGGCCGAATTCTATCTGAAGGAAAAAAAAAAAACATGTTTGACACACGTTCGCTAAAGAGATAACCATGACCCGCTCACACACACACGACCCTTCACCTGTATCCACATGGCCCAATGACACTACATACATTAAAATACACACATGCAGCACTCACACACACACACATGCAGAAATATATACACATACCGGACACTCCAGCCTCCACCAATGACCCACAGCATTACATTCCTGAATGGAGGGTGTCTCTTTTACATTTGCCTTGAGTGTGGACTCAACCTCCCATCATCCACACCTGCCACCCTCAAAATGCTTCCTGGACACTCCAAATATCAATAATACATACCTTGGGGGGGGGATATCTGTCAATCAATGGGTTAACAGCCAATCGCTCTCACCTAGTCTGCCATATAGCTGAATAACAAAATGAAAAATATAAATGCCTAATATAGTGGTATACATTATGAATTTATACTTTTCATTCTGTTCTTCAGCTGTATTCATACCTAAACAAATATATAGCAAAAATGTTTGTAGGCTGCAGAAAAGTCACAAATGCTATGGCACCGAAGGGGTTAAAGTCCAGAACCAGACAATATACAGTTAATGAAGCTCAAGTCACTACGCTTTGGTAACTTGTATATTGTAGCTTCTGTAGAAACTGAGAGAGAGTGTGTGTGTTTGTGTGTGTGTACAGACATGCTCACCTGACTGTAGAGGTCCTGTGGTGGATATGAGGACCAGGGTATCACTGGCACAGCAGGATCCTTACATTCAGGTAAGTATGTACTTTTCAATAGTGTTAGTCGCCAGAATTATTACCTGGTTAATGAGAATTATACACTGCTCCTGGACTGACAGGCAGGAAGGAGCGCAGACATCCTTCCATATTGATGTTTGCACGTCTGCGCTGTCAGTCCCAGCCTGCTCTAGAAGGCATTGCTAGGAGCCGTTCTGCTCCAAAAGGTACTGACAGAGCAGATGCACAGACGTCACTATGGAAAGATGTCTGCGCTGTTTTCTGCCTGTAAGTCCAGGAGCAGTGTATAATTCTCATTAACCAGGTAATAATTCTGGCGAGTAGCACTATTAAGCAGCTAGTCGCCAGATGGGTAATTATTTGGCACAAAGTTTAACATGGGTAGTAGTTCCGCTTTAAGCGTGAATCAAAAACTGTCTCTGTCTATATTCACATCAAACCTTAAATATTATCTTGTAAACGTGTTAGAATAATCAAGTCCTTACTAGTAACATAGTAACATAATTGACAAGGCTGAAAAAAGACACGCGCCTATCGACTCCAGCCTATGCCAGGTCAACTCTGTTGATCCAGAAGAAGGCAGAAAAAAAATATTGATGTCATTTCCAAATAAGAAAATTTCTTCCTGACTCCAAATGGAGGTCAGATATTTCCCTGGATCAACCGATTATATCTGCTTTGAATCCAACTGTCATAATTTGCAATATTGTTCTGTGCTAGATAGGTATCTATTACTTTTTGAAAGCAGTTACAGTATCTGCAAGGACATCATTCTGAAGCAAAAGAATACCATAACTTTAATGCCCTTACTGTAAGCAAATTCCTGTCTTTGTTTTAGTCAAAAGCCCTTTCCATTTAACAAGCTTGATCATAGTATGAACTTATTAAAACTTTAGGTTTATTAAAGCTTATTTAACTATTTATTCCCTTAGAACCCTCCCACATAATGTTGTGTACCAGAGCCATGGTGTCCTACTATGGGAACAGCTCAACCAATAAAACCCCACACAGAGAAGCTACCTCAGTGAGGAGCTGTTTACCAGACATTCTTAATCCAACCTACTGCAACAGCTCCCCGCTTCATTCCCACTGGTGTTGTGACTGGCAGAACCCTTTCCCCTGCAGAACACACTAGTTGCTGAACCCTTGAATGCTCTGAATTGGACTGAAACCTTCAGTCAAGCCACATTGGCACAGTGCCCAGGAGTCACACAACTTGACCCTTCAGTAGTCCAAATAATGCTGGGAAGAGCTCTTAACCTATCTTTGACCTCCTGCTGACTTTGCGTGCATGTGCGGCCGGTCCTTAAAGTGATAGTAATGTTTCATAATAAAAGCAGCTCTAATTAATCTTCATAGTATTTGGGCCATGGAGAGTGTTATTTTAATTCTGTCAGATTTGTAGTTTAGGAGTAATTCAATGACAAAGTATCCCCCTCCTGCCCCTTTTACTGATGTAACACTGCTCAGCCAGATCAGAAGGGAGGTGCCCAGGTAGACTGCAGAGAGGGACAATCTTCAATTAAGATAAGGGAAAAACCTGAAAAACTTGTCAAGGGGGGAAGGGCTTTCATTGTTCTAATAGGAAGAAGATTGTCCCCTGCTGATATCTGTCTGGTCTATGGACTGCATTCCACATCTGAGAAGAGATGGCTTACACTAGGTAAAAGGGACGGGAGGGGGAAACTTTGCTTGTGAATATCTCTTAAACCATAAATGTTTGAGAGATAAGACTAATATCGTTCTTCATGTTTTTTAATGCCTACAAAATAAAATAAAGATAAAACGAAGTATTACTATCCCTTTAAAGGGTTCATGTGAATCTAGTTTTCCTGAAGAACCTTTATCTTCATATTTATGGCACAGTAACCCTGATCTTAATCATTTCTACTAATGAGAGTCTGAGTGCTAAAGGTACAGGTACAATTCTGGAGCAAACCAACTGCACCATACAGTAGCAATTAAACTTTCCAATGATTTAAAAGGAATTTTGAACAACGTGAATGCTATCAAGATTGCCAACGCATTACAAAGCAATGCATCAGAGACCTCCAGAGCTCTTGAGTCATAAGCTACATTTAAATCAGTGAGGATTTATGAAACTTACTTTAGTCTCCAGTAGAACAGTTTGCATACCTCCCAACATTTCAAATGGCCAAAGAGAGACGCATTTGTTTTAGGTGGTGTTGTTGGGAATGTGGCTGGTGGACAGGACATTACCAAGACTTTTTTTGTAATTTCATGACCTATTAACAATTCTTTTTGTAGCTGATGATTTAGAGCGAGTCCTAAGTATTTTGTTTTATAAACACAGACACTAAAGTTTAAACAAACATTAATGTGAGGGGAACTACCACCTCTTCAAGAATTTAACTTCAATAAATCCCCATCTGGCGACTAGCAGCTTGGTAGAGTTAGTTGTCAGAATTATTACCTTATTCCAAAGAAATGTGCATTGTTCTGGGGCTGACAGCAGAATGGATCACGGACATCTTGCCATAATGACGTCCGCTCGCCTGCGCTGTCAGTCCCTTCCGGAGCCGTCCGGCTCCTAGCAACTCCTCCTAGACCCAGCTGGGACTGACAGCGCAGTCGCGCAGACGTCATTATGGCAAGATGTTTGCAATCCGTCCTGCTGTCAGCCCCAGAACAATGCACATTTCTTTGGAATAAGGTAATAATTCTGGCGGCTAGTGCTACTGCTAATCACCAGATGGGGATTGATTGAAGTTAAATTCTTGAAGAGGTAGTAGTTCCCCTTTAAAAAGAGGGACACCAGGGTGGAAAAGAGGGACAGAGGGATTTGGGTCTCAGAGAGGGACTGTCCCTCCAAAAGAGGGACACTTGGGAGGTATAGTTGGAGGTATAGTTGTGCTGCAGAATTGTACTTTCTAGCTTAATGAATTGCACTTAACCCTTTGAGTGCCAGATGGGTACACAACTCATTGCTTTGCAATGCATTGCGTACCCCACTCGCACTCATGGGGTTAAAAATCCTCTGACTTCCTTGCACAATAATAATTCACTGATTTGCTGTTGGATCCCATAGAAAGATATGTGTCACAGGAATTGCTACATATAATCCATTGATTGTATTTCCTTTGCCTTACATACATAAGGCATGGAAACATGATTGATCATTGATAAATACTCACTCGCCACAAAGACAAACATATCTGAAATACTGCAATTACCACCATCCTATATAATAATTCTCTTAATGCGTGTTTGTCAGAAGCCATCATGCGCAGTAGAGATGGCTGTACGCGCTGCAGTCATGACCACTACAGACTGCCCGTGCCGTGGCTGATAATGGTGCAGGGCTCCGAATTCAGACCACTTTGGTGCGCAGAGAGGACTACGGTCTGTATTCGGAGTGCCCCACTCCGTATCAGCTGAGGCTCTGGCAGTCTCTACTGTGCATGACTGCACCGCGGCCATTGCTGGGTGGCACTGTGGCCCGTGTAAACAGGCTCTTCAACTAGTTTGATAAATAAAGCTCCATCATCTTTTGGTTTAATGTTTTGATGCCTTAGATAAACTATGACTTTGATGCCCCCAATTGTACCTTGTTCCTCTGTGCCCCCAAAATACCGTTCAACATAAAGACAAATGGAGACAAGAATAATATAAAATATACCCACCAGTGCATTAATACAGAGCATTAACCCATTAATCCTAAATTCAAAGTGCCAGCATACACTGCTACTGCTGTGGCCAGAATGCATGTGCTCTGGTTTATGGACAAAAAAGATCTGCTAGGTACAGATACTGCCCTATGACATGGCATCTGAACTCTCTGAGGGCTATGCAACATATTGTGAAGCAATGTGTTACATAACCTTCCGGCACGCAAAGAGTTATTCTTAATATCATGTATTGTGCATGTATGTATGAATATTTTTGTTTATTTGGTGCCAACCTGTGTACTTGGCACTTTACAGTTAACACCCTATATAATAATTCGCTAGGATGTTTGTCAGAAGCATCATGCGCAGTAGAGACTGCCCACGCTGCAGTCATGCACAGTACAGAGTGCCCAAATGCACCGCGGCTGATAGGGAGCGGGCTCTCCATATTCGGACCGGAGTCGTCTCTGCGCACCAAGAGGTACCAGAAAGGTGCGCGGAGGGGACTAGGTCCAAATTTGGAGCGCCCCGTTCCTTATCAGCCATGGCACATTCAGGCACCCTGTACTGCGCATGACTGCAGCGCGGGCAGTGAGCAGAGAAGCTCTGGGCACCAGCCGAGGTTGCCGGGTGGCACTGTGGCCTGTGTACATGGGCTTTTAAACTAGTTTAGTATAGAAGGGGTACAATAAGTGAAGTTATTAAGTGCTTATATAGACGATCATAATGGGAACACCAAGTGAATATACATTTGGATAAAAAGTCCTTGCCTGTAGAGCTGTTTCTGGCAGACTGCCAACCAGTCAGAATAAGGCATGGTTTGTGTCTGGTCTTGGAGGCACAACCCCCCCCCCCCCGAACATTAGTACTCTTGGTGACTGTCTAGGTCATCTATATGATTGGGCCATTTCTGCTGCCAAAATGGATAATTTTGTCAGACGTCTGTATGCAGAGCTAATTAATTGGTACGAGAACTTGAATTGCTCTTAGAAGTACAAGTAGATTAATAAGCAATTACTCACAATGGAAGTGGGCATGGCCTGGAATTCATTCATTCAATAAGCTAATAGTGTTGCAACCAGACTGAAATATGGCAACATCATCATTAAATAGCTTGGGAGTGAATGTGGGTGACATTTTTTATTAGGTTGAACTGCATCCAGTGTTAGTGTGTCATGATTTATCTCCGTACACAAGCACAGTTCAGTATCTGCCTGCCCATACAGGCTGAAAAGTAAATTGTAACAGCTGGAGATGAGGTGTGGCAGGGCTGAAGTGATTGTATGTGTTCCGGGATGGGGGAGGGAAGCAAACTGGTACCCTGCCTAGAGCAGACTAGATGGACCAATCGGTACTTAGCTGCTCTATCAACCTATCTTTTTAGGTTAATTCACACTGATGCAATTATCTGGATGAGAAGAATTTTCATAGCAGACCATGTGCATTCTGTCAGTATACTGGATATTTTCAATGTTAGCATGGTGGTGCCTGTGCATTTGCCCATTATATTCATGGGGAAATATCCAAACTGTTGCAACGTAATGTTCAAAGGGTTAACCCCCCCAAATAAATAACAAAAGCACTCTCTCTCTCTCTAACTCTCTGAATCAGCCAGTGTTCTTCTTCCTCTCCCCCACCCGTTTGCCTCTTCACCCTTTCCATCACCATTCCATTTCGCCATCTACACACCAGTTTCATTGACAGTTTACAGAGTGGATCAGATTGGCTTTGTGTGATGTGAAAACTGGGGTGTGGGTGCAGTGAAACGCAAAAGGGTTGGGGGGGGGGGACCAAAGTGGCAGAAGCGAGTGTGGTGGAGCCAAAGTGGTAAAAGAGAGGAATGGGGATGAGGAAAAGGAAAGGAGGAGGATGAGAAGAAGCGAATGAGAGGGATTGAGATGTGAAACAGAGAAAGGGTGATGTGAAGAGGTGAAAGGGTCAGAGGGAGAAATAAAGAGGGAAAACAGAGTGAGGTGAAAGCAAAGAGGCAAAAGGGTGGAAGGGGAGGTATGGCTAATGAGTGGGACTGGTGACAAGGAGGGTAGGATTGGTTAGAGTCCAAAGAAGAGTAGGTGGGAAGTTCAGAAGAGGGTGTGAAGCTTGGAAAGGGAGGGTTAGAGGGAGGGTGTCATGTAGCAGTGAAAGTGAGGTTGTGAGGCAGAGTCAGAAGGAGTGGGGAGAAAGGGAGGACGAGATGGCAAAAGAGAGGGAATCACTGCCTTGATTTTGACACCTGGGGTCAGGGAGGTCTTAGCCATCCTGACCATTGCTGGGATATTTACCACCCCCATTGATGTCCATGCAGTGATTTTGACAGGCATGTTTAGTAGGGCTTTGCCCCCTGGCCCCTTCTGCCAAAATCACCACCCCCTGCAGTCCTGTCAAAATCGCATCCATCGCTCTCCACCATTCTGAGAGGAAGTATGAAGGAGATTAGCATAACTTCTTACTGATACTCTGGTGTAGGTCTGGCATAAATGGAGAATTATAGTCATGTGACATTTTTCTCTTCTATAGAAATACAGTGGCGTAAATAAGTATTTGGACTGTGACACAAGTTTTTTTTATTTTGGCTCTGTATTCCAGTATTATGGAATTGAAATGAAACAATGACTAGGAGAATAAAATGAATATTGTCATTTATTTTACATCCATAAACCATGAACAGTGTAGAAATTACAGCCCTTTTTTATACATTGTAGTAGGGGTGGACAAAAGGTCCCATTGTGTTCCCGCAAAAAATCTGTGAAAACCAGGTGGTTGTCCACTTTTTGTGGAAAAATCAGCTTTAAATAAAGCAATTAAAATCTCTGCAATTTTCACCCACTGCAAAAAAATGTTTCACTATTTTTTCAATGGCTACAAACTTTTTGGACCTTTAATTATATGTTTTTCGGCTTTCCGCTATAAAATCGTGACGTTTTCCACGAAGTGAAACACAATAAAAGCACAGAGAGAGAGGGTGCTAGGATGTTGTAAAATTGAGGTAGGAGAGGCTCATAGTGACTGCTATCACGATGAGCAACTGGAATATTAATAAAATGAGGAACTGGAAGGTCCATTATGCGTCCGGTAAGTCTGAGGAGGAGGACGTGATCACTACCAACATTAAAGATTCTGGATGCCCTGATTGCCCAGACCCAATGATGGCCAGTCCCCCTATATCACCTTTAGGGATCTTAGGGAAATTTGTGCCATGGGCAGAAGAAGAAGAGAAGAGGGTAGTAGTGTGAGCAGGACAGGTCAGCTACCTGTGCCTGCTGCCAGTGCTTTGCCTGCATCCAGTGCTGCTTCTGCCAGAGTGCCTTGTGATTCTCAGGAGGGGGTAAGTAGGAGATGATGCCAAGTGTGACAGCAGGGGACCCTAAGTCACACTTGCCATTCACAAGCAGTCCTGCTACTACTTCTACTACTAAGCAGGTCCAGCAGCTACAGACTCAGAGTGTTAGAAGTGAGGGAGGTTGATCATCATACTACTGGTGAGGAGGAAGACACAGGGACAGAAATTGATGTGGATGATGTTAGTAGAAATAGTGGTGGTACTATCGTTGCCACAGTAGATGGTAGGGGAAGTAATTCAGTGCAGTCAGACTAGCAGTCAAGGGATCCCACACCATTCCCCTGACCCCAGGAATCGACATCCCACTCCACTGCATTGTCCAGATGGAACATGATCATGAAGAAGGCAGAATTATTGCCTAGTAGCAATAATAATAACACCATGACAATGAGCACAGATCAGCTGCCTGTGTCTGCTGCTAGTGCTGTCAGTTTGCCTTCTTCTGGTCAACAAGAGATGGCAATAGAGACAGTAGGGGACCCTCTGTCACATTTCTCATCACCTCCAACCAGTGAGATGTCTGTAATAGAACAGCAGCAGCAAGGAGGGACTGGTGGTGGTGATGATGATGATGGTGGAGAAGCCAGGGTGGCTGAGACAGTTATGGCCTTGTTATCTCAAACAGAGAAGGAATGGGAGAAAAGAATGGACATCACCACCACCAGCAGTGAGATTTTGGAATTTGCAGGGTTTGCTGATGCTATAATTCCTGCTGATGCTGAGTTGCAAGGGCTAGCATGCCACAGACCAGTGTGGACACCGTGGGAATGGGGTCCAGTGATGCGGGATAGGACATGTTCCATTTGCCAGCAACAATACTCCTGGTCCTATCTGCAATGCTGAGGCAGTAGTAGGAACAGTAGCAACACCATCCTCTGCTCCAGGCAGTGAAGGGGAATGTGGAGGAGAAGAAGAAAAAGGCCATTCTTCTCCACTCTTCCCTTCCTCCCTGAAGTCTTGGGTGTGGGACTATTTTTCTCTTGGGGCAGACACTTACAGTCATCAGCGATGGCACTGTGCACAATTTGTGATAAATCAGTGAAAAGGGTAAAGGAGGTTTGGCACAACCGCCCTCATCCCACATATGAAACACAGACACCGTGGCATTTCTATGAAGCATGTTAAAGCCAAACCCCACCAAAGATATCAGCACTGCTGTTGCTGTACCCCTTGACTCTCCCTAAAGGCAATAACAGGTGATGTGGAAACCAAAGAAGAGGAAGAACAGAGAAACCCAGCCAGAGCTTGAAAGAAGTTCAATGGCAAGCAAAACACCTGGCTTGCCCACACTTTCTTGCTCTATGGTCTGGGCACAGGAACATCATGTAACTACATATTCTGGGGATCCACCTCGTTCATCTTTACCTCCCCCGCAAGTTGATAGCCATTCAGTAAATGTCAGGATGTGGCAGTTCGTGTCCACTCATTGCACACTGTGTGGTGTGCTGACCGCACATGGCAGTGTGGTAGAGGATAATCGCAAGCATCAAGCAGCATTTGAGGAGATTCCATCAAGTAGAATATGCTATTTTGGTGGCAGGGAGGGTTCTCCATTATTATTAAACTGAAAGTTGTCATGTGTCCTTAGTGGGGAGGGGACAATGGGCATAGTGACAGCAGAAGTACTTGGTTACATGGTGTTTGGTTACAGTCATGCCAGGTGTTTGATGTGAGTGCAGATGTGCCCATTGTTTCCAGTCCTTCCCTTATTTACCACACACACATATTGTGCACATTGCAGTTGCTGATGAGAAGCACAGTTCCTGCACTCAAGGGAAAATTTATATTCTAACAAGATTTTGATTTTGAAGGAGGAGCAGGTGGAGAAGCATTATTGGCCAACTTCTTTTCTCCACATATACCTGAAATGGCATGGGGCTAGTTCTCGTGCTGCTACTGCATCAGGAGCATCACTGGAGCTAGTAGTAGCAAGTGGAACCATCATCATCCATCACCCATATCACTGATGTTGTTGATCCTGAGCCTAAGTCCTACAAATCATTGCTTCCTCAGGGCTTGTGAAGCTAACAAGCCAAATTGATAACAATTATCTGTGATTCCTCTGGGCTTGTGACACTAACAAACCAAAGTCCTATAATATATTTCCTCAGTTCTTGGGCCTAAAAAGTCTAAGTCCTACAAATCAATGTTTCCTATGGGCTTGGGCCTAACACAAGTCAAAGTCTTACAACAAACCAATGTTTCCTTAGGGATTATGAGAGTTAGTGACAGAGACAGAGATAGATTATGACTTGTATGTTTGCATACCTATTCCTTCAAAGACATCAGAGGCAAAGGCGTGCAAAGGCTAGGGATCACCATACTCTCCCAAGCACACCTGCTGAACAGCCTCTGATTGATGCAAATGCTGATGCTCTGGCTGGACAGCCATACACGAGCCCATGTCCACCTGAAGGACCACACCAAGCAGCAGAACCCCAGATGCCGTAACAACATCGCCCACAGCTGCCACAGGGACCTGTGGAGCAGCACAGGGATGACAGTCATCATCGATCCCATTTACAGCACCAACCTTGCCCTATCCAGCTTGCAGAAGCTGATGTGTGACATCCATTTCATGGCAAGTGGATCGGTCCAGTCCACAGAAGGCATTGCATCTGGCATGCACAGACCATGTGTTCAAGGGCATTGGCTCAGATGTTGCCAGCCCTCAAGAGGAAGGCGAGGATCCTCAACCACTTCTCCTCCACCGACATGCAGTGGACACGTATCAAACAGCAGTTTTATACAAGGGTAGGCATGCCCAGGGTCATAGGTGCCATAGACTTCACACATGTGTGAATAAAAGCCCTAACGCATGACATCTGTACATCAACAGGAAGAATTTCTACTACATCCACGTACATATGGAATATCAAGCCACAATAAGGATAACCCATGTTCGTGCCTCCTATCCTGTCAGCTGTCAGGATTCATACATCCTCAGTCAATCCTCTGTCCACAGGGACTTAGAGAATGGGACCTATACAGGAGGATGACTTTTGAGTGAGTCAACAAAACAAACATCACACCACAGCCATAGGTGCACTCACACGACTAATGGAAACACAGCTTAGCATGGTCATGACACACAACTAGTACATCATCCACATAACATGTTCTCCCTGTCTCACTATGTCACTCCTTTTCCACAGGTGATGCCGGATATGGGTGTAAATTGTGGTTCTTAACACCACTACCAAATCCTCAAGCACTGGCAAAGGAGCTCTACAGTGAGGCACACGTCAGAACAAGGAATGCCATTGAGCACACCTTTGGGCTCCTCAAATCCAGATTCAGGTGCCTTAATCACTCTTGGGGGAGCCCTGCAATATGCACCAGGAAAGACATACAACATTATCCTGGCATGTGCAATGCTCCACAGCTTAGAAGTGGACACTAGGTTAGTCTAGGATATGGAGCCACAACACCTCATGGAAGTCCCTGTTCCCCTTGCAGAGGATGATCATATCTTTAGAGGGGTGGAGATATGAGACAGGCTCAGCAGGGACCACTTCACCTTTGAGTACAATACAGGAATCAAACACAACAGATGTATGTCCATGATCAAGCTTGGGCAATGTGCACAAATAAACTCACACAATACAAAATGATCTGTTTCACTCCACAGCATGACTGACATAAACCACCTTGATATTGCCCGCATAGCTTGTATATTATATCACCCATGCAGCAGCTATTCTATGGATGTGTCATACTGAGGGTATGAATTCAACTAGCATCTTCAATTCCTTCAGCCCTGATGACATTGCCATGTCAAGGATATCATCCATCTGCGAACAAAGGTGCATCACATTACCCATGTTCATCATATAGCTTATTTGAACTAACAGCCATCAATATATATATATATATATATATATATATATAGAGAGAGAGAGAGAGAGAGAGAAAGTAGAACATAGCCATGTCAACCCTAGAACCCTTGGAGCGACAGTGGGATATCCAGTGCAATGACATGCAATGTATTGGAAACCACCCTGGCATTCCAGGTGTTAAAGGGGTATTGGGAACAATAGATGTGCAAAGCCTAATGGAGCAGAATAGGGATGGAAATACTGTGTTAGTGTTGTCTACTGCATTGGAATAACTACATGGGAGTCAGGTAGCAAGGCCCACCGTGCTGGCCTGTGTGTGTGTGTGTGTGTGTGTGTGTGTGTGTGTGTGTGAAGTGTTGCTTCAATATCCCAGTCGCACATACATATGGCTAGTTCACATCTCCTTGTTCCTAACCTCACGTGCTCCAAAGCAATGAGTTGTCTAATCCTCCGGAATGCAAAAGGTTAATGGGATAATGATGCTTCATCCTTTGCATGACAGACAGTTAGACGGTGCAGTTTCAAATCCTGTCATCCCTTCCCACAGGCATCCATGGCATGACCCATCATGGAACAGAGGAATGACAAAGTGACCCTGGTGAAACATCCAAGAAGCTCACCTCCTGCTTTTCTCTAGTTCTGGTGTTTAGTCACTGGAAAATTTGACTTTGTTCGCAACCCCTGAAAATATCTTTCACTTTTTCAGAACATGATAAAGTATATGTGTATGAGTTTCCTCAGATCTAAGGGGAAAACGTGTACAGCAATACTGTTCCTCTTCAGTGTTCAAAAGCCTTTTGGAGAAAGTATGAGCAGCTCAAGTCTGGATTTATAAGTAGGCTGTTTTTATGTGAAACGTATCCTTTGTTTGATTCTAGAAATCTTCAGCGCATTTTGGTACAATAGAAACATGTTTATACTCTAATGTATTGGTAAACATATTAAACAAAGCCTATCACCATCAAAGTTAAGTCTGTTGATTTTGATGTTGGATTAGCCATTTCTCCAGATAGCAAAATGGTCATGAGTTATTTATCTGTTATACACATGAAGGGATGTCCTTAAACTCAGGGGTCTATCAATTAAACTTGGATCATGAGTGGAGTTGTAAACGTATTGATGCAAGGAGATGATGGGGGAGATTCACTAAGGTGTGATGTAAAATCTATCACACACCTAGTAATTCAAGGTTAATTGTTGATAACAATGTTGAGCTAGCCTACAAGACAGGAGCATGAAGAAGCCAATAGTCGACTCAGTTGATTAAACTATGTAGGGTGAACATGGGGACTTATGCACTAAGGTGTGATAGGGATTTGATAAGGTGGAGTTGAGCTATCACTTCTCCAGTTCCTATGTTATTCCATGGAGTCTATGCACTGAGAGTGCTCTAGTTCGAAAGATATCAGTGCATAGGCTCCATGGAATAGCATAGGAACTGGAAAAGTGATAGCTCTAGGTGAGTCATCTCGACCTCATCAAATCCCTATCACACCTTAGTGCATAATTCCCCATGTTCACCCTACATAGTGTAATAAAATGAGCCGACTACTGGCCTTTTCATGCTGCTGTCTTGTGGCCTAGCTCAACATTGTTATCAACAATTAACCTTGGATTATTAGGTGTGTGATAGATTTTCCCTCATCAGAATGTGACCACCAGCATATGTTTGTTTGGCTAATTTATCATAGAATTGAATAATTTAACCCAAAACACGGTTGGCTAACAACACCTTAATAACCAATCCATACTGTTGCATTGAAGCTCTTAACAATTTGAAGTTAGCTTTTTAAAATGAAGACCTTTAGAACCTATACAGTTTTTCTTTGCCAAACTAATGTCACATGGAACCATGTTGTGATCACTGTTTCCCAAATGTTCACCTACCTTAATATTGAATACCACATCTATGGTATTTGTTATCACTAGGTCCAATACATTGTCATTTCTTGTCAATATGTCTACCATTTGTGCCATGCAGCTTTCCCGAAGCATGCTCCCAAACCTGCTTCCCTTGGCACTCTGACAACTCTCATTTTTCCAGTTAATATATGAACAGTTAAAATCACCCCATGATTTGATTAGGTCAATGGGTATGCCATCTGTTCCTGCAGCCTTCCTGTTGTCCCAGAGGCCAGCAAACTTCCCACTATGATGGAAATGGTTCTTCCACACAATTCTTTTTCATTGAAATAACCACATTGTCATTTCATCTGTAAAGTTCCTCTGTACACCTGCCATCTTCTTTCTAATTCGTCCTCTTCTTTGATATCTTTCTGTGCTTGTCCTTAACCAAGGAAATTTCAGAGGTTAACATCCTAGTGATCACCTTGATTTTCTTAAACATATCCTGAGTCATTTTTTATGGTATATTTCTTAACATTGTAAACCGAGATATGCATCCTTGTGCCTTCTTGCCTGTCACTGAAACTGAGCATTCAGCAATCTTACTTCTTCTAAGGAGTACTTTTGCTTCTAGTTGTTCGGAAACAATCTTAAAGCCTCATCAATCAATGAGTTTTCCCTCACAGAAATCCCAGAGCTTTTTCCCTGCTTCATTCTGAGTGTAAAGACCATCTTTACCTGTGATCCGTGGAACCTCCAATTTCTTAACTCTCTTATTCCAGAAATGCAGGCTAAAATGTGCATCTTGTTTCGATGTAGCATCAATTGCATCCTGCGGTTTGCCATAAAATTAATCTTTGGCAGCTGTGATGGGTGTTTAAATTTTGATTACTGTAATGTTTCAGGATGGACTTGTACTGTCAGTTATATAATTCTGTCAATTACGGTTTATACTCCAATACAAACTTTGCAAATTCTTTCTGCAGGATCAGAGACACACCATTCTTTTTCCTTTCTTGGTGCCCAGAGATGAATACTTTTTGATCTTTTGTGCGGAAATGGATCCAAAGATCAATTTCCACTACTGCCGACTCCAAGAGCTATGTCTGCAGTAGTTTAGCTACTGGTATGGCCTTCCAAGTCAAACAGGTCAAGGGGAAAAGTGCCAGACAAAGACAGGTACCCTGGAGGACAACAGCTCCTTCCTGTAGTGACAGAGGGCTAGAGTATAAACTGCTATTTTGGCATCTGTACACATCACAGTGGGCATGGTTAGGATGGCTTTAGTGACTATCTGCACTGTTCATAAAGAACTCCTACTAGGTAAGTCCTTCTGTTACACAGTAATTCTATAGATATAACTGACAATTGTGTGATAGACTCCTATCTAGTTAAGTCCTGTTACACACATTAATTCCATGGATATGCCTGACTGCTTTATGAAGAACTCCTTCCTGGTTAAATCATTCTGCTACACACAGTAATTATATAGATTTCCCTGACTGCTGTAGGAAGGACACCTATGTAAGTAAGTAATCTGAATCTTTATACTCCTACAAACTTCTCTATGTTGAACTTGACTTTTGACTTTTGGCTCTTGAACCCATGGCTGGGCTGTATGAACAATGTTACAATTAGTATCCTCCCTCTTCTCTTGTATCTTTTTCAAGCTGTTCCTGTCTCTTTTCCTTTCCCATTAGGTGTCCTTAACTAGCTGCAATCCAGGGTAGACAAAATTATTTGTCAGAATTTAATCCCATGGATTGTTTGGAAAACACTTCTTGTTCCTAAACGTTAGAAGGGTCTGCAGCTTCCAATATTTTACTAATACTATTGTGAGACTCTTCAACTTATCCTAAATTCATCTGCTCCTGTTGCTGACTATAACCCCGGCTCAAGATTTTAGTATTTTATTGCCCCTTGAAACTTAATTACATCAAACTATGGGGCTCCATGGTCTCCTTGCAGTAGCTTTTCTTCACAATTATGCCCTTTATTTTGTAACAATATTTTATTAACTGGTCTGGACCCCAACCTGTTTGAAACATACAAACATCTGTGTATTAACTACCCAAGACTACTTAAGGAAATTAGTTCATGTATTAGCAAGACCCTTCTACTTAAAATGTATTGATTCATTATGATCAAACATAATGCCGTGTGATTGGAGGAAAGCTGATGTAGTAGGGTTGCCACCTTTTCTTCAAAAAAAAAATACAGGCCATGGCATTCCCTCCATAGACTTAACATTGGACAGAAGCCAATTTTTTACCGGCCTGCCGGTAAAACATCGACTGGGTGGCAACCCTATGATGTAGTATCATTATTCAAAACATTGACAAGGTCTTAACCAGGACCTGTAAGCTTGACTTCCATAGTTGGTAAGTTATTAGAAGGGTTACTAACTGATAGTATTCCAGACTATGTGATGACCAATAACATTATTGAAAGGATACATTATGGTTTTATGAAGAATAGATCATGTGAAACTAATTTACTTGCATTTTAAAAAAGGGTATGTAATAATTTGAACACGGGTATTATTATTAATATTATGCTGTACAATAGGGAATAGACATGCAGAGATATTAAATAGTACAAATGGAACGTGGAAAACAAAAGGATCAGAGGGCCCTACTCGTGAAAGCTTATGGTATTGCTGTTGTTGTAGTATACTTATATTTTGCATAATCGTTTGATGTTGTGCCTCACAAAAGGTTAAGCTTAAATTAAAAGTTTGGGAGGTCATATCTGTACACGGATATAGAACTGGTTAAATGATAGCTGGTAGAGAGTTGCTGTAAAGAGAGCCTTTTCAAGCTGGTGTAATTGGAGTGCCATTGGGTTCAGTACTGAGCCCAATGCTTTTTAACTTTCTTATTAATGATCCAGTAGTGGTTATTGAAAGCAGTGTCTCAATCTTTGCTGATGACACTAAGCTGTGTAAGTAAAGACATACTGAGCACGTTGTTATTTCTCTGCATAAAGATCTGGATAAACTGAATGAATGGTCAGAAAAGTGGCAGATGACATTTAATGTAGATAAATGTAAGGTTATGCATTTGGGCTGCAGAAACAAACATGCTACATATACAATAAATGAGAAACTACTTAGGGAATTCACATTAGAGAAATATTTAGGAGTACTGATAGACAATAGACTTCACACAGTAGTGTTCAATGTCACTAAGTCACTGCAACACCCAATATGGTACTATCCTTACAAAAAGGAGTAAAGATGCACAGGATGGGAATATTATTTTTCATCTATATAAATCCTTGGTAAGGCCTCATCTGGAATATGGGATCTGGGCATCATTCTTAAAAAAGAAATAATTGAACTGGAAAATGTACAAAGACATGCAACAAAACCTATAAAGGGATTGGAGGATCTCAATTATTAAGAAAGACTAGCCAAACTGGGTTTGTTTACATAGTAGAAGTCCAAGGGGTGAAATGATTACCATTTACAAATATATTCAAAGTTAATGCAAAGGACTCCCTAAGGAACTATTTACTCAAAGAGTTAAGCAAAAACCAAAAGGTCATCTATTAAGACTAGAGGAAATTTGATTTTGACTAAAACAAAGGCAGGGATTTTTTACAGTAAGTTCAGTAAAGTTATGGAATTATTTGCCTTGGGATACTATGCATGCAAATGCTGTAATTGCTTTAAAAAAGTAACTGATACCTTTATAGCACAGAAAAATATTGAGAGTTATAACAGTTGGTTTCAAAGTAAGGATGTTTATCCAGATAAATTTATGGCTGCCATTTGGAGTCAAGAAAGATTTTTTTTTACCGAGTTGTGGCTTAAAGGGATAGTAACACTTTGTTTTAACTTTATTTTATTTTGTAGACATTAAAAAAACATGAAGAATGATATAAGTCTTATCTCTCAAACCTTTATGGTTTATGAGATATTCACAAGCAAAGTTCCCCTCCCCGCCCCTTTTACCTAGTGTAAGCCATCTCTTCTCAGATGTGAGTCTGGTTGTATGACAGTACAGATAACAGAAGGGGACAATTTTCTTTGTATGAAAACAATGAAAGCCCTTCCCCCCTTGACAAGTTTTTCAGCTTTTTCCATTATCTTAATTGAAGATTGTCCCTCTCTGCAGTCTATCTGGGCATCTCCCTTCTTATCTGGCTGAACAGGGGGGGGATACTTTGTTTGTGAATATCTCTTAAACCATAAAGGTTTCAGAGATAAGACTTATATCATTCTTCATGTTTTTTTAATGCCTACAAAATAAAATAAAGTTAAAATGAAGTATTACTATCCCTTTAACTAGAAATTGCTTGAATTTGTTTTTACCTTCCTCTAGATCAACAGGGGTGATATGGCATGGACTGAATCTAATGCCATTTTTTTTACTTATTTTGTCACCTATGGTGCAGCGGGTTTGCTCAACAACTGAGACCTCTTTAGCTTTAGATAATAAAGCCAACATGGTTTGTGCTACCATTTGTTTTACTACACTCTATATTTAAATGATGTTTGGACTAAGATGTATTTATTTCACATCAGATCATGATTAGAGATATGCAAGACTTTAGGACATGGGAAGAAACTGTCAGAAAACAGAGCCTTTTGTATGAGCGGGTTAAGGGGAAGGAGAGTGTGAGCGTGTGCATGGGTGTGTGCATGACTGATGATTTGTATATGCACTGTGCATGCATTGAGACGTCATTGTAGGAACTTCAGAGACAAGTCACTAGTACATCAGAACTCACTCCAGGAATGAAGAACTCGGCAGGGGATTAAGTTACCTGAAGGTTTTGTACTATCCGAAGGTAAGTTTTGCCAGTACTTTATTTGAGGAAGGCAGAAATATAGCTTGTTTTCCTCTAAAATTCCCAGGAGGCGGAGATGCAGATTTTCACACATCCCTGGTCATGACACTGACATTGGTTTATCATTGATATTGATAGTGAAATGCCCTTGCAGATCAGTTTGTTTATATCATTCTTGTATAAAGTGCTAAAATGTTCCTCAAGCCATACGCAGTTGTTAAGATATAATTATATAAAAAAGTTATCTTTGAGTTCATGTGGAAACTGATAAAAATGAGAGAGAGACACCTGTTCATTTAAGCTTCCACTGCATGAACATTGTATGTGTATTTGTCATCAACAGTGAATGTAATGAGCTGTGGTCAGACAGCAGGTTTACAACATGAGCATTGTGCTTAATAATGTGGATAATTATAGCTGTGCTTCTATTCCTCCCAAAGGCTCTGGTGTCAGATATTTTGCACGCAGTTATGTGGGGGTGGGAATGTGTTAAGGCTATATGTCATTATTACAGATAACCCCTTGGATACTAGTAGAAACTTCACTAACTAGAGACATAATTAAAGGAGCAGTAAACTTTTTTATGAAAACTTATATACGATATATGCTTTTCCTGCTGAGTAAAACAAGGGAACTCCGACGGCTTCCAGTTGCTTTATTCAAAATTTACAACAGTTCAAATAACCAGGAAGTGAATTTACTGCATGTTTACTTCCTGATAGTTCTAACTGAGAAAGTTATGGAGAACTGTATGTCACTGACTTTCCTTTCCATTAGAATGTAACTGAATAACCAATTGGGATTTGACCACTAGATGTCACTGCTAATGTAAAAAAAAACATGGGATTAAACTCTAGATATATGCATATCTCAGCAGTTGGGGTATTCTTATTTTACTCAACAGGAAAAACCCTTCAATATATATTTTTTCATAAAAAAAAGTTTACTGCTCCTTTGACATTCAAGGATATAAATTACTTGTTTTCATGGTTAGATCAAGTCATGAAGCCTTAATAATAAAGACTAAGTAAAGCTATTCTGGAACAAACCAGGTGCACTATGGGGGTAACTAACAATTCCCCCAAACCCCACAGATATAAATGGGGCTTTTAACCCCTTGCAATGCATTTGAGACCTCTCTAGTATTCAAGGGGTTAAAAGTCCCATTTAAATCAAAATTAATTTGCATTCTTTCCGTATGATGCCGTTAGTTTCCCCCAAATTTGCTCTATTGTGTCTTTATACGTAAGGCCCATGATGTGAGACATCTTTACACTTTAAAGAAATTATAGGCGCAGGTGGGAAGAAATGAGTGGCACTTTTCCAAGTTTATATTAATTTAAGACTAATTATATAGAAAAAATTGATTATTACATTGATTGCATAAAAAAACAAGTTCATTTTTGTTGGCAGGGCTGGAATTACATGGCTTTTGGCAGCTATCTCTAACAGATTATGTCAATGGACATTGATTTCTTTAGATTGCAGTTACCGTAAAATCTCGGGTATAATACGCACAATTTTACCCCTCTTCACCTTATGTGAAGTGGGGGGTGCGTATTATACCCGAGAGATTTTTGGCGAATAAAAAAAAAATATATTTATTAGAGCTGCCAGCTACCCTCCTCCATCCCCCGGCGCAATCCGACATTAAAAGAAGACTTACTTGGTGATATAGATCATTGAAGTGCTACATGTTAAAAAGCTCCCTCTCATCTTCCTTGTGGGCGGCATTCTTGCATTTGCCGCCCGCTTCCTTTAATGGGTTTTCAGGACCTTCCGCCTCCAGCCAATGGTAATGCCCTGTGAGGATCTCAAGGTCCTCACAGGACAATACCGCAGGAGGAAGGTCTTGGTAGTCCATTGAAGGAAGTGGGCGGCAAATGCAAGAATGCCGCCCGCAAGGAAGATGAGAGGGAGCTTTTTCACATGTAGCACTTCAATGGCTTGATCTATATCACCAAGTAAGACTTATTTTAATGTCGGATTGCACCGGGGGACGGAGGAGGGTAGCTGGCAGCTTTAATATTTTTTTGTAGTAAGGGGGAAAACAAGGGTGCGTATTATACATAGGCACTCTTGTTTTCCCCTAAAATCTTGGGTACAATATACACCTGCGTATTATACACAGGTGCGTATTATACCTGAGATTTTACGTTATTTGTTCTTTCAGGGGAAATGTCTAGGTAGATAGATAGATAGATAGATAGATAGATAGATAGATAGATAGATAGATAGATAAATAGATCTATCTATCTATCTATCTATCTATCTATCTATCTATCTATCTATCTATCTATAATATTTATAGAGGGGTACATGTCTCACTTGTCTGCTAAACCTGATGACATGCAGTAACCTGAAATATATTGCTTGAATAAATAATTGAAAGAGCTTCTTTCATAGAGTAACTCCTTCCTGATTTAAGTGTATCCCATTTTTTAGTTTCCCAGGAGAGAACAGCAAAGAGGTCCTTCATAGCTCAAACCACAATGTTCATTTGTATATGTAGCAGTAGTGGGTTTGATCTCCGTTTCATTTTCTGATCTTGGCCTTTTGCTTGCCATGCTATGGACTTAATAAAATGAGCAAACATGGTGTTATTGCTTAGGAGTGAAAACAGCCAAACAAAGCAAAAATATAATTTTCTGATCTCAGGCTTCTGGTCTGCTATGTGATGAACATGTAACTTCTGCTTGAGAGAATGTCACAGGACAGCAGAGTGCACAATGCCATTAGGGAGCATAGCAAGAAAGGACATGGAAGTAGTAATACTCATCTCAGCCTTGAAGAAAAACAGCCCACCTTATAAAAGGGACAGAGCACTATATAATTTTGGCAGCAAAAGTGAAAAAATTGAGGTCATCTACCTAAGCCAAAGTGCAAACAATATTGGTACATTTAAGTTTTCTACATTAGAGACTTTACCACTGCTACATATTTAGCAACCCTGGCACTACTATTAAGCATTCTGGTAAATAATGAAATAAACCTTTAGTGTGCAGAAAGGCAGGGGTATAGCTATTTTCCAAATAAGACCTAGGTCTTGGGCCAGTGCTAGTATGGAGAATAGCACCACTACATGCTCCAGGCTTGCAACAAGCCCTGGGGCCTTAACCCTTACATCAAGTTCCCTGCAACACCCCTGCTGACAGGTCTCTACCACATTTTTGCAATGTACACAGGAAGTCTGACAGCTGATGGGTCAAGTTTACTAAACCCCCACCCCCAACATCAAAGCACATTCTATTATGTAATTTTTTTTAATGATTCACTAATAGGCAGGATAATAATAATAAATAATAATAATAATAATAAAAAAAACTCAACCCAGCACTTTGGTAAGCAAATCAATAAAAATGAACCATTTACCAAACAAACACATTTCTATTTATCCCCTAAGTTGCAGTTGGTTTGCTCCAGTATTGCACCATATTAAGAAGTGCAGTAAACCGGCTGCACCATAGGTGACAAATAAAAATTCCCATTGATTTAAATGGGACTTTTTAAGCTTTGAATTCTAGAGAGGTCTCCAACACATCAGCCTCAATAAGGCAGCCTGATTAGCAGCTAAAGAAATGGTGGACAACCCGAGGCCGTCCAGCTGTCCAGAACTACAATTGCCATCATCTTCCACTGGATGATGGGCATTGTAATCCTGAACTGCTGCTGTGTCTCAGGTTGCCCCCTACTGATAAAGCATGAATTGGAATCTTCCTAATCGCATTGTATGCCTTGCACAAAGACTTATTCAAGTGAGTCAGAAAACGTGATGTAACAAGTCAAAAAACAGATAATCATAAGAAGAACTGGACTCCACTACCAGGATGAACTTAGGAACCAACTTTTTTTTTCAGCATCTACAGCTGGATTTTACATTTTCATCCATTTTCTGTTGTGAGCTAGATACACGCACACCACAGCTGACAGGCAACAGGTGTGCGGCGGTGCCCGAAGATGATCTCACGGCAGCTATATAGAAGCACCCAAACACTGAGTTGGGGCTAAGTTATTGTGCTCCATAGCTGCGTGCAGTTGTTTCTGTTTTTGTTCCCAGTGTTTTGGATTTGACCCTTTGCTTGTACCTGACTACTCTGATTGAACTCAGCCTGCCTTGACCTTCTGCATTGTATCTGACTACTCTGATTGAACTCAGCCTGCCTTGACCCTCTGCATTGTACCTGACTATTCTGATGGAACTCAGCCTGCCCTGACTCTCTGCCTTGTACCTGACTACTCTATTTGAGCTCAGCCTGCCCTGATTTTCTGCATGTACTTGGACCCTGGCCTTCATTCTCTCATCCAGTCTGTGCCACGACCGCTAGCTACTCAGCACTCCTGACCTCCTGATCTCCTACCATTGAGTTCCTGGTCTTCCTGTTCTGGGCCCCTGCATTTCTCTGGTACCGTTTACAGTTTTTCTTTTATACACATATAAAAGTAATTGTTTTACTTTGTTGTACATTATATAATATATATATATATATATATATATATATATATATATATATATATATATATATATATATATATATATATATATATATATATATATATATATATAATGTGTGTGTGTGTGTCTTGGGTGCTTGTTTCTAGGATTATATATTTTCTATATATATGTATGGGGGTTGCTTCCCTGCAGTTAGTGGGTTTCCTGATCCTTGTAGAGAGGTTCCCCTCCCTAGTTTAGTTTCCCCTTTTAGGGTACTAACTTGATGGGAAAACAACTGATCCCACAATGTTCTGATGAACCTAAGCAACATGATATGTCCACACAATTAAAAAGAGAAAAAAAATGCTGGTTACATCTGTCTATGATCCTTCAGTGTGTATATTAATTATAAATGGGAACATTCTTGTTTGGAACCCCTGGAGCGGGATAATTGGCTAGGAATTAGCATATTTATGGAATGAATTGCTCAATAAAATTGACACGACTAAACCCCTATGGTGCCAGAGGCTTGGGGAATTTTCTGTAACCTGTTGACCAGACACATTATCATCATTTTTCCTACCCATCTGTCTAGGCATGATTTCCGCTGGTAACTTTCTAGTTGTATTTGGAAAACTATATAGCTATTTTTTAGAACAAATTCCTCTTGTTCATGGCAGTTCACAAAAACTAAAATTTGCACTGTTTGACATGCTGTAATGTCATATATACAAAAAAGTAAAACATTAAAAAGATAAAAAAGTGACACTATTATCAGGGGTAGCTGTAGGTTTTTGGGGTCCCAAGTGAAAAATTCACATGGGGCCCCCATCACTCCCACGTTGGTATTTTCAGTAAGACATTGTCATCTGATTTTGATTATACATTCGGCTATACTGCATAAGTGCTGCAGGGCATATATTATACCACTTTGATAAATTTGGGGTCTTCGTTGCATAGTTTGTCCAAAATATGTTTAAGCTTGCCCACCACATCAAGGTACCCAAAATAAAGCGAAGACCTATCTAATTCACTAAATCATTCCTATCTAAATAAAAAAATTCACCTGAAGATTAGCAAGCTGAGATTTTTTTGTAAATAACATGTTGGGTCTATTTTAAAAACATTTAACACATTTAAAACCAAAAATTTCTAAGTTTCATGAAAAAACGTACCTTTAGTGGCTTGCAGAGAGTAGGCAGCAGGCCATGAAGACTGGAGCTCCATCAGTCCCCCTAAGTGAGTTTCATCATGAAGCTATTACAAGAAATCTCAGCTTGCCAATCCTCAGGCATTTTTAATTTAGATAGGAATGATTGAGTCTTCGCTTATACTGAGTTACCTTGACGTGGTGAGCAAGCTTAAACATATTTTGGCTAGTGATGATCGAGCACCCCAATGCTCGGGTGTTCGGGTGCTCTGACCGAGCGCCCCCGGAGGCTCGAGTGCTCGGCCGAGCACCCGAGCCCCATTGAAGTAAATGGGAGGACTCGAGCATTACACCAGGCACCCCCTGCTCTGATGAGGGGAGGGTGCCTGGTCCATAGGAAAAGGTCAGAAAATGATGGAAACACCACAGAAATGGTTCAGGGACAGCATAGGGAGGATGTCTGGATGCATCTTGGACTCCAACGTCGCTGCTGGGAACGATGTTTCGCCCGTAGTACGCCATTTTTACAGACTGACCGTAAAACACACAAAAAGGAAGATAAAAACGATTTTAGGCGAAAAATTGTTACCAAACAGTATTTGCTGTATATTTACTTGTATATCATCTGCAAATTCTGCAAAAAATTTCATCGATTTTTCGGAACTGGGGCCATGATTAAAAGGGAAACGTGCGCAGCGTAAAGCAGGTGTTCAACGTGGTTATGGCCCGGGTAAGGTACAGCATTCAGGAACGGAGGCCGCAGCTACCACAGGTTTTACAACATGTCCGTTTGCCCTTGTTAAGTCCAAAATTTATAGTCGTAACAGTGGGGTCTGATCCATTGAGTAAAAGTGACGAAGTGACTTAGTGGATGAAGCCAAGAACTACCTTCTGCTCTGTCGAACACCCCAGCCCTATTTAATTCAATGGGAGGACCTGAGGCACTCCGATACAACCTGTATATCACAAAATGGAGGGCCTCATTCACATTGTGGTACAATAGTTCAGGTAGTGGTCCAACACTCATAAAGCCTATGCACTAAGTGAAAGGGCTGCCAAAAATTAGACTGAAATGTCACTCCAATACACCCTTTATTACACATAAAGGAGGGCATCATACACACCCTTGAAAAATTAGGATTAATGGCCTGCTGGTGATCCTCTAAAACATTAGGGGCGAGGGCATGCCGCTAAGCTGACCATCTAAAACATTAGGAATGAGAGTCTGCTGCTGAGCCGACCATCTAAAACATTATGGGTGAGGGTCTGCTGCGGAGCTGACCATCCTAAACATTATATGCGAAGGCCCGCTAGTGAGCTGACGCTATAAAACATTATATGAGAGGGCCCGCTAGAGAGCTGACCCAATAAAACATTATATGAGAAGGCCCGCTGGTGAGCTGACCTATACAAAAATTGTCAAACAGGGCCCGCTGGTGAGCTGGCCCTATATAAAAATTATATCACTGGGCCCGCTGGTGAGCTGGCCCTATATAAAAATTATATCACTGGGCATATGGAAGAGGAGGAGGAGGATGAGAAGATTAAGAGTCAACCATATACCCGTTTTTTGGGTGGAAGGGGTGAATGGGAATACAGAGTATTCCCATCATTGTAAATAACATATCTAAAGTGACTTTATGTTCACCCGGGGCTTTCCTCCAGTGGAGTGGAGAAGTCAGGGGAAATCCAGGCCTTGTTCATTTTTATAAGTGTCAACCTATCAGCATTTTCGGTGGAAAGGCGGATACGCTTATCTGTTATGATGCCACCAGCAGCACTAAATACCCGCTCAGACAGAACGCTGGCGTCAGGGCAGGCCAGCACCTCCAAGGTGTAGAGTGTCAGTTCATACCAGTTCATACCTTGGGAGCAATCTTTATAGTAGTGATGGATTGCACCTTAGTGGAAGGGGGGCCACGGTGCTGGGTGATAGGATGGTTAGAAGGCTGGAGGAGACTTTAAACTAGAAAGGGGGGGGAGGGAGCTGCAACACAGGCTGGGGAAGATAGTATAATTGAGGGAATGGGATTAGAGAAGGGTCATGGGGGTGGAGAGGGGGAATGGGCTAGTTCAGCTAATAGGGAGTTGCCATTGTTACAGCCTGATAAAAGACAAATACATCTGAAAAAGAATGAAATCTTTAAGAATGGCAAAAAGATAAAATGTATGCATGCAAATGCTCGCAGTCTGGCTGGTAAGATGGGGGAACTAGAAATGATTGCAGTACATGAGCAGTATGATCTGATTGGAGTGTCTGAAACCTGGTTAGATGATACGTATGACTTGGCAGTCAATCTAGAGGGTTATTCACTTTTTAGGAGGGACAGGGTTAATAAAAGGGGAGGAGGGGTATGCCTATATGTTAAGCAGGCCTTAAAACCTAGTTTAAGGGAAGATATAAATGAAGGGTCCAATGAAAAGGTAGAGGCCTTGTGGGTTGAAATACACACTGGGGGCACACATAATAAAAAGATATTGGTGGGGGTTTGCTACAAGCCACCTAATGTTGGGGAGTTGGAGGAAGCCCAGCTTTTACTGCAAATGGAAAAGGCTGCTAGGTCAGCAAAGGTAATTATAATGGGAGATTTCAACTACCCTGAAATTGACTGGAGCAATATGACTTCAGGCACAACAAAGGGAAATATTTTTCTAAGTATGATAAATGATAATTTTATGTCCCAACTAGTAGAGGAGCCAACTAGAAAAGAGGCCTTGCTTGACCTAGTGCTCTCAAACGATTCTGACATTGTAAACAGTGTGCAGGTAAGGGAACATTTGGGCAGCAGTGACCATAATATTGTATCCTTTGAAGTTTGTTATGAGAAACCCAATAGCAAGAGTTTAACCAAAACATTCAATTTCAAAAAGGCTAATTTTACAAAGTTAAAAGAAGCTTTAAAGGATATCCAGTGGGATGTAATTTTCAAAGATAAAAATTCACAAGAGTCATGGAATGTATTTAAAATGCTCTTGGGCAAATATACACGTCAATATATACCATTGGGGAATAAGCACAAGAGAAGTAAAGCAAAACCAATGTGGAGTAATAATGTGGTTAGCAGGGAAATGAGAAATAAAAAGCAGGCTTTTAAGGTGTTTAAGTCAAATGGGTCAGATGCATCATTTAAAAAATATAAAGAATGTAATAAAATCTGCAAACAAGCAATTAAGCTAGCTAAAATAGAAAATGAGCGAAACATTGCAAATGAGAGCAAGAAAAACCCTAAACAATTCTACAAGTATATTAACAACAAAAAAGTTAAGGTTGATATTGGTCCTCTTAGGACTGAAACAGGTGAATTGATTAGTGAGGATAAAGCTATGGCTGAGACCCTAAATATGTTCTTTGCTTCAGTATATACAAAGGAAGCAGAAATGACAAGCTATGGGCAAACAGACAAAACCATGGAATTTCCTCCAACATCTACATGGCTTACTGAGGACAAGGTCCAAAAGAGACTGGAAAGGGTTATAGTGAATAAAGCGCCTGGACCGGACGGTATACACCCAAGGGTACTTAAGGAACTTAGTTCAGTAATAGCAAAACCATTATACTTAATATTTATTGATTCGCTTTCATCAGGCATAGTGCCCTGTGATTGGAGGAAAGCTGATGTAGTTCCATTGTTTAAAAAGGGAGCAAGATCCAAACCAGGAAATTATAGACCTGTGAGCTTGACTTCCATAGTGGGTAAGATACTAGAAGGGTTATTAACTGATAGTATTCAGAACTATGTGAAGACAAACAATATCATTAGTAGGAATCAGCATGGTTTCATGAAGAACAGATCATGTCAGACTAATTTACTTGCATTTTACGAAAGAGTGAGTAGTAATTTGGACAGGGGAATTGCTGTTGATGTAGTATACTTGGATTTTGCAAAAGCCTTTGACACAGTGCCTCACAACAGGTTACCGCATAAATTAAAAGGCTTCGGTTTGGGTGGTGGTATCTGTACATGGATTGAGAACTGGTTAAATGATAGATGGCAGAGAGTTGTTGTAAATGGAACTTTTTCAAATTGGTCTAGGGTTATAAGTGGGGTACCGCAGGGTTCAGTCCTGGGCCCAATGCTTTTTAATTTGTTTATTAATGATCTAGAAGTGGGAATTGAAAGTAGCATCTCAATCTTTGCTGATGACACTAAGCTATGTAAGGAAATACATACAGAGCTCGATGTTTTTTCCCTACAGAAGGATTTAGATAAACTAAGTGAATGGGCAGAAAAGTGGCAGATGTCATTTAATGTAGATAAATGTAAGGTTATGCATTTGGGTTGTAGAAACAAACTTGCTACATATACTCTAAATGGGAAACAACTTGGGAAATCCTCATTAGAGAAAGATTTAGGTGTACTGATAGACAATAGTCTTCACAGCAGTGTGCAGAGTCACTCAGCTGCTGCAAGAGCAAATAGAGTACTAGCCTGCATAAAAAGAGGTGTAGAAGCAAGGGATGCTAACATTATCCTACCTCTGTATAAATCCTTGGTTAGGCCTCATCTAGAATATGGAGTACAATTTTGGGCGCCTGTTCTAAAAAAAGACATTACTGAACTGGAAAAGGTGCAGAGACGTGCAACAAAACTGATAAAGGGATTGGAGGATCTGAGTTACAAAGAGAGACTAGCCAAACTGGGTTTGTTTACATTAGAAAAGAGACGTCTAAGGGGTGATATGATTACCATTTACAAATACATTCAAGGCCAATACAAAGAACTATCCAATGAATTATTTATGCAAAGAGCTGAGCTAAGAACAAGAGGTCATCCATTAAGACTTGAGGAAAGGCGCTTTCGACTAAAACACAGGCAGGGATTCTTTACAGTAAGGGCGGTAAGGCTATGGAATTCTTTGCCTCGGGATGCTGTGCTTGCAGATAATGTAACTGCATTCAAAAAAGCAATGGATGCCTATCTAGAACAGAACAATATTGACAGTTATGACAGATGGCTTCAAAGCAAATAGGATATTGAGCCGGGGAACTATTTGACACACTCACACACACACCTACATTGGAAATTGCTCCAGAGGGCTTTTTTGTTGCCTTCCTCTGGATCAACAGGGGTGTTATTGGCATGGGCTGGACTTGATGGACGCATGTCTTTTTTCAGCCTTATCTACTATGTTACTATGTTATTATGTTACTATGTGTCCAGCTTGGACACCCAGTAGTTGTAAGGCACAGAGGGATCATTGAGGACGCTGACACGGTCTGCTACGTACTCCTTCACCATCTTCCAAAACTTTTCCCTCCTTGTGACACTAGGCTGCGCATCAGGGTGAGGGTGCTGGAGGGGTGTCATGAAGGTGTCCCACGCCTTGGAGAGTGTTGCCCTGCCTTTGTCGGAACTGCTGTGTGCTCCCCTTTTCTCCCCTTCTCGGTTGGCCAAGGTAGCACGTACTCTGCCGCCAGCGTTGTCAGATGGAAAATTTTGGAGCAATTTTTCGACAAGAACCTTCTGGTATTGCACCATTTTGCTTGTCCTCTCCACCGGAGGAATGAGAGATGAGAAATTCTCTTTGTAGCGGGGGTCCAGAAGGGTGAACACCCAGTAATCCGTGTTGTCTAAAATTCGTATAACGCGTGGGTCACGGGAAAGGCAGCCTAACATAAAGTCAGCCATGTGTGCCAGAGTACCAACAGGCAAGATTTCGCTGTCCTCACCAGGAGGATGACTCTCAATCTCCTCATCCTCTTCCTCCTCTTCTGCCCACCCACGCTGAAGAGATGGAACTAAAGTTCCATGGCTACCCTCTGTAGCGGAGGCAACCGTGTCTTCCTCCTCCTCCGCCTCCTCCAATTGTCACTGAGAAGACGAAGTGAGGGTGCTCTGGCTATCACCTTGTGTAAGCTCTTCCTCCCCCATTTCCACCTCTTACACATGCAAAGCGTCGGTTTTAATTGTGAGCAGCGAGCGTTTCAGTAGACACAGAAGTGGGATGGTTACACTGATAATAGCGTTGTCACCGCTCACCATCTGTGTCGATTCCTCAAAATTGCGTAAAACCTCACAGAGGTCTGACATCCATTCCCACTCCTCACTTCTGATTAGAGGAAGTTGAACGGAGAGGCGACGACCGTGTAACAGCTGGTACTCCACTACTGCCCTCTGCTGCTCACAAAGCCGGGCCAACATGTGGAAGGTGGAGTTCCAGCGCGTGCTCACGTCACACAGCAGCCCGTGAGCTGGCAATTGTAAGCGCTGCTGCAGCTTCAACAGGCCGGCTGAAGCTGTAGATGACTTACGGAAATGTGCACACACGCGGCGCACCTTGGTCAAGAGATCATGCAAATTGGGGTAGGTTTTTAGAAATCGCTGAACCACTAAATTAAATACATGCGCTAGGCATGGTACGTGTGTGAGCTTGCCGAGCTCCAAAGCCGCCACCAAGTTACGCCCATTATCACACACAACCATGCCTGGTTGCAGATTGAGTGGCGAGAACCACTGCTCGGTCTGGTGACTAATCCCCTGCAACAGCTCTGAGGCCGTGTGCTGTTTGTCCCCAAGGCAGATCAGCTTCAGCACGGCCTGTTGACGCTTCCCCACTGCAGTGCTACACTGCTTCCAGCTACTGGCTGATGGGTGAGTGGCGCTGCGCGCAGAGAATTCGGAGGTGGAAACGGAGGAGGAGGAGGAGGAGCCAATAACGTAGGTGCTGGCGGAAACCCTGATGGAGGTAGGGCCCGCAATCCTCGGCGTGGGTAGCACCTGTGCCATCCCAGGGTCCGAGTCGCTCCCAGCCTCCACGACATTCACCCAGTGTGCCGTCAGGGAAATGTAGCGTCCCTGGCCACAAGCACTTGTCCATGTGTCAGTCGTTAAGTGGACCTTCCCAGTAACTGCGTTGGTTAGGGCACGGGTGATGTTACGGGACACATGGTGGTGTAAGGCGGGGACGGCACACCGGGAAAAGTAGTGGCGGCTGGGGACTGCGTACCGAGGGACAGCTGCTGTCATCAGGCTGCGGACTCAGTCTCCACAAGCCTAAATGGCAGCATTTCGATGGCCAGTAATTTGGAAAGGTGTGAGGTTAGTGCTATGGCCTGTGGGTGGGTGGCTGGGTATTTTCGCTTGCGCTCAAATGCCTGGGGTAACGACATTTGGACGCTGCGCTGGGACAGGGAAGTGGATGTGGTCGCTGATGGTGCTTCAGATGGTACAGGTGCAGGGCGGGAGGTATGCGGGCCTGCGCCTTCGACAGGCGATTGGCCGGCACCGAAAACAGGGGAAGAGGAGGCAGTGGTGTGGCCTGCAGACACAGATTGGCGATCCTGGCGTTCCTCCCACTTATTACGGTGCTTGGATGCCATGTGTCGGATCATGCTGGTGGTGGTGAGGTTTCTAGTGTTCATGCCTCGGCTCATTCTGGTGTGGCACAGGTTGCAAACTACAATTTTTTTGTCGTCCGCACTTTCCTTAAAAAAACGCCATACCGCGGAACACCTAGCCCTTGGCAAGGGAGATTTACGCAAGGGGGTGCTCCGTGGAACATTTGCGGGCCGGTTTGGTGCGGTCCGCCTTCTTTCTTTAGCCACACCACTGCCTCTTCCAGCCTGTTGCGGTGCTGCAGATGGCTCACCCTCAGGACTGCTGTCATCGCTCGGCTCTCCACCTTCCCAGGTGGGGTCAGTGACCTCATCGTCCACCAAGTCCTCCTCCACTTCCTCACTCTGATCATCCTCCTCATTTCTTGATCCCACCACATACTCAGTCATTGACAACTGTGTATCATCCTCCTCATCAAGGTCTTGAGACAGTAATAGTGGTTGATTTGATGGCAACTGTGTCTCATCATCATCATCATCCACTTCCTTTGACCTTAAATGCCGTTCCCCTCTGTCATCTTCTTGTGATTGGGTACCCTCTAGAGGTTGTGAATCAGGGCACAAGATCTCATGTTCCTCTGCAACCGTGCTTGGAGAGAGGTTCAAATGAAGGATTGGTGATGAGACGAGCTCCTCACTATATCCCAGTGTGGGATCACTTCTTTGGCCAGACCCTCTATGGTGGGAGGAAGGATGATCAGGGTGAGGATTATGTTGACCAGACTCTTGGCTACTGAGAGTGGACTTGGTGGAAGACAGGGTGGTGCTTAACCGACTGGAAGCAGTATCAGCTGAAATCCAACCGACCACCTGTTCGCAGTGGTCTGACCTCGAGAGTGATGTCCTGCGACGCCCTGTAAACTGAGACATGAAGCTAGGTATGGTGGATGTCTTTCTTTCTTGTGCTCTGGCACCAGGCACAGTTTCTACGCGTCCTGACCCGCGCCCTGAACTCTCAGGATCACGTCCACTTCCCCATCCCTTTTTACCCGCCTTCTTCATATTAAACGGAATATGTGCCGCTAATCTGCGGCTAGGCACACTAAACAGAATGTGACGCTAATCTGCGGCTAGGCACACTAAACAGAATGTGACGCTAATCTGCGGCTAGGCACAGTGAACGGAATATGTGACGTTTATTTTTGAAATTTGCACACTAAACAGAATGTGAAAATAATCTGCGGCTAGGCACACTAAACAGAATGTGACGCTAATCTGCGGCTAGGCACAGTGAACGGAATATGTGACGTTTATTTATGAAATTTGCACACTAAACAGAATGTGACGCTAATCTGCGGCTAGGCACACTAAACAGAATGTGACGCTAATCTGCGGCTAGGCACAGTGAACGGAATATGTGACGTTTATTTTTGAAATTTGCACACTAAACAGAATGTGAAAATAATCTGCGGCTAGGCACACTAAACAGAATGTGACGCTAATCTGCGGCTAGGCACAGTGAACGGAATATGTGACGTTTATTTTTGAAATTTGCACACTAAACAGAATGTGACGCTAATCTGCGGCTAGGCACAGTGAACGGAATATGTGACGTTTATTTTTGAAATTTGCACACTAAACAGAATGTGAAAATAATCTGCGGCTAGGCACACTAAACAAAATGTGACGCTAATCTGCGGCTATTTTCAGTGAACAGAATATGTGACGTTAATTTGAAAATTTGCACACTAAACAGAATGTGACGCTAATCTGCGGCTAGGCACACTAAACAGAATGTGACGCTAATCTGCGGCTAGGCACAGTGAACGGAATATGTGACGTTTATTTTTGAAATTTGCACACTAAACAGAATGTGAAAATAATCTGCGGCTAGGCACACTAAACAAAATGTGACGCTAATCTGCGGCTATTTTCAGTGAACAGAATATGTGACGTTAATTTGAAAATTTGCACACTAAACAGAATGTGACGCTAATCTGCGGCTAGACACATTAAACAGAATGTGACGCTAATCTGCGGCTAGGCACAGTGAACGGAATATGTGACGTTTATTTTTGAAATTTGCACACTAAACAGAATGTGAAAATAATCTGCGGCTAGGCACACTAAACAGAATGTGACGCTAATCTGCGGCTAGGCACAGTGAACGGAATATGTGACGTTAATTTGTCAATTTGCACACTAAACAGAATGTGACAATAATCTATGGCTAGGCACACGTTTAAAATGGCCCTTTTTGTCGCTGCGTTGCACAATATTTGTCCCTGTGCACCTAGTACAATGTCACCTAAATATCCCCCCCCCACAAAAAAAATGAAATTGTGCCCCCCCCAAACAAAATATAAATGCTGCCCCCACACACAACAGTCCTAAAAAGGACTTTTGGGTCTTGATATAGTGTTCCAAAACTTTTTTTCTGCCTACACTGACTTTCCCTTCCTATCCTCATCTCTCCCTGGCTAAGACTGAGCCGAACTCGCTGGTCGGGTGCTATACAGCATCCGATCACGGGTTCTGGCCAGCCAATCAGTGTAATGCCAGCAGCCAACATGGCTGCTGGCATTACACTGATGTCAGAGCCTCCCCGCACGTTTATTGGCTGCGCAGCAGCCGCGAAACGTGCGGGGAGGAGACCCGAACATGGCAGGCGAGCACATGCGGTACTCGTACGAGTACCGCCATGTGCCGAGCAGAGCGATACTCGAGCCGAACCGAGCTTCGGCCGAGCATGCTCGCTCATCACTAATTTTGGCCAAACTTTGCAATGAAGATCCCATTATCCTATGAGGTATAATATATGCTTTACACAGGGTTCACATTTGGATAATATGTATGGAGGAGCACAGATTTGATTTGCTATGGACTTAGGCCTTATTTCAGGGAGCTTGGAGAACTCCCTCATTTCTTGCCGCTATCTATATTTATTCACTTAGTTTCTCAATTTATATCTGCAAGTGATATGTATAAGTTAAAGGGATAGTAATACTTTGTTTTAACTTTATTTTATTTTGTAGGCATTAAAAAAACATGTAGAATGATATAAGTCTTATCTCTCAAACCTTTATGGTTTATGAGATATTCACAAGCAAAATTTCCCCCTCCAGCCTCCTTTTACCTAGTGTAAGCAATCTCTTCTCAGATGTGGAATGCAGTCCATAGACCAGACAGATAACAGAAGGGGACAATCTTCTTCCTATGAGAACAATGAAATCCCTGCCCCCCTTGACAAACTTTTCAGGTTTTTCCCTTATCTTAAATTGAAGATTGTCCCTCTCTGCAGTCTACCTGGGCACCTCCCCTTCTGCTCTGGCTGAACAGTGTGACATCAGTAAAAGGGGCGGGAGGGGGACACTTTATCATTGAATTACTCTGGAACTACAACTCTGAAAGAATTGAAATAACACTCTCCAAAGTCCAAATACTATGATGATTAATTAGAGTTGCTTTTATTATGAAACATTACTATCCCTTTAATGTGAGTTAGCGCTGTGAGCTTTGTTTCCTTTCTGTCTTTGTTTATTCTTCTTATACTGTAGTCCCATCAGTGATTATCAAAATTAACATAACAAAAACATTTATGATGATAGTGAAATTTTAAATTATTCATAAAAGCACTGAACCCCCTGAGTATAAAAATACCAAATATGTATAGTTTTACCTTCATGCATGGCCTTCAAACACCCCTAATTACCAGATTGACATACCTGGGAACTCCAGGGATTCCTGTGGTGCCTCTGGGGGAGATAAATGGGGCAACTGGTGGCACAAAAATGGGTGGGGCTTAACCATGAGTGGCGGCAGGGCCTCATAGACCTGAAAAAGGTTGGGGAAGGAGGAAAAGTTGGTGGGGAATAGGAGGAACAGACAGGAAAGGAGAGAAGTGGGCAGAGTTTTATTAAAAACTCCCCACATCTGGAGACTCCAGAGAATCAGCCTCTGCCCCAGAGACGCGGTAATCAGCAGCAAAAACCGGAGTCTCCAGGGGAGATCTGGAGCATTCCCAGTTTTGCAGATTGTGAATAGAAATACTTTGCTGTACAATGGAAAAATTAAATCAGTAACATCTTGGGCATTTTAAACTAATCAAGAAACCAAGTTAAAGTGGAATTTTAAAACTAAGAATTAGTGGCTCATAATTTGTTTAACAGAATAACTCACTTGGATCCTTCATACAACAGCTAGGTATGTCTATTTATTGTTTACATATCTGCACTTTACTATATATAGTGATATCTTTGCAGTTTGCATCATATAGATCAGAGATTCTCAGTTCCAATCCTTGGGGCACACCAACAGGTCGTGTTTTCTACTTAATCACTAGTGGATCAATCACCATGACTGATCCACTGATAATGCACCTTTGATTAAGTAGGGATTATCTGGAAGGTGTTGGCGTACCCTGATAACTGATTTGAAAAAAACATTGTTCTAGATCATACCTAGACACAGCAAACAGTAGACTTCAGGTCCTAAATGGATCAGAAGCATATTTGGAACACTCTGGATCTGCCCCAGATTGATTTTCAGAGTTAATTACTGGGTCTCCACTGACAGAGGTTGATTCTCCAGCTTTGGGAGTTCTCCAGTAACCCTGTCCACTTCTCCACCCTGTCCTGTTACTCTTCTTCCCTGTTCCAACCACTTCCTGACCATTTAGAGCAGATATGGCCCTGGTCCCATGTGTATGACTGAATTTTAGGCCTCAGAAAAGAAACTGAGTTTAGCATGGAGCTATTTAACCTTTTGAGTTTCACAGGAGTGTCCAGCGCATTGAAAAGCAATGTGTTGGGCAAGTACTCTGGCACTCAAAAGGGTTCAGGTTTGAGTGGCAGAGGATTGAGCAACACAGTGCTTCTCAGTGCATTGCTTACCCCTCTGACACTCAAGGGGTTAAGTGTATATGACCCCATATTCATGTTTAGATGTTGTTTCTTTAACTCATTGAATGCTGCAAATGCCAGCTTGTTCAGTATGTCAGTCTACTGGATAGTGTTAAAATGCAAAATTACACATTTTTATATGAAACCCCTGGAGGCAAGAGACGTCTAGTGGTGGCATTGTGCTGTGCTGGTGACATATAACTATTGCTCTGGTGGTGGCATATAACTATTCCTCTGGTGGTGGCATATAACCATTCCTATGTGGTGGCATATAACTACTGCTCTGGTGACATATTAATCTGTGTTTCTCTGGTGGTGGCATCTAACTCTGTATTGCTCTGGTGGTGGCATATCTGAAGATGATTAAGACAGGAATACAAATGGGCCAGTGATGAGATGCATCATGCTAGAGCTTTAACAATTGCTAGGAAAATAAATCAGTGTTTTACCAGTCTACCAATGTTTTCCATTGATATAATGTGTGTACACACATACCCACTGACCTGAATGTCATTATTTTGGGTGTAAAGGCTTTGTCACTGCTCATTAAATTTGCCGTCCCCCCATTTTTTTCTTCTGGCCCCATGTGTGCCCCCCCTCAGTAGAAATCCTAGAGTTGTCACTGTTCCTAGTGAAGTGGTTGTAAACTAGGCAAGAAAGTTGAAGGATACGTCTAGATGTGTTAGCCATACATCTTGAATGTTAACCATTTTAGTTGTTTAAACATATCACAATAATGGGTAATGTAATTACACAGAGGATGATGCAACATAATGAATTATACAGCGGGTCAAGTTTACCAAGAGGGATTTGTGACACAGAAGCTTACACTACATCCCAGTAGTCTATGACTGGCACTGACATTTTCTGAACAGTAAGTTTCTTGTCAGGTGAATTAAACAGGATTTGTTTCTAACCAGAGTGCCTATTTTTGGATAATGTTTGGGTATTAATTTATCAATATGAAGACCAAAAGGGAGGTTTGGGTCAAACCACATACCAAGATATTAGTAGTCAACCAGGGCCAAGTTATTATTAGACTTTTTTTACTATGGTTAAATGGGTTTTGCGGACTTTAAGTAATTTTGTGCTTTGTACCAAATACCTTTGTGATCCATTTGGCAGTATTTAAGAACAGTTTGTGGTAATACTGCCACAAGTTGCGATACATTTAGATTTTTAGTGGAGATCAGGGCTGTCCAAGTTCAGTCCTCAAGGGCCACCAACAGTCCAGGGTTTAAGGATTTCCCTACTTAAAGGGATATTAATGTTTCATAATAAAAGCAGCTCTAATTAATCATCATAGTATTTGGACTTTGGAGAGTTTTATTTCAATTCTGTCAGAGTTGTAGTTCCAGAGTAATTCAATGACAAAGTGTCCCCCTCCCTCCCCTTTTACTGATGTCACACTGTTCAGCCTGAGCAGAAGGGGGTGCCCAGGTAGACTGCAGAGAGGGACAATCTTCAATTAAGATAAGGGAAAAACCTGAAAAGCTTGTCAAGGGGGGCAGGGATTTCATTGTTTTCATAGGAATAAGAGTGTCCCCTTCTGTTATCTGTCTGGTCTATAGACTGCATTCCACATCTGAGAAGAGATTGTTTACAGTAGGTAAAAGGGGCGGGAGGGGGAAACTTTGCTTGTGAATATCTCATAAACCATAAAGGTTTGAGAGATAAGACTTATATCATTCTTCATGTTTTTTTAATGCCTACAAAATAAAATAAAGTTAAAACGAAGTATTACTATCCCTTTAAGCACTTAAGATCCACTGATGAACTCTCCTGTGCTTAATCCAGGAAATCCTCACATCCTGGCCTGTTGATGGCCCTTGATAACTGAACTCGGACAGCCCTGGTATAGATTATAGTGTCATCTGCATACATGTCCATAGAAGATGATTTGCAAACATTGGGCAGATCATGTTTAAATAAGAAAAATAGAAATGGGTCAAGAATGGAACCTTGGGGAACCCCAATTGTTACTTTGGGCGGAAGGAAAATGTTGTCACAATATGGCAATATTGTGTTCTATTTGATAAATAGGATCAGAACCAGTTTAGAGAAAAATGACCTAATCCTGAACTTTTGAATTTACTTATCAGAATATTATGGTCTACTGAATCAAAGGCCTTAGCAAAATCAAAGAGAATAGCTCAAGTAAGTTCACCATTTTTCATGCCAGTCTGGATCTAATTGTCTAATTTTAGGAAAGCCGTGACTGTTGAGTGATTTGGATGAAAGCCTGATTGAAGAGGGGAGAAAAATCCGGAGAGTCGGTAATACTTACAGAGTTTATGTGGATGCATTTTTTTTGTGATTTTAGAGAATGTAGGGAGTAAGGATATGGATATGTAATTTTTTTTTTTTCAAAAACTTTTTTATTTAATTTTAAAGTATAAAATACAATAAAACTTACAGATCATTTTGCAGATAACAATAGTATCAGAAAAAATTTAAACATACTTCAAATACCAAAGTAAATTACAGTCCCTACACAGTTGAAGGACTAAGTTTTGGAACAAGGTTCTTTCACATAAGAAATGGTATTGCCTCATACACCGCAACTGACACATCTTAGAGGAAAATGATATGAGTAAGAACCTAAATATGAGAAATTTTTGGTTACAGAAATAAACAACCTTCTGATGTCATCGAGATAGAACTCTAACAGTGAGCTCATTGAAGAACACACTAAATACCACCTACTAACCCTAAAACTAAAACAAAACACGGTGTCTCAATGAAATAAGAAGGTCTTACATTGCAAAGCAACATAGAAATAATATATATTCAAAGGATGTCGACAACGTCCCCCCCAGAAGAGTCAACTCCTCCCAGTACGCCAATTACCAATCTCTCTGTGTTAATGAAGACGTGTCTAGTTGTCTTATTGCCCGTTCGTCCATCCACTTTGTGTATCTAAAGCAAGTGTAAAAATCATCTTGCTGGGACTTGGACAATGTTTGAATAAAAGGGTCCCATGTCTTCACAAATGTTTCCCCCAGTGCCTCTTTATTTTCCAGTGAGAGAATCCAGTTTAATTTAGTGAAATGTAACATTCGGGTTTTCCATTGAAGCAATGTAGGGGGTGTGGGTGAGAGCCAATGAGTTAAGATCACCTTAATGGCTAACAGTATAGAATAGTCCAACAAAGTCATCTGAGATAACGTCAGTGGTAGTGTGGAGTCGTAGACTCCCAACAAAAAGGACGGAGTGGGGAAATCTACCGAAAGACCCATTTTCTCAGTTATATAAGCAAAGATCTTGGTCCAAAAAGAAAAAATAGGTGGACAGAGATAAAGGGCATGTAACAAAGTAGCCTGAGGCTCAGCACACCTAGGACAGAGTGGAGAGACGGCCAGACCAATTGTATGGGCTAATTTGGGAGTAACATAAGTCCTATGCAGGAGTCTGTAAGAGACCTCATGAAAGTAAGAAGCAGGGGAGTGACATAAACGACTACGGAAGCTTTGATAAATCTTATCAGAAGTTAATGACGGGATATCAAGAATCCATTTATCAATGTGAGAGTGAGTGATGCGGGTAGAGAGCCCCTGTAATAAGAGACTGTAAGCTCTGGAAATCGTAAAAGGGATAGGGCATGAAGCCTGTAAAAGACAATCAAGGGGATTATCTGAGATTTGGGGATGTAAGATAGGTAACAGCGAGTGCACGTAATGTTTAGCTTGAAGGTAGGTAAATAGATGACTAGATGGGAGATCATATTTAGCCTGAAAGTCTGGAAAGTGATAGGGCTTTCCAGTTGTTGGGTCAAGGAGAGCCCCAACATAAAAGATTTTCTTGTCCGCCCATGTATAAAATCTCCCATCTGGGGAGCCATGTTGGAAAAGAGGATTTTGAAGGAAAGGAAGAAAAACTGAAACATTTTTATTTTTATGTAATAAATGCCGGGAGTGCTGCCATGCTTTGATTGTCGAGCTGATTAAAGGATTTGTTAAACAATGGTCGGGGATATGAGAACGTGGGGCATGCAAAAGATAGCTAAGAGCCACTTGAGGGGTAAACGCCTGGTCCCAGGTAGAGTTCGTAAAGGTATTAGTATGATTGATCCAATCTCTAGCGATACGTAAGAGACAAGCCACATTGTATAATCTGATATTAGGGAGTCCCAGACCCCCCTGTTCTCTCCTCTTTTGTAATTTGCTTATACTAATTTTGGGTCGTTTCCCATTCCAAATGAAACCCTGAAATTTTTTGTCAAGAAATCTCACATCAGAGTTGGGCAGATACAATGGCATTGTTTGCAATAAATACAACAGTTTGGGGAAAACCACCATCTTAATCAGTTGAGATCTACCTATAAAAGAGAGCGGGAGTGAACGCCATGTGTGAAGATCTGAGGCAATCCGGCCAAGTAACGGTGGAATATTACTCTCGTATAATTGCTCCATGCGCCCTGGCAAATGAATCCCTAGAAATTTGATGTGATCATGGACAATACGAAATTTACATAAAGGGGCTGTGAGAGGAGGATGATGGGGTGTTAGCCAGAGTGCTTCAGATTTGTGAAAGTTAACTTTGAAACCCGCTATAGTTTGAAAGTCACTCAAAACAGTTGAAATATCAGTAAGTGCTGTTAGGGGGTGTCGAATAAAGAGCAGAAGATCATCAGCAAATGCAGATAATTTAACCTCCCGACCACCCAGGGTCACGCCTCGGAAGGAGCGAAGCAGATTAAGCTTCCTTAGCAAAGGATCTAGAGCAAGATTGAACAACAAGGGGGAGAGCGGACAGCCTTGTCTGGTACCTTTCGAGAGAGTGAACAGCGGTGAATTAAGATTGTTCGTAGTGATAGTGGCCCTGGGATAGCTATACAGGAGTTTAACAAAACCAGTGAAATGATGTCCAAAGCCCTGTACCGAGAGAAGATGAAATAAATGGGGCCAGAGAATTTTGTCGAACGCTTTTTCCGCATCTAAATTCACCATGAGATGCGGAACATGAGGAAAATCATTTGCTTTCATTATCACCGCCAAGGCAGTACGGATATTGGTAACAGAGTGCCGACCCGTGAGGAATCCCGTTTGTTCAGGGGCAATAAGAAGAGAAAGAATACGATTCAATCTAGTCGCCAGAATTTTGGTTAAAAGCTTATAGTCAGTATTAAGTAAAGAAATGGGTCTATAAGATTCAACTTTGGTGTGGTCTCTGCCCGGTTTAGGGAGAACTATAATTCTAGCCAAAGTAAAATCCGTCGGGAGGTGATGATCACGAAGGGCTGCATTGTACAAGACCAAAAGTGAAGGTGCTATAGCCGGACCAAGAACCTTGTAAAATTCGCCCGGAAGGCCATCAGGTCCCGGTGCTTTCCCTGATGGAAGAGAAGTAAGAGCCTCCTGCAATTCCAGGGATGTGATTGGCGCATTAAGAGAGGCAGTCTGAGCTGCAGAAAGTTTGGGAAGATTGATGTCAGACATAAAGGCTTCTCTCAACAGAGGACAGTCTGCTTCATCCGTATATAAGGTTTTATAATATGCCTCAAAGGCGTTATTTATGTGCGTGGTGTCTGTAAGGACTGTTCCCTGACAATTGACAATTGAGCTAATAGAATTAGGGCCTTTGGAAGTTTTTATAACATGTGCCAAAAGTCTTCCTTGTTTATTGGCATGTTTGAAATAGTGTGCTGAGCGACGGCTTACATACCATTGTGCCATAGTTGCAGATAAGGTGTCATAGGCTTTTTTAGCTTCAAGGTACCGAGATTTATTTTGCTCAGTCGCGGAGCGCAAATAGGCCGTATAACTAGCCGACAGGCGTTGTTGGAGCACATTCAGTTTGGTTTTGGTATCCCGACGTAATTTAGTATAATATGATATAATGTGTCCCGTAAGAACAGTTTTAGCAGCCGGCCAAAACGTGAGAGCATCCTGTTCATGAGCCTTGTTGTCAATACAATACAAATCCCAAGCCGCTTTCAAACTGACTTTAAATTCTTGGGAGTGAATAAGAAAAGTAGGCATACGCCAATTAAATGAGACTGGAAGAGGGGGCCCAAATGTGAGACTACAAGAAACCGGGGCATGATCTGAAATATGAATGGGATGGATCTGACAATGTTGAATAAGCGACAAGACCGCTGAAGCCGCTAGAAAGTAATCTATTCTCGTAAAAACCGAATGTGGGTGGGAGTAAAAAGTATATTGTCGTTCAATAGGATTAAGAGTCCGCCATACATCGCGGAGAGCCAGTTGGTCGATCCACTTAACCAGCATGGACGGAGACTGACGAACAGAAGCTGTTGGCCTTCCACTTCTGTCAATGTGAGGATTAACAATAGAGTTGAAGTCCCCTCCCATCAGTAATTGATCTAATGAAAAGTTCAACAAGTGGTTTAGGAGGGTGGCAAAAAAGATATGGGATGGACTGTTAGGGGCATATACATTGCATAATACTAAAGGCCGACCATCGACATCAGCCTGAACTATTAAAAACCTCCCCTCCGGGTCTACTACTGTCTGGTGTACTTGAAAGCTAAGGGATTTGTGTACAAGGATAGCCAGGCCTCGTTTCTTACTGGAGAAAGGGGCGTCGATGCAAGTACCAACCCAGTCCCTACACAGCTTTTGATGTTCCATGGCAGATAGGTGAGTCTCCTGAAGGAAAGCCACCCGTGTGCCTAAACGTTTCAGATGAGACAGGATTTGCCTGCGCTTTATTGGACTATGAATACCCCCCACATTCCATGTAGTGAAAGTGAGATCATGCAGTAGTGTGTGGGAACCCGGGATAGGACCTGAGCTCATGGCGGGTCTGGGGAGAGGACTATTGTAAGTAGATGAAAATAATCAGTCGTCCCCAACAGCTCTCCCAGCGAGGAGCCATCGAGGGACATCCAAGGGAGGTAACGCAGGACATCCAGAATAACAAATATTTGAAGAGCCAATGCAGACAGGGCGGGAGGAGACACCAAAGCCCCCGCTCCCCCGCATGGGCTATAGAAGGACCTAAATCCAAACAGTATAAACCTAACCAACAAATGTAACAAAAAATACATGTTCAAGGAACTAATCAGTTCCAATAGTCACAAAACAATATGACCCCCCCCAATCCTTTTCACAGAGTTACTAAAAGAAAAGGCTCTTGTAAAACCCACCTCCCCCACTAGGGAGACCACCGGGACCCCAGGGGGACACCAGAGGGTGAGAAAAATAGGAGCCAGGAGAGGCCGAGACCCAGCTCAGGGGCCCAATCGGCCCTGCCCAGAACCAATCTAGGCAGCCGGGAAACTCCCCCCCCCAGCTCCAACCCACCAGTGCCCACCAGGTCCCCGGCGGGAACCCCACAATCCCCACCTCCCTCATGAAGCAGATCATCATAGTGTAGCTAAGCATGTCACCCAGTACCCCAAAAGCAAAAGAAGAAGTCCCCCCTATCCCCTAAAGGGAAGAGGGGGGAGCAAGAAAATACCATCCTGGACCACGGCCGAACAGCCGAACCCCCCAGATGAGCCCCCCCTCCTCCACAGAGTAGAGGAGAGAGTCTTCATCCAAATCCCCAGGTCCAGGATGATGTATAACTCAGAATATGCTGACTTCTCAAACAAACATACAGAAGCAGTATGCACTTAAGTGTTACACAATGGAGAGATACCATCAAATCAGGTAACGAGATGAGATCCAGACAGCATGGTCAGGGTAGATGTAGGCTGTCAAAGAATGCCCATGCATCCTTGGGGGAGTCAAACCATCTCGGTTTCTCCCCGTCCAGGACCCTGAGACGTGCTGGGTATATCAGTGCAAACTTGATATGATTTTGAAACAATTTTCCACAAATTTCAGCAAATTCTCGACGTTTCGTAGACACTCTTGCAGAATAGTCCTGGAAAAGTAACAGTTTATGATTCTTATATTCCAGACGTTCCATCTTGCGGTAGGCAAACAATAGTCTCTGTTTATCTGCAAAGTTTAGCAATCGAAAGATGACTGGTCGTGGACGGTTGGAGGTGCCTTCGCCAAGGGGACCCAAGCGATGAGCTCTTTCAATCAGCATTGGAGAGACCATGTCGTCCAGATGAAGCAGGTCAGGAAGACCCTTCGAAAGAAAGTCATGCAGTTCTCTGCCCTTCAGCGATTCTGGAAGACCCACGATCCTGAGATTATTACGTCTGCTACGGTTCTCTAGATCATCAAGCTTATCAGTAAGTAGGTTAGCAGTTGATTCAAGGGTCTGTATTTTCTGTTGAAGATCAGTGATGGACAATTCGCAGGTAGTGGTGCGGGAGTCTATATCTACAAGTTGTTCTTTGTGTGCTTTTAATTCACCCAATATTTCTTGCATGGAGGAATTGAGAGAGTCCATCTTTGCGTCAATCAATGGGGTAAGCAGATTCATCACGGCCTTGGCAGTAGCATCCGCAAGAGAGGGAGTATCTGGATCTGTCACCTCATCAGAGTCTATAGTAGAGTCATCAACTTCAGGAGTTGAGATAGTAGATTTCTTTCTATCAGGTCTGCTTCCACCTCTAGTATGGCGTTGTGGCTTAGACTGGTCAGACATTGTAAGAAAGCGATCCATGAGGTTAATGATGCCGTCAAATTGTAATAGGAGCAATGTCACCACGATAATTCCATAGGCGGGTCTTGTGGGGGGAAAGTGAGCACCTACTGGTTACATAGTGGGGGGCCACATTGCAAAATCAGTTCAAGCCATCAGGTCTTCATCAGCAGCGACAGGAGCTTCGCTGCTGAGATATACATGGGGCAGAGAGGTAAAACATAGACAGGGAAGGTCACAAACAGGGGAGGTATTGACTGCAATCAGGCAAGAGGACACCGACAGTAGGCCATCCAACCACCTCTCTCCCACATTGCAGGCCAGGAATAGTAAGCTCCTCCAGGTGGCAGTGCGTCAATCAGAAGCCATACTCTGCGACCCCCCACCTTTTCTCCAAAGGCACCTCCAATAAATTCTGGCATCAAGAACGACAATGACCCAGATCTTCGAGCCCAGGTAAAATTATATATACGGGGCAGAGGGGGGAGAACAAATAGAGGAGAGTCACACACAGGGGAAAGTTCAGGTCAGATCTATGAAGCTGACGTTGTAGTGTAAGGCCATAAGCCCCAGGGCCTAGTAGGTATTCAACCAGGTATAATGACCTATTGGCGTGGGAGGGACACTGGGAGGAAAAAAAATAAACGGAAGGTGCACTAATGGGAGACTAAAGAGGAGTATAGGCCTGTACTCACTGAACGGAGGAATGAGGAATCCAACAGGGCCTCCGCGCTATTCCACTCGTCGTCCGTGTGCGGCCCTCCAGCAGCGGGTGTTCCCAGGCTGTTCTGGAGGTGACTTGGATAGGACAGGGATGAAGCAACGAGGTACCCCTCCGATCGAATTGTTTGTTCGCTCGGCGCCCCGCCGGGCAAGTGCGGCGTGCTAGGCCGCGGTTCAGGCCTCTAAGTCCGGTGGCCTCCGTGATCCGCAGAATAAATGTAAAAAAAAGGCCTCTACAGAGAGCCTAGCAGCTGGGCAGTTAGTGTACTGCCGAATGAAGGCAGAAATAGGGCTGCAATTGCAGGATGGCAACAGATAACAACCAAAGACAGCGGAGCCTCTCCAACACACGTCCGCTCAATATGGCTGCCAGGCCCTGTAAGTCCGGATATGTAATTTGATTCTATATTTTTATCCCCACTTTGTGGTCAGGAAAAACTCTAGATACTTTCCAGGCTTTAGGCATATACCCTAAATGGCAAGGTGGCATTCATTAGGCATGCAATGGTACAGGCAGTGACAGAGGCAGTGTGCTTTAGTAACATTACTGGTAATTGGTCAGGCCCAGATAGCAATTTCAATTTTGGGTTGAGGAGGTGGTCATATATTTCACTATCGGTTGAAGGTTTAATATCAGCAACTTACAAATGATACAAAATTCACAGCTGCATTGGTGCTAAAAAATTCTAGTGTAGGGGCCAGATCAGGATGATCTGAACTGTAGTCCAACAGCAGCTGACTGCAGGTTGCCTACCCCTGGATTGAAGGAAACATTGTCTCTAAGTGAATCACAGTGGGGCTATGGCCCTGATGGTACACTCTATGCTGTCTATAATGTACCATGCTGTGCTGTATAACAATGTAAAGTATTAAAGAACTAAAACCTCCTAAAATAATCCCATACTTACCCAGCTATGACCATAACATCCTAATGTCCACTATTAATTTTGCCCCTTTGTGTTTGTACAAGAGATAAGATTTCCAGTTAGTCCTGATAGCAGGAACAAATGTAACAAACCTGTAAACTGCACATGGTAATCTTAACTCTTTATAGGAGCAGTAAACTTTTTTATGAAAAACTATATATTATAGAGCTTTTCCTGCTGAGTAAAATAAGGTCACTCCCACTGATGTCAGTTGTTTTATTCAAAGGTTATAACAGTTCAAATGATCAGGAAGTGAATTTACTGTGTTTACTTCCTGATAGTTCTAACTGACCGGAACTGACTCAGCGGTTTCTATCACATTCTATGGAGTACTGTATGTCACTGACTTTCCTCTCCATTAGAATGTAACACAATAACTAATTAGGATTTGACCACTAGAGGGCACTGCTAATGTAAAAAAAACACTGGGTTAAACAGTACTAATTCTAGAAATATGCATCTCTCAGCAGTTAAGAGTATTGTTATTTTACTCATCAAGAAACACCCTACAATATATATTTTTTCATAAAAAAAAGTTTACTGCTCCTTTAAAGACGGGGTGGGGGTGTATATGTTCATGTACTCTGCCTCCATGAACATGCTATCCAGTTGTTATCGCTTGATCAAAAGGTATCAGGGCAAAAATCATAAGGGCCTTTAGGATATTCTGGTCATAATCAGGTAAGTGGGGAGTTGTTATTTGTAGGATATGTCAACTCTCCTTTATTATACTGATAATTAAATTACTGCCTCTTGCAATGATACTGAATATTTATAATCTTATCATGAAGGCCATACAAATGTATAAATATGCCTGACTGGTATCTTTACACTGTTAAAGAACATGCTCTCTATATGCTGAATTTGCCTTAGCTTTATACCCCCTGCAGCGAGATCTCGCCTCAGTTCTGTTTAATATTTAACTTCTATGTGCTCTTTACTCCTTCAGGTACAGAAGGAGGTGGTGGGAAGGGAGAGCAAGGAGGAAAGCACTCTGAGACATGAAGAAAAAAGAATAGAATACTTTGTCCCCACTATTCCCTGATAATCTGATGCTAAAGTCATACTTTATACCATATGGACTATTTTATTGATCTGAGTTAATTATCAATATAAGAAGCACACAAAGAGAAGAGTCTGTTGTAGTAAAGACATTACTGTCCACGATTTTATTCTCTCCACCAAATAACTGTTGTCAATAAAGCTTTATACATTGATTTTGGACATGCTGTTTGCTTCAGTTATACAACTCTTGAAGGATCATATGGTAAAATGTAGCAGCATAATATGTGAGAGAGATGGAGAAGTAGGAATATGGTGAAGAAAGGGAGAGCAAACTGGAAGGGAGAAGTGAAAAAAGCAGATATCTCTGAATCTGAAAAAGAGAAGAGAATTGGAAGAAAAGTGAGAATGTGTGTATATTAGAGTGCAATTAAAGGGACAGTAATACTTAAGATGTAAAAAAATATATGTGGCAGGGTTATGTCCCTGAATAAAACAAGCGTACTCCCACTGCTGAGAGATATTTTATTAAAACATTATAACAGCTCAAACTTGAATTTTTTAGGTGCAGTATCACAGTGTCCTGAAAATTGTATAGTGGTGTTGTTGCTACACCATCCTATGGAGATTTATGGTCTACAGACCAGATCAGTCCATAGGATGGTGTAGCAACAGCGCCACTGTAAATTTTCAGGACACTGTGATATTGCACCTAAAAAATTCAAGTTTGAGCTGTTATAATGTTTTAATAAAATATCTCTCAGCAGTGGGAGTACCCTTGTATTACTCAGGGGGATAAACCCTACAACATGTATTTTTTTACATTTTAAGTATTACTGTCCCTTTAAATGCTTTTAAACTCTCGGAGCAGTCAACAGTGCGTTGTTGCAGAATATAGTCAGCATTAAATAAATAATAATAGTAAAATAATACAGATTTAGAACAGGTGTTCATGGTTTTGCTTTTTTAATGTGAAACCATGTCCACTGTGGCCTTATGGACTTAGTTACTGTGATGGGGGTACAGGGGTTACTGCTTGGTAGACCAAGAGTTAAGCAATTTATCCAGCCAGACAAAAAGATAATAAATTGCATTTATTAGAGAGGTCACGGCACACAAACATAGGACAACAATTACAGGCAAACAAAACAGGGGTAAAGCATAAAAACTATAAACTTCTGCTGTTCTCTTTTTGATGTGTCAGCAAATTTGCACAGATTGCCAGGGGTTACAAATAATACTCACAGTCCATTTTAGCTTTAAGCTGGAGCTTACTTATAGTCCCACTAGAGGCAAGAGTGGGCGCCCCGCCCACTGCGCCTGGTGCTGGATTGCATGACATTTCCCTGTATCTTTTAGTCCTGACAGAGAAGTACACTTATACCTGGGCACCTCCCTTCTGCTCTAGCTGAGCAGTGTTACATCAGTAAAAGGGGCGGGAGGGGGACACTTTGTCATTGAATTACTCTTGAACTACAACTCTGACAGAATAGAAATAACACTCTCCAAAGTCCAAATACTATGATGATTAATTAGAGCTGCTTTTATTATGAAACATTATTATCCCTTTAAAAATGACCCCCTCATCGTTCAAGTGCTGGAGCTCAAACAGCAAACAACTACTGCTTAGGTAAAGATTTAAAGGAGCAGTAAATTTGTTTTTATCAAAAATATATATATATTGTAGTGCTTTTCCTGTTGAGTAAAGTAAGAGCATCCCCACTGCTGAGAGATGCATATTTTCAGAGTTATTACAGTTTAAACTATTTTTTTTATATTAGCATTGCCCTCTAGTGATCAAATTCCAATTGTTTTTTTCTGTTACATTCTCATGGAGAAGAAAGTCAGTGACATACAGTTCTCCATAGAATGGGGTTGTGATAGAATCTGTCTAGTTGTCTCCCTGTCAGAACTTTCAGGAAGTAAATGCACAGTACATTCACTTCCTGATTATTTATTGTGTTATTAATCTTGAATAAAATGACTAACAGCGGTGGGAGTATCCTTGTTTTACTCAGCAGAAACATTTTTATAACTCCTGTAAAGTGGAATTATCACCTGTCTGCATTCTGATCTCACTGGGAGCTTCCATCTTGACAGAATTTTCATGATTGTCATTTTATGCAAATTAGATAGTACTGGCAGGTGAGAGGGAGAACATTGTAGAATGTTAGTTTCTGGTTGACATGTGAGCCACTAAAAAAGATAAATAACTCAAAACTTTTATTTTAAACAAAAATGACTAACAAAATATAGGTGTGTTTTAGGAAGTTTTTTGAAAAGTATCTAAGTTGTTATAAAGTGTTAGCTGTACAAGGGGGTGCTGATAAGTATTGTGCCTTACCCAGAAAAAATTGAGCTAGGAAGCTGTAAATAGCAGTGGGTACTGGCCAATTTGTCTATATTCAATGGTGCAAAAATCAACTACCTATGATTTTAACTTATCTTTATTTCTAAGGTCCAAAGTGAACATGGCAGCACCTCCAGAAAAGTTCAATGTGGAAAAGCATAGGACCATAATCAAGTTCCTGTTTCTCCAAGGGAAAGGTGCGAAGCAGATCCATGAAAAAATGTCACAAACTTTGGGTGACAGTGGTCCTTCATATGCAACAGTTAAAGGGATAGTAATACTTCATTTTAACTTTATTTTATTTTGTAGGCATTAAAAAAACATGATGAATGATATAAGTCTTATCTCTCAAACCTTTATGCTTTATGAGATATTCACAAGCAAAGTTTCCCCCTCCCGCCCCTTTTACCTAGTGTAAGCAATCTCTTCTCAGAAGTGGAATGCAGTCCATAGACTGGACAGATAACAGAAGGGGGCACTCTTATTCCTATGAAAACAATGAAATCCCTGCCCCCTTTGACAAGCTTTTCAGGTTTTTCCTTTATCTTAATTGAAGATTGTCCTTCTCTGCAGTCTACCTGGGCACCTCTCATCTGCTCAGGCTGAAGAGTGTGACATCAGTAAAAGGGACGGGAGGGGGACACTTTGTCATTGAATTACTCTGGAACTACAACTCTGACAGAAATGAAATAATGCTCTCCAAAGTCCAAATACTATGATGATTAATTAGAGCTACTTTTATTATGAAACATTACTATCCCTTTAAACGCTGGGTTGTCAATTTCAAAACTGGCCATTTCTGTGTTGAAAGTGAGAAACCTAGTGGAAGGCCTGTTTCTGTCTCAGTGCCTGCAAATGTGAAAGCCATCCATGACATGATTATGGAGGACCGGCGAATATCAGCCAAACATATTGCTACATATCTGGGAATATTGCGTGAGAGAGTTGGTACCATTATCCACAACAACTTGGAAATGAGAAAGCTTGCAGCAGAGTGGATCCCAAAACTTTTGACAACCGAACAAAAGAGGAGACGTGTGGAGACAACTGTGGCTGTTTCGGAACATTTTGCAAGAAATTAGTCGGATATCCTGGACAAACTGGTAACTGGTGATGAGACATGGATCTACTGTTATGATCCTGAGACAAAGGAACAGTCTAAGGAATGGAGGCACAGTGGTTCCCCCAGGCCAAAGAAGTTCTGTGTGCAAAGGTCAGTGCCGAAGCAAATGGCAACAGTTTTTTGGGATAAGAAGGGAGTTCTGCTGGTGGACTACCTCCAAAAGGGTTCAACCATCAATGCGACACATTATTGTGCTTTATTGATGAAGTTGAGGCAAAACATCAAGGAAAAACGTAGAGGAAAGCTCTCCAAAGGTGTCATCCTGTTGCATGACAACGCCTCATCACACACTGCAGGTGAGACAATGGCAAAACTGACCTCCTTAGGCTTTCAAGTGATGCCCCATCCACCCTATTCGCCTGACCTGGCTCCTTCTGACTATCATCTGTTCCCCAATCTCAGAATACACCTAAAGGGACAACGATTTGGGAGTGTTCAGGAGGCAAATAATGCTGCAAATGAGTGGTTACACCAGCAGTCGGAAGAATTGTATATGCAGGGACTTGATAAGCTGCACGACAGATGTTGCAAGTGCATTGAGTTCCTAGGGAAATATGTAGAATAGTGTGGCAGTTACAGCTTCCTAGCTCAATGTTTTCTGGGTAAGGCTCAATACTTATCAGCACCTCCTTGTACTTTAACAGAGCCATTATCATCTTCCTCAACCACTAACCAACTCAGGTGCGAGTGGGAGAATTAAAAATAAAGATAAATACATTTTATTACCTATGGTTTATTACTTAAAATATACATTTTATATTCTCTGCCATAACACAGTATTTTGTATATTTAATGGTCAACCCTTTATATGCTAGGGGCGGTTGTTGTCAGTTGGCCAAACCATACTGCACTTATGTACATCTCTTTTGGTGTTCCAGATTGGCCACTATGTGCAATGTGTGCCAAGGGATGGGTAACATGGGAATGTGTGGGCATTTGTGGTGTGCCATTTCTCTGTTCCCAGATGTAGGCTATGTATGAACTGACAAAGATAAATTAGGAGATAAACTCTTATTTCTTGTCCAGGGGAGAAATAAAATAATTGCCACAAGATTGTCAGTGCTGGAAGATTTGTGCTCCAGTATTCATTAATGTTCCCATAATATAACTGCTGGAAACCCAGAGAGAAGATCTAGTAGTTCCTCGTCAACCAAATCAACCATGATACTGGCATCATGCCAAACATGATACTGGCATCCCATGGTGGACATCCACAGCTGAATTACAGAAGCACCAAACAGTTTTTCCCCAAAGGGTATACTTTCAAGAGCAAATAGCTGGCAGATGGCTGAAACCCAAGAAGAAAATGTATATGTATCTTTTGGAATTGACTTGAAAGTCTAATAAACTAGCAGCAAAAACTAATGATAAATAAATCCTACTGGTGATTTGCCATATAAGTAACAAAGACTCTTGTTGTTCTAGTTAAATATTTTTGGCACCTTTTCAGCTATTATATTTGATGTGGCTCTGAATGATAACTTCCTACCTCTCAATAGTCTAAGGGCAGGTAACTTTGCTCAGGTACACACAAACAATACAATGGATGACATGATTAAGCGCCTCTAAGGCGGGAAACGCGTTGACCCCTACACCTTGCACCGCTTACCACCTTGCCGCTCCATAAGTCTCCCTTTGATACCATCTTTGTGGGAAGTGGCAGGTATGATTTTAATTATGCTATGCAATAAAGTTTAATGGATTTTACAGCTGTGGTATTACTCTGATGAACTGCTATCTTTCAGTGCCATCCATTGTTTTGTTTGTGTGTATCTATATTGGATGGAGCTGGAGACATCCAGGATCAGCACGGTTTAATAAACATCTATTACCCCCCTAAGACAAAGGATAAATAAGGGGTCATGTATACACTCCCTAAGGTTATTAACTTAATCCTAGATCATACAGTGGAGCAGCTTTTTCTCGTTGAATTAACTTTGCACAGGTGCCAAATGATATTACAGATGGTATGCTAAAGTAATTCTGTGTTAAATCAGGCACTGGAACTAATCTCCTAGCCTTATGCATGCCTAAAGCCAATTTACAAAGCTATGAGTAGTTATAAAGACCAAGATGTTTGTGTATTTTTAGACATGTTTACTAGTCATGAGTCAGACTTTCCAACTGATTTCTCAAAAATTTTATAAACTAGCACATCTTTTCTTTCCACTGGTGAAAAATTGAGCTTTTTCCTTTCAGCTAATATTTTGGCTATATCATCATTGCTAACTTCCTCTGTATCAGTAGAAAGGGAGAACAGTGGAGGAACATATTCTAAATCAACAACACTGTCATTGTCATCACCAAAATTAGGTCATCAGCAGTATCATCCGCTTCCCCCCCACTACTTTCACATTCTTATAGCTGAAAATGTTCTTTTTACTATTCCTATAAGGGTGTTTACAGACTATTGACCACTAGGTTTCTGAGGGATGTTATTGTCACTGCCTGATGCAGCAGTTGATCTCACTGCTAAATCATCTTCTGCTATGTCAATAAGACTAGAATGTTTTCTTTAGTGGTATTAAAGATTTAGTACTACTGCTAGTAGTGGAACTTTTCATATCATTTTTACAAACTGTTCCTTAGCAGAAGGATGGTCATCATCACGATCTGCAATGGCCATGCCTCTGTCAGTTTTTATAGTATGACATTAGTACCACCAACACATTCACAAACTCCTGCTCCTTTTTCCTTACCTCTGCCCCTTGCACATTTGATGGACATAATGATAATAATGTTGACTTTTACCATAATGAACACAGCCGAGCTTTTAACTTGTGGAGTGATGTTTTGTCTGTATGTATCTATATGACAATCTCTACTCGGTTGTATGATCTCCAGCTTACCTGTCATTTATCAGTCAAAATTGTTTTGTTTTTTTGTTTTCTTTTAAAATTGTCCCTATCTGTCAGTGTCACTCTACAAATCATACACTGCTTGTAACCACAAGCACAGGGCTGGTGCAAGGATTTTTGCCACCCTAGACAAAACCTCATTTTGGCACCCCTTGGCTCCGCTCCTTTATGCTGCGACCACTTGTACCCCACTTCTTTTAGTGATTGTTACCTTAGCACCTTTTATGCGCTAATTAACAGATGTTTTGTTGCAAATTAACTAACTAAATAACTAACTGAGCCTAAACTGATAATTAACCCTATGAAATCCAGAGAGATGTACACAGCTAATTGCTTTGCTATGCAATGTAAAGCAATGTGTGTGTACCTCTCATTGGCTGCTAGCATTCAAAGGGATCATTTTCAGATTAGGTAGAGTTATTCATTTTACAAGAGTCTCCAGGGTCTGACTGTCTGGACCAGGGGGCAGAGAGAGGACAACAATAAATGTAGTAGTAGTAACATCCATTACTGGGCTGACTCCCTCCCTAAACTTGGCTTCCTAGCTACACATAGTATAACAGCCTCAGTCTGCCTGGCACTCAAACAGTTATCAGATAATAAGATTCCAGTCCCTATTATAGGGAATGAAATCTATATTATCGGATAACCCTTTGAGTGTGACCCTATTTAATTCTGACCAAAGCTGCTGACCATCCACTGTGTCTGAGCTGGTTAATAAAATGGGCCTGAGTCTGGCCCTTAACATTTGTGCCGGTGCCTTAATGCTGGTGCTGCCTACCTGGTTCCTGAGCAGTCAGTGCCAGTGTGCCACATTGAGAGTTGCCTCCAAAAAGAATGAGTGGATGGGAGCTCTTCTAACTTATAGCTCCACTGCCGTGTGACCAACACTGCGCGTTACCTCCTCCCCATATATATGTGCATGTGCCAGGATAACAGGAAGAGTCCTGACACATGCGCACTTCCACTGAGTGGGTCTGAGCCTGACCGTCCTTATATGCCCTAGCTAGTTGACTTAGTGTGCTTGTGTGAAGTGAATGTGTTGGGGCCGGCATGAGGAGGCTTTCTGGGCAATAGCTCTTTTCAGAGCAGCGCCTCTCTCTTTCCTTAGTTTATACCTCACAACATTTCAAACGGCCAGAGAGGTACACTTTATCTCTATGTGGTGTTTCTGGGTTGGCGTCAGAGCCGGCCCTTATATGGGTCCTGGTGCTGCCTCTCTCTCCCTGCGCTGTACTGAGGTCAGAGCATCGGGAGTCACGTGACCTGCTGGCGCTCAGACATCAGACCATGCGGGGAGTGTGAGAGCCAGCATGGGAGGATCAAGCTGTCTGCCATTAGACACCAGGGAGCTGGACAACTGTGGGTGCTGGCTGGGGTAAGTCCTGGGTGGGCAATGTGGGCAATGGGGGATTTCCTGGGGTGCTGGAGTAAGTCCTGGATGGGCAATGTGGGCAATGAGACATGTGCTGGGGTAAGTCCTGGATGGGCAATGTGGGCAATGGGGCATGTACTGGGGTGAGTCCTGGATGGGCAATGTGGGCATGTCCTGGGGTGCTGGGGTAAGTCCTGGATGGGCAATGTGGGCAATGGGGCATGTTTTAATGGGCATCTGGCAGTGGCATATTTAATGGCCAAACTGGTTGTGGCAAATGGAGGGAGAAGAGATACAGACAGAGGTTGGAAGAGGAGAGAGACAGACAGACATGGAGGAGAGAGAGACAAAAGAGGAGAAGATACATGGCAAAGAGACACATGGGGAGAGGAGAGAGACATGTGTGACATGTGAAGAGAGAGACAGGCATGGGTGGGATGGAGGGAGAGAGAGAGAGACAGACATGGGTGGGATGGAGGGAGAAAGAGAGAGACAGACTTGGGTGGGATGTAGAGAGAGAGAGAGAGACAGACTTGGGTGGGATGGAGAGAGAGAGACAGACATGGGTGGGATGGAGGGAGAGAGAGAGACAGACATGGGTGGGATGGAGAGAGAGAGACAGACATGGGTGGGATGGAGGGAGAGAGAGAGACAGACATGGGTGGCATGGAGGGAGAGAGAGAGACAGACATGGGTGGCATGGAGGGAGAGAGAGAGACAGACATGGGTGGCATGGAGAGAGAGAGAGAGACAGACTTGGGTGGGATGGAGAGAGAGAGACAGACATGGGTGGGATGGAGGGAGAGAGAGAGAGACAGACATGGGTGGCATGGAGGGAGAGACAAGGGGGGAGCGACAGACATAGATGGTATTTTATACATCTGCAGCAGTGTTAGATAGCAATCTTTCACACAGGACACCACTTTAACAATTTCATAACCAGGGATGTCTGCTCCTGTACTGTTAGATTTTATAACCCTTTGAGTACAGGAGCAGACATCCCTGATTATGAAAGGGTTAAAATGGTGCCCTATGTGAAAGATTGCTATCTAACACTGCTGCAATTGTAAAAAATGGGCAGTATTAAAATATCATCTAAAATGTGCAGTTCTTCCATTTGTCTTCACATTATACTAACTGCACAGGGAATGTAACCAGGGGAATTGGTTGGCTTTGAAAGACCTGGGGCTTAACCCTTAGTGTGCCAAAGGGGTATGCAGCTCATTGCAATGCACTGCATACCCCTCTGGCACGCAAAGGGTTAAATGTGCTTAGAGTATCCATATGGGCGTGTTTTGGTGGGTGTGGTTTGTGGGGGCAGCATTTCATCCTTGGGCCAAGGCAGCACAATGTCTTGGGCCGGCCCTGGTTGGCATGGTTGGTGGGCAGGGCATGATCAAGATGTTTTAGGTTATTTCATGACCTACTGGCACCACTTTATATTGTGCAGAATTGGCTGCTGTCATGTGTATATTATATACAGACTGTCCCTCCCGCCCCCTTGCATTTCTCACGGCTCCACCTTTCACTTATACACCCAGGACCCTTCCCTTTCTATTCTCCCTGGCTCTCCCTTAACTGCTTAATGCCTATTGTGAAGCAGCTGTCACCTCTCCAGCTGCACAAAAACCACTGAGATCTCTGAAACATGTACACAGGACTGCCAGGCACTCAACAAAACATCCATCTAGTGAAGAGTTAACCTATTAATTACCAGAAGGGACCGTGGGAATGGCATTGTTGTTGTTGCATCCGGGCATGATACTGTGTACCGGAGTCAGCGCCCACACCCTTATTGGTATGCAGAGCAAAAAGTACTGAGGAAAGGCAATAATGTGCTTACATTATTGAAACTAGCAATAGAAGAAGTCAGAGATTCTCAACTAGGCTCATGAGCTTGCAAGGATATGCAAAAGCTCACTGGGACTGTGTCCTGTGCCCAGGGTGCAATCTCTTTTAGCTCACACATGCCACACACAGAGAAGAAATATTCTGAAGCTAATCATACAGGTCCTGCCAAAATGACAGTCCAGCCACGAAATGCCAGGCAATTTTCTCTGAACAAAGGAAGCAGCTAACCCCAGACATATGTTTCGGCCATGTTGGGTCTCATCGGCAAGGTGCAGCTGATCCATCTAGGCACTTCTCTGTGAATGGCATTTGTGAGCTAAAATAGTTTCCACCCTGGGTGCGAGGACACAGTCCCAGTGAGCTTTTGCATACCCTTACAAGCTCATGAGCTAGTTGAGCATCTGACTTCTTCCATCTATATGCAAATTGCTCTTAGGGTTAGTCACCCAGACGTGCCTAGAGTGATTAGCTGCGCCTCACTTATGAGGCCCAACAAAGCCAAAATGTACAACTGGGGTTAGCTGCTTCCCTTGTTCATAGAAGTATTGTCTGGAAATGGACTATCATTTTGGCAGGATCTGTGTGGTATGCTTCAGAATATTTCTTCTCAGTGAATGGCATTTGTAAGCTAAAAGAGACTGCACCCTGGGTGCGAGGACACAGTCCCAGTGAGCTTTTGCATACTCTTGCAAGCTCAGGAGCCCAGTTGAGAATCTCTGACTTCTTCTATCTATATGCAAATTGCCCGTAGGGTTAGTTACCCTAAGGGTAATGGGGGAATCCAGACGTGGACCCCTTGCTTACAAGTGCTTAGAGTGATCAGCTGCACCTCACTGGCAAGACCCAACAAGGCCGAAACGTATGTCTGGGGTTAGCTGCATCCCTTGTTCAGAGAAGAATTGTCTGGCATTTCGTGGCTGGACTTTCATTTTGGCAGAACCTGCATGACATGCTTCACAATATTTCTTCTCTGTGTTTATCATTTTTGAGCTAAAAGAGACTGTACCCTGGGTGTGAGGACACAGTCCCAGTGAGCTTTTGCATACCCTTGCAAGCTCAGAAGCCTAGTTGAAAATCTCTGACTTCTTCTATCTATATGCAAATTGCTCTTAGGGTTAGTCACCCTAAGGGTAATGGGGGAATCAAGATGTGGACCCCTTACTCACAAGTGCCTAGAGGGATCAGGTGCACCTCACCCATGAGGCCCAACAAGGCCAAAATGTACATCTGGGGTTAGCTGCTTCCCTTGCTCAGAGAAGAATTGCCTGGCATTTTGTGGCTGGACTGTCATTTTGGCAGGACCTGTATGATATGTTTCGGAATATTTCTTCTCTGTGTGTGGCATTTGCAAGTTAAAAGAGTTTTGCTCCCTGGGCAAGAGGACACAGTCCCAGTGAGCTTTTGCATATCCTGGCAAGCACATGAGCCTAGCTGAGCATCTCTGACTTCTTCTATTATTATTGAAACTAGTATAGTCATGATGTATTTTAACCCTTTGAGTGCCAGAGGGTATGCAATGCATTGCGCACACCTCAACTCAAAGGGTTAACAACGCAATGAGCGCTGAGATGCCAAACAATGTCACAACCTGATTGCCGCAGTATCAAGTTAGCCATCGCAGCTCAAGTAGCAAGGCAGCTGACGGCTGGCTGGCTGGCTGGGCTCAGTCAGGCATGCAGATCTAATGAACTCACTCACACCGACTCTGAGCATGATCCTGCTGCCTCCGGCCATGTCACTAAGTCAGGCAGTCATGCCACTGAGGCAGTCTCACTAGGAACTTTACTTCAGAGAACTTCCGAATTAAGCTTAGTTGCATGTGTGGCCAACCTTCCGACCAAAACTCCCCCCTTATGTAACTCAGCGTCACCGCTCAGAAATGTCACTCATTTGTACCTGAGCGGACAGGAGAGAGAGATTTGTTGATCTTTCTTCACACTGTCACAGACACAGCAGCTGCCGAGGTGTGTGCATCTCTGCTCTGAGCCCCCAGTAGATGTGTGCCATAGGCAAGCGCCTACCTCACCTATAGCTGACACCGGCCCTGTGCAAGCAACTCCAGCTCCCCCTCTTTGCCTGATTTTCTCTGAACTGGTAGTTAGTATAAAAATTCCAGCACCTTTCTCTCCCACAGACAACACCATACAGGATATATCTGATAGATACAGAATCAGCAGCTTTCAAGGATTAAATATACAGAAGCTAGTGCAGCACCACCACACCTCAGTATATGCTTGTTCATTTTGTTGTTGTGGATGTAGAAGTGAGTGTTTGTACATAACACAGTATGTCAACTTGAACGTTTACATGTCTGTTTGTATTAACTTGAATATCTGATGTGTTTATGTCTTTCTGCATAATATCTATCATTCAGTCTCAGAAAGATTACCTGCCTTTCTGACTCTATCAATTACCAGTTAAAGCAGAACTATCATGCAGATATACGTTATCCCCAATTAATTGTTAGTATCTTGGTAATCATGGGAATAGCATATTAAAGTTTCTTAAGTGTCGGCATGAGTTGCAATCATAACTTCATATAAAACTTACATCAACAGGACAGAGAAGTCATCTTGGTGAAATGGGATCTGTGCTACTGCACTGTCTGTCCCTGTCTCATCACTGATAGGTTATTTGCCAAAGGGGTAGTTGCATTGTACCGTGCAGTACAGACGGGGGGCAGACAGAGCAGAAGCACAGATCCCACTTTGTCATGATGTCTGCACTGTCCTATTGATGTATGTTTCATACAAAGATACGATTGCACCTCATGCCAGCAGTTAAGAAACTTTAATACACTATTTACATGATTACCAAGATACTAACAATTAATTGGGGATAACTTATAAGTGCATGATAGTTTCTCTGTAAAAAAAAATCTTAGGTTTTTTATTTTATTTTTTTATGTCCCTTGCTCCCTTCACTCCTGCACCTAGAGGACAGCTGGTGGTTGCTGCCACTAATACTCCTATCAAACCACTCCAGCTCACTCTCACTTTACCTGTCTATCTATACTAGCGAGCGGGGCTTAAAATTTGAAGTCCTTTGCTACTAGCCAGACCTGAAAAGTTTCTCGCCACTGCAAGTCATAGCATACCCACCAGGGCTGAATTTCTACTCGCCAGGGCTAAATTTTCACTCGCCATTGTCTAGTGGCGAGTGGAAATTTTGAGCCCTGCTAGCGAGCATCAAATATTCAGTTGGTTTCTCTCTCTCTCTCCCAAACACAGACTGACAGCATGTGGTAAAATGAATCCCCCTTTTATTCTTTAACACAGAATGATATATGGGAGAAATTATCCATGTAGTGGGGGGGGGGGTATATATTATTGTAATTGATTTAACTGCAGTGCAAAAAGCATAAAAAAGCCAAAAATCTGCACTTTTTGCTGCAAGTGACATTTTTCTTGTGTTTCACTTTTGAGGCATACAGTTAGCACGTCCCTACAATAAGACTTCAGATGTTGAAATGCTAACTCCTATAGTTATCTGCAACAGAGCATGCCTGACTGTTTAGCTAAGTCTCCACTTGTGGATAGGTTCATTCTCTATAGAGATTTCTAGAGTATGTAAAATTACCATGACACCCATTCTACTAAGGTTTATGAAACAGACTCCTGTGCTAAAAAGTGGCTTTAAAATGAAACAAAGAGGCTGCAGATATTCTTTGTAAAAAAAAAAAAAAGAAGAAAATGAAAAATAATTATGAACCCTGTAAGCACCAGAATGGTGCACACCCTTCTCCTTCCTCAAAGGGTTAAGGATAGGTGAATGAAAACTCTCACTATTTTTTGCTGGAATTTTCGTGGCAAAAACACACATATTTTCTTTTTTCCACAGAAATTCCAGTTGATAGAAATACATAAAAAGTTCTGCCTTTTTCATACCGCCAATTAAATTCCCTAGATAACTTTCTGCCTTTGCTTTCTATGGCCTTGAGAATTCTCACTGCAACCCTACCTGTCACTGTTAGAGTAAACATCTACATATCACATCAAGCATCCAGAGAATTGGCTAGTGCCAATATTCCCTCCAGACCCCCTTCTTTGCCTATCTGCTTGTACAATAGCTGGAGTCATAATGTCAGTAGCTTTCTCTTTCTCTTCTAAGCATTGCAGTGTACATTTCAGCAGTAAAGTGCATGATATATCTGTTAGTTTTAGAATCAGCAGCAGGTGCAGCACCAGAGTCCACCACATCATAGTATATGCTTGTTCCTTTTGTTCTTGTCTGTGTAAATGTATGAGAGAGTGAGAGTGTTTGTGTAACATAAAATTTAAAGTTGTACCTGTTTGTATTGCCTCCAATGTATTATGTCTGTTTGTGTAGCATGTCATTCTCAGTCTCAGTTGAGTCTCAGCTAAGGTAAAATCACCTGCATGTCTGACTGTCACTTATCAAAAAGTCTGTGTTTTTTTTAGCATTTTTTACCTTCTTTCTCCTTTCACACAAAAACTCCCCACAACCCACGTGTATGTATGTATGTCTTTATGGAAATGGTGCCACACAGTGTGTGCAGCGCCTTACAATATATCACGGTGCCCGTGATCCGGGCCTATGACTCTACCTGTTTGTCCTTGTATGCCCGGCGGCAGCATTGCCGATCACTGGCTTCCTGGTTGCTAAGCGCATCATTCGGTACTCTCGCTTTTTTTATAGGCTAGGCTGATTTTGTCGAGCGTGGCCCCACCTCTCCAATAGGCCTTATATGCTGCATTCCGTCATAGCCTCAGTGCCCTTTCGTGGTGTACCTGAGTGCTTCTTAGTCTTCCGTTGTGATTCGTTTTTGGCTGACTATTCCGATTTGTGTTTAACACTTGGCTCCGTGCTTCCAGGTGAGTTCACTCTGTAGTCCAGCAGCACTTGGTCCTATCGGTTGCTTGTAGTCCTAGCATCCTAGGATGTGTGGCAGTTCCTGTGTCCCCTAGCTTTCTAGGGCATTGTGTCAGTAGACCCTGGCGTTCTAGGGTTCAGGGCCTCCAGTCTCTGCACACCGTCAATGCTAGTACGCTTTCCACTCAGCGTTATTCCTGTGGTTCAGCTTTCCATCCTGGTTCACTTCCTATACTCTGGATGCATTGCCTGGCTACGTTCAGTGCTAATCCTGGTGGTGGACTGTGCACTGTCCTCACGCCTTACCCGGGGAGATTGTAAAAGTGCCATTTGCCATCTTATTGCATTTGTTCTCAATAAAATGTATTTATTGTACCTGTTCCTGTCAGAATCTTTATTTCTCTAGTCATTCCGTGACACAACAGTAGTGTGTTACAATAAATAAATGGGGATAAACTAAGTGTCACAGCCATAGAAACAACAGGAGAGATGTCCCTGCCCCAAGAAGCTTACAGTCTAAACTGATAATAGGAAACAAACAACAGGGTATGAGTGTGTCAAGTGCTGTGAGTTCAACTGCTGAGTTTGCCAAAAAGGTAGTGCATGGTCTTCCTCATAGAGATCAGATGATGGTCAATGGGAATCTGTGGCAAAACTCCACAACTAAACATCACTAGACCAAACTGCTGTTTTTGAAGAAGCAGAATCCTATACTTAAACATTTGTATTACATTTAAGAACTGTTGATCTTCTGATCTCTACAGTCACAGGACCATACTCATCAAGCTAAAGACGTGTAACCAATTCCACCTGGTGTAGCCAACCCTGGTTCTCCAGAGCTATCAACAACCTGTTTTCAGGATGTCCCAGATGAACTAAACAGTGGTTTAGTAACTTGAATTAGCCCACTTGTGCTCATTGAGAGAGATTCGGACAACATGCCCTGTTGGTAGCACCTGAGGACCAGGGTTGGTTACCCGTGAACTACACCATAGGGATGAAATGAAAATTCACAAAATCCCCATTTATTTAAATGGGGATTTTATATTCCTGAATACTAGCGAGGTCTCCAGCTCATCTATTTCAATGGGAATTTCCATCTGCCCCACCTCTTGATCTTCATGAATATTGCCCACAAGTTTATACAGAGAGACAAGTTCTAAGGCAGTTGCATTACTGTGATTAACACACAGTTTTTACATTAAAATTCTCTCAAGGTAAGGACACATATATATATATATATACATATATATCCGGGAATGTTACACCATACTATGTATAGAAGAGTAACATGTATTATAAGAGTAGTAACTCGTTATTTTCACATCACATATTCTGCAGTGCATTCTAGGGAAAGCAAACTGCCTATACTTGTAATTTATTTGTTTTGTTTTGTTTTCATCTTCACCTTTCTTTTTTTTTTAACTTTTATGACCCTAACATTGAGCTCCCTGGATGTGATACCAGAGAGCTTTCTGTTAGGAACTATGAAAGAAAGTATACTGATACAATGTAGAAAATATACAATGCAAACATTATAGCATTCAGAGCAAGAATAGTATTACTTTGTATCCAGGGCCACCAACAAGGGGGCACAAGAAGGACTAGCAACTCGGGTCCAGACAAGAAGGTGTGCCCATGAGGGAAATAAAGGCATAACCTGCACAGTGTGTAATTTAATCCTTTGCGTGCCAGAGAGGTATCCAGTGCATTGCTTTGCAATGTATTGGATACCCCTTTGGTACTCAAACGGTTATTCGTATTACATAAGCAGTGAGCTGACTGGGCAGAGCTGTTCTAAAGGACTTAGCCTCATACTACCTCTGGATTGGTAGGTGGACAATTTTAGGTGCATTCCCCACCTCCAGCCAACCAATCCAAAAAGAGCATGAGGTTAAAGCGGAACTACCAAAGAAGTAAAGTCGTCCTGCAATAATTAGGCAGGTGGCACTAGCTTAATAATACTTATATCACCTCTCAGAAAGACAAGATTCTATAAGAAAACCTTATTTTCTTAGACCGGAAACCAGACTGACGGCGCAGGCGCACAGACTGCACTAACCTGGCTGTCAGTCTCGGAAGAGTAAAGTTTTCTATAGAATCGTGTAATTCTCAAAGGTAATATAACTATTATTATGCTGGTCGCCACCTGCCTAATTATTGCAGGGCAACTTTACCTATGGTGGTAGTTTTGCTTTAAGCTTACACAAGCTCCTTGAGAGCAGCTCTGCCAGTCATCTCAATAGTGTTAATGACATGCAGTTCACCACCAACAGTTCATGCTGAAGATTTAATGAAAGGCCTGCCTACCCGGGTTAAATTGTTCATGATGTAGATACTGCTGCCATTTTTTTAAAAGCAATCCCTTACACACTCATCTTGTCCTCAAGGTGTAAGGCTTACAAAAGGTATGGGAAGGAGCTGATGCTTAAACTCTTAAAGGGATATAAAAGCAGATCCGATTCTTAATTATACCTTTTTTTATAATGCTCCGTAGCATTCCAAAACACCCATATCAGCCTACTTTGATTGCAATTTTATTGTAATGTTTACCCCTCCTTCCCCTTTTCCATACATCACTCTTCAACCCTTCAGCTCTGAAAGCCGGTCCGGATGGATCGCAATGAGGGACAATCTTGCCTCTGTCTGCATAAGGAAAACCCTGCCCCCCTTGATGAAAGGCAGCAGGATTTTCCTTATGCTGATTCAAGATTGTCCCTATCTGTGAACTGTCCAGACTGGCTTTCGGAGCTGAAGGGTAGTAGAGTGATGTAGGTAAAAGGGGTGGGAGGTGGACATTACAATAAATTTACCATCATACTATACCGATATGGACATTTTTTTTTCAGAACATTACTATCCCTTTAAGTTCTCCCTTTTGCAGGTCTTCCCTTCTGTCTATTTCTTCCACTTTTCCCCATCTTCTACTCTTGTTTTTTCTCTCTCTCCTGTCTCATTATGCCTCCATTTCCTTGTAATACTTGCCCATTTGCCTCTTACTACCTCCCCCTTTTCCACTTGCTGCTTCCCTACTTTCTTCTTGTCTCCCCTGTTTGCATCTTACTGTCACCTTTGACTATTTGCTGCTATCTCTTGCCTCTTACTCCTCCTCCCTTTGCCACTTACTCCTCCTTCTTTTGCCTTTTACGTCTCTTCCCTTAATCGCTTTCTAATTCCACTTTTTCCTCTTACTCTCTCTTACTGTTACCACTTGCTTATTTTTCCCCTCCCCTGTGCCTCCTATTTAGTTTCCTAACCCAGTCTCTCACCATGCCTCTTTCATCCCCTTTACTACCTGTAGGGGCCCTGCCAGTCACAGTTGTCTTGGGATCCATGGTTTGTTAGGGTTACATTGATTGTATGACTGGTCTGTTTCTATGGTCATTCAACCAGCTCTGGAAACAGATCCAGTGAACTTATTGTCAGAGACGTAAAAGTAGAAAAAAATAAGTATAGATGAAAACAAAAATTAAATAAAAATATAGGCAATATGATTGTATATATTATGCCCTTTCAGGATATATAAAGTCAAAATAAGGGATGTGTCTCTGCTACAGCAGTGCTACCAAGTGGCTAAATTGTTTACTGCATCTACTCACCTTCTCACTGTGCAGGGGGAGATTTTGCTGCATCGAACATCTTCTTCCTGCCCTCCATGCCGGACATTGCCTCAACGTTCTTGCGCCAATCGCTAACTTCAACTGGACGCTCCTGCTTAGAGATAACACAGCTGTCACTTCTATTTATTGCTCATTACCCCATATACAACAATCACAATGCTGCTATAATAATAAGAACTGCAGTAAGTTTAGAGCAAACCAACTGCACCATAAGGGGGTGAATAAAAATTTCCCCAAATTCCATTCTTTCAAATGCGGCTTTAACACCATGAATGCTGGAGTGGTCTCTGATGAATTGTGAAGCAAAGTTAAAAAATAAACATTTAATCCCTTGAGGACCAGAATAGTGTGCACACGGCTCTGGTCCTCATGGTGTTAAATGAATAGGAAATTTGCTTTAACCCCTATATGCAGTTGGGTTGCTCTAGATTTACTGCAGGTCTTTCAGTTATATGGCACATAAAAACTGTTAATAGTTCAGACTGGCAACACTGTTTCAGTATGCATCACACAGATAACTTGAGTTTCATACATATAATAGTGGACGCTTATGAAAGATGCACACTTCAGGGCTGCATAGGAACCATTGCATTCCTAGAATAAGGTTGGGAACCCTTTAGGTCTCCAGCTGTTGTTAGATTAAAACTCCCCATTGGCTGACTCAGGACGTTGGACGTTCTACCAGCAGCTGGAGACCGGCTGTGGAAGCTGGAAGTTGGAATTTATTAACAGTTAGAAAGAAAGAGGTTGAGCAACTCTGCTCTAGGGCTGCAATAATTTCTATTGTGCACTGCGGTATTCACGGTTCACAACTGTTCTATATTATAGGGATGTTTTTATTTAGAAAAATGGGCCTTATGTGTAAAGTAAACTAGAGTAGTTATGTGCCAATCCATCTGCACTACACCGCAGGGGACAAAGATATATTCCAATTGATCGGAATGGGACCTTTAACTCCTTCAATACTAGAGAAGTCTCTCAGACTACTCTAGCATTCAAGGGGTTAAATGCGCCATTAAAAAGTACCCTATCCCATATAAACACCATTCTTGATTTTGAAATGCCTTTATGTTTTATTAGCCATTTTTCATTTAGAAAACGATTTCTGCTAATTAAAGCATGCCATGCAGACGCTTTGTCTCCTAACCCTCCCCCACTGGCATTTAACCCTTTCAGTGCTAGGGGAGGTGGGCAATGCATTGCTGAGCAGTGGCCAAAGAAGAACACTTTTGTTGTAGGTAGGGTGGGGGGTGTTGCTGGGGGTGTGACTGATGGATGATACTTGACCAATAATTTTTTTTACGTTATTTCATGACCTATTGACATCTCTTTTTGTAACTAAGTAAATTATATAAAACTAGACCAAAGTATTTTATTTACACAGACTTTCTTATAAACACATCTGCTAAAGTTTAAACAAACATTAATGTGAGTTTTATTTCTGTGGAGAAATTTGATACACTTATATCCACGCTACACAGTCTGTTCTGCTAAAAAGAGGGACACAGGGTGGGATATCGGGATCTGGGTCTCAAAGAGGGACACTTGGGATGTATGGGAATGCCCCCAGTGTGGGGTTCTGTGTAGATTAATTCATAGCACAGTGTGTGGTGATATTGGCCCAGAATAAAATTAGCATAAAGTGCAATGTCATGCCACCATCAAATGAAGGTCAATTTCTCTGAAACAATGTATCTTACAAATAAATGGCTAGTACTTTTTCATTTTCTTTAGAATGAACTAAACTTATATTAGGGTGTCAGGTCCATTTTAACATCAGCATACAAAATATATCAGAAACAGATACTTTGACTTGGAAGGTGACAAACATGTTGTACCCTGTTCATTAAGATGGTGACTGATTTTTGTTTGCATCTAGTTAGCTCAAGCACAGATATATCACAATGAGGCTGATTTACTAAGAAGACTTAGAGCAAACCAACTGCACCACAGGGGACAAATAAATATTATATAAATTCCCTTTTTATTTTAAATAGGCATTTTAACCCCTTGAATGGTAGAGAGGTCTCCATTACACTGCTTTACAATGTGTTAGAGACCTGTCTAGCACTGAAGGGGTTAAAAGCCATTTTAAATTAATGGAAATGTGTATGTGTTCCCCGTGGTGTCTTTGATTTTCCCTCAGAATTACTACACTTTTCTTATGAACTCAGGCCACTCATTCAATTAGACTTGTAGGCACCAAAGGGGTGCCCAAATACACTGAGAATCTGGCATTCAAATCATTAACATTTTGACTGACAGAGTGACATAAACAAATTGCTTTGTAATGTATGGCACCCACACTTTCACATTAAAGGACTGATATACGTGTTTGTTTCTACCACAAGAATAAATAAAACATATATTAAAGATGGCACCACCTTCTCAGTGTCCTCTTTCTTTACAGATTTTAGGTTGGCACGCAAATCCATGGAGACTTTGTGCTTTGAACCCAAAAGAGCACGTAGCATGGCATCTGCAGAGACCCGCACCCTGCGTAGAGCTGGACGCTTAAACTTCCCACGTAGATCCAACACCTTCATCCGCAGATCCTGAATCTGTTGAGGACAGAAAGAACCAAAGAACTACAATGCAGAACCTGCTAATACTCCATCAGTTAAGAGCACAGACTTTGTCATCCCTTTGAACCTGGTTGTACAACCTGAACCCAGCAGCTGTTGACAATTACAATTACTGTTAATCCCAGCCACCCAAAGGATGGCTGAGGATGATGGAAGTTGTAGTCTGCAACAGCTGGAGGGCCTTAAGTTGCCCAAGCCTGCCGAAGTACAAAGATCAGAAAAAGAGCATAAGAACTCTCCATTGCTGGGCAATATTAAGAACCTCTGAGACCCCGGCCAAATTGTAAATAGAGGCCCCCCAAATATAGGTTAACATTTAGGATCCTTTTGCCCTTATGAACTGGTGACAGTTCTGACACATCTCCGGTGTCCATGCCCATAGCTGGGAACTTTTAAAATATAATAACCCAGAGGTCTGAAGCCCGGGGCAAATAAAAAAGTAGATTGTATTAAAGGGATAGTAATATTTCGTTTTACCTTTATTTTATTTTGTAGGCCTTAAAAAACATGAAGAACGATATAAGTCTTATCTCTCAAACCTTTATGGTTTGAGAGATATTCACAAGCAAAGTCCCCCCCCCCGCCCCTTTTACCTAATGTAAGCCACCTCTTCTCAGATGTGGAATGCAGTCCATAGACCAGACAGATAACAGAAGGGGACAATCTTCTTCCTATGAGAACAATGAAAGCCCTGCCCCCCTTGACAAGTTTTTCAGGTTTTTCCCTTATCTTAATTGAAGATTGTCCCTCTCTGCAGTCTACCTGGGCACCTCCCTTCTGATCTGGCTGAGCAGTGTTACATCAGTAAAAGGGGCAGGAGGGGGATACTTTGTCATTGACTAACTCTTGAACTACAACTCTGACAGAATTGAAATAACACTCTCCAAGGTCCAATACTATGGTGATTAATTAGAGCTGCTTTTATTATGAAACATTACTATCCCTTTAACTCTTTGAGCGCCAGAAGTGTACGCAACCGCAATGCATTGCAATGCATACCCCTTCTAGCACTCAAAGGTATCTATCCAGTCGTTGGCTGGCTGAGGTCACTTGCCTGGGATGCAGTGCCTCAGTCTTAGAGCAGTACAGGAGGCGTTCTGTTTTCTGTTTTTTTTTTTTGTTTGTTTTTGTACACTGTATTCTCTGCAGCAACTTGTTAACCGGAGAACTTGATGTTTCATCCGGAGACCCAGAGACAGCGCCCTAAATCCAGAGTCTCTGGGTGAAACCCGGCAAGTTCCCAGCTAAGTCTGTGCCTTAAGGACGGTAACCCCTTAATGACCGGCAGACACAGCGCGCGGACGGCAGTTAAGGACCGCGGGTGTGTTGTTTTTTTTTGCAATGGATTCTGGGGTTAATTGCCGGAACCGGGTGGCGGTTCTGGCACATCCAGGGTTGCTAATGGGTTAGGTTTAGCGGTAGCCTTCTTCTTGCTTTCTTTCTATTTATGGGAAACATGTTGTACACCCAGAAATGCCTCACTTCTCACTGGCCATGTGACTAAAGGAGTAACACATGTACACAAACACACACTCAAGCACACACAGACTCACACACTCAAAGACACACTCACAAACACACACCAACAGGCCCAGCCTCCACATTACACTAACACAAACAGTGCATTCTAAGATGAGCGCTAGTGAGTGACCCAGGACTGAAAGTGTTATAAGAGTGAATAAAACTGGACAAGGCAGCTTGGTGCATCTGATATTCCAGTGGAGCTCTGCAAAAAAAATTCTCCTCTAACTTTCAGTGCTGGGTCACTCAATCGTGCACACATTTGAGGAACACTGCACACAAAACAGTGTCTCTCTATCACACACATACAGAGCAACAGGAACAAAAACCACCACCTGAGAACCAGAAGCAATTGTAGGTACAATTCAGTAAGCTATCTTCTGGAGCAAAACAACTTCCTCTTACCTAGATTGGTATCCAACTCATTGTTTTGCAATGAGCTCAGGCCCGGACTGGCCATCGGGCATACCGGGCATTTGCCCAGGGGGCCAGTCCGGGCGTTTAAAAAAAAAATAACGAACGCCTGCCGCCGCCCTCCCCATGGGCTGCTCAAAAAATAAAAATGGGCCACTCAGCCTTAAATGCCTGGGCCTATTTTTTGTCCCAGTCCGGGCCTGAATGAGCTGGATTTGTCTCTAGCATTCATGGGGATAAAAGCCAATTAAATCTATGCAGACGTTTATTTGCACCTGTGGTACAATTGGTTTATTTTAGAATTGCACTTTTTTAGCTTCTTGAATACAGTCCTGGAGCATTGACTCTCTGACCCCCACCCCCCAAAAAAAAGAAGAAGAAAGAAATGGAAGCATCTGAAGGCCCTTACCTCCCTTGTGTTGTGAGTGACTTTCACTTCAATGTCATATCTTTCCTCATCTACAATTCCAACCTTCTCATGGAGTTCTCTGCACAGCTCCTGTGAGGAAAAGGATAACCAATTATTGAGCAGGGATTTACATTAGGAATGAATCTAGTCCCACAATACTTCACTCAAGATCTTGTTCGGCATGCAAAATTCTATACCTGAAGTGCAGATAATGTCAGGCCATGGGTTTTGGCTTCTGGAACTCTCTCACTTAAGTATCTCTGCTTCTCTTCTTGAGTTTTCACATGCTCCTGATCCCATGCCTCCTTTGCCTTTGCCAGCATCAAACTCTGTGGTAAAAGGGTGAGAGACAACCCTGTCATTCAATAGTTCATCCAGATGCATGTTTCATTACTAGCTAAAAGCTTTTGCCACTATTTGATATTTCTTCATAAATGTGTTCAATGTACAGTATACCTTCCCATTCTAGATAACTGTGCCCACTCTTATTTTCTACCTGTGCCAGATGTGCACACTTTAGCCATACCACTTACTAGTTGTACACCCTCCTCTCTCTCCCTTTTAACAGTTTCTCCCATTCTTTGAGTCATTACTAATGCATTCTCTGGATCATATCTTTCAATATTTGTCTCCACTTTTTTCTTTCACTGACTGTGTCTGCTGACTGTATTTACTTTTTCCTGCTGTCAAATTTCTCATCAGCTCAGCTGTATTCCTACCCTCTCACACCCTTCCTGCCTACTCCTGAACTGTGGCTATTGTAGCTACTTTAAAGCACTTCAACCATACGAGCCAGCACCACAGGGGTTAATATCACCATAGGACTCAAATACAAGTAAAAACATTCATATTCTTTATTGGAATCAATTCTTCATTGGAGTACTTATAATCGTTGCAACCCAATATCAAGAGCTAGGAAAGACTTACATTTGGTTACCAGCCGATCAAATTCAAAAAGGGAAATTGTTGCAATGGTTTGGCATCTTTGATCATGAGTAAGCGCTGTATGTGTGAAACGCATTGATCTGAAGCTATGGTCTGTTTCACCTGACTGGTAACCAAATGTAAGTCTTTCCTAGCTCTTGATATTGGGTTGCAACAATTATAAGCACTTTAATGAAGAATTGATTCCAATAAAGAATATGAATTTTTTCACTTCTGTTTAAGTTCTATGGTGATATTAACTCATGTGGTGGTGGCTCTTATGGTTGAAGTGCTTTTCATTGCTTAAATCTTGGGAAATATTTGAGCTAGCACACGTAGTTGCTGTGGAATATGGAAAGATTATGTATGTCTTTGATTAGTGGAGTTTGTTACAAGATTTTCTGATTTACTACATTTGGATTACAATCTCCATATAAAGGCTTAAGTAGAGCTGCTCGATGTTTCTGTGAATGTATATTCATTGTAGCTACTTTGCCTGCCTTAAAAGGGCAATAAATATATTTTATGAAACACATGTTAGAGGGTTTTTCGGGTTGATTAAAACAAAGGAACTGGCACTGCTGGGAAAATGTATATTCCAAATTAATTAAAGCTTAAACATTTTTTATATTAAAATTTAATTTTCAGTTTTGCTGCTGTTTCTTGCTATAGATATCTGTAATCTGTGATAGTAACGTTTCAAAATAAAAGCAGCTCCAATTAATCTTCATAGAATTTGGGCCATGGAGAGTGTTACTTCAATATTGTCAGAGTTGTAGTTCAAGAGTAATTGAATGATAAAGTGTCCCCCTCCTGCCCCTTTTACCTAGTGTAAACCACCTCCCCTCAGATGTAAAATCTGGTCTTAAGACCAGACAGCTCACAGCAAGGGACAATCTTCTTATGGGGAGAACAATGAAAACCCTACCCTTCTTGACAGGTTTTCCAGGTTTTTCCCCTTACGCTAACTGAAGATTGTCCCTCTCTGCAAGCCATCTGGACAACACCTTTCTGTTCTGAGCAGTGTTACATCAGTAAAAAAGGCAGGAGGGGGATACTTTATTATTCAATTACTCTTGAACTACAACTCTGACAGTATTGAAATAACACTCTCCATGGTCCAAATACTATGAATATTAATTTTGAAACATTACTAGCCCTTTAAGCACTCTCATTGACTGTATTATGTACAAAATTAGTTTGGACGCTAGTTGGAGATGTTAACAAAAACAATGGTAGTTTGAGCTATACTGACTTTTGGACTAAAATCATTGAATAAAAAGTCCCATAACATATGTTCTTCTGTAAAATAATAACAGTTTGCTGCTCCTTTGACATGTAGTTCATCAGTTCCATGCCACATATATATTTTACCTTTAATAGGAGTTTGCGGGAAGCGGAAATTTTTGATTTTCTCTGTTAAAAAAAGGAAAAAGATAAGTGAAGAGAAATAAGTGACCGGGGAAGGAGGGAGGAGTTGAAGGGAAGTAGGAAGAATGGAGTTGAAGGGAAGGTAGGAACATCTCACCTCTCTGTTTTAACAAATCCACATAATGATGGGAAAGGAAAAAAAGGAAAAATATTTGTTAATATAAACATATGAGAGGATCGAGGAAATCCAAAACATTATAGCCACATTATCCCATTATTTAAATACTCACGGTTCAGGCATGTTGATGATTTAAGGGATCACCTAGGGGAAGAGAGAAGTAAGGTTAGTCAATGAAAAAATACTTATTGATAATGATGAACAAGGAACTGGAACAAACCAGCTGTACTAGGGGGGTCCAAATTAAATCTCAAAATGACCATAAATTTAAATGAAGCTTTTAATTCTTTGAATGCTAAAGTGTTCTGCTAAGTATTGAGAAGCAATGTTTTGGAGACCTTTCTAGCATTCATGGGATTAAAGGAGCAGTACAAATTTTTTACGAAAACACATATTTTATAGAGCATTTCCTTCCGAATAAAACAAGGTCACTCCCACTGCTGTCAGATTTTTTATTCAAAATCTATAGCAGTTCAAATAATCTGGAAGTGAACTTACTGTGTTTACTTCCTGATAGTTCTAACTGACAGGAAGTGACAGGCAGTTTCTATCACATTCTATGGAGAACTGTGTCTCTGACTTTCCTGACTTTCTTCTCCATTAGAATCTAACAGAAAATCTAATTAGAATTTGACCACTAGAGGGCACTGCTAATGTAAAAAAAAGTGGGTTTAAAGGGATAGCAGTAATTCAAAAATTACTATCCCTCATATTGTAGCCCTTAATAAACTGAGTTAAATGACACCAGCGGCATCTCTCAAACCTTTATGGTTTAAGAGATAGCCGCTTTCAAAGTTTCCTCTCCCCTGCTGTCAGCAGAACACTGCCAGCAGGAGAACCCGGTCTCTGAATCAAGAGGAGGCTCTTCAGCAGTGCCGATATCTCGTTATGGAAGGAAAAATCATAGTGTTTGGACTTTGGAGAGTGTTATTTCAATACTGTCTGAGTTATAGTTCAAGAGTAATTCAATGACAAAATATCCCCCTCCCTCCCCTTTTACTGATGTAACACTGTTCAGCCAGAGCAGAAGGGAGGTGCCAAGCACACGTAGAAGACTGTTTCAATGAATCATTTTTCCTTCCATAATAAGATATCGGCTCTGTTTAAGAGCCTCCGCCTGTCCCGGGACCGAATTCCCCTGCTGTCAGCTACAATATGACGGATAGTAAATTTGAAGTAATACTATCCCTTTAAACTGTAATTACTCTGGAAATATAAATCTCTTGGCAGTGGGAGTACCCTTATTTTACTCAGTAGGAAAATCCCTATGATATATATTTTTTCATAAAAAAAGTTTACTGCTCCTTTAAAATACCAACTGAAATCAATACAAATGGCTTGCTCGAGAATTGCCTCATTTAGGCACACACACAATACAAATGGCAATTCTGGGACAAATAGCAAAACTATATATATAGAATTCTAAGGGGTTTATGGTTAGTTGTCCGCCCTGACCAGCAGCATCATGGAGGCAGCGGATCAGGGGCACTGATTTTCACAGCCTTGTCCACTCCTTTGAAAATTGCTGCTACGAGACTCAGCTCTGCATGTCCACAGGGTTGCTGAAGTTCATGGTGTGCCCAATCGCAAGGGCAACGCTGAGCACCATATGCTAGTAATTTATAAACTCATTTCCAACACATATGTTTTCTTTTCAAACAATTATATAAGAATTCTTATAACTGAACACACCCATCAATATGTGTTTACCATCACAGCCTGGGAAGTTGCTGCTCAGTACTTTTACAGCTTATTTTCAATGAGTATAAATTCCACCTACTATATAAACCTCAAGGTGAAGCTGTCACCATTTGAGAAATTAAGCCATATGTTTTGGTGGCACAACATGGCACTTTATGCTGATTCCCTATACAGAGTAATAACTGGTTAATGACACACTCATTGTGCTTTTAAAAATGACCCCAACATGTGGGCTCAGTCTAAATTAATTCATAGAACAGTATGTGGCAATATTGGCCCAGCAAAGAAACCCCAAATAAAGAATCATTTCTCAAAATGATTTTATTTCAAACAAATGGATAGCACAACATATAGGAAATGTTCCTCAGGGACCCCTAACAGGCCATTTTCCCTGCTTTAAAACAAGTGAGGTATCAGAGGCTCAATCATTAATTAGCTTACCTGTGTACAAGCAAGGACATCCTAAAGACTTGGCTTGTTATGGGTACCCGAGGATAATGTTGGGACCACTGCTCTAGACTACATCCATTACCTCTGGACCCCAGTACCCTTATATGATCAAATGGGAGGAGGATCTAGGTGAAAATCTACACCGAGAAGGCTGATTAGACATTTGGGGTAGAATTGTACAAACTAGCATCACATACAAAGAATAAACAATGAAAATGTTATACAGATGGTACCTAATGCCAAACAGACTATCCAAGATGGGCCACAGAAACTCAAATTCTTTTTGGAAGGTCTGATATCTTCATGAACATGGTAGAATTCCCCTGAACAGGCTGATTTCTGGAACTATTCCAGAGAAATTTTTGAGCTTTGCTTTGGCGTTCAAATCCCTTTGGACCCCTTGTCATATCTGTCATCTAGATTGCCTCTTTAGATACTCATTGCTACAAGAAGGTCATTAGCAGATGTTTGGAGACAACCACTCTCTTCCCAATATATTAAAAGGATCAGGCATTGTTCTTTCTCCACATTCCATCTGTCTTCAGCTGTATAACTCATAGACTGTACTCAAGACAATTGTATATTATTGACCTGATCTTATATCTTATCCCCACTAAAAATTCTGAACTTGACTTTAAAGACTGCAATTGTAGTATACATGTTTTATATTATTTGGTGGAACCGTATCCCCTTTGACTGCATCCTCTCCCTTTCCCTTCCCTTAATTAAAAAAATATATATAATTAATTAACAAAACAAAACAAAAATTATAATGCTACTTATAAAACAAACAAAATCTCAACTGAAACCAATTAATGTTTTTATTTGATACATATCTTGCAATTGTTTTATCTTGCTTTATCACTCACGAGCATGACCCTCTCACTATTTGTATCAGTTTGAATAAGTGTGTGTGCTTTATAATTGTATGCCTTCCAAAAAGTAAGTTTTCTACAATGTGGGGTACACAGCTATCATCTATTAAGTGGGACTTTCACTCCTTCCATAAGCAAAACTGTTCTCCAATGAGAAATACTTATTCAGTAAAGCTTTTCTTTGATTGGCCACTAAATACTAACAATGTGCCTCTACTAAGTGATACTGATTTCCAGTAACTGAGATTCCACAGTCATGAAGATAACTGCTACCAATCTTCCAAGGAAAACTTCAGTTAAGGGTGTAACTGAAGGGGGTACAGAGGGTGCAGTTGCGCCAGGGCCCAGCATCCAGTCTTTTGCCTCTGGGTCAAATAGGTTCTAGTTTTGACTCTGTGAAACTATGTTTTGTGAGGGGCACAAAAAAAAAAATTGCACCAGGGCGTGACTAACTATGTCACTGCTTTTAGTGCTCCCATTAAGTCAAAATAAAAGATGTTATTTAACTAACAGAACTAAAGAAAGATATTGAGCTTCTGTGCCACTGAATTAAACTGAATACCAATGATAAATAATTACCTATTGCTTCTTACAATTAAGATTCCCGTAAGTGTATATGTCCAATGTCCTCTTCTTCTCCAGAACCATCTTAACACAACATTACAAACACTCATAAACCTCACCCACTACCTGGCAGTTAGCAATAAATCTTTTTGTGAAAGACACAGATACAGTTATAGTTAATCTAACATTACACAGGTATTGTCTTCTTTAAACGGATAGTAATAGTTCACTATAAAAGCAGCTCCAATTAATCTTCATAGTATTCGGGCTATGGAGAGTGTTATTTCAATACTGTCAGAGTTGTAGTTCAAGAGTAATTAAATGACAAAGTATCCCCATCCTGGCCTTTTACTGATGTAAAACTGCCCACCTCAGAGCAGCAAGACTGTCCAGATGGATAACAGAGAAGAACAATTTTCAGTGAGTATAAGGAAAAATCTGTCAAGGGGGGCAGGTTTTTCCTTATACTCACAGTAAGAAGACTGTTTGGTCCTAGGACCACATTCCACATTTAAGGGGAGGCGGTTTACACTAGGTAAAAGGGGGGGGGATACTTTATCATTCAGTTACTCTTGAAATACAGCATTGACAGTATTGAAATAACACTCCATGGCCCAAATACTGAGATGATTAATTGGAGCTGCTGTTTTTGTGAAACATTACTATCTCTTTAAAATCCAAAGCCCCATCTCCAGTTATCCTAATATAGGCAAGGAATATCCCTATGCCTTCCCACACTGGCTGAGAAGGTCACACCCTCTTTTGATTCCTAGCCTTCCCTACCCAGCCCAGGATGAGCAAGGAAGAAAGGCTTAAGGGCTTCCCACCTTATCATTCTACCCTCCTCTATCTTTTTTCTGCCTTCCAAAAAGTATTTTTCTAATTATTTGGAAGTTTTCCAGCATCCATTAGGTCTGACTGACCCCCACTGACCCCACTGCATTACAATAAGTAAGACTTCAACAAATGGTAATGGACGTGTACTCAAATAAACAAAGCTACCCACAGCATGAAAGGCTGCACTTTTAATATGCAAAAAAAGATGAAACTGCACTCCAATAAAACCGCCTGTCCTTTAATCCATTGAGGACCAGAAGGGTGCTCAATACTTTGCATGACACCCTATTGATCAAAGTGGAGAGATGGCTCAGTTGGTTAAGGCACTAGATGTAGCACCTACTTGGACCGTGAGGTTGCAGGTTCTAGTCCTGGCAAGGGCAGCTCAGCCTTTTGCCTTTCTAAGGTAGATGAAATGAGTCCAGGACATACTTGAAAATGAGAGACAATCTCAATGTATTCTACCTGGTAAAATACTTTCACAAAAAAAAAAGCAACAATGCCTACAACAAATATTACTTCATACCAAATAATAAGCCTGTCCAGTAAATGAGAATGTCACTTAATGAACATGAGAGCCTTACTTTGAGTTATATTTCCCATTGTTATAGTTGATCCACCTTTCATTTTAGTAAGAAAGATGAAAGACCATTTCATGGACAGGGTTAGTCAATTGCTAGATATCCAGCTGTTGAGGACTACAACTCCCATCATCCCCAACTAGCTATTGGGTGGTAGTCTCCAAAAGCTGGAGGTCCAACTATTGAATACCGCTGTTCAAGGGAAATATATTACTTCTGCAATTATTGGATTTCTATTGACTTTCCCCAGAGATTGAGATAGCCCCAAATAGGTAATGGAAGATCATTACAGTAAGTTGGACTGTCATTCGGTGACTAAAACTCTCTCTCTTTATAGGAACACTAGTACTTCCTAAAAATAAGCCCCAGATTACATTAAGCTGGGCACAAAATTCTAATGGCCTTTATTAATTTGTTCAGTGTGGTTTCCCAGATGAATCATTAACCTTTTGAGTGCCAGAGGGGTATCCAACGCATGGAGAATCAATGCAGTAGGTACTCCCTCAGATACTCAAAGGGTTAATTAGATAAAACTATCAGGACCATGGAGGCAGACATGATTCCTTGTTGCAGGACTTCAGACTCCTCCCACTGAATTATTTCTAAATATTTTTCAGGAGGAGGAGCTTGGAATCATGGAGTCGTGCAAATGAATCATCAGTCTGTAAGCATGAGCTTCAGCATTAATTAAAGACTAATTTGGGAGCACCAATTAACCCAGATTTGATATGAAGTGGCCATTAAAATGCTCTGCCCAGTTAAAACCTAGGAGTTTAACAGACAGCATTTGTTCTATACTGAAGTCCACTGCTAATGATTTCAGTTTATAGTCTGATAAAGACTAGTATCCCTTGCAAGTCATTCGGGCCTTTTGAAGCCTATTGTTTGTTAATAGACATGACTATATATACACAACTGCTGGTATAATGCAGAAAATATAAAGTTAGATATAACCTACTGGTGTACGAAAGACACCTACCTAAGGAAAACAAATAAGGAGCCTCTTTTTCCCAAAGTATAGTTACCTTTTAAGGTAAATTTGCTTCTATTATTAGGAGACATTAGTGTCCTTTTCATAATAATCCATTCAACCCTTTGAGTGCCAGAGATGCATGGATTACTCTCAAGCATTCAAAGGGTTAATATAATTGGGCTAATCAATGTCTGAGATTTTTTTCACAACAGATTACATTGCCCTTCATTGTTCAATAATTTCTCCTTTTAGTTGGCATTGCCCTTCGGAATGTTGTCTTCATGGGGGAAAGTAGACTGCAATAAATCACACTGAGGCAAATATAATAAATAGAGAAAACCAACTAAAGCATAGGTAACAAATAAGCCACCATCCCCCATAATCTAACTGGTTTAAATGGGGCTTTTATCTTCTTGAATTCTTCAAAGGTTTCAAATGTATTGCTTCGTAATGTGTTGGAGACCTTTCAAGTATTCAGGGGCTTAAAAGCTCAAATCACTGGGAATTTTGGCTTGTCCTCTATAGAGCAGTTGGTGTGGCCCAGAACTGCACCAGCCTTCCATAGTTTAGCCTCACTGTGTCCAACCAAATAAATAAGTTTTCCCTTAATTAAATGCACAAACATTGAGACACCTGCTCCTGTGGAATAAGACTACCTTCAATTAACTGACAGTCGGTGGAGTTTCTAGGCTGCCAAAAGTCCTGGGGCTTGGGCCAAACTAATATATTTTCAGCAGGGCCAGTCAAGGTGAACTATAGCGTTGGTCCCTCTACCCCCACATACAATTACCCTGTACCCCGACCACTCCCTTCAATATAGAAGCCTCCTTATGTTTCCCACTGCCATCACCTAATGTGAATCTCACTCTACAAGATCTCCTATTATCCCCCAACTTGTCTCTTCAAGTTCCATATGCCTCAACCTGTCCCTGACCCCCATGGTGTCTATCCCTTGCCCTACATTCGTATCATACTTCCCAATACCAGTAAGGTTTGTCTCTGCTGCCCCTCCATAAGTCTCCTGCTGACCTGCAACCACCCATCAAGTCTCTATCCCCCTTCATAAGTGGTGCACTATTAACTTAACCTCTTAGATGCTAAAAACATGGACAATACCTTTTTCTTTAGCAACCAAGCAGGAGGCTGTACAGACAAATTGATATTTTAGACAGATCTTCCTTAGTGATTCCAGCACTTCAGCAGAGCAGGCGACCACCTAGGTCTCCTACATGGTTGAGCCGGGCCATGATTATCAGTGCACCATGAAACTAAGTTTAATTTTTACTAGTAGGGAGATTTAATAGGTCATTCTGTATTTCACTGTGTGAGACATACGGCCAAATGTAGATATTTTGAACTGTATTCAGGAAGCAAAAAGATGAACAATTCTGGAACAAACCAGCTTCACCATAGTGGATAAATGAAAATTTCCATTGATTTAAATCAAGATTTTATTCCCTTGAATGGTAGAGAGGTCATGCAAATCATCAAAACGAAGCCAGACATATATATATATATTTTGTTCACCCTTACAAAGACCTGTGAGTGCTTTCTTTTTTTGACCTTTGTACTACATGTTTGGCTTGAAGATGGACACCCAGGCCATTCAATGTATATTAAAGTGAGTGCACACACACACACACACATATATATATATATATATATATATATATATATATATATATATATATATATATATATATAAAACACGCATATGTACTCAGCCTAGGGTCCAAGTATAAGACATTACACACTCAACAAAAAAAGAAAGATTTTTTTCTCATTGATGTTCAACTAGTCAAGGAATAATGGGGTAATGTACAATGATGAATCTAAATCAGGTGCTGGAATTGACTTTCTGACCTTACTCCTGCCTAATATACATTTTTCTAAAATAAGTATGCTGGAATTCAGGGCAGTCTGTGGGCATTTCAGGGTGTCCCTTTACTCTATGCCTTGTTTAAGTCAAAGTATTCAGCAAGGTATAGAGGAGACATTGTGTGTACACCATTTGCTGGTGCATGCTATGATGCAGGTGTATGTGGCTTGCTGTCATTAAAGGTCTAATGATGGTGAAGATTGTCCATCGATATGCACTACAGTGATCATACACTGTATTACATACCCTGTGGTGCAGCTACTAGTGTTATTCGCTAACACCAGTTGGACTTCACTGGTGAATTCATACAATCGCTCCAAAAAGAGCAGAGTATAGGGTACATTGCTTTTCCTCACCTCTTCACTGCAATCATTGATATACCTTCAGATGCTCATCAAAATACTGTGACTAAAATAGCACGACTAGGGCCATTCCAGAGATACACAAATGCACATGTGTATGTGTATGCTCACCCCCAAAGGAATCTATGGTATCCCCAGCCTGAAGCTAGCAGATGGAATTTGTGGCTCTCTGTAGTCCTTGCTCACTGATGAATGAGCAAGGGATAAATGTGGTCCAGCTATTGGAGAATAGGTGAAAGGCTAATGTGCAAAGGGGGACTCATCAAATTGTGAATGGTATCTCCTGTTAATAAACACAACCTTATAAGTGATAAAACACTCAAGAGAGTAATAGTGACACTTTAAGATAGGCTGGCTTCTAATGAGCAAGAAATGGATTAGGTGAGATTGCCCTTTCATGTGTGTAAACCACAATTTCTGTCAATCAGATTACATATTCTAAATAAGTGAGGCTGCCTTCCGATAAGTGACATTTCCCACAAAGAATGTGATAACCGCCAACCACTACTAATGAGGGAGGTTATCTACCAATGAGACTAAGGTAAAAATGGTTCAAGCTGTAAATGGCTCAGTGTGTAAACAAATCAAAGGATTGCTTTGCACATTAGCCATTTGTCTATGGCTGGATCATATTTGACCATCTCTTATTCATCTGTAAGGGCTATTGGCTTCAAGCTGACAGGCTCCATTACAATCATGGGGGCAAACACATATAAAGATGTCCTGTGTGCGTATGTGTGTTTTGCTACATTGGCGGCTTTTATGCTAGATTTTCGCTGTATTTCCTTAGCTCACACACCCAAGGCATGAAAATACAAGCAATCATTGACGAATTCCAGAAGGTATTCATCAATGATCATGGCAAAGAGCAGTGTATTTGATACACTGCTCTTCCCGCTAATTGGGAAGCTAAATTACATAGGGCACAAACCAGAAAAGCCAGAAAAGATTGAGAACCACTGTCCTAAGTAATAAGAAAGTTTTAAATGAGTGGGGCTGCAGTGGGTTAGACCACCATTGACTCAGTTAGACCACTATTAAATAGGTTTGACCAGTGGGACTCTAATAACCAAACCCTTTAGCCTGTTATATGATAGAGAAGTCTACAACACATTGAATTTACAATATGTTGTAAACTCATTATCATCCAAGGAGTTAACACAGTGTCTAATGGATTTGAATGCTTGTTCTGGTAACTTTACCTCTTACACTTTGAGTGCCAGAATGGTATCCAAAACAATGCTTTAGATACCAATCTGGCATTCAGAGGCTCAATGATGAGTAGGCATGTCACTTTAAGGTAAGTTTAGTTTATATTAAAAATAATTAAACATTGCCTATATGTCGTGCTAGCCAATGGTCTGTAATATACAAAGTTTTTGAGAGAGTAAACTTTAATTGTTGGTGGCACAATGTGGTAATTAATGCTAAGTAGCTATGTGCTGACAGAATATTAAAACGCACTGTACTATGAAAGTATCTAGACAGAGCCCAAACACTGGGGTCAATTATATCACAGCAAAGGATGGGTTTAGCCTCTATCATAAGTAATTAGTATACCATACAGAGAATTAACATAAAGTGCCACACTATCACCAAATCATAATTGTTAATTGCTCATTAAAGATTTCTTTTACAGAAAAAAGACTAGTACAACATATAGGCAGATTATCCTTCTCTATAAAGCAAATCAAACTTATAAAAGGGGGGTGGGCCCACCTTAATCCTTACATGTCACCCCCAGTGGCATAACTAGTCATTGGAGGGCCCTGGTGCAAATATTTTTAAGCCCCGTTACAGAAAAATATTTTCCTCAGAGGCATAACTAAACCTATTGCTCCCTGGGGCAGATGAGGCCCCACTGGGTGCTGGGACCCAGCATAACTGCACCCTCAGCATCACCTGTAGCAGCACCACTGATTAACCCTTTATAGACCACAGGAATGTGTGCTGTATTGCTTCTAAATAATTGGCTCACACCTCTGTTCCTTAAAGGTCAAACACTAAATGATTAGACTATACTTTACTAAGAAATTGTAACTGTTTGCCATATTTGGAATGAGCGGTAAACTTTTTTTTAATAAGAAATGGAGGTTATGCACTAAGGCATAGTAAAGAGGTGATAATGGAGACCTGACGTCTCCAGTTATATCAGTTTCAAATTTTCTTTGTTATTTTATAGAGCCTATGTGCTAAAATATCCAAAGTTGGAGTATTCTTAGTGAATTGACTCCATAGAATAACATACGACTTGGGGAAGTGATATCACTGGAGAAGTCATCTCTGCTCTTTATCACATCTTAGTGCATCTCCCTCAATATGTTATAGTGCATTTTGTGCTGAGATAAAAAGGGCATTCATTCAGATGTTATTATAACTCATCTTAAAGTGGAACTACCACCCAATAATAAGATAGCATCACATCATTGCCAACCTGGCGACTAGCTGCTTAGTAGCGCTAGTCGCCAGAATTCTTACCGTTTTAAAGAGAAATCTATATTCTTCCTGGACTGGCAGCAGGACGCAGAGCGGACATCTTACCGTAGTGAATTCCACGCGCCTGCGCTGTCAGTCCCAACCGGAGCCAAATGGCTCCTAGCAACGCCTCCTAGACCTGGCTGGGACTGACAACGCAGGCACATGTACGTCACTACGGTAAGATGTCCGCACTCTGTCCTGCTGTCAGTCCATGAAGAATAGAGATTTCTCTTTAATCCAGTAATAATTCTGGCGTCTAGCGCTACTGAGCAGCTAGTCACCAGATGGGCAATGATGTGATGCTATATTATTATTGAGTGGTAGTTCTGCTTTAACTTTTAACTCTCTATTCTATTCATTAAGCGTCGCTGCTCTTATCACATGCCATGGAGAGTCATAGTCAGTGACTCAAACTCACCCACAGAGAACATTATAAAGAACTTTTGCATTTGGGATACCAGTTTGAGCTATTACTTTTTAATTCAAAAATAACAAGCTGTAAAATAGTTTAAATTAAAAATATACCATCATCAGGGGTAACCTTTTTTTACCCAACAGTAAAGCAAAATATCATTTTTTCATACATTTTTTTACTGTTCCCTTACTTCTCCACATGCCCACTGGTAGTCACAGAGCTACTCATATTCTGTCTACCACTATAGCTTTGTTCCACTATCCACTATTACGCTGTTGTTCTATGTAACCCCTTGATCTACTTCATAGAACTCTTGGATTCTACAGAAAACACTTTAGAATCACTGAGACTAACTAACTAACCCTATATGGCAGGGGCGATCAAGCCTTCCTGAGCAGCTTCCCTCAGTCAAGGCGTGTTTTCAGGATCTCCTCAGTTAAAAGCAAGTGAATGCTGTTAACTCGAGTAGATCCTTCAGAATGACCAAGCCACTGATTTTTTTACCTGAACCACTGGGGACCTTAGGGTTAAATAGAAAATCCAAAAATTCTCATTGATGTAATCCGGGGCTATAAACCACTGAATGATAGCTAGGTCTCTAACATATAGCATTCGAGAGGTTAAACGCTCCATTTAACCCTTTGAATGCCAGAGGAGAACCCAATGTGTTGACAACCCATCTGGCACTCAAAAGGTTAAATCAATGGGCATTTTTATCTATTCCTTATGACGCAGTTGGTTTGCCCCACAATTGCTGCACTTGTCCATAGTACGTCAGCCTCAGCGAGTTAAATTACCATTACATGAGTTAGACCACCATCCCAATACAACTTTGATAGCACTCACCTTTAGCTTTGTCTTTACTGATTGCAGAGTTGTCTAAGACTGCAATGCTTGTGCTGTGTCAGGATGTTTAATTTGAGACCTTGATCCACATAGAGTAACACCCCCAATAACCCTTTGAGTGCCAGAGAGCTCAGCTGATGAGAGCAAGACTGCTTTATTGTGCTATTGGGTGGAGGGGGGCTTAATCTGCACCTGTCGTTTTGGGGTATATCTTGTCCCACTGTAATGCAGATATGAGAATGCTGGTCATTTTAATCCTGGGCTCTATTATGGGACAGGAATGCAGAATGATTGTAATCCCTAGCACAGACAAGAGCACAAACCTGTCACACCTCTTTGAGATCAGTGCTGCTTATTTATATAAATATAGCATCTATTGTCAGCCCTCACTCTCCTGGGAGCTAGAAGAGGAAAGTGTGTTTCACCCTTCCTAGGGCTTTGTACTTCCATTGCAGATTAACCTTTTGAGCACCACAGGTATATCCAACCCATGCGTTTCAATGTGTTGGATACCCCTTTTGCATGCAAAGGATTACAGAGCAAGCAGTCAGACTCCTGTGGAATATTCAAAATATGACAGTCATACCATTTTTCTGCTGGTATCATTCAGACAAGAAAAGGGAGTGAAATGCTGGGTTCACAACCCCACCAATTTTATAGAGTAAGGGCTTGAAGGGATAGTAATACTGAAAATGTAAAAAAAATGTTGTAAGGTTTAGCCCCCTGAGTAAAACAAGGGTACTCTCACTGCTGATAGGTCTTTTATTCAAAGTGATTTCAGCTCAAACCTGAAATTTTTTAGGTGCAGTATGACAGTGGCCTGAAATTTTACAGTGGTGCTGTTGCTGCACCTTCCTATGGTCAGCTCTATCTCCATAGGATGGTGTAGCAATTTCGGGACACTGTGATATTGTACCTAAAACTTTGTGTTTGAGCTGAAATAACTTTTGATTACACCCTACAATATATTTTTTTTACTTTGTAAGTATTACTATTTCTTTAATGTGTCAAGAAGGGGGGTCAGATTCGGTCCTCAAGAACTGCCAACAGTCCGGGATGTAAGGATTTCCTTGTTTGAATACAGGTGGACCAATCAAAATGAATGAACCACTGATTAACTCACCTTTGCTTAATCAGGGAAATCCTTTAATATTGCCCTATTGGTGGCCTTTGAGGATCAACACCCTGGCATTAACCATAAGGGAGCAAACTGGGATAAACCAAATGCGCCATAGGGAAAATAAACATGCTTCCCTATGATGCAGTTGGTGTGCCAGAGTTGCTTCTCTTTCCTTTGTGCATAATACACTAATAAGGATTTATGCTCATAATTATTGTTCCCTCAACTCTAAAGGTGGGCAACCTGCAGTGTTCATCTGCTGCTATACTACAATTTCCACCACCTTTAGTTAGCCAAATAAACTTTAAGGATGATGGAAACTGTAGTTCAACAACAACTGTGGTCCTGCAGGTTGTTGACCCTGGCTCTAAGTTGCTGCATGATTATTAATAATTTAATCACCTGTTCTTTAGTTTGTATCATTATAATAAAACACTTACATATCCTATAATATAAAAAGCCAGATGTATGATTGTCCAATGCAGTCAAGAGCAGTAGAGACTGCCCAAATGCACAGAATGCCCAAACGTACTTTGGCCCATTTACACAGGCTTTTACACTAGTATATTATAACAAAATGAAGATATAAATGACCAGTAAACATTTTTTATGAAAAATGTATATTGTGGAGACTTTCCTGCAGAGTAAAACATGGATACTCATAGTGCTGGCAGATGCCTCTTTCCAAAATTATTGCAGTCCAATTTATTTATTTATTTAAAAACAATACCTAGAATTTATATGTTATATGCACTGATCCTATAAAGTGAGAAACTGATGGTAAAGGGTTAGTAATGTCCAAAAAAAAGTTTTTTTGCATTTAGAAGAGCTTAAAAAGCTGAGCTAAATGCAAAAAACGTATCTCTCAAACTGCTAAAATGTGGTCTAAAACGTGTGCTTGCAAACCAGGCACACGTTTTAGACCATTCCATTGAAGGGATTCGTTGTAACTAACGAGATTGCGGCTCTGCTACAGAGCCTCTGTGTCGACCGACACGGATCTCCTACTGACAGCTTTACAGCTGTCAGTAGGAGACATCGAACTTTAAATGCCTGTATCTCTCAAACCATAGTGGTTTGAGAGATACATTTTTTTTGCATTTAGCTCAGCTTTTCAAGCTCTTCTAAATGCAAAAAACTTTTTTTTTGGACATTATTATCCCTTTAAAAAGTGAAAGAGGAAGAGTTTTGTTAGAAATGTAGTTTTATTTTATTTAGTTTGTCCCCTCCAATCAGAAAGGCGTTCCTTGGTCTGGCCGGTATCTTTTTAACACACAACACATCTCCTTTTCTGTCCATGTGTTCTGTCTTTTATCTCCCAGCTATCTACCATTTCCTACTTATGACTTTATTCCACCATTTTTTCTTCTCTCCAACTTTCCTTTCTTCTCTTTCTCTTGGTCACATTCTCCTATCTTTCTCTCTTGCAACTATCCCCATCACCTTTATCTTTCTCACTGAACCATCCATGTTTCTCTCCCTTTGTTTCCTCTGTTCAGTATCACTACTTCCCCTCCTCTGCAGTGTTTCTACCACCTCCTCCCTTTTATTTATCAGTCATTAGTACCTGATTCACTCTCATATTTGATTCTGTTTTTGTCCTTCAGCTCCTTCTACATGTCACTGCCCCAACTATCTCTGTGCTTGAATTGCTACATGTTTTCTACTTCTCATTTAACCCTTGAAAGACTAATGGGATGTGTAGTGCATTCCTCTGGTTCGTAAAGGGATGACTTAGGTGAACATGTGGAAGGAGTTGCATAAGGGGAGATGCACTAAGGTGAGAGAAAAGTGAGAGAAGTCACTCCAGTTAGGGAAGCCTTGCCTATTCAATCTCTACAGCAAGAAATGAGGCTCCACAGAATACCATAGGAATCAGAGAGATCCCTCATTTTTGTAGAAATCTTACAGTGAATAAATGATTAAAGAAACACATTTCTGATATTTTACTTTGAAGGGGTTGCTGCTGATTATAATCCTGGCACAGCAGCTGCCAACTGTCATGTCATCAGCTGTCCCCAGCCATTTTAAGCTAAGGCACATCAGTTGAATGCATGAATCCTACCCGTATCAGCTGTTGTTCCTATATTTATCATCTGCACCTCTGGGTATTGTTCTAGCAGAATGTCAAAGGTCTAAACTTACACACACACACACACACACACACCTTCCAGTCCAAGTATTCTCATACATAAACCCACCAACATGAATCTTCCTTGATGTCAGTTTTAAGGTCTATGAACAAATCATGTATATATGATAATGGATATTTTAATTACATCTGGCATTGTTCTTGATTCTAAGAGAGGGATGTTGACACTTTTATCTTCAAAGGCCCAACTGAGAAAATATGAAAGGATGGCCAGATACTAAAAAATGTTATGACGTAACAGACAACAGACACAGGGAAAAGAAACCCAGACAAGCAAGACCCTTTAAAGAGGCACTCAACCACCAGTCACCAAATACAAAGAATAGTGGTTTATTAGATACAATAAATCAAATAATAAGCACATATATTAAAACATAATAAAAAACACTAGAAGAGGTCAGTTGAGGCTCCAAAACAATAATCAACTCTCAAACTGATGAACCTTTCGGCGATACGCATTGGGTTGTGTTGGTTTGAGGAGGCATTTATGAGGCTGCATCATCTCTATCAGTGACTAGACATGTGCGAATTCATTCGGAGACATTCGGATTTCGTCGAAAATGGGGTCATTCGGAGACATTCGGCCAATCCGAAACTCAAGGGTCATTCGGAAAAAATGATCCAACTCCGAACAGCCCAGGGCCGAAATTAGTTGAAACTTTCGGAAGTTTCGGCAATCGACACATTTCCAAAAGTTTTGACTACTTTTGACCAGGACTTTTTTGTACTTCCTGTGCGCGCTCAATTACTTTCCCTCCATAATTTTCCCTCCATGTCTCTAGTCCAATTCCATTCTCCGTTTCATGCACTACTTCCCTCTTTTGTCTGTATTCGAATAGCCTTCTTCGTTTCATGATGGGGGTTGAACTAATGACACAGTCACACAGACAGACAGCCTGCATTTCCTCATTGGGTTGTTGGAGCTCAGAGAGAGAAGAGATTAGAGAGTGTACAGTTGTTGTGTAGGCAGGCAGGTAGCATTAGGCTAGGCATAGGTAGGCAGCCAGCATTAGTTCCAGTTATTGCCACTGCAAGAGCAAGTAATATTTGTTCCTGTGCAAAATATAAAAAAATATTAGGTATTTGTTCGAATACAGGGCCGGCCCTTACATGGGTCCCAGTGGGTCCATGGACCCAGGCGGCACTTTGACAGGGGCGGCAATTTACCGTCCCATAGCATGTTTATTTTGTGCTCTTCCGCCATTTCTGTGTTGCAGGGTGTCCCATCCCATCAGTGTGACTGTCAGCAGCCGGGCAGCCCTATGCTCACTCAGTGGCGATGCCTGCTGGCTGCTTCAGTGACGTGAATTATGTGATAGTGAAACATTATGCCTATTTTATATTGTTTATCGCCCACCTAAAGTCAAGACTTGAGTAAATAGGTCTACCGTCCCAGATTTGCTAGAGAGGTTTTACAAATACAGGAGGGTGCCCCCTGTACGAAATGAGTCTAAACATTTGGGATCCCTAGTATGAGTGCACAACAGTGCATGATGTGTCCTGAACAGGATTGCTGTGAGGTGTCTCCACCCAGAAGGTGCTGGCCGGGCTGAGCTTCAACATTGCGACAAGTGACCAACTAAGAGCACCGTGCCGTGCAGCCATAGCATCACCCCCTCCTACTCTCCGGGTCCCGCTGACTGGCAATAACAGGTGAGTCACTAAGAGATCTGAAGCCTTTCTGGAAGTCCTTTCACTTGGAAAGGGGCTAGGTATTACTTGGGGGAGTTGCCTCGTGTGTAAATAATTTCTAGGTGGGAGATGAATGTGCATCACTTATGTGTTTCCTAACAGTAGTTAGAATACAACTCCCATCATCCCCTGATTATGACATTGGGAAATGCCCAGCAATTATCGTAGAGCCCTGTATTGCACACTCACGGAAAACGGTGATATTGCTATACTAAGACAATGCTGTGGACCCCTCTTCAGTATAGATGTCAAGCATTTTTTTTATTTCTCTCCTGTGTTGCAGTTTGTTCACAACAGAATGTCTCAATTTTTCTTTTTAACACATTACATCTATCACATTACAATCATTGATGTTTATTCTTGATGTAGTATGAAACTCTACAATGTATATACACATAGCGTTATCTGATATGAGGGGAAATCAGGATAGGAAAACGAGAGAGAGGAATTTGGGTACTAAAGAGGGACAGTAGGGTAGGAGGCTGGTACCAGAAAATGAAACCTTAATCTTTACCCATGTACTAACATAGAATGTGACATGTAGTTTGTCCATGTTCGAGTCGACCACTTATGTTGAGTAGGATGTGACAGGCATGGGTTTTCGATGTCGATCATATGCTATATTGAAGGACAGGCATGGGTTTTCGATGTCGATCATATGCTAGATTGAAGGACAGGCATGGGGTTTCGATGTTCGAACATGCTGAATTGAATGACAGGCATGGGTTCTCGATGTTCGACGTTTGCTTTGTGACTGGCATCCCATGCTGGAGTAGAGGTGACATGCACAGACTTTCAATGTACGACAATGTCCATTTTTGGGATGGATCTTTTTCTAAATGCACACCCTGTCTGCAAATAATGATAGCAGCGTGCACGGAGGCGCACTGCTATAATTTAACCCATGTTAAATTCGGCCGAATAATTCGGAATGGATCAGAATTTCGTCCGAATCGAATAGGCCCGGTCCGAAATTAAGATCATCCGAATTAGAAAAAAAAAATTCGTCTGAATTCGAATTTTACCGAAAATTTTGCCCGTTCACAAGTCTATCAGTGACCTTTTTGATTTTTGGTGTTTGGACTGATAAGTATTGTTTACTTTACTCTGTAATTTGCCAAATTTTGCACTTTACCTTTTTCACTTTATAGGGTTACTAGTTGAACAGCCCGTTACACGGGCCACAGTGCCACTGCCACCCGGTCGTGGGCAGTCACGCACAGTAGAGACTGCCCGTGCCACGGCTGATACAGAGCTGGACGCTCCTTCGGAGAGCCCAGCTCTGTACCAGCCGCGGCACGGGCAGTCTGTACTGCGCATGACTGCAGCACACACAGCAGTGTCTACTGCGCATGTCGCAGCGTTACACACGATTTAGCGAATTATTATATAGGATGCATATTTTGTACACTAGTTGCTGTTTTCACTAATAAATGTATCTTGGGCTATGTTATAGGTCCAGGTAGTACTACTTGTTGTTACTCTCCTCTACATTGTACCTACATATGTGTATTATTGATATGAGCGTTTAAGAGTTGATTATTTGGTGTCTCAACGAACCTCCTCTAGTGTTTTTAATTATGTTCTAATATATGTGCTTATTATTTGATTTATTGTGTCTAATAAACCACTTTTTTGTATTTGATGACTGGTGGTTGAATGCCTCTTTAAAGGGTCTTGCTTGTTTGGGTTTCTTTTCCCTGTATGTGTATTTAGTGTATCTTCAGGCCCTGAGTGCACCAGACCAATTTTTTGTTAGAATGATATCCTAGTCTTATTCTTTTCTAGCACGTCATCTTTTATGATTTAATACAAATTTCATGAAGGCCATGTCACAGGACTGGAAACTGCCCCCTGGTCATAGTTTGGACAACTGTATTCTAGGTATAAATGAAGAAAGTGTAGATATTTAAATAGATAGTAATGGTATAATTTTTCTTTCTTCAATTACACTGTAGACACACTCTTTAATACCCATCAGTGTAAGAGTTATTCATTGTATAATATGCCCCCTTCCACACCTTTTACAGAAAACAAACTGAATGGCTGGTCCACCAGTTTTCATGACAACTCTCCCAGCATTTTCTCACACAAAGATATTTCTCCTTGTAATTTAAAGGCATCCTGAGCACTGGCTAAATATCAGCAACTGCACATTACATATTAAGACTACTCAGACACAGACAAATGTCTCCCTGTCATCCTATTGGAATGGCATCAGAAAGAGTCAGGAAGGGAACATCAAAATATCGCCTACATCATTCCGGCAAATGTATTGCCCTTCATGGGACCCTCGGCAATATTTGGACAACTAGCCCCCCCCCCCACATGCCCCCTTCCATTCTCTATACTCTTCACTTTCCTTTTTTTTGTTGTATCTTTTGTTACTCTATTTGAGATTGCTCTTCAGATCAGAAAGGTTTTGATCATGCACGTATCATAGTATCTGCATTTACTGTCACTATACCATACATTTATACATTTCATGGCTACCTGTAACTGTACCTGATCTTTACCTGATGTAAAATTGTTTTCTTCAATAATGTTTTAAAAAAAATTCCTGCATCAAAAGGGGGGCATCAAAATGTCACCCTTTAGCTACCCCAAGAAAGTCACTGTTGTCTTAATTTCATCAAAATGTCACCCTTTAGCTACCCCAAGAAACTCACTGTTGTCTTAATTTCCCCTGCGTCAAAAAGGCAACATCAAAATCCTGCCCTTTAGATACCCCCTAGAAAGTCACTGTCACCCTACATGTCTCTCTTTCCTGTTATTTAGCTGTTGATTACCTGTTTTTCCTGCACAGATCATGCTTTCTGTTCCTTCCCTCAGGCAAACCATCTGTGGCTCCGCTGCCTGTCTGTCACTGACAGGAGCACAGCTGCCTTAATTGATCCTGCATGTGTGGTAAATTAATGAGAGATGTACATATATGCAGGGACTGGTAGTAATTCTGAGGGAAAACAACTGTACCGAAAGGTTAAACTAAAAATTCATCTTGAGCAGTGCAGTTTGTTGCACTGTCATCCACTGGCATAGGGTTAAACTGATTTTTCAAGCAACTGCAATATGTGATTAAAGTAAAAATTCATCTTGAGATAACCCTTCGATTGACAGTTGAGAGTACAATGCATTTTGTTGCACACGACACTGGCACTCATAGGGATAAACTCATTGAATGCTAAACAGATCTAACACTGGAGACCTCTCTAACATCAAAAGGGTTAATTTTATAAATTTCGAGCAGGTATCACACCAAACTTCTCATTGTTTGCCCTTTCACATTTGCGCCAGTGTGAGAAAAGTGTCCTCTAAGCTCTTCTTGAACCAACAGCAGCCCTCCCTATAGTCTACAAACATCTGCAGGACCAGTCTGTATGACATCTTTGTACATGGCTCCCAGGGCTCATGCACAGGTATGCAAGCCTCTGGTGAGGGGCTTGGGTTTCATATAGGTCTCACACTCCAGAACTTTACGGTATTGCTTTTAACACCTGTAGAGCGTGGAATTTAGAACACAGGAGAATATTTTTCTCCCTGCTTCTTTTACATATACATAAGTCAAGAGCTTAGTGCCTGCTCCATAAATTGTAGTATCCAAAATATCAAAGGATTCAGAATTATAGGCCATAGTGAACTTTATCCTGCATAGCTGAATCTATTTCCATATCGAACATTTGAAGGGATCCAGTGCTGCTTTTTCATACCCATAAGACAGATACAATGATGTTGTAAGTGCACCACACAGTGTGCAATGGGTGGACACAGACTACCACATCCTGACATCTACAGAATGGCTATCACTTGGTGGGGGAGGTAACAAGGAACAAGGTGGATTCACGGAAGATGTAGTTACCCTAGAGAAAGAAGGTGATGGTGAGCCAGGTGTTTCCCTCCTCTTTAATCTCCACCTCACATCTTGTTGCCTATGGGGAGAGTCAGGGGGTACGGCAACAGTGGTGCCTGATTTCTGTGGTGGGTGTTTGGCTTTAACATGTTTCATTTAAATGTCATGGTGTCTCTGTTTCATGTGTTATCAGGGCGGTTGTGCCAACGTGTGTTCCCTCCTTTCCCTTTTTCACTGTCTTGTCACAAATTGTGCACAATGCCATTGTTGATGACTGCACTGTGTCTGCCCCAAGAGAAAAATAGTCCCACAACCATGACTCAGCATCCTTGCAACTCAGCAGCAGCAGGAATTATAGCAGTTGCAAACTCCACAAATTCCAGAAGCTCACTGCTGGTGGTGCTGCCCATCTCCACGCCTGTCTCCCATTCCCTCTCAGTTTGGCCTAAAAATGCCATTAATGTCTCTTCCACCCCAGCTTATCCACCATCATCATCATCATCACAACCACCATAAGTCCCTCCATGCTGCTGCTCTGTTACAGACGTCTCACCGGTTGGAGGAGGTGATGAGAAATGTAACAGAGGGTCACCTAATGTCTCACTTGTCATTTCTTGGTGACCTGAAAATGGCAGACTGGCAGTACTAGCAACAGGCACAGGCAGATGATCTGTGCTCCTGGTGGTGATGGTGGTGGAATTATTGCTGTTAGGCCACAGTTCTGCCATCTTCAGGATAATGTTCCACCTAGGCAATGTCGTGAAGGGAAGGGGACTCACTGACTCACTTGACCGCTAGTCTGGACATTCTTAGTTCCCCTACCATTCCCCTAAAACTAGTCCCACTAGCTGCTTCAATATCACTGTTACTACTGCTAACCACATACATTTCAGTCCCTGAGTCTTCCTCCTCACAGTCACTAGTAATAGGATGATCACCCCCCTCCTTCAATCATAACTATCTGTAGAAGCTGCTGCACCTTATTAATAGTAGTACTAGTGGCGGGACTGCTTGGGGATGGCAAATGTGACTTAGGGTCCCCTGCTATCACACTTGGCACTATCTCCTCCTCCCCCCTCCTGTTAATTGCAAGACACACTGGCAGCAGGTCCAGCACTGTTGTTAAGCATCTCCTACTGAGCAGATAGCTGTACAATGTATGGGAGAGCATTGCATAACACAATTATGCGCTCTGTGTAATTCATCGCTTTGTAATGTAATGTTCATGTATGTGCTCACTGCAATGTACTGCTTTGCAATACTATGTCCATGTATGTGCTCACTGCAATGTACTGCTTTGCAATACTATGTCCATGTATGTGCTCACTGCAATGTACTGCTTTGCAATTCTATGTCCATGTATATGCTCACTTCAATGTAGTGCTTTGCAATACAGTGTACACCTGTCTGCTCAGTGTAATGCATTACATGAAGCAGATGAGCAGTGTATTGCAAAGCAATGTGCGGACTCCCCCTCCACCAAACCTGTGGCTGTTCAGCATGCACCCTTTCAAAGCAGTGTTGCTTGACTGCATACTTCTCGTTACAGATGGCTCTGTTGGAATACCCATCTCTGCCAGGGAGAGGGAAGAGATTGTCACCTTGGTCCTGTAGCTGGTCACTACCACTGCTCCTTTCAGCATGGAGGATGAGGAGACTAATGAGTTGTTTTCCCAATGTTCTTCATGTGCACATATGTTTGTAATAATTTTAAATTGTTCCACATGTGTATTAGCAAACGCCTGGTTGCTTTCACCATATGATGTGATAATGCATTTCATTGATGCTTTGTAGGCCAAATTTGCCTCCATGTTGTTGAGTAAATCCTGAACAGAAACCGTTTGGTTAATTATGTTATACCACCTTGATTCAGTTGTTCTGATCCAGAATGTTTACACATGACTGAAGCATATCATGAAGTTTCTCTTCACGTGTTAATTCTTTCCAAATCCAAAATAGGTCCAGCTGAGGAGACTGAAGTTGAAGGCAGCGGGACTGAAGATGGCAGCATGCAGGCCCCCTTCGGTCCCCCTGGGGACCACCACTGGGAAAGGGCAGGTGAAGATTGTTTGAAATATGCTCTCCATCCAATACACCTGTTCAATGTCTAATCCGTCTTTTGTTGTGTGTTGGGTGGCATCTGTGTGGGAAGGGTTCTGTGTTTTGTGCTGGTGGTTGTAACCATTTGAATGCCAGAGGGATACGCAATGCAGTTTCTAAGAAATGTGTTGCATGCTCCTCTGGAGCTCGAATGTGCTAATGCTCCCCAAAACTATCTCGCCCTAATATTCTATCTTCGCAGGGTCATCACATCCTGCATCTGATGAGGAGACTGAAGAACCACCTCTGCAGGCATCCGCCTCTGCTCCTGAGGCTAAGGAAGGGGAATGGCAATGGTGGCTAAAAACCTAAATCTGCTTTCCCATCTTTGATCCACCTGTATCCTCTCCCCTTCCAAAAAACACCAAAGTCCCTGTAGTAATCTGTGTTCATGTCATATGTGTGTAACAGTATCTTGACATGAATACATATCAAGACATGATCTTTGTTCATGTCATGATCTTGTCACAAACATATGCTCAGCTACAGGCCATAGCACACACCTACAGTTTATGTTTGCCGGCTAGCGCTAACCGAGCATGGGTGGATCAATCACAATGACAATGACATTGATGACTACATGTGCCTCGTAAGGGCTAAAGGGTAAACCTGGCCTGTTGCTGTGTCCATAGAAGGGGTGGTCAATCCTGTTCTCAGGCCACAACAATGACACATGTTTGCAGGTTCCCCTCAAATGAACATATTTAGTGGGGTTATTCTCAGAAATAGCCCTGTTGGCTAGGGGATGCACAATCATGTCCTCTAACCACCCCAACAGTGCATGTTGTCAGGATATTCTCACTTAAACACATGTGATAATGACATTCACTTGTGTTCAAGTGAGAACATTCACACAACATGAACTTTTGGGGTGGTTAGAGGATTGTGTGTCCTAGTCCATAGGACCATTGCTGAGAATCACCCCTCTAAATGCAGCAAACATCTGTGTGCCAGAAACTTCCTCGCTGCATTGCATTTCATCTTTCCGCACAGCTGCATCTGATGAAGACGAAAAGCAGCAGCTCCTTTCTAGCTGGGAGCATACAGAGATCCTGGACTTCTTGGGAGGGATCCATGCAGAGCTGGATCATGGACAAGGTGACCTAGGCATCTGCCTAGGGCCCGGTGACTGGGGGTGCTGCCTGCCCGGTCAATAAACTAGCAATTTTATGCAGTTACAAAGAGTGTACTTGTTGGAAGCCCCACCTCTGCCACTCACACGCAAAACTGGAAGGTACAGATGCCACTCCAGTACCTTACTAACATGTTGTTTCAAAGGCAGTCAATGAGAAACAAGACTTCTGTGAAGATGCTCCTCTCTCATTGGCTGGCTAGTGCGTGTGATGTCAGGGATGTCAGCAGTGTTTCTAAGAGGAGCGGAGTGATCTAAGTGAGGGGGTGCAAATCATCCTACCAACAGGCTATCCTAGCTGAAGTGAAGTGACAACACTGACAAGTGAGTTAGTTGTGTTAGCGATTAATCCTTTGAGTGCCAGAGGGGTATGCGCTTTGCAATGCATTGTGCAACCCTCTGGCACTCAAAGGGTTAAGATACAGCCCCATTCAATTGCCACTCTTAACACATTGTCTGCAGGAAAGGCTTGCTATAAAAAAAAATGCACCAGTGCTAAAACCTCTAATTAAGCGCGTACCTAAAAGGGGATGAAGTAAGACAATCAAGTGCAACAATGTGGTGTGTTATATGATACAACTGTATTACACATTTAATGTCAATATTCTCATGCCCATGTGTCAATGTAGATGTTCTTTGTTTTCCTGCAAGAATGCAATGGCAGCTATTTGCAGATGATGCTCAGGTCCAGGGATGAGCTGAAGTACCAATAGTATATAATGTATGGGAGACAAAGAGAAGAGGGGAAAACGTACTAAATGTTATAGTACTAATTAACCCCTTAACGACCGGCTGCGCACACACCTTGCGGTCCGTTAAGGACCATGGAGCATTTTTTTTTTTTGCAGTTGGGTTCCGGACTCCCCAAACTGAGTGCAGCCGCGAGGGGAGCCCGGAATTCCATGACGGTTCAGTTCCGTCATGGGTCCTTAAGGGTATAATAACCCATGACGGAACAGGACCGTCATGGGTCCTTAAGGGGTTAAGGAACGGCTGGCAGTTAAGGACCACAGGGCTTTTTTTTTTTTTTTTTTTTTGGTCCAATGGATTCAGGGGTCCCCCCAATGCTGTGCAACCACGCGGGTACCCCTGAATTCCATGACGTGCCAGGACCATCATGGGACCTTAATAGAAGTTTTCCCTTGATGGTCCTGGCACATCATGGGTCGTTAAGGAGTTAGTGAATGGACAATAAGTAAGTAACAAAGTATAAATATTTATTACACAACAGCAAAGAATACACTGAATCTGTTCCTACTATGGAGATACAAAAGTGGTTGTTGTTTTTTTTTTTACTTTTGTATCTCCATAGTAGGAACAGATTCAATGTATTCTTTGCTGATTGTGTAATAAGTTTTTATATTTTGTTACTTACATTTACTTTTCATCATTTTCCATGCTTTGCTATTGGTTGTATTCATCTAACTGTTATTGTCCATTCATTAATCTATGCTACTATACTTAGTACGTTTTTCTGCTCTTCTCTTTGTTTTTTTCCAGTGCATATCTGTGCTGTCTCCAATACACTATATACTAAAGAAAGATTGGCAACAGGTGGAGAAAGTCAAACTGGGGGGCGGTCCCAGTATGGGATCCTGACTAGTGCCCTGTGGCTCTGGATCCATGTTGACCTCAGGGGCCTCAGGAGGATGCAGGGAGATTCCATGCTCTATCAGGAGGCTCTATAGTCTCATCATTTGCCTCCTGATGGCCTATGGTATCTGCCAAGGGCCTGCCCCTGCCTCCAGCAGCTCCTCATCAGACAGCAGCCTGGAGCCAGCTGGGGTTCTGCTGCTGCACCAGCCAGGCACTTCGCACAAGGGGGGAGAAGCTGGCACCCACTGACCCCTTTCTGTCTCACAGTTCATTTTTATTTTATGATTGTTATTATAATTATTATTGTTATTATTACTGTAGTTATTATTATTATTTATTTGTTATTATTGTTTTTTATTAAAGGGAAAATAATGCTTAAAAAGAAAAAATATATATGTTATAGAGTTTATGCCCCTAAGTAAAACAAGGGTATTCCCACTGCTGAAGGGTGTTTTAGTAAAACGTTACCATAACTCAAACTTGAAATTTTTAGCTGCAGTATCACAGTGGCCTGAAATTGTACAGTGGTGCTGTTGCTACACCATCCTATGGAGATTTATGGTCAGCTGACCAGAGCTGTCCATAAGATGGTGTAGCAACAGCACCACTGTACAATTTCAGGCCACTGTGATCCTGAACCTAAAAAATGAAAAACTGAGCTGTAATAACTTTTGAATAAAACACCTTTAAGTATTACTATCCCTTTAAACAAGTTTACAATTTGATCATAGGAGGAGATGCAGTGTGAAAAGGAGGTGATGACATGGAGATAACGTTTCCAGTGTGAGAAACTCTCCAATACCTATGTTATTCTATGGAACCAATGCACTAAGATTTTTCCAACTTGTGCGGTCTTAGTGCATGGACTCCATAGAATAATATAGGAACTGGAGAGTTTATCACACTGGTCAAACCATCTCCACTTAGCAATAACCTCTTTATCATCTCTTTATGTGGGGTTATATGTGCCAAACGAGTATGCAACACATACTTTGACGAATGAGTTATGTCCATGATTCTTAGTTTCAATCCAGAAATCTATAGAAACATAGAATATGACTGCAGTTAAGAACCATTTGTCCCATCTCGTCTGCCCAATGTGTATGTATGTTTTTATATTTATTTATTTAGCAGAGGCGTAACTAGAATCCACGGGACCCTGGTGCAAGAATTGCCACAGGCCCCCCTCCGACCACATTGACCCCCCTCAACCACACTGGCCACCTCCACATTGCCCCTTCCACAATGCCCCCATCACAATGCCCCTCATTCTCCACATTTCCCCCCAATCTCCACAATGCCCCCATCACAATGCCCCTCATTCTCCACATTTCCCCCCAATCTCCACAATGCCCCCATCACAATGCCCCTCATTCTCCACATTTCCCCTCAATCTCCACAATGCCCCCATCACAATGCCCCTCATGCTCCACATTTCCCCCCAATCTCCACAATGCCCCTCATTCTCCACATTTCCCCCCAATCTCCACAATGCCCCCATCTCCACATTGCCCCTACTGACCCCTGTCCTCCTACCTCCTGGTGGTCTAGCGGTGTGTGTGACATGCTCCCGCGCGGTCCTTAGTAATGCAGAGCGCTGGGAGATTATGTCATCTCCCAGCGCTCTGCATTACTCGAGCGCTGGCCACCGGGACGTCAGCTGTGCTGCGGGCAGGTGGCGAGAGGGTCGCAGGGGGCAGCTGGGCCCCTGAGAGTGACGGGCCCGGTCGCAGGTGCGACCCCTGCGACCCCTATTGTTACTCCTTTTTTATTATTTGCAGCTAAACAGTACACAACTCCATTTCAGTTACTAAATGTAGTATAGTTAACATAGTAACAGTAACTTAGGTTGAAAAAAGACTTGCGTCCATCTAGTCCAACCCTTTTCCTATTCTTGTTTACCATCGTTGATCCAAAAGAAGGCAACCCCTCCCCCCCCCACCACAATATAGCAATTTCAAATTCTACCCTGAATGGGGGGAAAAATTCCTTCTTGATTCCAAATGGCAAACAGATTTCTCATTGGATCAACAAGCCCTAACTAAACATTAATCCCAATACTAACTTACATAGCCCTCTATGTTATGCTCTTTTAAATAAGTACCCAGGCCCTTTTTAAAGGCATCTAATGTATTCAATAGCACCACCTCCTCAGGCAGTGAATTCCATACCTTTATTGTCCTTACTGTAAAGAAACCCTTCCGCTGTTGTAGATTAATTATCCTTTCCTCAAGTCTAAGCGGGTGGCCCCTTGTCCTTTGTACTGTTCTGTTAATGAACAGGTCTTTGGAGAGCCCTTTGTATGGGCCCTGAACATATTTATATAGTTTTATCATATCCCCTCTAGGACGCCATTTTTCTAGTGTGTACAAGTTTAACTGTTCTAGCATTTCTTCATAACTAAAACTTTCCATTCCCCTTACTAGTTTTGTAGCCCTCCTCTGCACTCTCTCTAGTTCCATAATGTCCTTTTTCAGAAAGGGCGCCCAGAATTGAACAGCATATTCTAGGTGGGGTCTTACCATGGACCTGTAAAGAGGCATAATTATATCTTCCTCCCTTGAGTCAATACCCCTTTTAATACATGCCAATATCTTATTGGCCTTTGCAGCTGCCAGCTGGCAATTTATGCTACTGCTAAGTCTTTTGTCTACCATTACTCCCAAATCCTTTTCATTAGTAGATTTCCCCAGAGAAACACCATTTAAACTATATGTTGTATTTTTTTTATTATACCCAAAATGCATAACTTTACACTTGTCTATATTGAATCTCATTTGCCATTTGCCTGCCCAGTTACTCAATTTGTCCAAATCCTCTTGTAATGAAGACACATCCAGTTTAGACTTTATTACCTTACTTAATTTTGTGTCATCGGCAAACACTGATACATGGCTTCCTATGCCCTCTGGGAGGTCATTAATAACCAAATTAAAAAGAAGAGGACCCAGGACAGATCCCTGAGGTACTCCACTTATCACGTTTATCCAATTGGAGAACTTTCCATTTACTTTACCTGTCTTATTTACTAGATTAATGAGAAATTTGAGTAGCTACTAGTAGAATCACTGATACAAGTGTGCACACTTTATACTTGTACAAATGTTGTTACTTTAAATATACTACATTTCGGTTTTAATTACGAACTCCTCTCACTGCGTTGAACTGGTCGGTGAGTTAGAATTTACATCACTGAAGGTTCTATGTACGGTGGTTGTAATTTGCAACTACAAATCTCTGTTTTGTGCTCTTTTAGTACCAATGAATAGTAGTCTGCTACTGGTCCCTCACTCCCAGATTCCTCTGGGCTAACCCTCTGAGTGGCAGAGGGGTGTGCAGCGACCATCCCTATGACATCCCTATGCCGCTTGTGGTGCTGAAGTCTAAGTGCATCCTTTCCGCTCCCCCACTGGGCAAATGCAGGAGCAGAGAGGACGCTCTCAGACTTCACCCTTTTGTAATGTTGGCTATGTGTAAGGGAAGGCATCCTTTACACATTGCCAGCAGTACAATGACCCTCCATGCTAATGATTCAATTCTCCCTCCCCTTGCATCCCTACCTCTTAGTGCATATGTCAATGTGTGTCTCTATTGCCAAGGCAATGTGCACACCAAACATCACCATAGCATCGACCCTTAGTACAACTCCCCCATAGTGACTCATACAGATTTTTCTTTTGAATTGAAATGTTTTAATTCACACTTTTCACTACTATATTCATTTATTTACATTTATCTGTCAACAAGAGAGTAGAGTGAAAGAATGGATAAGAGGGTTATTAAAGGGACACTGTCACTGGAAAATAGCTTTTTTAATTTAGAAAACTATTTTTTGTGTTATTTAGATTTGTGTATTACACTTATTACACTAATTAAGGCATGCAAACACCTCTGTTGTTTTAGCCCATAATACCTCCCCACTAAATTAACAAATACTTGTTTTGGGCAAGCTTTAATATTGTAGTTATTAAATAAATAAAGCAAAGCATCTACCGTAAAATCTCAGGTATAATATGCACCTATATTAAAGCTTGGCCAAAATAAGTATTACTATCTCTTTAAGTGTGGGGTGAAACACAGGAAGTGCCTACATGGCATGGTATAATTAGCATAATCTATAAATGTAAATAACTAAAAAATAAGTCTTCTAAATAAAAACACTAATACAACATATAGATTATTCTGAAAACTCTTTCAAAGTTTCCAAAGTTGTGTTCAGTTGATAGTATCCCTCTTCTCTCTTGTCTCCCTTTTATATTTCTTCCTATCCCGATACCTGGAAACCTTTTGTTGTTGATTTCCCTGAGAGGGGAGTCCAGTGGTGCCTCTGGGGGGAGAAAAATGATGCGATTTGCTTCAAAAAGGGGTGGGGCTTAATGGTGAGTGCTTATAAAATGAAAAAATTATAATGAATAGACTGGGGAAGGAGGAGAAGAGGGCAGGAAATGGGACTAATACACTGGGAAGAAGCAGAAGTGGGCAGTTTCATTAGAAACTCCACACATCCAGAGAATCAGCCTCTGCCCAGGAGACCCTGTAATTAGCAGGAAAAACTGGAGTCTCCGGGGCAAATCCAGAGAGTTCATAGCTATGCCCATCCCCCTCACAGGATCACATACATGTAATTCAGCAACCACCTGCTGAATGGTCCCCGCTCTCTTGTTTTTTTTTAATAAAAACTATAAGACCATTTAAAAGAGACTCTAAAAAGAGAAAATTAACAGCTTTGTACAAAACACAAAGAAATGAAATAAAAAACTTATTACTTTTCATTTTACTTAAAAGAACCACAGAATGAGTGCCTTACAAGCTATTGTTTTAAAACAGATACTGAACCTCAAAAAAAGTTAGATAGGTTCAAATATCTATTGTGGAGAGATGTCTTTTGAACTTCTTCCCTGAATGCAGCAGCGCCAGTGGGTTGAATACACTTCTCTCATTCTGATGTTTTCTGGATGAGAGATAATCTTTTTTCCTCCACTAGATGGCGATGCGTGCTAATTCTATTTACCTTGGTATATCCCTTTGCTTTTGGTACCAGTTCTGTCTCCGATGCCTTTGAATGAATACTAAGATTAAATATTGATTATACTGTACATTTGTAATACCTTTGTCAAGGCCGTTTGTTAAGTATGTTACTTTATGCTGGTTAAGCTAATATTTCTTAACTAGTTGATAAGCCCGTTACATGGGCCACAGTGCCACTGCCAGCCGGTCACGGTGCAGTCATGTGCAGTAGAGACTGTTCCTTTGGAGCGCCCCGCTCTGTATCAACCTCGTCACTGGCAGTCTCTACTGCGCATGACTACAGCACGGGCAGCAGTCTCTACTGCGAATGACTGCGGCGTTAGGCACATTTTAGCGAATTATTATATAGGATTCTCTGTATGCTGTTTTTATGTGTTTCCTTGTTTTGGGTACTGTTTATACAGTGCACCATTATTTGTTTGTTCATTTCATATCCTATACAGTAATTCACTATGATGTTTGTCAGAAGCCGTCATGCGCAGTAGAGACTGCATGCATATGGCAGTCTCTACTGCTCATGATTCCATCACGTAAGTGAGGCAACGCAAGACTGCATCGCGTGTAGCAGTGAGGTAGCGGCCACTTAACCCTTTGAGTGCCAGAGGGGTACGCAATGCATTGCAAAGCTTTTACACTAGTTAAATTGTATTTATTTTGCACTATATACATTATTATCACTTACTCATGGGCCATATTCATAAAGTAAAAGAGTAAACATTCTGAAGCAAACCAACTTTATAATAGGGGACAAATAAATGTACAGCTTGATTTAACCTTTTGAGTGCCAGAGAGGCATTCACAGCATTGTGTTGACTACCTCTCTGGAAATCAAAAGGTTAATAGTGGATTTTAAGCCTTGAATGCTAGAAGTTGGAAATATGTCTACCATTGAAGGGGTGAAAATCCCCATTTAAGTCAATGGAAATCTGGGTAATTTGCATTTTCCCATACAGTTTGGTTTGCTCCAGAATATATATATATATATATATATATATATATATACACACACACACACACACATCCCCTGTATTTCACTTATTGAGTCGATGGGTGTGGATCTCTTGCTCTGTGACTGGAATATCAATGTTTGTGCAGTTAATGTTGGCTATGCATTGCAGGTCCTTACACTGTTTCTACTCATTACATCCTGAAGAAAAAAGTGCTTGGGCCCACTGAAACACTGACCAAATAAAATATACATTTGTTGTTTCTACAATATAATGAGAAACACTCAAAGAAAGAACAAATCATAAGTAGCCTTCAGCAGTCAGTCTTTGGATTTATTTTCTTTTTTTCATTCTCTTATGTCATGACAGGTAAAATTTCCATTTGCCCATTAGGTAGGTCCATCCTCAATACCAGGCAAATTGTCTATGCACTACAGAACCAGGAACCCCAGATGTTTCAGCCTTCTGTGAACCATGTCATTGAGAAACACTCTGCTCTCTCTTAACACAGGAAGCAAGAGATCAATGTCTGGAGTATTGTTCTCACCAAGGTCAACATTTCAGATCGATATTTCTCTTCTGCAGTGATACAAGAGAAAGAGAGAAATGTGATTGCGCAACTCCAGGGTTGTTACAAGCAAACATGTATGTGTTATCCGTTCTCGGTAAGTCTCTTATCACACCTCTTTCTTTCCTCCCTACATATTTGAGGTTTGTTTTTGTTGTATCTTGCCTAGAGAAATCAGCTGCAACTCACCCAGGATGAAGCCCATATCAGCTGAAATGGTTCTTCCTGGTTGATGTTTTTATTTATTTATTTATTTATTTTTTGTGGCATTTAGGGTCTGAACTGGCCTTATGAGAGGCTGAATATTAACATTCAAATGAATGTATATTTCTCCTCTGTAATGGAACAAGAAAGCGTAAAAACATGATTCATAAGTTCCTGACTGTTTTTGATGAAATGTAACAAGAAACAAAGAATTTTATTCAGTAAGATAACGTGGTACAATTCTGGAGTCAACCAGCTGCATCATAAGGGGACAAATGAAAATTCCCAAAGTCTCAGTTGACTGAATGCAACACTAAGCCATGTCATTAGGAAAGGGTATGATCAAATAACACAGACACATATCTTGGGGATAACAGGCCTCAGCTACTTCCATAATAATTAATGAATTATTAACTGACAGTCTTTGCCAATCCAAATTCCTTGAACCAAGCATGGCCAAACTGCCCGGGCCCATTCTAGAATCCCAACATTCTTCAGCACTTACAGCTGACTCCACAGGAATTATCTCATTGGCCATCCGCATTAGCTTCAATGGGTGACGTCATCACCCGTGCCCTAAGTCCGGGGCAAAAATTCATAAAGGCCTTAGTTTCAATGGGTAATGTAACATCCTCAACCTAAGTTCGGGGCAAAGCTCCCAAAGGGCTTCAGCCCGAGGATAAATCCACATAACTTTACCATGTAAGTTATTGATCTCTGAAAACCAGGCAAGGACTATCCGCCACAGTGCCAACTGTCAATGCCTTGAACAGTCAGGCCCCCCCACCTAATAAAGACTATGGCCTGTTCCACAACTTACACACACAGCAACCACACAAGTGAAACACACAGACCCAAAAAATGGGGCTACCAGCCTAGAACCGAGGTACCCAGACAACACCTGACACAACACCACATACAACATCTATGCCAACAAAAAACCCTGCATCCAACGTAGAAATAGGCTTGGCACAACAAATCCAATAGACCAGACCAGCAAACACATTCAGAGCACAGACTTTCAACCAGTTCACCAAAACAAACCAGGACTAACCCCCACACAATGTCAAAAAACAGCCCCAAAAGAGGGCCGCAACCAAGTGTCCATCAGCTTAGCACTCCCTAGGCCTAGCTCCTTCAGAACACAATGTATAATATCAATACAAACAAAATCTACTGCATATGGAGCCGAACATACTCGGGTTTTTTTCATGTTATAGCATAAAGCCACACCACTGTAAAATAGGTACCCATGTACGACCACTCTGTACCTGCCCTCAGCAGGCAGGACGAAGAGACCAGAACAGCATCCTATACTCACAGCACAGACTATCAACCTTATCAATATGGATAACCCTGGGAACCAGCCACCCATCACCAGCAGTAGCAAAGTGTGCCTAAAAGGTATCCCCTGTACCCAACTGGGTAGCGAAAGGAGCGAATGAAAACAAACCCCTCAGTCCCACCATATAATGTGTGAGGGCTACTACACGGCCCCCCTCCACATACCACCCAACTCACACCTCAAACCTTATAACAGACACACATGCACACAGTCAACCAATGTACACCAACTCACCAAACTGCACCCCATCTCCATTTACTAACCTTACTACAGGAAGCACCAATGCCTTACTCCCAGGAGGGGATCCCTACCGCCACCGATCAGCGAGTCCCAAGCACACTCGCTCCGCAATAGTTCCTTATACCCTTCCAGTCATCACCCGTTGGGCAACTAACGACATATAACCTTACAACCAATATACACCCACACAGAACAGCTATGCAAATACACATATATACGTATGCACACCTATACAAACTGACACATATTACATACACATATACACCGACAAACAAACAACATTGCCTCCTACAACCCCAAACACATCACCAGCCTCCAGCACCGCCATGCTCTGTCTAGCTGTACCGGATGCACGCGGATACTTGCCTGGGCCCAAACTGCAACACCTGCACCAGGGAAATTCTGGAGTACGAATAGACTGAAACCGCCATGTATGCAGCATGAGGCGTCCAGCCCCCTTTCTAGCTCAGAACAATACTAAAAATTATGACAGTTGGTGTCAACGCATATATGATGTTGATCCAGGGAAAAATACCACTGCCTTTTGGAATCAGGAAGGAATTTTATTACCCACTTGGGGCTTAATTGGAAGTGACTTCAATATTTTTGGGGGGGTGTTTGGTTTTTTGCCTCCCTCTGGATCAACAGGAACAAAAGAGATTTGACAAGTTGAACTTTAGTGATGTATGTCTTACTTTCAAGCTCATCATCTCTATATTTCTATGTAAGAGTAGCAACCACTGGGTTGAAACCAAAATTATGTAAATTCCCATTGATCTAGATTGGATTTTTAACCCCTTGAATGCTTTGAGGTCTCCATTGCAAGACATGCTGAATGGCGACGTGCCACCATTGCAGCCCAGTGGTAATCACTGCAGTCTCACTAAATGCATTTTTTAAAGGTGTGTGGTTTATATGAGTATCATGTCCAAAGTGAGAGATTATGGGCAACCCAGTGAAGAACCTAACAGAGCACACAGTAACCTTGGAACATGCATTACAATATCAATTAAAGAACACATAACATTTGTTTATGAACCTATACCTGTAGACAATAAACACATTTACAGAAGAGAACACTGGCAAATAAAAAGGTCTCTGCTAGGCAAGTTCTACATTTTTCAATATATATTTGCTCGGGCTCACTGTCAAGTGAGAAGCACACTATTCCTTTGATCCACATGGGCCAGTTCTTTCCTGGTGAGGGGAAGAAAGCAGGGTTTTCTACCCTCTTAATGTGTCTTAGGTGCAGCACCTTCAACCATTTAAAGAGATGAGATGGCAACACGTGGTGATTCCCAGTTGACAGAGGACATTATGTTCTTGGGAACAGTGGTTGCTAATAGCCTCAAACATCTCTAATAGTACAAGTTAACAGTAATTGTATCTCTGTCTATGCCTAAAGGGAAACCTCGTATAATCTGGAAATCTGACTTTTGAGATTCTAATTCGCATCAAAGTCTGCAGTATTTCATATCATATATTTTTTCAAAGGACTGAGAATATTTTGCTTATTAGCGATCAATTCTTTGTCCTTTGGTGAAAACCATTGTGTCAGTGATGTAAGGCTCCCATTGACAAGATTTTCACCAGGATGGTACTCTATACCAATAAATTTCAAGAAGCACTCACAAGAAACCAGTAGAGGGGATCCAATTTGGCAGGTTGAATCTTGGTCAGGTACATTGCAGATTTCAGGACAGATGGCAAACAAAACAGGTGAGTACAAGCCAAAGTCAAACACTGGAAATAAAGCTATGGGACATTAGTGAGTGTAATCATTTGCATGTGCACTGCAGTGCTAGCGAGGCTGCTCAAAAAAGGCCTTTGCCTCTGCATCCCAAGGTAAACCTACCTACCAGCTGCCTCCGCTTTCTGGTCCTTGTAGGCTAGACAGGAAAAACCCAAATGGAAGTCAAACACCCTCAAAGGAATAGCCCCATTGGCCATACACTTCAGCTACAATGGGCAACGTCACACTCAGGGCATACCAACTTCATCCTCAAACCCCTTGTCTGGACAGACCCTGCCCGACCAGGACACCTGTCAAGCCAAAGCCACCCCCCACAGGTACAGACATAGAAGATGGAATCTTGTCCGGTATAATTTAAAAATATGCTGTACACCAATCACTATACTCAGTACTATATAAGCCATATGCTATATGCCAAACTCTATACGCATAGCTCTAAAAGCAATACGCGTAACCAAAAATGTGTGCTACACATTGCAAAGCACTGCTTTACACAACTCTCCATCAGTGAACGTGTACTCATGTGTGTATATGAGAGCAAGTGTGTGTGTGATTGTGTGTGCAGATGTGAGCATGTTTATAAGCGTGTGTATGAGAAACAGCTTATGAGAGCATGTTTGAGCAACAGCATGTGAGAGGATGGTTGTACAATAGAGTGTGAGTGTGTTGTGGAATTCTTTGCCCAAGCATGTGGCAATGGCAGATACAATGGATACTTTTAAGAGAAGATTAGATGTATTTCTTTCAAGAGGGAACATGCAGGGTTATACTGTGTATTAGTAGATAAAACAGGAAGTTACAGTAAATGGACTAATACTCATTTTGGTGGCAGGAAGGCTTATATCATCCTCATTTTTCTGGAATATGAGGTAAAGGTTGAACTTGATGGACTTGTGCCTTGTTTCAACCTAATTTACTGTTCCTAAGTTATGATGTATGATTGTGGAGCAAACCAATGTCAAAAAGGTACACTCCAACTGAATTAAATTGTGATGGTTTTTTTTAAAGAATTTTTATTGAGGAGTAATGAAGATGCACCAGGTATATACATTATCCAATAATCATACATCAAATTATATCTTTGAGAATGCAATATAAGTGGTATACAATAGACGTATAATATTGAAAAAAAATAACAGGGAGACCAGGTTACAACAACACCTCCCCAGTTTAACAGAACCAATTATCCCCATACCTTTTAGATACACCCACCCAATTTACACACCTGCAGCCAGAGCACACACACACCCCACACATCAAGGATATTCTCCAAATCCCATCTCATCAATTTGTTAGCTGGAGTAGATGTCTAGCTATCAAGAGATTAAGTGTCCCATTTAAATTAATGGAAATGTGGGCCATTTACATTTGGCCTCAATGGAGCAAGTGGTTTACTTGAGAAATGCACCACTTTTTTTGCATCAGGCTTTTTGAACATCAATGTTTTGTACTGGAAAGTCATAACACTATAATGTGTTATGAGACTGTCCCATTCAGTTTGGCCCACTAGGTGGCAGCTCTGAGCACAACAAAGTCACTGCACTCTCTAAACCAGTGTTTTTCAGTCTTTTTTCACTCAAGGCACCCCTAACATGCAATCTGGAATTTACAGAGCACCCCTGGAATTTATAAGTAATTTCTCAAGGGTTTAATGAAAGGAACAATACATGAATATATAGTTATTATTAGGTCTCACAGTGAGCATAAAATATGGAGCGTATTGTCCATAATGGTTTCCATAAGTGGAAAATAAACTTTAACAATTTTGTTAAAATCATCATGAGAAAAGTGAGGCTCCATGAGCTGGTACACATGGCATACTAAAGTGCCACGGCACCCTGGTTGAGAACCACTGCACTAAATAGAATATAATTTCTAAATAGAATTCAATTTAATTTAACTTAATTTACTTTTTGTGGGCTTTATTTATATGAGGAGCACAGACTGTCAGCAACAGCCTACCATTTCAATCTGAAACATGATCCTGACCCTTTAAATTTCAGCTTTGTTGGTGATATTCACAGAGCTCACATTTAGGCCAGCAAATACCACCTCATTACTGAGAACCATTCACAAAGTTCTCAGTAGGAAGTGTGGAAGCGTTCTCTGTCAAACTGTGTGCTCTCCTCAGAGATGAAGCTCATGGGAGCAAACTGTCCCTGATGACATCACTGAGTGTACTTGTTCATTGAGATCCTCCTGATCCCAATGAGTTAAATTTAAAATTAAAGTGAAAAGAGCCTATCGGATTGATTTGCTTTGCTAGCAAGAGTTGCCAGCTGCTGCTGACAGCTGGATCTTGTATCCTGCACACATAAAGGAGAGTGATGTCATTGCAGACAGTGTTCCCATCTTTTTTTCATATAAACTTTTTATGCTAGCATACATTGAATATGATATGTACAATTCAATTAACAGTACAGTACATAATATAGCCCCTTAGATCTAACACAACAGAAGGTAGCACCATAGAAGGACAAAGTACCATGAAGGTAATAATAAATAAAACAGGTGTGGGGGAAGAAATGAGGGGGGCCGGAGGGGATGTGTCCAAAACCCATTGACCTATGGGTCTGAATACAGATCCAGGCCAAGAGTTGCCCAAGGATGCCAGATCTTATGTAACCTTTCAGTACTATCCTGTGACAGAGTACAGAGCCTTTTGAGTTGGATGAATGTGTCCAGTCAGGAAATTCTTGCTGTCCATATCAGGGTATTTTTCTGCGGAAAATGTAAATCTTATTACTATACAAAGACTGTTCAGCAGCTGCATTTGATGTTGTCCCAATATCAATGTGGAGCAACCCAAGAGTGCTGCCCATGGTGTAAGTGAGAATTGTGTGCCGCCCATAGTGTGAGTATGTAAGTAAACATACACGTGCATGTACAAACACACACATATTATATTGTTCCTTCACAGTCAATAAGCAGAATACAACAAAACAGATATTTGCATCAAACATACCACAACCAAACATACATCTATGTTCTACTATTCTACTCTACTATTCTACTCTGTAGTGACCCACATTAAACAACAGCTACTTCACTCTAGTGACCCAGGGCCGGATTTACGTCTCAGGAGCCTGTAGGCACAGAACTGTGAAGCGCCCCCCCCCCCCCGATTTGCCAACTCCACTGGACACCTCCACAATGCTCATCAGCCCCATATCGCCCCTCATCAGCTCCATATTGCCCCTCACCTTGCCCCCCCATCAGCTCCAACTTGCCCCCATCATCTCAAAATTGCCCCTCACTTTGCCCCATCATCTCAAAATTGCCCCTCACATTGCCCCCAACCCCATCAGCTCCAACTTTCCCCCCATCAGCTCCACATTGCCCCCACCATCTCCATATTGACCTCCATAGGCACCAACTTGCCCCCCATTAGCTCCACATTGCCCCCACCATGTCCATGTTGCCCTCACATTGCCCCCTTCGGCTCCAACTTGCCCTACCATCTCCATGTTGCCCTGACATGGTCCATTTCCTACCTCCCTGGTAGGAGATTTTTCATCTGTGCCTCCTTGGCACAGTCCTGTAGCTGATGGAGCTCCCTCTCGGTCTCCTATTCAGGAATGCAGAGCGCTGGGAGATGATGTCACCTACAGGACTGTGCCAAGGAGGCACAGACATGTCCTTCCGGGGAGGTAGGAAATAGGGAATGGGGGTGGGGGCAGTGCCGGCCCAAGGCATTGTGCTGCCTGGGTCCAAGGATGAAATGCCGCCCCCCCCCCCAAAACCATGCCCACCAAAACATACCGAGATCTTTATTTAGTGTAAATATCAGTTATGCTCTTACACTTGGTTGGTGTCTACAGACATATTGTAAATCAGAGCTCATATTCACAGCCCTGGAGACTTAAGCTCTGCCTATGGACACAAGACCCCAACATCATATTTTACTGGCTTATATAAGTCTTATCTCTCAAACCTTTATGGTTTTACAGATCTTCGCAAATAAAGTTTCCCCCTCACTGACGTCAGAGCTGTAGCTGACAGATTTGGAATCCGGTCCACAGACCGGCTGCGGCTCTTCAGCAGAGCTGAGATCGCAAGATATTAAAACAACTACTTCATTGAAATGGTCTACAAAATGTGCCTGGTTTGCAAGCAGTACATTTTTCTCTACTACGACTCAGGGAACCTGGAATGGGGCCGTCATCACCAGACAACCAGTGTGGAGTGGGCGTAAAATGTATTAAAGCTCCCCCATTGGTACTTTTGAAACAGTATTACAAGGGCAGGGTACTGAGAAGAGTCTCTGTAGAAAGGTGGAGGCTATGGTGGTTTGGGGAGCTGTCCGTAGTTCAGGTGCTAAATTCAGTGCTTTATCCATGGGGCAAGGTGCTAATTTGAACGCATGTCTGCAGTAGACAAATGGGTTGTAGGGACAGCATGGGATAACTAACCTTCTCTTTCTCCACAGTAATGTTTTTATGTCCTCAACAGTTTGCCCTAGAATTACTCCAGTTTGCTTTTGAATATAGCGACACCAGTCAATGCTGCAGCCCTCTTGAGAGGGAAAAGCTGAGTTTGCGGCTCTACACTAAATCTGAGTTTCACACACCTTCTCTACGAGATCCAAATACATCTGTCCCTCTCTCCTAGCCAGTTGTCCCTTTTTCCATAGAAATAAATCTCACATTAATGTTTGGGTAAATGTCATTACATGTGTTTATAAATTTGTCTGTGTAAATAAAACACTTTGGTCTCATTCTAAATAATTTGTATACATAAGGAGATTTCAATAAGTCATGAATTAACCTAAAAAGTCTCAGTAATGCTCCACCCACCGTCACCTCCGCAACACCTCTTAAGCAATGCATTGCAGACCTCCAGAGCATTAAAGGGGATAAAAGCCCAATAAATCGATGAGACATTGTATTTGGTCCTTCTGTTGCAGCTGTCATATCACTGCTCTATGTTTGTGTGTTGTGCCACTTTATTTTCTTACCTCATTTGTTCCCTGTGGTGCAGTGCTGTTATAGGGGATGTAACACTTCCTATTAAATCCCCAGACACCTTACTATGGTAAGAAAATCCTAATGGCCACTCTGAATTTTTCCTTGCTCCAAAAGATAACATTGTCAGCCAATCCTGGACGATATGTCCATGGAGCTGGACAAGACAGTTGCAAACACGACTAACTCTGCTCACTGCAAATGGTCAGATGGGTGTGCAACACATCATCCCACTGGTCCTTCCTCTAATACATCAGCCTTCTGGTCCTTAATGAATTACATAAGCTGATGCATGCGGCCTGGTGTTGTGTGAGTAAACACTCAGAAACTGTGAAGTCTGTCTCCATGAAAGTAACATCGAGGACTGGTTGAAAAGGTTATCCCTTTAAAAAGTGGTTATTTTTTTTTATTTTTTGATGAAGGCTCCCTTCACACACACAGTATGCAATTTTTGGGGCACACCTAAGATTTTATAGATCAATTGTGAAAAAAATAATGAAAGTTATGAATACAAAACAAATATATTTTGCATAATCATTTATATAAGCATATATTTTAACATTTTGAGTGCCAGACAATCCCTATCTGGTACTCAAATCACATTCACAATTTGGTCGCTCATTTTAAAAAGAAATAGCCACCCTTGGGTAGCTTCTGCAGCACACTAACATGCTGTTGCACCCTACTTTGGCCCTTTGAGTGCCAGAGGGGTATGCTCGGGGACTCAAAGCGTTAGACCCATCGCATTGAATAAAGGCATACAGACACAATACTTAAGGCCATGTCTGTAAGATTGTACAGTACATTACGTGGTGGCTTATTATAATAAGCTATTACTTCTCCTTTAAGCTTTCTCTTACAACTTCAGAATCAATGTGTTGCGCAAAGCTCCCCGGACTGTTTCAGTCAACGCAAAACTAACCTAGCAACGAAAGGTTCAACTTCCCAGCAATAGTCGCCTCATGGCTGCTGTCATCTCGCAGCTCAGCTTTCCCTCTTCCAGGCACTGGGTGTGTCAATGATACCTGCGGGCTTCTCACTGGCTGCTCGCTCCCTACCGAAGGCTAGGGTTGGTAGTGATTGTGAAGCCACCAAAGTATGCCCTGGGGCTGGGTTGAAGAGGAGAAAAGGTTCAGAGTCCGACGTTAAGACACTCGGGCAGGTGGGGAAACACTGACAGACCTGGCGGTGGAGCATTAAATAAACATGCCTTGGGGTGGCAAATTGCCGCCCCTGTCAAAGTGCCGCCTGGGTCCATGGACCCACCGGGACCCATGTAAGGGCCGGCCCTGGGTGGGGGGCAGCGCCAGCTGCAGCGAGGTGGCTACTTTTTTTTATAATAACAAAAAAAAAAAAAATCCCAATACCAGGCGCCCCTCGGTGGAGTGCGCCTGTAGGCAGGTGCCTACTTTGCCTAATGGCAAATCCGGCCCTGTAGTGACCCACATGACACAGAGTTAGTAATCTAATGACTCTGATGAAAAACCAGAGGTTGCAATCTAGTATGCCACACTGAGGAGAGAGATGCATGGAGGTGAGAGAAGAAGGCATGAGAGGAGAAATGAGGCATGAAAGAGAGAAAGTGGGTAAGAGGCATGGAGGGAAGGTGAAAGAAGCATAGATGGAAGGAGAAAGGAGGTATGGAAGGATAGACAGGAGGCATGGAGGAGGAGACAAGAGGCATGAATGGGGAGACAGGAAGCATGGAGGGGGGGACAGGAAGCGTTAAGGGGGAGTCAGGATGTACTGACGGGAAGACAAGAGGCATGGATGGGGAAACAGGAGGCATGGTCCCTTGAAACATAGAGGAGCAGAAGAGAGAAGGATGGAGATATGGAATAAGAAATTAAGGGATGGATAAGATGACAGGAGGAAGAACATAGAGGAATGGAGCAAGTAGTTGGAGGTAGGGAGGGATGGAAGAAGATGGAAGTAAGAGGGGCCACTGAGAGGCAAGGGTGACTGATGAGATGCAAGGAGAGCTAATGGGAAATTATAAAGCTTGTCCACAGGTAACTGTAGATTCCCCGCATACTCTGTCTGACCTTTCTCCCAGTCTAGTTCACCTGCCCTCTAGTAGCCACAGATTCCCCGCATACACGGTCTCATCCCCCAAACCTTGTTCCCCTTTCCCCTGGTAGCCGCAAATTCCTCACATACACTGTGTGACCCTACAAGCCCTGTTCTCCTGCACACTGATATCCAGAGATCCCCATATACACTGTCTGACTCTGTGTTCCCCTGCCTGATGGTAGCCACAAATTCCCCACATACAGTGTCAGACACCCTTAGCCTTGTTCCCCTGCCTACTTGTAGCCACAGGTCTGTAGACATTGTCTGCCACCCCCCATCCTTTTCCCCTTGCTAGAGAGGTCACCAATTTATTGCAAAGCAAAGGGATTTAAAAAAAATGTACATTTATGTTTTAGGCATAGTATCTTTTCTGTTCCAGGCCACAGTGGGAGGGACTAGGGGTGGAGTCAGTTGAGGGATGTTTGGTGTGGCCATGGGTTGGGCTAAGGTAGCCTTGAGTGTCTTTCCTAGGGGCACCTGAGATTTAAATAGAGTCATGTTTCTTTCCCACTACCCACTGCAATAAAGAAACAGGGAAGGAAGAAACAGCAAAAACAACTAGCAGTTTTGCCAGTACATATCATAAGAAAACTAAGAGACTGAGAATATAAGAAACAAATATTAGCCAATTCATTCTTCAATTCTTCAAGGGCCAAATTGCTCAGTGAGTAACAGACAGATAATTCAGCAATTTCCATCCAACAGCTTCAGCCTCTTGGATCCTGTATCATGGGAATGAGTGCAAGTGCATACTTAAAATGTAAAAAAAAAATATGTTGTAGGGTTTATCCCCCTGAGTAAAACAAGGGCACTCCCACTGCTGAAAGGTGTTTTATTCAAAAGTTATTACAGCTCAAAGTTGATTTTTTTAGGTGCAATATCACAGTGACCTGAAATTGTACAGTGGAGCTGTTGCTACACCATTCTATGGACAGTTTTGGTCCCGGGACCATAAATCTCCATAGGATGGTGTAGCAACAGCACAGTTGCACTGCTGTTGAATAAAAATATGGAAAATTAAAGGAGCAGTAAACTTTTTTATTACAAAGACATGTATGTTATAGAGCTTTTCCTGCTGATTAAATCAAGGGCACTCTAACTGCTGTCAGATGTTTTACTCAACATTTATAATGGTTCAGATAATCAGGAAGTGAATTTACTGTGTTTACTTCCTGGAAGTTCTAACTGACAGGAAGTGGCAGGCAGTTTCTATCACATTCTATGGAGAACGGTAAGTCACTGACTTTCCTCTCCATTAGAATAATTAGAATTTGACCACTAGTGGGCATTGCTAATATAAAAAAAAACATGGGTTTAAACTGTAATAAGTCTGAAAATATGCATCTCTCAGCAGTGGGAATACCCTTATCTTACCAAACAGGAAAAACCCTACAATATATATTTTTTCATAAAAATGTTTACTGCTTCTTTAAAGACTACATATTTTAAAATTATCTTAAAGATAATTAAGTCTAATTTATTTTGTTACCCTTTCCCAGTAACAGTGTGACTCATCATGGAGTAGAACACACACAGGGATCATGCTTACTGGCAGGGCTGTTTCTAAGAAATGTGGCTTCCAGTGCAGAACTATAAAATGTGTCGCCTCCACTCAAATTTTTTCAAAATATTTTACCATAAAGAAGCTTTTGTACAAACCGCACACATTATCACCCATACACACAGTGTTTCCACACAGACAAAACACACTCACACCCACATCAACAATCTTGCTCTATAGTGGCCCCTTACACACACACACACACACACACACACACACACACACACACACACACACACACATATACAAGCACACAGTGAAGCTAATGTACTAAGAAAAGTTGTCCAATTTTGGGGCAAAATAACGTCATCATAGGGGAAAAATGAACATTCCCAGTTAACTACATGGGGCATCTAACCTCTTCAATACTAGACATCTTTCCAGTGCATCCCATGGTGCAGTTGGTTTGCTCCAGAATTGCGCTACTTTTCTTAGTACATCAGTCTCAGTGACCTGCAGCAGTAAAATCATAGTTACACACAGACACATATACTTAAAGGGATAGTAATGTTTCATAATAAAAACAGCTCTAATTAATCATCATAGTATTTGGACTTTGGAGAGTGTTATATCAATTCTGTCAGAGTTGTAGTTCAGGAGTAATTCAATGGCAAAGTGTCCCCCTCCCGCCCCTTTTACTGATGTAACACTGCTCAGCCAGGGCAGAAGGAGGTGCCCCCGTAGACTGCAGAGACGGACAATCTTCAATTAAGATAAGGGAAAAACCCTGAAAGGCTTGTCAAGGGGGGTAGGGCTTTCATTGTTCTCATATAAACAAGATTGTACCCTGCTGTTATCTGTCTGGTCTTACAACCAGATTCACATCTGAGAAGAGATGGCTTACACTAGGTAAAAGGGGCAGGAGGGGGAACTTTGCTTGTGAATATCTCTTAAACCATAAAGGTTTGAGAGATAAGACTTATATTGTTCTTCATGTTTTTTTAATGCCTACAAAATAAAATAAAGTTAAAACGAAGTATTACTATCCCTTTAAACACATGTGCACACATTTTCATCCACAGTTGCCCCCTACTCATATCGCATGCAGCCAACCACTGTGCACCCAACATACACAATTCTTCCACACTCCCGGCACACAACAGGGATGTGTATAACATCTCCCACACCAAAACTGAAAACAACTGACACAGAGCTTATCAAAACCCCAATAGTGACCCAGATACCTCCCCAAACCTGAAAGATGATAGAAAAAACTCCCACCCAGCCAAAATGGTAATAGCCCATGACAGTAGTGCAGTATATTGGACAAGCAAGACAAAAACAATTACATTTGTGTAGTAGGGTATTACATGGGACCATTGGGAAAATATACAATTACATTATTGAATTTCATTAAACAACAGGACACTATACCTTTGCACCAGACCAGCAGAGTATTGCATGATACATGCAGGGTACTACACAAGTACTGTAATCTTGCATTGGATTGATAATTTTGTGTAACTGTGCTGGCCATTACATGGGACCAGAAAAAGCAATACACAATTTCATGAGACCAGCAGAGCATTGCATGAGACCAGCCTAACAATACTGTAATAATATACTGCCCAACTTGCCATACAAGTATCATGTAATTGTATATTGTCCTCCTGGTCTTATGTAATACCATTGCATGAGACTAGCAAAATAGTACATGTTGTCAAGGGCAATACACAGTTACATGAGACTAGCAAGATAAAATGCCATTACGAGACTTACTGAGTATTAAATAAGATCAGTAGGGCAGGTCACCAAATATAAGACTAGAAGAACAATATAGCAATACATTAAAACAATGGAGTATTGCATGGACAAGCAAGGCAAAACTGAACATAAGTGCAGTTTGTGTTTTGTCCAGGAGTATTAAATGGGGCCAGCAGGGAAATACCACAGTACATAGGACTAGCAGGGTAATATCTCAATTCATGTGACTAGCAGAGCTAAACACCATTACCAGAGACAAGAATCAAGTTATCTAAGTGTTACAGTGAAATTAACCTCTTTGCTGTCAGAGGAAATATGTATATAACTTTGGCTTCTGGCAGCAAACGAGTTAAAATCAGTTATTTTATGTTATTGCTACTGTATCTTCATATCACTGGGTTTTCCATCTGGACAGCTGCCAATCAGAATGTTTGGAGCAGGATGCAGTGTTATGTGTAGATCTACAACTATGGGTATGTTTTTCAATTCCAAGTTGAATGCACAGGCTGTGTGGCCCCGCACACATGATTTGGTGCAGCATTGACTCTCATCCACACCATTCAACTCAGCAGAGGGCTTTCCTCTGAAGAGCCATATCTTCAGACATTATCTTTTATGCAGATCTGACAAATCTTTCTGTGTTTCCCTCAGATGGAACTGATTCCCATAGTACAAAAGAATGTCTTCTGGCAGAAAGGGTTAGCTCTAAAAGCCTGAAAATCTAAAGAGAGAAACCTAAGAAGCCAGCATCAGTGTCCACGTGCCAGAAAAAAATTACATAAAAGAACCATTTATGGTAGGTTAGCACTTGCTTATATTTTTGAGGCTGGTGAGGTATTAGAACCACCTTACTGCACCAAGCTGGGGAGAATGATGGGATGTCCACCAAGAGGGAACCCACTCCTGGATCTTTTGAGTGTTCCAACTACAGTCTCTGACTGGTGGGAAGCCCTCCCCCTCAGGAGTGCACCTCTGCATCATTGTATAGAAATGGCGTCTTTAACAGAGGGTGACGACTTCTGGATATGGACCCAATAGGCCACAATGGCCTTGATTGTGAATGTGGTCAAAGCTTCAAGAAGATCCCCTCCCATAGCCTAAAACTAAAGGATGACAAAGGGACATAATACTCCCCTGGAATGCCTATTGCATAAGGGTGTTATATGTGTCAGAGCTTACCATTCTAGGCACTGCACAAAACAAAAAAATAGTGAGGTAGACCCTAAATACCACATACTGACCTGAGTAGGACAGGAAAACACTGAGAATGGATAGATGAAAGGTCTTTTTTAAAGTTTTTGCCTTTCCTACCTAGAAAATGGAATGCTCACAGATATGCTTTTAGGATACCTGAACGAGATAATATAGTAGTCTCCCTACCTGTCGATATCTGCTAACCATGAGCAGAGTATGCCAGCTTGTTAATACTGATACGGTACAGACATTTTCAATCAATATTTTTGTGAAATATATAACACTTTTTGAGCCTTTTTGCCTTATCTCCCTTATGGTTTTCTGCTGTAAACCCTTAAGATTTACAGTCCAGTACTTTTCTGGTAGGTCTATACTTTGTGGAATGACAAGCAATATTTTAACTGTGCTGTGGATGGTTTGTGTGTTATTGTCTTGTCTGTAAAATCTTTAGCATTTATATGGTTAACAAATCTGTTTTGGATTTGTAAGTCAGTACGGTAGTCAGGTGACTAACGTGCTGTGTATATGGCAAATGAAGTGTTAATACTGAAGTATTTTGTTTTTGAGGCTATTGGTACAAATTAAAGTTAGTAGGAATAGACGGGTGCTGTTTCTCTCCTCACTGTACCTTATAAGGAAGAAGCCATCCCCATCCTGTTTTAATAAACATATAAGGAATGTTATACCAGTCAGATCTGTACAGTTCAATGTGGATGAGGGGGAGTGCTATTGCTAAAGAGGAAAGGAATTTGTTAATCCTTATTTCAGGTAACTGGAGCTATACTCTCATGTAAGGAAGCACAGGCAGAGTTTTATTTTTCATCTAAAGCTAATGTTTCACTTTATCCAGGAAACTGATGTCATATATAATGAACACTTTGTCCATTTTTACTAAGTATTTGCTTCTATTTGTATTGCCAACAGCTCTTAGGTGTACATAGGCTTCCATATATTTAGAGAGAGAGAGATAAATCATCTGGACACCAAAATTAGTATAATTGGGTAGTTGACGATTGCAGAAAAATAACTAATTTAACCGTTTGAGTGCCAGAAGACAGATTATGCAACATGTGTTGCTTGCCCCTATGGTATGCTAACAGTTAAAGCCTGGAGATAACACACTTCCAAATAAACTCCTAACTCCCAATACAGCCTCTGCACTCACACAAACATACACAAAAAGTTGTACTACTTCGGAGTATATCAGTCTCTGTGAGGGGACGGTATTAAGAAGTCAGTGTAGTCATTTTGGAGCAAACCAACTGCGTCATAAGAGGCGAATTAAAAATTCCACAAAGCACCACTGATTTAAATAGGGCTTTTAACTCCTTGAATGCTAGAAAAGTCTCCAAAGCATTGCATTGGAGACCTCTCTATCATTCCTGGGGTTAGAACCTAAATTTCATAAATGAAGAATTTTATTTGTCCAACAGGGTACAGTTGGTTTGCCCTAAAATGTTCCAGATCTTCTCAGTGCATCAAATTTGCCTCTGCTGGGAGGAAATCGACCCTAGTGAGAGGCCTTTATACTTTCCCAATTACTAAAGCACTTAAATGTACAGAACTACTAATTAGGGAGGTGGAAGGGGATAAAATCTCCTGAAATGGAGAAATAAGACACCTGGGGGGTTATACACTAAGGTTTGAGGAATGTACTATTAATACTATTATTAAATCAATTGTATATGTCATGTCTGCCTAATTATTATGTTCAAATCTAATTTCATAACACATTCTACTGAGGAAGTAAGGAAGCAAAGAGATTGCTCTCAGACTACAAGTAGGATTGCCACCTTTTCCTCAAAAAAATACAGGCCATAGTTGTGGGTCGGTGAGGTAGGAGCCACAAAAGGGCGGAGCCGCAAAAGGGAGGAGCCACAAAAGGGGCAGAACCACTCAATGTTGCATTACCCTACAAAATTGAGCTTCAGGCTCCTCATTACAGGTACCAGGTGCCAGGAGCTCAGTTCTCATAAAGCATTGTGGATATCCTGAAGCACAGTAGTAGCCCAAACAGTTTTTTGAAGCATACCTATTCATTATTTCTTAAAGGGATAGTAATACTTCGTTTTAACTTTATTTTATTTTGTAGGCATTAAAAAAACATGAATAATGATATAAGTCTTATCTCCCAAACCTTTATGATTTAAGAGATATTCACAAGCAAAGTGTCCCCCTCCCGCCCCTTTTACTGATGTAACACTTTTCAGCCAGGGCAGAAGGGAGCTGCCCAGGTAGACTGCAGAGAGGGACAATCTTCAAATAAGATAACGGAAAAACCTGAAAAGCTTGTCAAGGGGGGCAGGGATTTCATTGTTTTCAAAGGAATAAGAGTGTCCCCTTCTGTTATCTGTCCAGTCTATGGACTGCATTCCACATCTGAGAAGTGATTGTTTACAGTAGGTAAAAGGGGCGGGAGGGGGAAACTTTGCTTGTGAATATCTCATAAACCATAAAGGTTTGAGAGATAAGACTTATATCATTCTTCATGTTTTTTTAATGCCTACAAAATAAAATAAAGTTAAAACGAAGTATTACTATCCCTTTAAGGTCTAGAAATAAAATAGACACTCATAGATGGATAACCTGCTTGTATACACTTCGAGTATACAAAAGTATCACTGCAGCAATTATTTAATTAGAACTGCAAACATCATTCCACCTATTACACGACACACCTCCACAATCTCACTGATACACCAAGAACTCGTGCAATTCTGGTGGAAACCAGCTGCACCATAGGGTGTCAAATACATCCCCACAATCCCCAATGTTCCTTACTCAGTTCAATGATTAAGGCCTTCAAAGCATGACTAGCATTCAAGACCAGTTTAAATCAATAAACATAAATATTTTTCTTCCTATGGTGCAGTTGGTTTGTCCCAAAATTTCTGTTCTTAATACATCAGCCTCAGTAACTTGTATCATTGGACCATCATATCTTACAGGTATAATGAGGGTCAGCCTTTTGTGCTTGGTATCACTTGCAGAACAAGATAAAAGGAGACCACACTCATTAGTATGGCAAGAGAACAATCTGAATGTGACTCGTTTACCATAACTTACTATGAACACCTCTCTTATTTTCTTCTTTATACTCTATATATGCATGATCGCTGACTTGGAAATAAGGGCTGATATAGATGAAGCTCAGTAAGTGTAGTATTGCAACTCCTGCCTCATACTGGGTAATAGGAACAGCTCCTTAGTACAGCAACCTCACAGAACACTCCGTACAGCAGCACAGTGCGCAGACTCATGGATTACTTTCCTACTGACACAATGCGCAGGCTTACATCTCAGTGCACTACAGGTACAGTGCGCGTAGGCTTACATCTCAATGTGCTCCAGCTACAGTGACATATTCGAATGTCAGTGCTCTCTAGGTAAAGTGAACAGAATAGCGACACAATAGCGCTCTTTCTGTGGATGTAGTGAAGTTTAAACCTGGTTAGAGTACTAATGCTCTGTTGTACTTGTGATTTTCATCAGGATCACATGTGAATGTCATGCTTCAAGACTTGCTGGTATAGTATTTATATCGGCTCCAGTGCGCCAATTACCGGCTGTGCCGGTAAAATGCAGACCGAGTGGCAACCTTAACTACAAGATTGTCGTACTGCTGGTGATATGTGAGAGAGTGTCCCTTCCACACTGCCCTTAGTTTGACAGCCCTCCATGCTTCTGATTAGTGTTGAGCGAGCATGCTCGGCCGAAGCTCGGTTCGGCTCGAGCATCGCTCTGCTCGGCACATGGCGGTACTCGTACGAGTACCGCATGTGCTCGCCCGCCATGTTCGGGTCTCCTCCCCGCACGTTTTGCGGCTGCTGCGCAGCCAATAAACGTGCAGGGAGGCTCTGACATCAGTGTAATGCCAGCAGCCATGTTGGCTGCTGGCATTACACTGATTGGCTGGCCAGAACCCGTGATCGGGTGCTGTATAGCACCTGACCAGCGAGTTCGGCTCAGTCTTAGCCAGGGAGAGATGAGGATAGGAAGGGAAAGTCAGTGTAGGGAGAAGAAAAGCAATTGTGAAAAAAAAAAAAGACCCAAAAGTCCTTTTTAGGACTACTGTGTGTGGGGGCAGCAGTTTATTTTGTGTGGGGGGGCAGAGAAAAAAAAAAAAAAACTTCATATATTCTGTTTAGTGTGCAAAGTTGCAGATTAGAGCACATTCTGTTTAGTGTGCAAAGTTGCAGATTAGAGCACATTCTGTTCAGTGTGCAAAGTTGCAGATTAGCAGCACATTCTTTTTAGTGTGCAAAGTTGCAGATTAGAGCACATTCTGTTTAGTGTGCAAAGTTGCAGATTAGCAGCACATTCTGTTTACTGTGCAAAGTTTCAGAATAGGAAAACATTCTGTTAAGTCTTCAAACTGTAAAATATCAAAGTCACATATTCCATTCACTGTGCGTAGCCGCAGTTAAGAAGCAAATTCTGTTTACTGTGCAAAGTTTCAGAATAGGAAAACATTCTGTTAAGTCTTCAAACTGTAAAATATCAAAGTCACATATTCCATTCACTGTGCGTAGCCGCAGTTAAGAAGCACATTCTGTTTACTGTGCAAAGTTTCAGAATAGGAAAACATTCTGTTAAGTCTTCAAACTGTAAAATATCAAAGTCACATATTCCATTCACTGTGCGTCGCCGCAGTTAAGAAGCAAATTCTGTTTACTGTGCAAAGTTTCACAATAGGAAAACATTCTGTTAAGTCTTCAAACTGTAAAATATCAAAGTCACATATTCCATTCACTGTGCGTCGCCGCAGTTAAGAAGCAAATTCTGTTTACTGTGCAAAGTTTCAGAATAGGAAAACATTCTGTTAAGTCTTCAAACTGTAAAATATCAAAGTCACATATTCCATTCACTGTGCGTAGCCGCAGTTAAGAAGCAAATTCTGTTTACTGTGCAAAGTTTCAGAATAGGAAAACATTCTGTTAAGTCTTCAAACTGTAAAATATCAAAGTCACATATTCCATTCACTGTGCGTAGCCGCAGTTAAGAAGCAAATTCTGTTTACTGTGCAAAGTTTCTGAATAGGAAAACATTCTGTTAAGTCTTCAAACTGTAAAATATCAAAGTCACATATTCCATTCACTGTGCGTAGCCGCAGTTAAGAAGCAAATTCTGTTTACTGTGCAAAGTTTCAGAATAGGAAAACATTCTGTTAAGTCTTCAAACTGTAAAATATCAAAGTCACATATTCCATTCACTGTGCGTAGCCGCAGTTAAGAAGCAAATTCTGTTTACTGTGCAAAGTTTCAGAATAGGAAAACATTCTGTTAAGTCTTCAAACTGTTAAATATCAAAGTCACATATTCCATTCACTGTGCGTCGCCGCAGTTAAGAAGCACATTCTGTTTACTGTGCAAAGTTGCAGAATAGGAAAACATTCTGTTAAGTCTTCAAACTGTAAAATATCAAAGTCACATATTCCATTCACTGTGCGTCGCCGCAGTTAAGAAGCACATTCTGTTTACTGTGCAAAGTTGCAGAATAGGAAAACATTCTGTTAAGTCTTCAAACTGTAAAATATCAAAGTCACATATTCCATTCACTGTGCGTAGCCGCAGTTAAGAAGCAAATTCTGTTTACTGTGCAAAGTTTCAGAGTAGGAAAACATTCTGTTAAGTCTTCAAACTGTAAAATATCAAAGTCACATATTCCATTCACTGTGCGTAGCCGCAGTTAAGAAGCAAATTCTGTTTACTGTGCAAAGTTTCAGAATAGGAAAACATTCTGTTAAGTCTTCAAACTGTAAAATATCAAAGTCACATATTCCATTCACTGTGCGTAGCCGCAGTTAAGAAGCAAATTCTGTTTACTGTGCAAAGTTTCAGAATAGGAAAACATTCTGTTAAGTCTTCAAACTGTAAAATATCAAAGTCACATATTCCATTCACTGTGCGTAGCCGCAGTTAAGAAGCAAATTCTGTTTACTGTGCAAAGTTTCAGAATAGGAAAACATTCTGTTAAGTCTTCAAACTGTAAAATATCAAAGTCACATATTCCATTCACTGTGCGTAGCCGCAGTTAAGAAGCAAATTCTGTTTACTGTGCAAAGTTGCAGAATAGGAAAACATTCTGTTAAGTCTTCAAACTGTAAAATATCAAAGTCACATATTCCATTCACTGTGCGTAGCCGCAGTTAAGAAGCAAATTCTGTTTACTGTGCAAAGTTGCAGAATAGGAAAACATTCTGTTAAGTCTTCAAACTGTAAAATATCAAAGTCACATATTCCATTCACTGTGCGTAGCCGCAGTTAAGAAGCACATTCTGTTTACTGTGCAAAGTTGCAGATTTGCAGCACATATTCCGTGTAATATGAAGAAGGCGGGTAAAAAGGGACGGGGAAGTGGACGTGATCCTGATAGTTCAGGGCGCGGGTCAGGACACGTAGAAACTGCGCCTGGTGCCAGAGCACAAGACAGAAAGACATCCACCATACCTAGCTTCATGTCTCATTTTACAGGGCGTCGCAGGACATCACTCTCGAGGTCCGACCACTGCGAACAGGTGGTCGGTTGGATGTCAGCTGATACTGCTTCCAGTCGGTTAAGCACCACCCTGTCTTCCACCAAGTCCACTCTCAGTAGCCAAGAGTCTGGTCAACATAATCCTCACTCTGATCATCCTTCCTCCCACCATAGAGGATCTGGTCAAAGAAGTGATCCCACACTGGGATATAGTGAGGAGCTCTTCTCATCACCAATCCTTAATTTGAACCTCTCTCCAAGCACGCTTGCAGAGGAACATGACATCTTGTGCCCTGATTCACAACCTCTAGAGGGTACCCAATCACAAGAAGATGACAGAGGTGAACGGCATTTAAGGTCAAAGGAAGTGGATGATGATGATGATGAGACACAGTTGCCATTAAATCAACCACTATTACTGTCTCAAGACCTTGATGAGGAGGATGATATACAGTTGTCAATGACTGAGTATGTGGTGGGATCAAGACATGAGGAGGATGATCAGAGTGAGGAAGTGGAGGAGGACTTGGTGGACGATGAGGTGACTGACCCCACCTGGGAAGGTGTAGAGCCGAGCGATGACAGCAGTCCTGAGGGTGAGCCATCTGCAGCACCGCAACAGGCTGGAAGAGGCAGTGGTGTGGCTACAGAAAGAAGGCGGACCGCACCAAACCGGCCCGCAAATGTTCCACGGAGCACCCCCTTGCGTAAATCTCCCTTGCCAAGGGGTAGGTGTTCCGCGGTATGGCGTTTTTTTAAGGAAAGTGCGGACGACAAAAGAATTGTAGTTTGCAACCTGTGCCACACCAGAATGAGCCGAGGCATGAACACTAGAAACCTCACCACCACCAGCATGATCCGACACATGGCATCCAAGCACCATAATAAGTGGGAGGAACGCCTGGATCGCCCATCTGTGTCTGCAGGCCACACCACTGCCTCCTCTTCCCCTGTTTTCGGTGCCGGCCAATCGCCTGTCGAAGGCGCAGGCCCGCATACCTCCCGCCCTGCACCTGTACCATCTGAAGCACCATCAGCTACCACATCCACTTCCCTGTCACAGCACAGCATCCAAATGTCGTTACCCCAGGCATTTGAGCGCAAGCGAAAATACCCAGCCACCCACCCACAGGCCATAGCACTAACCTCACACCTTTCCAAATTACTGGCCATCGAAATGCTGCCATTTAGGCTTGTGGAGACTGAGTCCTTCCGCAGCCTGATGGCAGCAGCTGTCCCTCGGTACGCGGTCCCCAGCCGCCACTACTTTTCCCGGTGTGCCATCCCCGCATTACACCACCATGTGTCCCGTAACATCACCCGTGCCCTGACCAACGCAGTTACTGGGAAGGTCCACTTAACGACTGACACATGGACAAGTGCTTGTGGCCAGGGACGCTACATTTCCCTGACGGCACACTGGGTGAATGTCGTGGAGGCTGAGAGCGACTCGGACCCTGGGATGGCACAGGTGCTACCCACGCCGAGGATTGCGGGCCCTACCTCCATCAGGGTTTCCGCCAGCACCTACGTTATTGGCTCCTCCTCCTCCGTTTCCACCTCCGAATTCTCTGCGCGCAGCGCCACTCACCCATCAGCCGGTAGCTGGAAGCAGTGTAGCACTGCAGTGGGGAAGCGTCAACAGGCCGTGCTGAAGCTGATCTGCCTTGGGGACAAACAGCACACGGCCTCAGAGCTGTTGCAGGAGATTAGTCACCAGACCGAGCAGTGGCTCTCGCCACTCAACCTGCAACCAGGCATGGTTGTGTGTGATAATGGGCGTAACTTGGTGGCGGCTTTGGAGCTCGGCAAGCACACACACGTACCATGCCTAGCGCATGTATTTAATTTAGTGGTTCAGCGATTTCTAAAAACCTACCCCAATTTGCATGATCTCTTGACCAAGGTGCGCCGCGTGTGTGCACATTTCCGTAAGTCATCTACAGCTTCAGCCGGCCTGTTGAAGCTGCAGCAGCGCTTACAGTTGCCAGCTCACCGGCTGCTGTGTGACGTGAGCACGCGCTGGAACTCCACCTTCCACATGTTGGCCCGGCTTTGTGAGCAGCAGAGGGCAGTAGTGGAGTACCAGCTGTTACACGGTCGTCGCCTCTCCGTTCAACTTCCTCTAATCAGAAGTGAGGAGTGGGAATGGATGTCAGACCTCTGTGAGGTTTTACGCAATTTTGAGGAATCGACACAGATGGTGAGCGGCGATAACGCTATTATCAGTGTAACCATCCCACTTCTGTGTCTACTGAAACGCTCGCTGCTCACAATTAAAACCGACGCTTTGCATGTGGAAGAGGTGGAAATGGGGGAGGAAGAGCTTACACAAGGTGATAGCCAGAGCACCCTCACTTCGTCTTCTCAGCGACAATTGGAGGAGGCGGAGGAGGAGGAGGAGGAAGACACGGTTGCCTCCGCTACAGAGGGTAGCCATGGAACTTTCGTTCCATCTCTTCAGCGTGGGTGGGCAGAAGAGGAGGAAGAGGATGAGGAGATTGAGAGTCATCCTCCTGGTGAGGACAGCGAAATCTTGCCTGTTGGTACTCTGGCACACATGGCTGACTTTATGTTAGGCTGCCTTTCCCGTGACCCACGCGTTATACGCATTTTAGACAACACGGATTACTGGGTGTTCACCCTTCTGGACCCCCGCTACAAAGAGAATTTCTCATCTCTCATTCCTCCGGTGGAGAGGACAAGCAAAATGGTGCAATACCAGAAGGTTCTTGTTGAAAAATTGCTCCAAAATTTTCCATCTGACAACGCTGGCGGCAGAGTACGTGCTACCTTGGCCAACAGAGAAGGGGAGAAAAGGGGAGCACACAGCAGTTCCGACAAAGGCAGGGCAACACTCTCCAAGGCGTGGGACACCTTCATGACACCCCGCCAGCACCCTCACCCTGATGCGCAGCCTAGTGTCACAAGGAGGGAAAAGTTTTGGAAGATGGTGAAGGAGTACGTAGCAGACCGTGTCAGCGTCCTCAATGATCCCTCTGTGCCTTACAACTACTGGGTGTCCAAGCTGGACACGTGGTATGAACTGGCACTCTACGCCTTGGAGGTGCTGGCCTGCCCTGCCGCCAGCGTTCTGTCTGAGCGGGTATTTAGTGCTGCTGGTGGCATCATAACAGATAAGCGTATCCGCCTTTCCACCGACAATGCTGATAGGTTGACACTTATAAAAATGAACAAGGCCTGGATTTCCCCTGACTTCTCCACTCCACTGGAGGAAAGCCCCGGAGGAACATAAAGTGACTTTATATATGTTATTTACAATGATGGGAATACTCTGTATTCCCATTCACCCCTTCCACCCAAAAAACGGGTATATGGTTGACTCTTAATCTTCTCATCCTCCTCCTCCTCTTCCATATGCCCTGTGATATCATTTTTATATAGGGCCAGCTCACCAGCGGGCCTTCTCATATAATGTTTTATTGGGTCAGCTCTCTAGCGGGCCCTCTCATATAATGTTTTATAGCGTCAGCTCACTAGCGGGCCTTCGCATATAATGTTTAGGATGGTCAGCTCCGCAGCAGACCCTCACCCATAATGTTTTGGATGGTCGGCTCAGCGCACGTTTCCCTCTTAATCATGGCCCCAGTTCAGAAAAATCGAGGAAATTTTTGGGAGACTTTGCCTTTGCGCACGTTTCCCTCTTAATCATGGCCTCAGTTCAGAAAAATCGAGGAAATTTTTGGGAGAATTTTTTTGCGCACGTTTCCCTCTTAATCATGGCCTCAGTTCAGAAAAATCAAGGAAATTTTTGGGAGAATTTGCCGTTGCGCACGTTTCCCTCTTAATCATGGCCTCAGTTCAGAAAAATCAAGGAAATTTTTGGGAGAATTTTCCTCTGCGCACGTTTCCCTCTTAATCATGGCCTCAGTTCAGAAAAATCGAGGACATTTTTGGGAGAATTTGCAGATGATATACAAGTAAATATACAGCAAATACTGTTTGGTAACAATTTTTCGCCTAAAGTCGTTTTTATCTGCCTTTTTGTGTGTTTTACGGTCAGTCTGTAAAAATGGCGTACTATGGGCGAAAGATCGTTCCCAGCAGCGATGTTGGAGTCCAAGATGCATCCAGACATCCTCCCTATGCTGTCCCTGAACCATTTCTGTGGTGTTTCCATCATTTTCTGCCCTTTTCCTATGGACCAGGCACCCTCCCCTCATCAGAGCAGGGGGTGCCTGGTGTAATGCTCGAGTCCTCCCATTGACTTCAATGGGGCTCGGGTGCTCGGCCGAGCACTCGAGCCTCCGGGGGTGCTCGGTCAGAGCACCCGAACACCCGAGCATTGGGGTGCTCGCTCATCACTACTTCTGATTGAAGGAGAACCCAATTTTGCCTCAGGTAGATGAAGATGAGACTGTGAACTCTGACAGCAGAAGCTGCTATCAGAGTTTAGTTCATGTGGTGAAGTGCCACATTAACATATAAACAACCCCCCATTCCTTGAAGATTGTTTATATATACGATGATGCACCTGATAATTTTCAGAACAGACACAGAACACAGTGAGAGAGAGAAAGATTATTTCTCTGCAAAACTAATGGTATGTAATACTTTCTTATTGCAAGCTTATATATTATTTACTTATAATCTTCTATTACTGGATTTATTAATGATATTTACTAATCATACTTTTTTATTTCTGTATAATTAATGTTATATGCATAATAAATATAAATACCTGTTTAAGTATATTTGAAACACTCACCCCTTTCTTTATTGTAATCGCAATATTCTAAGGAATTGTGAGGCCATTCTACATATATTAGTATGGGCCTTATATATAAAATGGTCTTATGTATGGGACTTATTTATAAAATGTTTTTTTATGTAGGGACTTAATGTATGAAAAGTATCTTTAGTATGGGCCTTATTTATAAAATGGATCTTATGTATAGGATTATAAATTGGATGTTATGTATGGGCCTTATGTATAAATGGATCTTATGTATGCAGGGCCGGTGCAAGGATTTTTGTATACACAGGCGAAGGTGCATTTTGATACCCCCCCCCCCTGACCTTGCGACAATCCCCTGCCACCGCCCACATATTTACCTCCACACTCTCCCCACCTCCACATTGCCCCTTCCACAATGCTCCCTTCATCTCCACAATGCCCCTTCCACAATGCTCCCTTCATCTCCACAATGCCCCTTCCACAATGCTCCCTTCATCTCCACAATGCTCCCTTCATCTCCACAATGCCCCTTCCACATTTCCCCCTCAACTCCATAATTCCCCTTCCACAATGCCCCCTCAACTCCATAATTCCCCTTCCACAATGCCCCCTCATCTCCATAATTCCCCTTCCACAATGCCCCCTCAACTCCATAATTCCCCTTCCACAATTCCCCTTCATCTCCATAATTCCCCTTCCACAATGCGTCTTCATCTCCATAATTCCCCTTCCACAATGCATCTTCATCTCCATAATTCCCCTTCATCTCCCTACCTTGAGTCCCTGGTGGTCTAGCGGCGTGCCACTGCTTAGAGCTCTGTTCCTCCTTCGGCACAGAGCTGAGGCTCCCGCGCGCTGCTCTCAGTAATGCAGAGCGCTGGGAGATGATGTCATCTCTCAGCGCTCTGTATTACTACAGAGCCTGGGTCTCTCTGCAGTGGGTAACATAGACGCTACGAGGGAGCGCTGATTTACACTACCAAGTGCTCCCTCGCGGCGTCTATGTGACACACCGCAGGAGAAAAAAAACAAAACACAACTTCCCTCTTTTCGGTGCCCCTCCATTGCGGCGCCCTAAGGCAGCTGCCTGTTCTGCCTTAATGGCAGCGCCGGCCCTGTATGTATGGGCCTAATGTATAAAATGCATCTTTAGTATGGGCCTTATTTATAAAATGAAACTTATGCATGGGCCTAATATAATAAAATGGATCTTATGTATGGACCTAACATAAAATTGATGTTATGTATGGGCCTTATGTATAAAATTGATTTTATGCATGGATGTAAAGGATAAAATGGATTTTAAGTATGCATATGGATCTTATTTATGGCCCTTAGTTATAAAATGGACCTTATGTATAAAAGAGGATTTTAGTCCTGCCTGTTAAATTCTTTTCTCTTAGTCCATATGACATACAGGTACCATGAGGAGGCGACAGCTCCTCCCTGTAGGCTGGAACATTTCTAGACTGAAGATGTAGGTGGATCCTCCCCTCCTCCTCATCAGCCTATCCCACTAGCCCCTCCTCAGTTAGACTTGATATAAGCCTACTAAGTAGGACAACAAGAAAGAAGAAAGGAAAATTCCATTGAGCAACAGTCCCAATAAGACACCCACGTCCAGCGAGACCAAGCTTGGTCCTTTCACTCGGTGGGAGATGTGAATGTTATATAGACTAAGAGAAAAGGATTTAACAGGTAAGATTAAAATCCTCTTTTCTCTGTCATTCAATATGACATACAGGTACCATGGGGATGTACCAACATTAAGTTCCAAGGGTGGGAAGACAAGGAAAGGACCAAGTGCCTATCCCCATGATACCTGAGTTCCTAAGGATAATCCAGGACAAGGAACAGCCCAAACATAATTAAGTGACAACAGACACTGAATAACAATATCACAGCACACAAGAACAACTCCAACCAGGCTCAAACAGTAAAAGAATGGTAAGGCACAGGAATGAAAAGGTCCTAAACAGGCAGAACTGCCTCCAGGGCCTTCCTGCCAAAGCCAGAACATCAACAAGATAGTGTTTGGCAAAATTGTGCAAAGAAGATCAAGTGGCCACCTTGCACAGCTGTTCATCAGAGGCCTGATTCTTGTAGGTCTAAGAAGCTCCAACAGACTTGGTGTAGTGTGCTGTAATGCGGAAAGGAACAGGTTTCTTCCTGAGCTGGTAAGCCTTGCGAATGGTAGACCTAATCCAAAGGTGCAATGGTGACCTAGGATGCAGCCATACCTGCCCTAGAACCCTCAGGGATGAGGATGAGATCCCTCTCCTTGTCAGATTTGGGGTCAGGACAAAATTAAGGCACAACAATCTCTTCATGGATGCGGAACTCAGAGACCACCTTAGGAAGGAATTCCTAGGAAGTACGAAGAACCTCCTTATCCTTGTCAGGAAAGGCAGTTTGCAGGACAAGGCCAGCAATTCAGCAACTCTGCGAACAGAAACCATAGACAGAAGAAAAGCCATTTTCAACATCAGAAGGCACAGAGAAATGGTAGCCAAGGATTCAAATGGAGGCCAGTGCAAGACTCCCAAAACCAGATTAAGGTCCCACTAGGGAGTGGGAGCCTTATAGGCAGGGAAGGCATGAGTGACACCCTGAAAGATGACCTTGACATCCGGCAAGACTGCAATGCATCTCTGGAAAAAGAGAGAGCTGAATTCTGAACCTTCAAGGAGCTAAGACTGAGCCTTTTGTCCACACCATCTTGTAAAAAGGACAGGATCACTGGAAGATAAAACTTCTGTGAGGACAGGTCCCTGTCCACACACCAAGACTGAAAAATAGACCAAACCCTTGATAAGCCTTGGAAGAGACTGGTTTCCTAGCCTGGATACTGGTGGAGACCACCTCAGGAGAAAAGCCTGTCCCCCTCAATATGGAGGTTTCAACAGCCATGCCATCAAAGCCATTTGCTCCACGCCCTCCTTCCACAGGTAACCCTGAAGGAGGAGATCTGGTCTGAGAGGCAACGGAAACGGATCCCGAATGGAGAGGGCCACTAGTTCTGGGAACCAGGGCCTCCTGGTCCAGTATGGGATAGTCCACCAGACCACCAGACTGTCCATCCGAATCTTCCTCACCACCCTGAGGATTAGAGGGATTGGAGGGAACTAGGTGAAAGTGCCATGGAGTCATCAGAGCATCCACCACAAACACCAGAGGATCCCTCCAATGTGAGCAAAACAACTGAACCTTCCTGTTGTGCCTGATGGCCAACAGGTCTATCTGAGGAAGACCCCACCATTGCACCAACAGGTCAAAAACATCTGGGTGGAGCTCCCATTCTCCTGGGTTCACCTGTTGGCAGCTGAGGAAGTCCGCCAGGATGTTGTCTACCCTTGGAATGTGCATGGCGGAAATGGCCAGAACGTGATCTTCTGCCCAAGTCAAAATAGTCTTGACCTTGAACCAAGAAGAAGCACTTCATGTGTCTCCTTGTTTGTTGATGTATGCCACTGCTTTGGCATTGTCTGACTGGACACGGACTGGACATCCCGTCAGTGGAGAGGACCAGTACACCAGATCGTGACGAGTCGCTTGAAGCTCGAGAACATTGATGGACTACAGAGTCTCCTCCTCAGTTCATCTACCCTGAACCCCCAGGAGACCCAGGATGACTTCCCACCCCCTTAGGCTGGCATCTGTCATCACAAATGACCAGTCTTGTATTAATCAGGGTTTCCCCTTCTCCAGGTTGGACCTGTCCAGTCACCAGGGCAGGTCCCACTTGACCTCCGGAGAGAGAGTCACTCTGAGATCCAAGAGATTCAGATTCCCATGCCAAGCACGAATAGTGAATCTCTGGATCTCCCTAGTGTGAGCAATGGAGTAAGGAACTGCCTCCATGAGGCCCATAAGAGTCAAGAATTTTTGGACTGGAGCTGAGGGCCACTGCAGAGCTCTGGACAACAGATGAATGGTCTGCTGAATGGAATCCTCCATCAGAAAAACCTTCCCTTGGCAGGTATCGAACCTGAGTTCGAGGAAGACCAGGACCTAAGAGATGACTGGAGCAGATTTCTCCAAATTTAGGATTCCCCCATGGCGGAGCAGATTCTGAGCACAGTCCTGGATGTGCTGATCCAGGAGTTCCCTTGACGGAGCCTTCAGCAGAAGGTTGCCCATATAGGGGGTCACTTGAATACCCCGGGTGTGCAGGAAGGCAATTAATGCAACTAAGATTCTGGAAAACACTCGAGGAGCAGATGTAAGCCCAAAGGGCAGACAGGTGAACTGGAAGCGCCCTAAGTCGTAGGCAAAACAGAGGTACTTCTGACTTTCTTGATGAATCTGTACATGCAAGTAGGCATCCTGAAGATCCAAAGAAGCAAAAAACTCTCCTGAACACATAGCTGTGATGACAGAGTGCAAGGACTGCTGCCTTCCCTCTTGGCCACCACTAAAAGGTTTGAATAAAACCTTAAACCTCTCTCTTGAGGAGGAACTGGACTCAGGACTCCCTTGTCCAAGAGAGCCTGAACCACCTCATTGAAAAGATGCAGCTTTTCCATACCCAGAGGGGTTCTGGATTGGAAGAATTTGTAAAGAGGAAGGGATTTGAAGGGAATTCTGTACCCTTCTGTGACCACCTCCAGAACCCACTGACTGGTAACTGACGCTGCCCAGTCATTTGCAAAATGGCGCAGATGCCCACCTACAGGTAGCTGCAGACCAGGATTCTGTGAGTCATGCAGAGGCAGACTTGCCAGACTTGGTCTTGGCGGTGGCTTGCGTTGATTGCCACTGCTGTCTGAGTTTGGAGGACCTGAGACACGCTCGGATTCTGCCTTTTGGCCGGGGAAGAAAAAGACACTGTTTCCTCTCCATGTTAGGTCATTTGGAGACCTGAAGCAACAGAGTGCTCTTGCCTCCAGTGGCTTCACTGATAATCTGTTTCAGTTAAGGCCCAAAAAGATACTTGCCCCGAAAAGGGAGAGAAATTAGTGACTTCTTAGATGAGAGGTCAGCAGACCAAATCTTGAGTCACAGTGTGCGTCTAGCAGAAACAGAGAAGGCAGAAGCTTTAGCTGCAAGTTTGTCAGTGATATATGTCTGAGCCTCAGAGATGTTGGCTAAGAGTGCTAAAAGGTCCTCCTTAGGGGCACCATTTCCGACAGCCTCAGTAGCTTGTTCAACCCAGATGGCAGTAGCTCTAGTGACCCATACAGAAGCCAATGTAGGCTGCAGGGCAGCACCAATGGCAGCAATATTAGCCTTTAGGATAGCCTCCAGCTTCCTGTCAGTCATATCCTTGAGCACCGTAGCGTCAACCAAAGGCAGAGCAGAAGACTTGGAAAGTCTGGAGATTGAGGGCTCTACTTGAGGAGGAGAAGCCCACTGAGCTAAAACTGCTTCAGAAAAGGGATACAACTTTGAAAAGAGATAGACACATGTCCGACATTTTACACTCATCCAAAATAACCTGGTCCAGAGTGGAATTGGGGGAAACACAGCACATGATTTCTTACATCTCTGAAAGACTTCAGAAGATGACTGGCCTTCTGGGAGTTGTAGTTTTCTCTCTTTGATGTTACCTAGCAACACTCAAACCCATTCTCCTGGGGTCCAAGGGGCCTCCAAGACACGAGGATCGTAGGGCAAGAGGAAACAAGAAGAATGTGCCCTCTCACAACTCGGTATGACAAGCGGTTGCAGAGAAATGTCCCAAACAGTTTGTCTCATAGAAGTCAATGGAGCAAGTGCGGCCGCGTGGTAAGCACGCCTTAAAGGCTCCAAAAAATCACAAACTTGTAAAAGTGAATAAAAATACCCAAATACCCAAGGGAATATGTAGGGACAAATAAAAATAGACAATCCTAAAGGGAAAGATCAAAATAACCTGGAGAAACTAGCAGGGAAGAGGTTAATTGCATAAATGCAGCATCCAAGCTCTAAAAACCCTGGGCTGAAACCTGGGATCAAACAAGATACCCAGCATGGGTTCAAGAGTTCTAGACTCCAAGAAGAACCCTGTATGGAGGGAGCACTGGGACAAGTGGACCATGGCACTCAAAGGGTTACTCACCATTTAATTTGAAAGAAAGAGCCTCAGAGACCCAGTCAGGAGAGAGAAACATGGGTTACATGAGTCTCTCCACAGGGCTGCAAGGGTCCACAACAGCACCTGTTGTCTGGACAGTCCTCCAGGGGAAGCCAAGAATGGTAATCCTCCTAATGGGGGAATTGTGACAGTCCATATCTAACATAGAAAATAATACATTTCTAAAAAAGCTAAGCAGAAACATTCTCAGCCTAAGGTTATTGGAAAAAGTGGGGTAGCCTGATAAGCAGGAGGGGAGGCTCCACCCACATCTTCTTTCTAAAAATGTTCCAGCCTACAGGGAGGAGCTGTCCCCTCCCCATGGTACCTGTATGTCATATTGGACGACAGAGAAAATGGATTTTATGTATTATGTAACGTATAACATGGATCTTTTCAATTAACCTAATGTATAAAATGGAGCTTATGTAAGGGCTTTAAAGGGACAGTAATGTCCCATACAATTTTTTAGAGTTTTGTAGAGCTTAAAAAAATAAGCTAAATGCCACAAATCTTATCTCTCAAACCGCTATGGTTTGAGAGATATCATCTGCTAAAGTTCCCCTCTCCCTCCCCTTCTCCTGACGTCAGCTGTAAGCTGACAGCAGGAGTTCCTGGTCCGGGGACCGACAGACGGCTCTTCAGCAGAGCAGCAATAGCACAGTTTAAAAAGAATTACTTCTTTGGAACTGTCTACAAAGTGTGCCTGGTTTTCAAGCACACTTTTTAGACCGTTCCAAAAAAATAATTATTTTTAAATCGCGCTATTGTGGCTCTGCTGAAGAGCATCCTCATGTAGGCTGACATGGATCTCCTTCTGTCAGCTCTGCAGTTTTTGTATAGTTTTTGGAACTCTATATTTCTTATAGAACTTCATAAATTCTGTTTGTATGAGGACTTAGAAAAGAGTAAAGGGAAATAGAATTTCTTTTGTGTCCTTGATTTTAGATTCTCATATGAGATTAACCCTAACAATCATTAATCATTTATATCGTCCTGTTTGTTCTATGAATACTGTATATAATTGAGTCTATTGTTGATTGGATCTATATACTTTGTTATATGCTTTTTTGTATATATGATAGATGTAATGCAATTGGATATATGGTATTTTATTTTATTTGATATTTACTATTGTTTTGTTTGTTTGTATATCCTTTTTATTTTTTTATGTGTTTGTTTGCCCCTTGATCCTTTTAGTGGGCCGACTAGGATTGGCATCGCTTATGGTCCGATCATGTGATCACTGCATTGTAGTCTGATCATGTGATCGCCCCTTCAGTATGACGTAGTCTGGGGATTTCCTTTCCCTGTTGTGGATTGGTTTCTCCAGACATGTCAGTTTTCATCTTCTGGAGGTCCGATATTATCCATCGTGGATTGGTTATTATGTATTGTGACGCCTCTGCTGTCGGCCCAGTGAATAGTAACTGAGAGGCATTTAAACCTTGTCATTCTGTCGGCTCCTCTCTTTTATGTACGGAAGTTATCATTATCTCTTTGATAAAGTGGCGTGTGTTGCCACGAAACACGTTAGATTACAAAACTCTAAAAAATGTTATGGGACATTACTGTCTCTTTAACTATAATATGGCTCTTAGGTATGAGTCTTATGTATAAAATCAAACTGGAACAATTCTTGCTGGAACAAACCAGCTGCACAATAGGGGACACAGCAACATTCCCACTGATTTAAATGGGCCTTTTTAACCCATTGAATGCTAGACAGGTCTCTAATGCATTGCAAATCATCCACTGGTTTAAACCCCTCTATGTAATTCACTGTGAATTTTGGGAAAGATTACATGTTCCCATTATGCAGCTGGTTTGCACCAGAATTATCTCAGTTATACAAAAGGTTCTCTGTGTTACATACTGTAATGTGATTAAAAACAGTGACACTGTAAATTACATTTACTGTGCTGATGAGTACAAACTGTTGGCATAACTTTTCACTTGTAATTTATGGATTACCAGGGGATGGCTGGTCTGGTGGGCATGGGGGCAATTGCCCGCTGGGCCAGCTATATGTCTGGACCAGTGGGTCACAGACTCAATCTCCATGTTATTACTATAAATGGAGCAACACTAGTTATACCACAGAACTTACAATTGAAGCAGAGCTACAATCCAGATTAAGTAACACTAGTAGTATAATGTATTTCCCTTGTAAGCTCAATAATATCACTAGTGTAACTTTGCTTAAACTCTATGGTATCAGTAGTTTAGCCCATTTCAATGTGAATTACATGCTATCTCTTTACTTCACAATGTCAATGCCACTTTTAAAATTAACAAAAAAGTGAGGACTGGGACAGTGGGCTCAAACAATAGTAGAACTGGGCCACTTGATCGTATTTGCCCCCCGGGCCACAAGTTGCCAGCCTTCCCCTGTGGACTATTATTATTATGTTTTAAGTATTGTATCAAGACAGATACACTGAGATTGTCTCATTTTCAAGCATGTCCTGGGTACTCATTTTATCTGGCTTTGGCTGAGTTGATCTTGCTGGAGCTAGAACCTGCAACACAGTTTTGAACAGAATCTACAGGTGGTGTACTAACCAACTGGGCTATCTCCCCAGCATTTTTGGCAACTATCACAGTCTTTGCATCTCTCTTGATACATTAGATCAAGTAGATCTTTCACCATTCTAGTTGTTCTGCTCTGAATAGCTTCCATCATATTGTCTATCACTGACAGAGGGATTCAAGTCAGGTTCCTTATACCTGTGAAACTCTTGTTCTGAGCCACTAGAGGCCACTGTGTGCATTTACAGCAGTCTTTACAACCAAAAGGATTCCTAATTATACTATAAAGATTTCTCATCACTGTGTCCTTTATCTGCAACTGATGGGCTGGTCCAAGTCACCATTTGAGTATCAGAGGGTAGCTGAACAGCCCTCTGGCACTCAAAGGGATAATACCTATGGATGTTAGCATTGGGAATAATATTTATTTTGGGATTGTTGATCCAAGGAGAAATTTGATTGCCATTTGGCAATTAATTTTTCCCCCATTCAAGGCAGAATTTGAAATTGCTGAAATAAGGGTTTTTTGCCTTCTTTTGGATCAACAGCTGTAAATAAGAATAGGAAAAGGGTTGAACTTGATGAACACAAGTCTTTTTTCAACCTAAACTATTATGTAACTATGTAACTATGTAACCAGCATTTTGTGTTTTTTCTTGCCTTACAGTATAATCTAGCATTTTCCTGCTCCCAGTGTTTATATTGTATACTTTTGTATTTGTACCCTGTATTTTTCTGTCCATTCCTGTCTGCTGTCCATGTGTCATATAATTGAATTTGGACCCTTTAGGTCTTAGCCACCAAGCTACAGAGGTGCAATTCTGGATAAAACAAACTGCACCAGAGAGGAGAACAGAAAATATTGCAAAATCTTATTGCTTAAAATAAGGCCTTTAACCCTTTGAGTGCCATATGGGTATCCAACGTATTGAGAAGCATTGGGATAGGCCAACTCACCAGTCAAAACCTAATAGGACTTTTAGAATACAGTAAGTGGGGCTGTTCGTATGAATGATTTAGACCCTGTGTGAAAGGGTTAATTGAATATAACAGATATGTAAGAACAGTAGATTTTTATTATAAGTTGCTTATTTAACAAAGTGTACATCTTATACATAATGCTCATACATAAGATCCATTTTATATAGGAATGTGTACACTGTTGCAGGTCTTTGTATCAGATGCAAAAAGGCATACCTTACAATATCACCATAGCTAGGAACTCTCTAGATTTGCCCCAGAGACTCGAGTTTTGTCTTTTAATTACTGAGTTTCCAGAGCAGAGGTTGATTCTCCTGATGTGAGTTTTAAATAAAACCCTGCCCACTTCTGTGTCTTCAAAGTTTGCTCCTTCCACTCTGTGCCAAGTTCTCCTCCTTCCCAGGCTGTTTTTCAGGGTTTTAGTGTATTTTGAAGCCCTGCCCTCACTTGTGATTAAGCCCTGCCCCTTTTCTGACACAAATAGCATCATAGATCTCACCCAGCAGCACCAGAGGACTCCCCTCTGGATAATCCACGTTACAAAGTTACCAGTTATGAATATCACTAATAAAAATATTAAAAAGTATGGGCCACAGTACAGACCCCTGAGGTACCCCACTAGTAACATTACCTTCCTCTGAATATTCTCAGTTAACTACAACCCTCTGTGTCCTGTCACTCAGCCATTGCCTTATCTATTGAAGTATTTTTACATCCAGACCCAAACACTGCATTGTACTAATGCCGTACTGGAACCTGTATAAGCTATATCTACTGCTCCTCCCTGGTCTATTATTTTAGTTACCCGGTCCCAAAAATATTTGAGGTTAGTTTGACAAGATCTCCCTGCTGTAAACCCATTCTGTTTAGAATCCTGAATAGCCATAATCAGGAAACCAGGGCCATTAATAGGACATGTATATATTTCACGTCTCAGTGTGAAGTAAAGTCAAAAACACTAAGGGCAAAGATTGTTGGATCATGAGTCGTTGGTAAAAAAAAGGATTATATTTTCAGAATTAAATGAAATGAATGAAAAAGGATGGCAACAAGGTCTTGATGAATATTGCCTTTAAAAATTCTGATGTTAAAATGTCTTTGATTTTCTCTTTGAAATGAAAATTTTCAAAGAAATAAAGACATTTTGTCACAGTTTTCAGGCAAAGAAGGACAGGTACAAGGCTGCTGTCTCATCTTTAATGGCATCACACAAGCCCTGGGAGAATGCCGCTACAAGGGCTTCATTGTTCCATCCAACCTCTGATGCCAGAGTATGAAATTCTGTAGTGTACTCAGCCACTGTAAGTGAGCCCTGCCATATTGTCATGAGTCGTTTGGCTTCGGAGGTTGCACACCCAGGAACATCAAAGACTCTCTGAAACGAGGCCATAAATTCAATAAAGTTATGAATTATGGGTTTTTCAGTCTCCAATAGTGGGTTGGCCCAGGCCAATGCTTTGCCAGACAGGAGGGAGATCAGGAATCCCACCTTACTTTACTCAGTAGTGAATGCGTGTGGTCCCAGCTGATTAAGGAACCCCTGGCACAGAGTAGGTTCCCCATCAAATCTTTGGGGTAATGGAGCGGAGCCCAACAAACCTCTAGTCACGCCAGCTTCAGAGGTTGTGACTACAACCGGTGCAGGTACTGGAGGCGCCACCGGTTGTTGGGTAAAGTGATCATGTTGAGCCATGTGATTTAACAGTGTCTGTATACCGAAAGACAACTGATCTATTCTCTGATCTTGAGAATCCATCCTGGATAGGATGCGTAGATTAGGTGGACTGCCTGAACCTTCAGTAGACATGGCCCTTACATACTGTCACGGTTTTCAGACAAAGAAGGACAGACACGAATACAAAATATAAATCCACCTTTATTTAATAAGTACAGTAATAACAGTATAACCCACACAACCCCAGAACACAGTATGATAGGACCAAGGCTCCTACCCGTAGCTAGTGTTGAGCGAGCATGCTCGGCCGATGCTCGGATCGGCTCGAGCATCGCTCTGCTTGGCACATGGCGGTACTCGTACGAGTACTGCCATGTGCTCGCCCGCCATGTTCGGGTGGCAGGGATCTGTGCCGGAGGAGGCACAGATCTTGCAGACGCTCCGCTGGACCACCAGGGACTGGAGGTAGGGGGCATTGCGGAGATGAAGTGGGCATTGCGGAGATGAAGGGGGACATTGCGGAGATGAAGGGGGACATTGTGGAAGGGGGACATTGTGGAAGGGGGGCATTGCGGAGATGAAGGGGGCATTGCGGAGATGAAGGGGGACATTGCAGAGATGAAGGGGGACATTGCGGAGATGAAGGGGGACATTGTGGAAGGGGGACATTGTGGAAGGGGGGCATTGCGGAGATGAAGGGGGCATTGCGGAGATGAAGGGGGACATTGCGGAGATGAAGGGGGACATTGTGGAAGGGGGACATTGTGGAAGAGGGGCATTGTGGAGATGAAGGGGGGCATTGACCAGGCACCCTCCCCTCATCAGAGCAGGGGGTGCCTGGTGTAATGCTCGAGTCCTCCCATTTAATGCAATGGGGTTCGGGTGCTCGGCCGAGCACTCGAGCCTCAGGGGGTGCTCGGTTAGAGCACCCGAACACCCGAGCATCAGGGTGCTCGCTCAACACTACCCGTAGCTGTACACAGCGCACAGAGACTAGGACCGTAGTGCGGGTGGAACACCAGAGGGAACAGTAACTGAGTCACAAGTCTCCACCCTGGGTCACGCGACCAGAGCAGACCTGAACCACGAAACACTGAGACTGATAAGCAAGTTCTGAGAGTATAGAGCCAGTAGTCAGCCAGAGCCACAGGTCAGACGAGCCGGGGACTAGATGGAGTGATAGGCAGCAAGACCCAGAGGTCAGACAAACTGGGAACTACACAGAGTGAGTAAGTCAGCCAAAGCTACAGGTCAGAACCGATGTTGGTAGTCAGATAATCCGGGATCATGCATAGAGTGAATAGTGAGCCAGAGCCACAGGTCAGAACCAATGTGGGTAGTCAGACAAGCCGGAGTTATACACTGAGCAAGTTAGTCAGCCAGAGCCACAAGTCAGAACCGATGTGGGTAGTCAGACAAGATGAGGTTACACATGGAGCAGATTCTCAGAGGAGCACAGGTCACAAAGGAGCACAAGCGACAATCTCAGAAACAGCAAGTAAGGGCAATGACTCCCAGGCCCAGGGAGGTTTATAAAGGAGCAGTTGAAGTGGGCCACACAGAATAGGCCCATAAACAGGCGTCCTAGCCAGTGCCTGTTTCATGATTTCAGCAATGCGGAGGTGGCTCCCACTATGCCGGCTGACACACCACATAGAAAGGAAGCACAGGATAACTAGGCCTCTAAGGTAGACTGTGATCATTTTTTTGTCTGTGAAATGACAAATTGCTTATCACTCCTGCTAACAGTACATTAATTTGTCTTCTCCAAGTTTAGACCATTTTTATTTTGTCGGGAAAAAAAATGACATTAATCAGACAAAAAAGTGATGAAACGAATACGTTTTTCTGAAAATACCTTACAATATGATGCTACATTAAACCACACCCACTTTTAAGACGGCTTTTTCTCTTTGACAGAGATAGCGGAATTGGATGCAAAAAATTATAAACATGACTGAGAATTGATGGACCATGATGTAAGAACTTTTTTATTCTGATTACAGACAATTTCAGTTACCACCACTTTCTGAAAATCTCGCCCTAACAATGAACGACTCAACAACTATGTTCTAAAAAATGAAATGCTTGAATTAGGATCAAAAACTTAGGATGAGAGAGGCATCAGTACTATTTTTCTGTCCAAAGAGCATCTGATTATTATTGTGGCAGCATACATTCACAGAATGCAAAACACAGGAACCTGTTTCCTAATCATAAAAAAGCAATGCCTTAAAACAGGAGCTGAACAATTGTGAGTTAAAGGAGATAACGAAATGTGGGAATCTGTAGATAGAACTAATGTTGTCTTTTCCCAACAAGATAATGAACAAATTTTGTTGCAAATAATGTCCTAGAACATGGCAAGGGGTTCTTCTTGGTAATATATTTCTTTATATTGTGTTAGTTCACAGAATAAAAAAAAAAACGGTAATAGTCGCAGATCTGTCATTGGGTCTACAAGAGATTTGTTGCAGTATGGTCATCTTATTCCTCTATCTCACAAACAGCTACACTGAAGGTATGTAGAGCCAATTAAATTACATTGTTTTGTTAGAAAGTAGTCTACTGTAAGGATTTATTACTAAGTCTGGAGAACATTCTACCTATAATGACAAAAAAGATAGTGTGATTTCATTTTATCAGATTATGTTCTGGAATTAAGTTCTGTCATTTAGCTTAACGAATTAGCTAAGGTGCCTTAAAATTGAACTACCAACCCAAGTAAAGTTAAATCCCAAAAATTACCCATCTGGCTACTAGCTGAACAATAGTACTAGTCTCCAGAATAATTACCTCCTTGCAGAGAAATTCTATTGCTCCCGGGACTGACAGCCAGGAAACAGAGCAGACATCTTTGCTCAGTGATGTCTGCACATCTGCACTGTCATTCCCAGTCTGCTTTAGGAGGCCGTCAGTCTCGGGAGCAGTAGAACTTAGCTATAAGGAGGTAATTATTCTGTTGACTAGTACTATTGTTCGGCTAGTCGCCAGATGGGTAATTTTTGGGGTTTAACTCTTGGGGTTTAACTCTGGGTTGGTAGTTCCATTTAAGTACTTGATATTTCCCCTTTAACAGGTGTCCCTTCTCCAAGCCCATTGATTAGTCTGACAGCCAATTTTGGGTCAGAAGCTGAACCCAGAGGCGTTCTCTTTGATCCCACCATGGACTTTTGGGATTTAAAAGTTTTGGTGTTCAGTTTCAAAGAGTGAACTTGCAACTTCTTCTATAGACAGCCAATTAGACTGTAGTCTTGGCAGTTGCATCCTAATACCTTTAAAGTAAGTGAAGTCTGAGACATAAACCACTTCACTTGGAAAGACTTGTCCCCCTGCCATTTGAAGAGGGTCCATTTTCCCACACTCTAACTGGTAAGAACGATTTTGTGGCTACACAGTGTAGCGTTTTTATGAGGTTTGCTTCCACAATAGATTTTTCATTTAAAGGTCAAATCATAGTTCTCTCAGAAGAGTTTTTTTAGAAAATGTTTAATCTAGGGTCTGGGGCCCAGAGTCTACTAGGTCTAAGTTAAACCTCTATAAACAAAATGTACTCTTAGTGGGCCCACAAAATGGTTGCACCAGGGCCCTCCAATGACTAGTTATGCCACTGGCTATAGTGCACACACGAACAACAGCACTAGAGACCTTAGAAGTGTAAAAAGGTTGTCTGACCTGACAAATCTTGGTACTGGCTGTTCCACATTGACAGCAGGGCAAGAGGTGACATCGGCATGAATCAATGAAACCATCATGACAGGTGTCAACACTGCAAGCTGGTGTGGGCATGTTTTTTGGCAGATCTGTTTCCCTGATACTGGTGTAATAACATCTAAACACCAAATCCTCCATGAACATTGTTGCTGATCAGGTTCAGTCCATGCTCACAGTTTTTCCATCCTATAGCTGTTAATTCTATACAGACAGTCTACTGTCACAAGCCACAGGAATGGTTCCAAGAGCTTGAGAGTAAATTTAACAGATTTCATTGGCCTACACAGTTACAGAATCTCAATCCTGTGAAGAGCTTCTAGCACATGGTTCCCATGCCTTCACAACTGAAGATTGTTCTGAGTGCCAAAGGAAGCTTTACCCACTATTAGCTCACCGTACATAATACACTGGCCACTTAATGTGTATGTAGTAAATATAAAATACACATGTCTTCAGTGGTGTTTTTCTAAGCACTGAATGCTGTAGATGTCTACAGTGCATTGAAAAGTAGTGCATCAGCGATTGCTTTAGCATTAAAAATGGTGTAAAAAAAAATCTAATGTATTTCAATGTGTATTTTTATTTTTTTCCCTGTGGTGCAGTTGGTTTACCACAGCATTGAACAGTTTTTCTTATATACATATGCCTCTTTGTATCATGAGCCTTTCCTGTTTTCACTTAAACAATGTAATATTAAAACCAGCACAACAACATCATCATATATAAGCTATATAAGATATAAGCTGTGCCCTGACCGGCTGAATTAAACAGTTGTATCCTACTACAAGCTTGATCGCTTTCTTTACATCCCACATGGACTTACCTCAGTCTACATCAACTAACCTACAGTGGAGTTCCCCAGTCAGGCACAGTGGAACCCCAAAAAAGCCTTGTGCAGTGAAAACTGTCAACAGACAATATAAATTTACAAAGGAGGAGAATAGGGCCCTCGTGGAGGCTATCTTGGAGAGGGAGAGTGTCCTCTTTCCGAGGGATGGTGGCCACCTGCAGATGGGACGTGGACTCCATCAAAAAAAGATGGGGCGACTGCAAGAGGGTGGTCAAGAAGAAGATGGGGGAGGCCGCCCTGTGCACCCGAGACACCAGAGATGGTCCACCTGCAGATGTTACCTACAGCAGCTGTGAGGAGATGCTGCGGCAGACCATGTCCTCCACACTAATTGAGGGGGTCCCTGGAGAATCGGACACTGGGAAAGAGAGAAGTCTCCACACTACCAGTAAGTGCATCATCACATAACCACACACCACATCAACCCACACAACCATCACACACAAACACAGTCACACCCCAACACATGCCCATCATTCATCCACACAACTGCACCAACATAGCACCCTGAGGGTTAAAACAGGACACAATACAAGGACAAATGTCAAGGTTCAACCAGGCCCAAACCTATCCAAGTCCCAGGTTAACCCTTATGTTGCTGTACTGCTCACATACAATCCACACAAACCATGCTCATGAAAGTGTTGTATGTTAAACATTGTAACTGCTCCTACACAATGTCACCCATGTACCCACAGAGAAACCAGCACATCACCCCTTGAGTGCTAGAGGGATTATCAATGCATCGCTCAACAATGCTTTGGCCACCCCTCCAGTACTCAAAGGGTTAACCAGAAAACAAACACAAGTCTATAGGCTAACAATTACATGCTACACAGGGGACATTCACTAAGCGGTGAAAAAGAGATGATGGAGAGAAATTAACCCTTACATACCCTCACTTCACCAATCCAAAAGTTATTGTATGGAGACTATTCAATAACATGAATCTAGTCGCTAAGGTCCCGTTCTATAGACTCCATATAAAACATTGGAAAGTCTTCATCACTGCTTACTGAATCACAAAAAGGATGGATCAGGTCACACATCACAGTGCCACTAAGAATAACTGATTGTATGTGCAACACATAGGCCTAAATTAATTTCCTGGAATTAAAGGAGACAAATGTAGGTCATGTGTTGTGTATGCAATCATTTACTGTAACTTGAAATTACATATCTCACATTTGATTCCCACATGGATCCTCGGAGTGGTGATGGCATGGATGGATGTTACACCAGACACTATTTGCAGGATACACATGGGAACCAAATATGAACCATTGTAGTTTGTTCTCCAATAGGCCATGAATGATGGATATCTTATTGAGTACAGCTGGCTCACTCAGAAGTATTGATGGGCTTATCCAGAGAAACAACATGCCTTAATCAAAGATATCCTTCACTACTGGCCTGATTTTTGGCCTTCAGGATTGAACTGAAACAGACCTCAAGTACAGGATCCTGTCAAGTTCATCAATCTGTGATTGCCATGGTGGAATCCCATGCATCGCAACGCAATGCATAGAATACCATCATGACAACCAAAGAGTCATGTCAACTACTTCAAAATCTTGCATTGTACGGGATAAAACTAAAAAGATAGGGATGTATAACAGCTGAATTGTACTGCATATCTGTTAAAAATATATATGTACACAGACAGAAGATGGTCTAATATCTATGTGGATATGTACCTCTTCTATGTGTACAAATATATCCTACCAAGATATGAACCCAGAGATCAGTTCAGTACGTTTGATTGCCTTACCGGCTATATATGTGTAACCATCAAAACTTAAGTTTTATTGATAGCATAATGAAAAACATACCTAGTATATCCCACCTCACTTAGGTATCTTTTTAGAATGCCTACAATTTTACATCAATGTGAAATTAACCATTACTATCCCTTTAATCCTGTCATTGCCAAGTTTAATAATCACATCATCTCATTTACCCACACAGCTTACGGGCATCAAGCACAGCAGGATCCCGTGGAGTCAGTACCCAGTGAGGAGTATACAGAGGAGTGGACCAGCCGGTGGTCACCCTACCACCATCAACACCTGCTCATACACCTGCTTCACCTGCTGCACCATCTGCTCAACCTGCTTCAACACCTGCTGCACCACATGCTCATCCTGCTGCAACACCTGCTGCACCACCTGCTCAAACACCTGCTGCACCACCCCAATACAGTGCTTGGATATTACAGGAAGACAGGTGGATGCATCCCACTACCTCCACGAGGTACTACCCGCCAGCAGCACCACCACCACTACCAGGGAGGCAATGGCTTCCAGGGACAGTGGCCACCCCTCATTATGGACCATATGTCGAGCAGATGGACCAAGCCTCATGGATGGCTCCCCAGCATGGGCCCAGGTATGATCTCAGGTGGGGGCCAAGCACCTACCAGTGGCCAAGGTATGACCCTTGGCCACTGGATTACCAACACCTGGGCCTGACTGGAGAGCCCTAGCACCCTGTACTGAGGGAACACTTTACCCCACCACCACAGACCTCATATGGCAGCTGTGAGTCCCTAGATGTGGTGGGCACACGCCCATCATCTGCAGCAGCCTCTCCAAATGCGGACTCAGTAGCAGCAGATGACACAGCAGCAGCAGCAGCAGAAGACACAGCAGCAGCAGCAGACACAGCAACAGCAGCAGCTGAAGACACAGCAGCTGCAGCAGAAGACACAGCAGCAGCAGATACTCCACCAGCAGCAACCACCCTAGCAAACTCACCAGGCACATCCACCGCCAGCAGTACACGCATGAGGGGGATGGAGGCGGAGTGTATGGTGCTCAGGAGGAGGAATGCATGGTGCTCAGGAGGAGGCTAACCCGGGAATTCCAGAGGGCCAACAGGAACCTCACAAGGCTCAGGAGGGAATCCCTGAGAAACACCTCAAGAACTGAAGCACTGATACATGCCCTGGAGGCAGAGCACACAGTACAGAGCACAAAACTCTGTCAGTACCATACAGGGATGGTGGACATGATGGGGCAGCTGCTGGTGGAGTTCCAAGACCACAACCGCAGGGAGAATCTGCATGTGGAGAGGGAGTAGTGTTCGACAGAGGGGTCCACTGCACCCACCACTCACTCCAGTGTGACCCCTGAAGGTACACCAAGGGTGCAAAGGATGACCAGGCAGGCATCCAGGGCATCCACCTCTGGCGCCCAGTCAAAGGTCCCCTCCCCCCTAAAAAATGAACTGCCCAACTTGTTATTTTCACCCTTAATAAAAAAAAGACATTGTGCTTTTGAATCCAGTCTGATATGCTTTGTGTTTAGTGATAGATTGGGTGCCAGAGATGTCTCTGATGCATTGCCAAGCAATGCAGTGAACTCAGCATAGGTAACATGGGTTCTTACACACCATTGTACAAATTCAACTGGCACTCCATCCCTGGAGGCAAATAACATGACAAATAACAAATAACATGACAGTATTATATGGCCATGATGTTGGTTAAATTTGTACAAAACATACCCCTTAGCACAACAACTGGTGCAACACTGTGAACATTCGTCTGCATCAATTGTGTTTAAGGGGTTAACCAAACAAACAGCTATTTGACTTAGCAGAGAACTAACAAGCAGGACAGATGCAGCAAAATATTATTTGATTCAAACTCTTATTGTGAAACCGACTTACTGGAGAACCCAATGTTCACCCTAGAATTTCAATGTGTGTGCTACACATTGAAATCATAGGGTGAGCATTGGGTCCTCCAGTAAGTGAGTTTCACAATAAGAGTATGAATCACAGCCTAACTTACTGGAGAACCCAGTGTTCACCGTAGGATTTCAATGTGTAGCACACACATTGAAACCTTAGGCTGAGCATTGGGTTATCTAGTAAGCTGTGTTGTTGTTTTACTAAGGTTGTAACAGACTTCACCAGTGAAAACACTTGTCCACTTAGTCTGGTTGTTTGTTGATGTAGCCCATGTACTTAGATATGTCAAACTAAAGCAATCTCAGAACATTGATTACATTGAGCAACACAAACCATGGATATGAAATCAGTGTGGAAGTATGTCCCCTGTATCACCTCTTTAACACTCACAACACACATTAGTGTATAACCGCCATCATCTCTTTGCATGGATACATCACAGAGTCCACTCACGTTCAAACAAGTAGTGGACTTTTGTGATGTAGGTCATGCCTTCCCATGTATGAGGGATACTCTAGCCTTGAGTATGGTTCCACATTGAGACATGTCTAATCCGACATTTATTCATACAGACACAGATTGAATAGTGATGGTTCTCCTTTATTGTGTCTCAAACTACAGTAAAACATACATGTGTTTTCTGGTATATTACCTATATATGCATTGAACACTTGTATGAGCACACAAAGGGTACATTTAAACTAAATATGAATACTTTAGAAACATTACTGAACTGCTCATGTGTTGTCCACAAAGTTTGTTAGCTCTATAGATGAGAATTCTTACTGTACAGGTTTGATACCTGGATGTTAGTACACACATGAATTTGTGTCTTGTGTGGCTATGTGAATGGTCCAGTAGAGGTTGCTGTGAACATCAGGTCAAGCATTGCATCACCAACACAATCACTAGAAACATCAAGAAGTGAGCTTCATGGAAGTGTTTTCAAGGCTTCAGTCCAGTCACATGGAAACTCCTCTGTTGAAGGATGGATCATGCTATGGATACCTGTGGGACAAGAGGACAGGATTTGGAGCAGCACCTTCTAACTGATCGTCATGCAACAGCTTCAACATCATTCTCTCCTTAATCTTTTCCGTTACAGGGGAGTACATAAACCATTGCTTTGTAATGTGTTGTCTACTCATCTGTAACCCATTATGGAGAGAAAAAAGGGGATGTCAACCAGCCCTAGGGATATGTGCCCATGACATAAATACACACATCAACAATTATGTTCTGATAGCTCCATGAAACAAATGGATATGGGCTGCCACTATGAGAGCGAAAGTGGTAGTCCAATTTTACTTGTTTCATGGAACTATTAGGACATATTTGTTGATGTGTGTATTTATGTCAGGGGCACAGGTTTGCCACAGGTCTGCACCAGATTGGGTGTCTGCTAAGCCAAAGGGTAACGCAGGAAGAGTAGTCAGACAGAGCCATAGGTCAGCACCAGGATGGATGATCAGACAAGCCTAGGTCATACATGGATCAGGTAGTCAGCCAGAGCCACAGGTCTGCACCAGATTGGGTGTCTGCTAAGCCAAGGATAAAGCAGGAAGAGTAGTCAGACAGAGACACAGGTCAGCATCAGGATGGATGGTCAGACAAGCCTAGGTCATACACAGATCGGGGAGTCAGCCAGAGTTACAGGTCTGCACTAGATTGGGTGTCTGCTAAGCCAAAGGGTAACACAGGAAGAGTAGTCAGACAGAGCCACAGGTCAGCACCAGGATGGATGGTCAGGCAAGCCTAGGTCATACACGGAGCGCTACAAAGAAAATAAACAACTGCAACAAACACCAACGTAAGGGAGACTGGACTAGCAGTCCATCGCCCCTTTTAACCTCTACAGGAGGTAGCAGGGAGAAGTCTCAAGTTGCCCAAGGTCTTAAAAGGTACTTGCGTCATACATACAAACGCGTGCCTGCAAGTGAGGCCTCTGACCGAGGAGATGCGTTGCCTCCAGCGTCAATTGGGGAAAGGACATGGCCAGCCGCGGGATGTACAAGACACGGCCAGGCTGCAGGCACAGAGAGATGTGGTTAATGACACCAGAGCTCCACTCCCGCCGCTAGTACCCCAGCAACATCCATCCAGACGATGCTGGACCTAGGGTAGGTGCTGTGACACCCCTGATGTGACAGAATGTTATCCAATGCATTGCATTGGATAACACTCTTTCGCTACAAGTGTACCATGGTTGCTATGACTATGATCATGGAAAATCATGTTAGTTGCTGTTACTCAAGCCATGGAAGATGCTGAACATGGGTTATGTGTTGTACCTTGGTTCTCATGGGGGTTTGCATGATATCCTTGAGGTAGCAATGTCAACATGGAGAAGGGAATGGAAGATGATTTTGGAATCCCCACACACAATATGCCACGTCCATGTCCTGTCTCTCATCTGAGCCCCGCTCAGGGTCTCCTCACCATGGCCAATGTCCACGGGCACTTCAGGTATGTGGGGGGCCTGGATATCATCCACCAGCCTAGTGTCCACTGCGATGTTGTGCGGTATTAAACATGCCATTATGATGTCACACATTTTTCCTGGGGCATACTGCATGGCTTTCCCCGAGTGGTCCAGACATCTGAATCGGGCCTTGAGGAGGCCGAAGGTCCACTCAGTGGCATTCCTTGTTCTGCTATGAGCCTGGTTGTATCGATCTTGGGCATCTGTTTGGGGACTGGCGATCGGGGTGAGGAGCCATGATTTGCAGCCATAGCCAGCATCACCTGTGGAAAGTGAGTGACATGGTGAGAGAGGAAGCACATGTGTGAATGTTTTCTGTGGTGGACCTACTAGCTGTGAATCAGGAGCATGGTGAGCAGTGTTGTGTGTACACCTGTGGATGTGGGGTGATTTAGTATTGTTAACTCACCCAGAAGCCATTCCCCGCTATAAGTTCCATTCTCCAAGTCTCTGTGTACTGAGGAGTTTTGGAGAATGTAAGAATCATGACAGCTCCCAGGATACTTTGCACAGACATTCATAATCCTCAGGTTGCTGTCACACACTATCTGCACGTTCACTGAGTGAAAGTTTTTGCGGTTAATGAAGATATGTTCGTCACGTGCTGGAGCTTTGATACGGACATGGGTGCAATCTATTGCACCCATGATCATGGGCATGCCTCCCCTTGCGTAAAAGCCCTGCTTCAGATGTGTCCACTCCATGTCGGTGGTGGGAAAATGTATACAGCTACTGGCCTTGCTTTCGAGGGATGGCAAGACCTGGGCCAGCACCCTGAAGAATGTGGCCTGTGACACGCCAGATGAGTAACCTTCAGTTGACTGGAAGGCGCCACTTGCCATGAAGTGTATGGCACACAGGAGTTTTTGCAAGCCAGATAGGGCATGGTTGTGGATGTAAATTGGATCCACCTGATTCTTGATGACCTCATAGAGGGCAATGATGCTGGGCGGCTTCAACCTGTAGCGATCAATCACCTTGTCATAGGTCATTCCAAACAGGGTGACCCTGGGGTGGTATAACCTGGGCCTTGGCGGTCGTCTATACATCCTACGCTGCTCCAGGGGTCCCTGTGGCAGCTGGGGAGCATCCTGTTGCTGGGGAACATCCTGTTGCTGCTGCTGTGCATCTGCAGGCAGGTGCTGTCCTCCAGGTGGGGATGGGCTCCTGTGTGGCTCTTGAGCCAGAGCCTCCTCACTTGCAACAGGTGAAGGCTGTTAATCAGGTGCGCCTGGGGGTTGCTGGTGTTTCCTAGCTCTCAACCTTGCATGCCTTCTCTGCAGTCTTCGCATCAGTATGTAAGCCATCGTACTGATTGTTCTCTCTCTCTCTATCTATCTCTCTCTGTCTCTCTCTATCTCTCTCCATGAGTGGAAAACAAGCCACAAGTGAGTGTGGTGAGCTGTCCCTTTAAGTATGTGGTAGGGCGTTGTGTCTGTGTGGTGAGTGATGACCAATGGGAAGGTGTTTGTTGTCCAGGTAAGTGTTTTCAGGTGTGTCTGTGTTTTAAAATGTGTTGTGTTCTGATTGCTGTGTCTCTGTCAGTTGCAGGTGTGACGTTGGGGGGTGTAGAATGTGTCTGGATCATTGGGTGATGTAACACAGGTGAACTTGTTTTGTATTGTCAGGTGTCCATGTTGTGTGCTAACCCCCATTGTTCGGTGCCATGTTGTGTTGGTGTCTTTTTTGGAAGGCCATGTCCCTGTGGTGTTGCTTGGTTGTTGTGTTGTGTATGAGAGTGATTTGTGTTGCATGGGCATGTTTTTTGTGTTATTTTGTCATTGCACGGGTTAATTTTTCCATTTGTATGCTTGTGCAGTATGCGGTTTGTCTGTTTTACTGTCTAACGGGTTTTTTTTTTTTTTACCGTTATGTGTCTAACAGCTAAGAAAACTGGGTCTTAACTTTTGCACGTTAACTATATCTTTTTTTCAGCCGTTAGCAGTACCGCACTCCTTTAAATGGCTCTGGGGAATCTTGCTCCATGAGTCTCAATGCACATAAGTCTATCGGCCATAAGGATTGTCAACTTGACATTAGCTGTTCTTAAGACGGACTTTTAAATGGCTTACTGTGCGTTAAAACATGCAACAGTCTTTAAATCTACCCCTAAGAGTATGATACTTCCCTGCCAAAAAATGTGCTTGTGTACTTCCCATTAGTAGCTGCTTCCAAGTTATGTCTATAATAGAAATATTATTTGAGTACCATAGGTATCTTTTCTTCTAAATTAACCCATATGTTATCCCATTCTTTAAAGTTTATAAAATTTGGCATTAAGCCTGCTGTGGTAGCAGTTACTCTATGGATGTTAACAAGCCTGAAATTGTGCCTTGGTCAAGTTTACATGGGAGTTTTTCCCACATGTTTAGTATGCTGAGAAATGTCCAGAATTACTTACTGATTACATTGTGTGCTGTTCACACAGGTAATTTCATCATGCAGTTCAATTACAGCTTTCTGTAACTTTCATGTATTCAATATAGAATGCAGGGAATTTTCAAAAGAGTGGATCTACACAGAGGACTGTGGATCCATCATGCAGACACAAGCCTAAAATGATGTGAGAGGTTCTGAGCACGAACAAAAGCACAATGGCCTGTTATCCGGCTAGTCACCGCTCAAGAGCATCACATTTTAGCTCTCTAGTGCCATTACAGAGGAGAAATTTCCACATACATATTAGACTAATCCCACCCATAAGGGCGGTCCAGTACCAAAATGATGGGCAAGTCTCCTCTGCACAGAAAAAACAGCTAACCCCAGACGTACATTTCAGCCTTATTTTGGGGTTCATCAGTGAGGTGCAGCTGGCTTCCCTAGGCACTTAGAGCAAGGGGTCCACGTCTGGATTACCCTTTACACTTAGGGAGAGACCCTAAGTGTTTCGCAGAAACAAGCCAAAAATGATGTGAGAGGCTCTGAGAACTAACAAAAGCACAATGGCCTGTTCTCCGGCTAGTCACCGCTCAAGAGCATCACATTTTAGCTCTCTAGTGCCATTACAGAGGAGAAATTTCCACATACATATTAGACTAATCCCACCCATAAGGGCAGTCCAGTACCAAAATGATGGGCAAGTCTCCTCTGCACGGAAAAAAAAGATAACCCCAGACGTATGTTTCGGCCTTATTTTGGGCCTCGTCAGGGAGGTGCAGCTGGCTTCCCTAGGCACTTAGAGCAAGGGGGTCCACGTCTGGATTACCCTTTACACTTAGGGACAGACCCTAAATGTTTTGCAGAAACAAGCCAAAAATGATGTGAGAGGCTCTGAGCACAAACAAAAGCACAAAGGCCTGTTCTTCAGCTAGTCACTGCTCAAGAACATCACATTTTAGCTCTCTAGTGTCATCACAGAGGATACATTTCTACATACATATTAGACTAATGCCACCCATAAGGGTGGGATTAGTCTGCGAAAACATTTAGGGTCTCTCCCTAAGTGTAAAGGGTAATCCAGATGTGGACCCCTTGCTCTCAGTGCCTAGGGAAGCCAGCTGCACCTCACTGATGAGGCCCAAATAAGGCCGAAACGGATATCTGGGGTTAGCTGGTTTTTCCGTGCAGAGGGGACTTGCCCATCATTTTGGTACTGGACTGTCCTTATGGGCGGGATTAGTCTAATATGTATGTGGAGATTTTTCCTCTGGAATGGCACTAGAGAGCTAAAATGTGATGCTCTTGAGCGGTGACTAGCCGGAGAACAGGCCATTTTGCTTTTGTTCGTACTCAGAGCCTCTCATATCATTTTTGGCTTGTTACATCCACAGACAGTTGGATTATTGCAGTGCTAAAAGCCAAAGACCAGCCAATGTGGATATCAGACAATTATATCTGGCTGATGCTCACATGACCCAGATTTTAAGTTTTGCACCCACCACTCTTCCTGAGGCTAGCCTGTAGGATATTAATCACTATTGACTAGACTTGTACAAATTGATTCGGAGACATTAGTAATTAGTAAAAAATGGGGTCATTGGGAGACATTCGGACCATCTGACACTCAAGGGTCGTTCGATAAAAAAAGATCCGACTCTGAGCAGCCCTGGTCCAAAAGTCATTGAAAATTTCGGAAATTTCGACATTCGACAAATTTCCAAACGTTTTGACTACATTTAGACCAGGACTGTTCGGAGTCGGATCTTTTTTTGTAGTATCTGCGCTCGCTCATTTACTTTCTCTCCATACTTTTCACTCTATGTCGCTAGTCCAATTCCATTCTCTGTTTCATGCACTACTTTCCCTCTTTGTCTGTATTCCAATAAGCTTCTTTGTTTCAGGATGGGGGTTGGACTAATAACACAGTCACCCAGGCAGACAGCCTGCATTTTCTCATTGTATTGTTGGAGCTCAGAGAGAGAAGAAGATATTAGAGAGTGTCCAGTTGTTGTGTAGGCATTGGGGTTTGTGGTTACTGATGGTGCAGCTAACATGATCAAGGTTCTCCTTAATCATGGAGCAGACAAAGGCAATTCATGTAATGTCATGTCACCATTTCATTGGGAGTAACAGAACACTGGGCAGGGCTGACTGGGCCCTGATGGAACAGGTAGTGACAGTCCCTACGCCCTTCCGTGCTTTGACGGAACTTTTGAGTAAAGAGAACGCTAGCCTGGCAGACGTCATTCCCCTCTTCATGCACTTCTTAAAATTGGACGATTTCCTTTCCCATAGGGAATGCTTGCCTGGTGCTGAGGGTAATATACTTCCCGATGTTGCTGCCCTTCTAATGAGGCTGAAGAAAGAACTGACTCGGTGCATGGAAGAACGCATGGACAATTGTTCCGAGTTAATGCTTGCCACAATTTGCGATCCTCGAATCAAAGGCAAGATGGCACTTCATTCCAATTCCCTCACTGTCTGGAGGGAACAATTGATGGCAAGGGTGCGTGAGAGGCAAAGAAAAACTAGAATGCAGTCACAGGAGGCAGGAGAAGATTCAGAAAATGAGCTGGAGGAGTGTTGTGGTCTTCCGGGACCTATTAGTAGCAGCACCAGTAGCACTTCATTCTGTTTCGGTGGAGCAGCTGCTGCCTTTCATGCTGAAGCAATGGACAGATTATGCTTTGGCCAAAACAAACAGCTCCCCATTAACAGAAAAAGTGCTGAGTTTGAGGTTAAGGCTTACCTTGTGGAACCTTCTTTGGCCCCACGTACGGATCCCTTGACTTTCTGGGATAACAAGAGGGCTGTGTGGCTTACATTGTCCCTGGTAGCCCAGGAGTTGCTTTCTTGCCCCCAACCACTGTCCAGAGTGAGCGAGTATTTTCCGTAACTGGAAATATACTTAGCCCCCAGCGCTCTCAACTGGCCCCCCACCTCATGGAGCAAATTACTTTTTTAAAAGTCAACTTGCCAAAGCTGGCTTACCCTGCTCTCAGGTTCGATGCAGATTAGAAAAACAAAAAAGGACTTCAGACATCTACAATCATCCATGTTGCTGCCATCCTGAGTCCGCCTCGCACCAGTCTTCCTCAGTCGCTGTATCCATCTACTAACTGAGTCCTGCCTGCTCCAGTGTTCTGCGGTTTGCTGCTGGATACATCTCCAGTGTTGCTGTCATCCTGAGTCTGCCTCGCACCAGTCTTCCTTAGTCGCTGTATCCATCTACTGACTGAGTCCTGCCTGCTCCAGAGTTCTGCAGTTCTGGCTACATCTCCAGTGTTGCTGTCCTCCTGAGTCTGCCTCACACCAGTCTTCCTCAGTCGCTGCTGTATCCATCTACTGACTGAGTCCTGCCTGCTCCAGTGTTCTGCGGGTTTACTGCTGGCTACATCTCCAGTTTTGCTGTAATCCTGAGTCTGCCTCGCACCAGTCTTCATCAGGCACTGTATCCATCTACTGACTGAGTCCTGTCTGCTCCAGTGTTCTGCGGTTTGCTGCTGGCTACATCTCCAGTGTTGCTGTCATCCTGAGTCTGCCTCGCACCAGTCTTCCTCAGTCACTAAATCCATCTACTGACCGAGTCCTGCCTGCTCCAATGTTCTGTGGTTTGCTGCTGGCTACATCTCCACTGTTGCTGTCATCCTGAGTCTGCCTCACACCAGTCTTCCTGAGTTGCTGCTGTATCCATCTACTGACTGAGTCCTGCTTTCTCCAGTGTTCTGCAGTTTGCTGCTGGCTACATCTACAGTGTTGCTGTCATCTTGAGTCTGCCTCATACCAGTCTTCCTCAGTTGCTGCTGTATCCATCTACTGACTGAGTCCTGCCTGCTCCAGTGTTCTGCAGTTTGCTGCTGCCTACATCTCCAGTGTTGCTGTCATCCTGAGTCCGCCTTGCACCAGTCGGTTCCCTTTTGAAACGTTGTCGCATTACAGTGGAAATACCACCTCTTACAAACATGGCCCCAAATAATTACCCATCTGGCAACTAGCTGCTCAGTAAAGCTAGTCGCCAGAATTATTACCGCGTTAATGAGAATTATACACTGCTCCAGGACTGACAGGCAGGAGACTGCGCAGACATCTTTCCATAATGGCGTCTGCATGCCTGCACTTTCAGTCCCCTTTGGAGCCGAACGGCTCCTAGCAATGCCTCCTAGAGCCGTCTGGGACTGACATCGCAGGCGCGCAAATGTCACTATGGAAAGATGTCTGCGCAGTTTCCTTCCTGTCAGTCCAGGAGCAGTGTATAATTCTCATTAACGCGGTAATGATTCTGGCTACTAGCGCTACTGAGCAGCTAGTCGCCAGATGAGTAATTATTTGGGGCCATATTTGTTAGAGGTGGTAGTTCTGATTTAAAGAGAGCTGGGCAATGCAAGGTAAGGATGCTGGTAGTTGTGGCCAGTACATAGGGATGTTTATTTATGCGACATGACAACCTAGCGCTTTCATGCAGCGCAAGGTTTTCATGTTGCTATTTTAAACACTGCAACATGGTTAAATCGGCTTCTAGCCGAGCAATATTTTTCTTTGCAACGTTTCAAAAGGATACCGCACCAGTCATCCTCACTTTTCCTTCTTCCTTCTAATTTAGCTACATCCATATGTATATAACACCTCTGCTACATATAGTAAATGACACATGCTACATATTGTGTAATGTATTACCTTTGCCACAGATGGTAAATGGCAGATGCTCATGCTATATATATTGTATTTCACCTCTGGAACAGAAATGGCACATGCAACAAACAATATTAAAACTATTTGGAATAATTTGTCTGAATAATTTTTTTCACAGTGACACATCAGCCAGTCTGACAGTTGTATAGGCATACAGGATGCCTTATTGCCACCACAAGGGAGAGTCACCTTTGTCCCTGTGTAAAATTTTAAAAATAAAAGTAATTTGTTTGAATAATTTTCAACGCCGCTAAATAGTGGCCGTATTGGGAACTTCAAAGGAAAAAAAGCTAACGATCGGTGCCTGACATACTGCCAAGCACTAATCGTTAACTAATCAGTTTTACACTTACCTGTCATCCACTGTCTGTCTCCTTCTGTCTTCTATACTGTCTTGTGTCTTCTGTCTTCTTGCTGTAAAAACAACCCAGAAAAGTATAAGTCCAATGCAAAATCCGGCACACTAATACATAGTTCAATCCCTTGAATGCCAGAGGGTTACACAACACATTACAAAGCAATGTGTTGCATAGCTCTCTGGGGCTCAAAGGGGTTAAAGTATGTATTAGTGTGCCATTGTTCAAATATTAATTGCCTGTATGAATATTAAATGTTAAGCCAAATAAGATATTCAGTAATGTCACTTATAATGCCATCATAATATATCCCAATAAAATACTTCGCTTAATATTAATTGCTGTGTGCAGCCTCTAAGGCTGAGGCGGAGACAGTATCATGCAGCAAAGACACCCACCCTTCTTCCGCACGGGCCCAGTCAGTCTACACACCTCCCTTTCACTCCTTTACATACATTCCCTCTGTCCGCCTCCTTCCCTCTCTGTCCATCCGCCTCGTTCCCTCTCTGTCCATCTGTCTCCTTCCCTTTCTGTCCCTCTGCCACCCTCTTCCTCTGTCAGCTTCCCTTCATGCAAATCTCTGTCTGTCTCCTTCTCTTTTCCAATCTCTAGGGGAGACAGACAAGGGTTGGAGACACACACAAAAGAGTGGGTCAGCAGTGGGGTTATGCACTAAGGTGTTTTCAAATGGTGATGAGGTGTAAGGAACTTCTCCAGTGTGCTTAACTCTCCAATTCCAGGATTATCCCATGGAGCCAATGCACTTAGAACTTACAGGTTGGTTAAATCTCGGTTCACTGGCTAGATGGAAGAAGCAAGGATCGTCCATCACACTGAAAGGGTCATCTCTACTTCATCACCTCTTCATAACACATTGGTATATCTCCCCCCTGTTTGTATCTAAAATAAATGCACAACAACTATACTGAAGTTGTAAAATTTAATAAACCATATAAATAATAATAATAAGAAGAAGAAACTTAAAAAAAATAAAAACAACATACTCTGCCAGTAGGCCCAGCATCAACCTATTCTGCTCCACCATTTGTTGAAGCAGAGCCTACTGACGGCGCATGCCATTTCCCAGCTGCTGCCGTCAGCCTCTGATGTCAGCTGAGATCCCATATAGGACGTCCAGGGCCTCTGCGTACTCCTGGCTGGAAGGGGGCTGCTGCTCTTGTTCTTCATCTGATGTAGCTGTGGGGAAAGAATAAATACAAAGCAGGGAGCACCTCTCTGGCATACAGATGTTTGATTCATTTAGCAGGGTGATTCTTGGCAATGGTCCTGTTGTCTAGGATGCACAATAATGTCCTCTAACCACACCAACAGTGCATGTTGTCAGGATGTGCTCACTTAAACACAAGCGGTATTGACAGTCACTTGTGTTCAAGTGACAACATGCACTGTTGGGGTGGTTAGAGGACATGATTGTGCATCCTAGACAACAGGACCATTGCTGAGAATCACCACACAAAATGTGTTAAAGTGGATTTGTCACATGTTTATAACAAAGCCTAAATAGGCTACATATCGAATACTTCTAAAACTTTATTCATTTTTTATTTGTTGTAAATTTAACTTAGAAAATCTGTCCCCTACCTACTTCCGTATAGACCGCGGTTACCTGCTCTGTAACCGCAGTCCGTTACTCTGCCTCTACTTTCCTCCCTCCTCCAATGGCGGAGGCTTCTGTCTCCAAGCTGGAGCGGTCTCATTGGCAGAGATCGATATCTAACCAATGAGACCACTCCAGCTTACAGACAGAAGCCTCCGTCATCGGAGGAGGGTGGAGAGCAGAGGCAGAGCAGTCTATGCTGAAGTAAGTAGGGGAAAGACTTTCTAAGTTAAATTTACAACAAATAAAACTTTAAAAAAACATTCATAAAGTTTTAGAAGTACTCGATATGTAGCCTATCTATTTAGGCTATGTTATAAATAGGTGACACATCCACTTTAATTTGAAGGGACTCAGCAAACATGTGGCATTGTTGTGGCCTGAGAACAGGATTGACCACCCCTGCTATGAACAAACTGACAGGTCAGGTTTGCCCTTTAGCCTTGATTGGACACAGGTGGATCATCACTGTCATTGTGATTGATCCACCAACACTCAATTAGTGCTAGCCTGCAAACGGGAACTGTGGGTGTGTTCTATGGCCTGGAACCAAGCATACGTGTGTGACAAGATCATGGCATGAACAAAAATAACATAATGATATTTGTTCATGCCATGATACTGTCACAGGTGTGTCACTACAGGGACTTTGGGGTTTTTGTAAGGGAAGGGGAGACAAGTGGAACACACATGGGACAGCAGATTTAGGATTTTACTTACCATGCGATTCCTCTTGCATAGCCTCAGGAGCAGAGGCAGACACCCCCAGAGGTGGTTCATCATCCTTCTCACCGGACAAAGCCTGAGATGACCCTGAGAAGATACAGGACATTTTCACAAGGGTGAGATAATTGTATGGAGCCTTAACCCATTTCAGTGCCAGAGGGGTGCGCAACAATTTTGAGAATGCATTGGGTACCCCTCGGGCTGGTTGGTAGTTTTGCCTGTGTGTCGCTGGATTGACGCCGTGCACGGACACATCATGGAGATGCATCATCTTCGGGCTCATGGTTGTTATATGACGCAGCGTGGAGCAGAATGATCGCAAGGCTATGAGATGCATCAGAATGACGCAGGGTCTTGTTTTTAGTCTAGGCCTTCTGTGGGGTCCTCCTTCCTACTTCCTGTGATGGGGTTTAAAGGGCAGACTGCCCTTGCGTTGTTGTACAAAGCAGTTCTGTTACCTTGGGCTCTGTGTATGACCTGGCTTGTCTGACCATCCAATCTGGTGCAGACCTGTGGCTCTGGCTGACTATCTGAACTGTGTATGACCTGGCTTGTCTGACTACCCTCTCTGGTGCTGACCTGTGGCTCTGTCTGACAATTCTCTTGTTTGTCCCCTGTACCTAGCAGACACCCAATCTGGTGTGGACCTGGGGCTCTGGTAGACTAGCTCTTATACCGACTGCAGGTGCGAGTCAAGGATCCACTTCCTCCATAATGACTGCAGGCATTAGTCAAGTATCTGCTACTACTATTCTGACTGCAGGCATGAGTCTGGTAGATTCCTCGCTACCCCGGATTAAAACTTTGTGTTCCTGTTCCTGGTTCCAGCAGAGACTACCAATGGCTTAGGCCTAATCTCTAGTAGAGTGATCCACCTTGGCAGTTTACTATTTCTGGAGGTAGCACTTGCTGGCTGTGACTCTCTACTTGTTCCTGCTATTTACCTTTGTGTTCTACCTTATTTGTTATTTTAATAAATTGCATTGTTACTATACCGTACTGACTCCTGAGTTATTCTGGGGAACCCATGACACACATGCAATGCATTGCGTACCCCTCTGGCACTCAAAGTGTTAGCAACATTATATGAACACATGCATCAGAATACAATTACTTACCAGAAAACACACCATTATGCCCTGACTCCTCTGTTGAGTGGATGTGTGGTGCTGGAGTACCGAACTCAGGTGTGCAGGGAGGGAACGTCATTGTCACTGGTCCTGGCGGAACTGGTGCAGATCACCAGACCAGAAGAAGAGTTGCTCCCTCCAGCTGATGGAGAATGGATACGTACATCAGCAGAAACAGGAGCGGGCATGTGGACAGGGAAGACAGGTGCTGTAGGGGTAGGGGAAGATGCAGAGCACGGTAATCTTCAGCATCCGAGGATTACACTGGTCCTGCTACAGGGGTGATGGGAGCTGGTCCAGCATGTGATGGACCAGCAACAGCCTCGTCACCACCTGAAGCAGGAGCAGCTTCTGCCTCAGATACTACAATGAGGCCATGCAGGACCTGTTCATAGTGATGAAATTGAAGCGGTCTACTGGAGGCCCCAGATGACAGTGCTACCTCCATCTTCGCCCTTTTCCGCAGCACCTGCCTTCTCATGTCTTAAACCCACTTCCTGCACCTGTCTGATATGTGTGGGGACACTGCTACCTCATTGACAGCTTCCACCACAGTATCCCACATTTCGCTCCTATCCACTACTGTGGTGGAAGCTGCCAATGTGCCAAAGAGCTGGGAATAACAGCCCTGCAATGCCCCCACTAGTACCTCATTCTCCTCCATGCTGAAGGGTAGTTCTCTTCTTCTGGCCATTGCTGCTCTTGCTCAGCTGTTTGCTGTCTTTGAAGTTGGTGTCTGCTTCTCTAAAATGTCTGTCTGTTGGGGGTTGGTTCTTGTTTGGGGGTATTTCCCACCTTTGTTTCCAGGTCATAGAGTCACCTTTAACTTTTTTGCATTGCTAGTAAGGCACCTGGCCAACCAGCTATGGGAATCCTAAGAGTTCGAAACTGGGCCAATAGTATTCCAAAGTGGGAGCTGGAATGGGCAATACCATCTCAATATATCCAATACGATTCGAGGAAGATAAGACGTGATGTCGCAAACTAAGCAGGGGCAGGAAGTGACAGATATGGGTTGTTAGACAAGCTGTGCACGGTAGGCGGGGACATGCATGGGTTGGTGATGCTCGCTTCATTTGTATTCGACTAACTATGTAGGGCGGGTGGGGATGGACGAGTTGTTTATGTTTGACAAACTATGCAAATTAGACTGTGACAGACATATGTTCGTGATGTTTGACAAACTATGCGTGGCAATCTGTGTTCATGCCGGGGAGGTAACTGAGTGCTCCAGGCCCGGAGCATTCAGCTTCTTTTAAACTTTACTACTACGCTACAACTCTATCGAGTGAACCAATTACAACTCCAGTGTATACTGTACATAACATTACTGTACTTACAGTGATAGCTAGGAAGACACAAGAGAGCTTGGAGATAACTGGAAAATAAATGGTCAAAGATGGGGGAAATTTATTTTAAATTAGTGGTGCATGGGGCATGGTTGTCGACCTATTTGTTGAACTCTTACCAGCCCTTGGTGTATGTGAACAAATTACTTAACTCTTTGAGTGTCAGAGAGTTATCCAACTCATTGAAAAGCAATGTGTTGGATACCGCTCTGGCACTCATAGGGTGAAAGCAGCTAAGGGTTTGGACAATACAGGATGAAGATTGCTTAGGAGAATGAAACACTGAAAAGTGGGGTTTGTGTTTGAAAGATTACAGCCTAAAGTGGTGAAGGGAGATTGATATACAGAGATCATATATACATGTTGCTGGTGGTGTGACTGGTGGGATATTCCGGTCACTTTGTAGTTAACTTCATAACCTATTGATGATTTAGCACAAGATTAGTGTATTTTCAATACACAAACTAATTTAGACACACATACTGCAGTTTAAAGGGATAGTAATGTCAGAAAAAAAGTATTAACTATATGGTATATACAATTAAAAGGGAGTACTTGCACTTATTCGTATCTCTCAAACCTTTATGGTTTGAGAGATATAGGAAAATAAAGTTCTCTGGTCCCTCCCCTTTCTGCTTGACGAGCTGTAAAGCTGTCAGAAGCAGATTCTGGTCTCTAGACCAGATGTGGCTCTTCAGCAGTGCCGATATAACAATATCTAAAGATGTAAAATAATAAACAAAATTAATATCTTGTAATATCTTTTATTGGACTAACAGAATTTTGGATTGACAAGCTTTCGGGATAAACTCCCTTTCTCAAGTCTGAAGCATTTCTGAGCACAAGGATACAGAATTCACAGTTAAAACAGTTATAACAGTTAAAACAGTTACATTGAATTAAAATCTGTGTTATTTGCTGGGGTTAACCCCCTGAGTGTCATCTAAAGATAAATACTTAATTTGGAACGGTCTAAAAAATGTGCCTGGCTTACAAACACACTTTGTAGACCATTACAATGAAGTATTTATTTCTAAATAGCGTGATTTCAGCTCTGCTGAAGAGCCTCTGTCTGGTCAAATGACTGGAATCTGCAGCTGTCAGCTAGATGGCAGACTTGAGTAAAACAGCCAGGAAAAGGTAACTTTAGCAAGTTACAGCTCTCAAATCATAAACGTTGCTGTTGCTGTTAATCTTTTTTAATGTCTACAATATTAAAGCAACTTAAAATTAACCATTACTATCCCTTTAAACAAACTTTGATATGTTTATTCTTGACATAGTATGAAACACTAATGTATACACATAGACTGATCTGATATGAGGGGAAATCAGGGTAGGAAAAGGAGACAGAGGACTGTGGGTACCAAAGAGGGACAATAGTGTAGGAGGCTGGTACGAGAAAATGAAACCTTTAACCATGTACTAACATAGCATGTCACATGTATAGTTTGTCTATGTTCGACCACTTATGTTGAGTAGGATATGACAGGCATGGGTTGTCGATGTCCGACAATATGCTAACTTGAATGTGACAGGCATAGGTTGTCGATGTTCGACCATGTGCTAAATTGAATGTGACAGGCATGGGTTTTTGATGTTCAACCATATGCCAGATTGAATGTGACAGGCATGGGTTGTCGATGTTGGAACACGTGCAATTTGGATTGTGACCGGCAACCCATGCTAGAGTAGAAGTGACATGCACAGACTGGCAATGTACGACAATGTCCGTTTTTGGGAAAGATCTTTTTGTATACGCACACCCTGTCTGGAAAGAATGATAGCAGTGTGCACGGAGGTGCACTGCTATAATTTAACCCTTGTTAAATTCGGCCGAATAATTCGGAATGGATCAGAATTTCTTCCGAATCGAATAGGTCCAGACCGAAATTAGGATCCTCCGAATTAAAAAAAAATAATTTTGTCCGAATTCGAATTAAACCAAAAATTCTGACTGTGCACAAGTCTACTATTAACCTAGTGACAGTCAACTGGATTCACACTAAGGGCCATATGTTTGGCTCTCAAGTCCATCAGAAGCACATATAATATTAAAAAAATGAAGTAAATGAACACCTTGGATGCTAAAATGTCCTCCAACACACTGCAATTGTAAAGGGAGGGATGTGCTGAAGCAAAAGAAAGAAGAAGGGTGCTTTCTCGAATGAATATAGGGTTTATATGTGATGTGACAGAGGTAAATAATTTTGTTTTCCCAATGTATCAAAGAACAGACTAGGGGCCACAGGAGAAGCCTCTGAAAGTCACACGCAGCCTCAGGGCCACCAATTGGCCACCAGTGGATTGACCACTTACCTGAGGTTATAAAAATCTGAAAGAAGCCAATATTTCTCAAAGCATTTACTATGAAGTGCATATTAAAATGGATCCGAGTGCTAAATTTATGAAGTACAGCAAGGAATGAGGGCACCTTCCAAAAGTCACCAAATTAAAAATAGAAAGCAAAAATAAGATAAACCTGTGCTACCTCATATAGATTGCTTAAATGTTAACTTGTGTATGCTTTACACAATTTCACATTTAATGGGATAGTAACACTTGATATTGAAAGCATATTCATTGCAGTTTTTATCCTGCTGAGTAAAGCATGTGGACTCCCACTGCTCAGCGCCATTTTATTCAAAAGCTATTTCAGCTCAAACTTGCATTTTTTGGGTTCAGTACTTCATGTTAGTTCTATTTCTATAGCTGTCTATGGATAGCTCTGGTCAGACAATGAATAAACCTCCATAGACTGTTGTAATAACATTTCACACCACTTAAATACTGCACTCAACTGATGCAAGTTTGAGCAGTAATAATTTCTGAAAAAAACATCTCTCAGCAGTGGCAGTGGTCTGTACTCATCAGGATAAACCCTATATATATATATTTTTTTTTGTTTTGTTTTGTTTTTTTCCCAGCATTAACCATTTGAGAAATAGCACATTGCTATTCAATGCTTTGCGTCCCCCCTGGCACTCAAGGGGTTAAGCATTATTGTCCTTTTATGTAATCTATATCGTGTAGTGCAGATTACAGGGGTTACACTAAGCAGGAAAATCTTAGGCGTGCACCATGCATAGTCATTCTTTCTGCCATAACATATTAATTTCTTACTTGCTCAAACTGTAAATAAGGAGCAATAATGATATATATGATGAAGTGAGAGTCAAAAACATTGAATATCAGATGCGCTCCTATTCCCACCCTGAATGAATACCATTGTAATGAGGCGAAATCACCACTATGGCTTGTCCTGATATTATTAATGATGATTATGATCACAGCAAGTCACTTTAATTACTTCCCATTGCACTCTTCATATGAGGGTCACTGAAAAGGGTAGCAGCCCAAAGTAGCAACAAAAGCTTCTTATATGGTAGAAATGACTGTGCCAGTAATTCACTGGCACTGAATGTGATTTCCTTTGGCAGCAGGAAGTTACTTTAATTGTTTTTTAACGTGTCTTCTTTTTTTTTACATAGGCAGCTTATTTTAACCTCTTGAAGGAGTTAATAATCAGTTCAAGTGAAAGCAGTGCAATAACTTAAGTTTAATTAACCCTTAAACGTAATTAACAGCAATGCGTTGCTACCTCTCTGGCATTCAAAAGGTTAAGAACCAGAGAGGTGTGCATTGCTTTGCTTCGTAATGAATTGCACACCACTGACCTGTCCCCCTAAGACAAGTTTAGTTTGTTCCATAGAGAGTTAAAATTTGCAAATGTGCTGTGAAAGCCATTTTTCTGTAAAACAAAATGAATTTTTAAAAACTGAACTTTGATGTTGTGTTTTCTAATGTGGCACTTTATGCTAATATTCTACACAGTATGCTAATCAGCTCAGTTTAAAGGGATAATAATACTTAAAATGTAAAAAAAAATATGTTGTAGGGTTTATCCCCCTGAGTAAAACAAGAGTACTCCCACAGCTGATAGGTGTTTCATTCAAAAGTTATTAATTTTCAAAGTTGAATTTTTTAGGTGCAATATCACAGTGGCCTGAAATTGTACAGTGGCGCTGTTGCTACACCATCCTATGGAGATTTATGGTCCCCGGACCAGAGCTGTCCATAGGATCGTGTAGCAATAGCGCCACTGTACAATTTCAGGCCACTGTGATATTGCACCTAAAAAATTCAACTTTGAAAATTAATAACTTTTGAATGAAACACCTCTCAGCAGTGGGAGTACCCTTGTTTTACTCAGGGGGATAAACCCTACAACATATATTTTTTACATTTTAAGTATTACTATCCCTTTAAGGCCAAGTGTATCATAGTGTGTGTGCGCATCAGTCGAAGGGGGGGGGGGGACTGGTCCACTGCACTAGAGCCTCAGCAGATAAAGTATATAAAATTAAATGTACCGGTTAAGGAAAAATGTCCTGTTGGGTGTCTTCCATTCCATTATCAGCAACTGGTCAAAGGAATAGAAGGGAGGAAAAAAACACAACCTCCATATTGTGTCTCTTAAAAATATCTGGAAAATAGAAACTAGAATCAGAAGCCTCTGCCTAGATTCACTAAATGCCCCTAAATGCCCCCAGTCCCATCTCTCAAACCTTTATTGTTTGAGAGATATTCTGCACTAAAGTTCCCTCCTCCCTCCCCTTTCCCTGACGTCAGTACTCTAGCTGACTGCAGGGGAATCCAGCCCCTGACAAGCAGAGGCTCTGCAGCAGAGCCGAGATTGAGATATTGAAGAAGAAATCCTTCACTGGAACGGTCTTCTAAGTGTACTTGCAAACCAAGCACACTTTCTAAATCGTTCCAGTGAAGGATTTCTTGTTCAATAATGCAATGTCGGCTCTGCTGAAGAGCCTCCACCGGTCCCGGGACCGGATTCCCCTGAAGTCAGCTAGTGTGCTGACGTCAGCGAAAGGTGAGGGAGGAGGGGGGACTTTCAGTACGATTATCTCTCAAACCAAAAAGGTTTGAGAGATGGGACTGAGGGCATTTAATTTCCTTTATTAATACCTACAAGACGAAAATATGTTAAAATTATGTATTACTATCCCTTTAATGCCATCTGGGCCAAGGGGAGGCAGTAGGGACGTTTATTGGTGTTTTCTGTTGTTCTTTTTCTCAACACCTTAATGGCATGAATTAAAAAAGGCTCAGAGGAAGTGGTGTAAATTTATACCATTTTTTTAGATTATGTCCTAACAGTGCAGCAATGTCTACAAAGATATGCAGTATAGTGACCATATGCTTCATATCTCTCGACATTTCAAATGGTCAAAAAGACACACTTTTGCTTTAGGTGGTGTTGCTGGGGGTGTGGCTGGTGGGCAGGATATTACCTAGAACTTCAAGGTTACCTCTTGACCTATTGACAGCTCTTAATCTAATAATACATAATTTAGAGCAAGACTAAAATATTTTATTTACACTGACAATAATCTATAAAGACATATACTGAAGGTTAAATAAACATTAATGGCCATTTTATTGCTGTGGACCAATGAGATATACTTTTTTACACACTACATCTCTAAAGAGGGACACCGGGTGGGAAAGAGGGACAGAGGGATTTGGGCCTGAAAGAAGATCTGTCCCTCCAAATAAGGGACACTTGGGAAGTATGTGTTCATTCATTGGAATATAGCCACTGTCATTAGAGGTTCATGCCAGTGAGGCTGCACTGGTGCATTAGTACACCAGTATGTGGTAATATTGGTCCAGCTCACAAAATAAATAGCATAAAGTATCATCAATAAACATAGATTCATTTCTCAAAAACACTATTGATATTACAAACAAACAGCTGCTACTACAACATATAGACAGTTTTTAATTATCTTTTAAATTATCTAATTATGTCTTATGATGACAGGTCCACTTTGACTCAAACCCTTTAACTCAAATCCACTTTAACCCTTTGTTTTGATTTTAGATATCCTGTCCAGTCAAAATAAAGTATTTGGAGATATATTTTTTCATCTTCACCTTTTTTTAAGCTTTTAGTAAGTTTCTAGGATTTACTCTTCAAGAGAGTTTTTCAGATGACCATCAGAGCAACACATTGATACAATGTAACACTTTCTCTGCAGCTTTGTATACTACGTGCTATATTTTTTTGAAGTTTCTCACTGACCTTCTTTTACAGTCACTGACAGAAAAGGTCTCTCGAAATATATCTCGTGCACCCGGTACCCCATGGATAAACACACTTACACATATTATGGGAGAAAGAACAGGCCACAACTTTATTAAATGTACTTGGCATTAGTATAACTGTACATTACCCCTTTTTAGCCCCTGCCAAGCCCTTCCTCTGGATAAATCCAATCCCACAGCCTCTCATTCCTGAGACAATGCTCGAATCCTCTGGAAACCTTAACCATTACTTAGATTAGAGTATCCTATTAGCTGGGCCCCTTGCAGATCAATGAGTATGACCTTAATCCTGTTATTGTAGTCCAGGGTCCCATTTCCGTAGGCTGATGGCTTAACAAGTATCTGAACCAGTATAACCAATAATGAAACTGTCTTGTTTTTCTTGCCAAGGGCAAAAAAAATGCCACTGACCTATGTGCTTAAAACCCTAGGCTTCTAGGTCTTCTCCTTAAAAAAAGAAGCTGCCTTCTCCAAGGCACAAATTTTGCACTTATCCAATGCCCTTGGATACCTGGCATATTTCCAGCATTATCTAAGGATAGTTACATAGTTACATATAGTTACATAGTAATTTAGGTTGAAAAAAGACTTGCGTCCATCCAGTTCAACCCTTTTCCTATTCCTGTTTACCATCGCTGACCCAAAAGAAGGCATCTGACTCCAAATGGCAATCAGACTTCTCCCTGGATCAACAAGCCCTAACTAAATATTAATCCCAATACTAACGTGCATAGCCCTCTATATTATGCTCTTTTAAATAATTATCCAGGCCCCTTTTAAAGGCATCTAATGTATTTGATAGCACCACCTCCTCCGGAAGTGCATTCCATACCTTTATTGTCCTTACTGTAAAGAAACCCTTCCGCTGTTGTAGACTAAATCTCCTTTCCTCAAGTCTAAGCGGGTGGCCCCTTGTCCTGTGTACTGTTCTGTTAATGAACAGGTCTTTTGAAAGCCCTTTATATGGGCCTTGAACATATTTATATAGTGTTATCATATCCCCTCTAAGACGCCGTTTCTCTAGTGTGTACAAGTTTAACTTTTCTAGCCTCTCTTCATAACTAAAACATTCCATTCCCCTTACTAGTTTTGTAGCCCTCCTCTGCACTCTCTCTAGTTCCATAATGTCCTTCTCTGACCTCTGACTTCTCTGACATATCATTACCAGGCCCAGAAACCTTTTCTTTAACCAATCAAATCAGCCATCATCCTTTCACCCAGTGGCCACAGTGGAAATGTGCCAAGATCATTCCCAACCAAATGAACTACCAAAATTTGGGGACCCTATCATTGCATTTGGAACTTCTCTTCAGTAAAAGGCAGCAACTGCTCCAAATTAATTCCACACACACCAAACCAATAAATGGGAGCCACCGAATGATCACAATACATCTGTAAACCCTCTGACCTGAGTACTGCTCGTTTCCTGGCCCAGTAAATGAATGAATGCTCTACTATCCATATCTGCAGCAGGAGGATGCCTACAATACAAACTAGAACAAATAATGACTAATGAATTATCTGGACGTACGTACATATAATCAGAACCATGTTAATTTCCCTCTGCCAATCCTTTTAATAACCTTGTCCCATACATCCAACCTTGCTGCCTCCCATAGACCCAACCTTGCTGCCACAATTCTAAATGAATGACCTTCGAACTCCCTGTCAGGAACCCAAAGTCCTTTCAAACCTGTTTTAAAAACGTTCATAAACTGATATTGCATCATCGGCACCCCATCTTGATGAATTAATAATGGTCCTTCCCAGTCTAACCTCCAAAAACAACCTAATGAGATGGGCAAATATACCATCTATCCTGAACAGTGTGACCCACGTACTATGCCCCTTGGCATCCGTCTTTGAACATGGGATTTTAAATGAAAAATAATCTTTCCCTAACATGAAATCTTTGATCTATATACCCCCTGGATTTGTCTTGCTGCTGCTCACCAGCTCTCAAATTCTCATGGCCCCATAGAAGGTGAGGGAAAATGCTACCCTAAACAGCAAAACTTGAAAAGGATTTATGCAGAATTTCCACAGGACTGACAACAAATCCTGTAATGATTGAAAAGACACCGGCCATTATGCAACCTCTTTCACCCCTCTCTGGCATAAATCTAGTAAAGCCATTCTCACAAGAATCTACTTGGTATAATCCTGATATCTTATACCATAAAGCTAACCATGACAGTTTTCCCGATACTGCTGCAGGGGACAAGCCCCTAACCTCCCACAGCCACACCATCCACAACAGTGCATCCAACTGGTCTGCCTCTCTATTCCAGCATCTTCCCCTTTTTTCTTCTAGACACCAATCTTCCCACAACCTTGTGATGTCCCCAAGTGGCTAGTGATAACTTGTTCTTCACCCATCCTAAAGAGTCTTTCGTCCAATATCCCACAATGAATTTGGACACTTAACGCCTTCCAGTTCCCATGCAGGCCACACCTCCTGGAATTTCTCCATCTGGAATTGAGAAAGTGTATCAGCAGCAACATTCATGCCTGGAAGGTGACATTCAGACTTAAACAGTTTAACACCAGGGCCCATGTTAATCTCAAAACTTCCTGCAATGATGCCGAAATATTATTTACTACCCACACCACTCCCATATTGTTGGTATGAAAGACAATTAGAGGTCCACATAACATTTGTTCTGCACTCACCCCCCCCCCCCCACCCCAGCAGGTGGTGATACTCCAGCTGAACTGGTAACAATCAGAAGGCAGATTCAATGTCAGTCTTTGTTATTAATGCTCCTTTTCCTACTCGGAATACCAATGAGTGGCTTTGTCAAATAAAACATATCAAACTCTGCACAGTTCTTTTTCAATGCCATCATTAACTGAGCTTCCTTGGGGATATGACAAACTATGTATAAGCAAGTATTTTTCTGGCTCAGATTTTGGGATCAACCCCAGAAGGGAGACCCAAAAATTTGTGAAGGGAGGAGTAGAAATGGTGCCGGCCATTTTACCCACATCAACGTCTTTTCCAGTCTTTTCCAGTTTTTTTTCCCCCTGAGGCTGTTGAATAGCCAGTTTCAAACTTTTGGCTTCCCGTTTAGCCTCTCGCTCCAGAAACGGTATCGTAAAGCCTTGAGTGAAACCTTCCTCGAGAAAGTGCTGAATCCTTATATACCCATAGCCAAGGGAGAATCTTTTTTACAAGTAACTGTGTCCCTGTTTTTCCACCCAAATTCCCGCTCCTGCCTATTCCTTTTTGTTTTCTGGATGAGATACTGGATGAGTTACATTGCAATTTGTGCAATCATGCCAGAACTTACAACCGGTGCTTCGCTTGCAGTGCCCTTCATTGAATTACTAGCAGTACCCCACTTTTTTGTTGAGGACTGGACACTAGTTAGCCACAAACCCCTGGCACTGGCATGAAACAGCTAAATGCCTCCCTGGAAATTTTCTAGACAAATCAGGATAGATGGCCATATACCAATGTCCATCTGGTCCCAAGCAATGTTAGGCCGTGCTGCCATCCGTTGGCAGAATTGTTCATCGTACCTCCACCATGCCAGTCCTACAAAAATCCTACAAGTGTTCTGCATCATGTATTGATATCAGAACAAGGTGTAGCATTCTGTGGGAAATGCTCACCTAACATAGTTGCTTAAATAGCAAACACCTGCACCCAATTTACAACTACCTTTGCTTTCTGCTCCTTTTGATCTTTCATCTCACTGTCTTTTTCTTCATTCTCACTGGGGGCATCCTCTAATGGCAACAAGGAATATACCTCCAGGAATTCATTCCTCCATATTATTTCCTTGTCCTCCATTTTCCGATGAAGTCCAAGAGGCCCTGTACAGCACATATCAGTAGCTCCATATGCCACGTCAGTTATCCCTGACCTCCCCACCAATGCCGCCCTCCCCACTGAGGTTGCAAACCCAAAGAGCTGTCCGGTACTTTCAACAATCCCATCCACTCTACCCATTACTGAACCACAACCACTTACCATACCATTACCATCCCCTGATTGAACCATGACGCCGCAATTAAAGGGATAGTAAAGTTGCACAATAAAAGCAGCTCCAATTAATCTTCATAGTATTTGGGTCAATACTGTCAGAGTTGCAGTTCAAGAGTAAATGAATAATAATAAAGTATCCCCCTCCCGCCCCTTATAATAATGTAACACTGCTCAACTCAGAGCAGCAAGGTGGTGTCTGGATGGCTTGCAGAGACGGACAATGTTCAATTAGCATAATGGAAAAACCTTCAAGGGGCGTAGGGTTTTCATTGTTCTCACAGTAAGAAGATTGCTGTGAGCTGTCTGGTCTGTGGACTAGATTCCACATGTGAGGGAAGGTGGCTTACACTAGGTAAAAGGGGCGTGAGGGGGGTACTTTATCATTTAATTACTCTTGAACTACAACTCTGACAGTATTGCATAGATGTTGCTCTGTCTTTTTTTTATCTGCCTGCCTCTTCTCTCCGGTCCACCGGTCGTCTCTCACTTCTTAGGCGAACCTGAAATAATATCCAATAAATCACAGTGTGCACGCTTACCCATAGACCTCAAACACATGCCGGGTGTCTTGGCCCAGTAACCTCTTACAACTGCTTCTACCAACCTCCCTTACTCCTTCCATCCAACTTCCTTTTTGGCACACCACTCCATGCCATGTGGCTGTTAACGCACTCTCCCCTTCTCACTTGCGTAGCTGAACTGCTAGCCCATGAAGATCTTCTCCTCGATCTTCTTGATGTCTGCTCTCCTCACTGCTACCTTCTGCTGTACCTCTTCTGACCTCCACCTTCTTCCTTGACTCCTGCCGCCCCTATATGTTTTTTATGAATGGAGTCTCAGCTTCCAGGGCAATGAGCTCCCCTTCCCCTCTCCTCAAGGCTCCTGCACCTCCTCCCCTGCATCCTTACTTCAGGGCTAAGTCGTTCAGGCAGTTGTGTTCTAGTCTTATGAACCGGCTGCCACTGCACCTGTTGTTTGTCTTCCCTCACAACTGCCTGATGCTCCATTTGGCTTTTTTCAATAGTGCTTTAAAAGACAATATGCCCAAGAAGGTGAAAAATGCTGCTTTGGGTATACAAAGGTTCCAGAAAAGATGTGAATATAAAAATAAATAAATAAATAATATAGGCAAGTTGACTTCATAGTATGCATGCACAGAATATATCAAGTCAAAATAAAGGGTCACAGCCCCTTTAAGAAAGGTCTAGCCTTTGCTTTCACCCTCCTTTTTAATGTTTGCAGTTGTAATCTTCTGACTCTTAAGTTACTTATTCATAGCATTGTGAGGGAGTGGGAATGTGCAATTATGTTCTTAGCTGTTTACTACAAGATTGTTCTTGAATTACTGTTCAAACACATCTGTGAAAGAAAGGTAAACAAATGGAATACCTAACGCTTTATAAACAAGTGCACCACAAAAGAGATTAAGGGCAATTTCAATAAAAACAAAATTTGGTTACAAAAAGTCTCTTTTTCATAATTTTTTTCCACATGATTTTTATATGATTTTGTGTGCCAGTAGTGGGCAACAGGAGGCCCTCCTGAGACAGCGAGCAGAGATCTCTGTTTACCACAACACATACCCTGTTTTCCTCCCAGAAAGCACCCATCCCTTTTCTTTTACCTCAGTGCGTATCTCTTTACACTTACACTGCTCTGCCTGTTAGCAATGTGCTGGTGACCTCTCTAGCATCCAAAGGATTGATCTATTATTTCAACCTTTATTTAGATCTTTAAACCATAATGTGCAGCCCCATGGTGTACTCGAGGGCCACATGTGTGGCTCTTGGGGGTGAATCAGGCTGCTGTTAACTAACACCTTTATGTACAAAAAGATGCAAACATTATAAGAAACATTCTTGGATGTTAGACATGTATCCAATGCATTGCAAAGACATGGATTATTATAGTTCTCCTGCAATAAAACATTGAATTATTTCTCCATTAAAACATATGCCTGTAATCAGCACCCTACATAGCATCAGTTATGCATTTTAAAAAGCCCAACTGTTAACCAATATTTTGGAATTCTGCAGAACAAAAACATATGGCTTAATGCAGGCATACTGAACATTTCCCACTGTCTGACACCCCATCCTTGGTCCACTGGTATCCACACAGCCACCCATACACTGTCTGCTCTGTCTCTCTTATACTGGAGCACACCGGTAGATCAATTAAAGGGATAGAATTGCCATGTTTTCATAAATATTAATTTTGTAGGCATTAAAAAATAAAACTAAATGCGCCCAGTCCCTTCTCTCAAACCCTTATGGTTTGAGAGATATTCGAGACCAAAGTTCCCCCCTCCCTCCCCTTTCCCTGACATCAGTGCTATAGCTGACTGCAGGGGAATCCGGTCCCTTGACAAGTGGAGGCTCTTCAGTAGAGCCGAGATCGCGTTATTGAACAAGAAATCCTTCACTGGAACGGTCTACGAAGTGTGCTTGTAAGCACACCTTGTAAACCATTCCAGTAAAGGATTTCTTGTTCAATAACGGATTTCTTGTTCAATAACACGATCTCGGCTCTGCAGAAGAGCCTCTGATGGTCCCAGGACCAGATTCCCCTGCAGTCAGCTAGAGCTCTGACATCAGGGAAAGGGGAGGGAGGGGGAACTTCGGTCCCGAATATCTCTCAAACCATAAAGGTTTGAGAGATGGGACTGGGGGTATTTAGTTTTATTTTTTAATGCCTACAAAATTAATGTTTATGAAAACATGGCAATACTATCCCTTTAAAGTGACAAAACCACTGATTCGTCCACCTATACCCAAGGAGAGATATCCTGGTGCAGTTCTGGGGCAATCTGTCTGTATCAGAGCGAATTAAGAAAAAAATTTGATTGATCTGACATTTTTATCCCCTTAATGCTGGGCTCTGTGGAGAGCCACAGGTTACACATCTTTGACATGCCTGGTTTAATGAGCTAGTGTAGCAAGACAAGAGGACACAACCAAAAATATCTTCATCTGCATGTCTCTGCCAACACTCAGAAATTATTGCTTTCTCTGGTATTATGTGGTAATGTTAAATCTGAACATTTGTGGACTCTATGGCTACCTCCTTATAGGACAGCCACCACCTGCACATAATAACCCTCACTTTATTTATTACTGCAATAAAATCCAAATAACTCCTATGGATTTTGCCCTTGTTCAAGAGATTTTTTTTTCCTGATGGATTCTGGGATGGCAGAGTGGCCACTGATACAGGTGAAACTTGAAACAAAATTGTTTTGTATTTCCATTAAAAAAGGGAGAAACTACTTCTTTAAACAGAAGTATGTTGATTAAACAATAGCCTCCCAAACATGTTACACAAGTTAACTAAGTACTTAAATAGAAATGCTCAGTATAGACAACTCCTGAGAATATAAAAATAGAAAAGCAATACAATAGGGATTGAATATTTAACTATGAAAAAGGCCACACCAGAAGTTAGTTTTTTGTTATCTGTAGTCTAATTCTGTTATATTTTTACCACACACAAAAAAGATTTCTTATGTGATAGCAGCCACTGGATTAACTGTAAAAAGAGTTCCAGTTGATTGGTAATCTCCAGCCTGAAACAAATCAATGACAAGTGTTGGGAGGATTTCAGCCATGGGGCGTATCCATTGTAAACTCTCGCAGGCAGGTGCTTACCTCAGCTCTGTTTCTTTAGGTTACTCTGGGGCCTACGTACAAATTAAAATATGCAGCAATTCTAGGGCAAACCAACCATCGGGAACAAATAAATAAAAATTGATAGTGATTTAAATTTGGCTTCTGTCCTACTGAATGCCAAAGAGTTCTCCAACACAGGGCAAAGTAATATTTGGAGACATCTATTACATTCAATGGGGTAAAATCCCTATTTAAAATTATCAATTATGGGTAGTCTTAATTCTCCCTCATGGTTCATGCAGTCCATTGCTCCAGACTTGCTCCTCTCTTGCATTCAAGTGGTAAAAACCCATTTAAAATCTAAGGAGATTTTTATCTGCAGTTGCTTTCCTCAGATTTCCTTCACTTTTGTATTCATACATATTCCCTATTGATTCTGTTTGTTACTTTGTACAGCAACACAAAATATGTTGGTCATATATTTTGCCATTAAATTACATAAATGAATATGGCTTTTATTTATACAATAAGTGATTTCCACCATTTCTGCTCAAATAGTAAAAGCATGAAGTTTTATTCAAAAACTATTAAAACATGGATGGGGGTTAAGGAACAGGAAATCTGTGAGACAAAGTTGGTAACTGGCCTTACATGTTGTGTACTGACAATAGTTAGTCATAGGCCTATGACTAATTGATGTGTCAGACTGAAATGTGTAAGACTGGTTACCGACATAGTTTCAAGTTTTGTTCTTTCTACCCCCATGTTTATTCAACAAGTATTAAAAACTTCACATTTTTACCATACTAACAAATTTGTGGATGTTTATAGATCTGCTTGCCTTACAAGCACATACATCATGCTATGTTAGTTTCAAAGGACACAGTCTATGCTGAACCCGGTAGATGATATCCGTTTAATAGCTGGATAATAAAATATCAATATATCCTTTCATGATCAGTTTTTAGAGAAAATTTTAACTTTGTAATATTTTTATTTTATCTTTATTTTAATAAATGCCTTATAAACATTATTCTATTTTATCATAAGTATAAACAAAACAATCAGTTTATATATATTCACGCTCATTTATATGTTATACCCAAATTGTTGTTGTTTTAATCAGGTAGATGAAGTTGACCTTAAGAACAAAACTTATATTAATGTTAATTAAAACTGCTGCATGTGTCAAGTTTATGATTTATTGTTCTTTTACCAGTTACATTTTGTAGAACCTAGTTCTGTTGTTGGCTTATATCAGAATGGCTCTTTGCTTTATGCTACCAACAAATCAAGAGAGGAAAGGCAAGTTTTTTTTGTATAATCTTTATTTACATTTTCTTATAACTGAACAAATGTTCATGGTACACAAAAACACTGTTGACAGAATCATTTGTGTGGTTATAATAAATGTTTAGTTCGAATGTAGGAGGAAGCTGGTTAAATAAATCTAGAAGGATATAGGTCAAATAATACAACTCTGTGAAAGGAAAGATGAAAAATTTAAAGGAATGTAGAGTGGATGTTCAGGAGTAGCATGTCATATGGTTATTATATTGCATATTTTGCAAACCATACTTTTTTCAATCATCATTATGCTATTAATTCCATAGTGCCACAAATGCAGTGGTGGTATATATAACTTTGCTTGAAATCTGCTGTCTTCAACTTAGCTTGAGATTGTTATTTTCCCACACCTGTTCTGATGTTGTTGAGACAGTAGGATAATAGAGGAATATGTTAGCTATTTGAATATAACTAGGAATTAGTGGTTCATGCAGTACATAGTGTATTTGTAAGCATTTGATCTCTATTATATTGTACTGCTAGTTATTCAATTTTAAAGCCTGTAATATTAACCCATATGAGCCACACATAACTATTGAAGCCCCTTGTTTGTTGTAAGGAGGTTTGGTCTGAAGGCAGACTTCAACAGTGATCATTATACATAAAAAACCTGCAGATATAATGCAAAATATATATATAAATATACCTGACTGCTCTATGAATTACACCTACCTAGGTAAGTCCTTCTTCTAAACAAACTAAGAGCCACTTATTTCTAAACTATTGTGCGTAAGCTCCAAAGAATAACATAGGAACTGGAGAAGTTATATCACTGGAGAAGTTATCTTCACATTAACATCTCTTTATCATGCCTTAGGGCATAACCCCCTTCTTTTTAATTGGCCACACACACATCCTCTTCGGCATCCACAATAGCATGTCTTTTTTTAAGCTCTATGTGTGCCTGGAAGTCGTTTGCCCACCCCCATGCCGTTCTGAAGCAGTATGCTTCTTGACAATGGAAATGTTGCTTAATTTCAGCAAGGAGATAGGAGGGAGAAATATATGTGTGTATGTTAGCCATGTCTGGCTCTCTGATTACACAGAACAGTAACAGCTGGGTCCACAGAGTAAGTATCAATACTGGCTCTGTGTACACTGGTAGAGATATGCATTGTATCAGTATTGTGCTTTGTGATAACATGCATAAGTTTTTCACAGCAGGGAAAGCCAGAAGTGATAATTTTCTGTGTAGCAGCAATGCTGTAAGTGCATAGCCAGCTAGATCATGGAAAGTTGGCCATCAAACATATTTCTGTGACACACGGATTACTTGGTTTACAAACGGAGGGGTGTATTGACAGGCAAAACATTTAATTACACATCGATAGTTCAATTTCGATAAAACTGCTTCCATTGCTAAAGATGTAACGGTTGTTCTTCATATATTGAAACTGTAATAACTTTGGAAAAATTGATCTTCCAGCACTGGGAGAACCGTTATTTTGCTCAACAGGAAAAGCCATATAATGTAGGTTTTTATATAGAATAAAAGTTTACTACTGATAACTTACCCTGACCAAAGAGCAGGTACTGCTCAAAGTAAAGAAAAAAATATCCAGCAGGAAAAATTTTATTTGGTAAAGATTAATTCAAGTAGGAAAATATTACGTAGTGTGTGAACAAAGGAGAATTAAAGAATATTCAACAAGCTAAAGCTAGCCATGGCACATAAAGAAATTAATTGATCCACTGGCTACCACTTCTCTCTCACATTCATATCTAAGTGAGAACAACTTACTCTATGGACATTGATAAATGTGCATACCTGGGAACTCTCCGGTTTTGCACCGGAGACTCCGGATTTCAAACTGAATTACCGGGTCTCCGGGGCAATGTGTGAATCGCCGGGTGGGCAGAGTTTAAGTAGAAACTCTGCCCACTTGTGTTCCATCCCGCCCGGTTCCTCCTACTCCCCGCCCTCTTACATCCATTTTGCAGGGGGTTTTGTCCCGCCCCCGTGACTAAGCCCCGCCCCTTTTATGATGCAATTTGTGTCATTTTCCTCCCCCTGGGCACTGACAGGGTTACCCTCCGGGTAGCCCTGTTTCAAAAGTTCCCAGGTATGTAAATGTGCAAGTGGTTAATATGCCAAAAATCTACATGTTTTCTTGTGTTAGACATTTATCTTTTAGAAAGTAACCGGCACTGTATTTATAATCTACTCAGAGGTGTAACTAGAAGCCTCCGGGCCCTGGTGAAAGAAGTACCTCGAGCCCCCCATCACCACCACATTGGCCCCCCTCGACCACACTGACCCCCTCTACAATGCCCCTCAATCTTCACAATGCCCCCCATCTCCTACCTCCCTGGAGCTCCTGCGTGGTCCACTTAGTAACGCAGATCGATGGGAGATTATGTAATCTCCCAGCGCTCTGCATTACTAGAGCATCGGAGGGAGATTGTGGGCGCCAGGCGGAGGGGTCTCAGGGGGCGGCCGGGCCTCTGGAGTAACGGGCTCAGTCGCAGTTGCGACCCCTATGGTTACGCCACTGAATCTACTGCAGCCCACCTCTAAGGTTTTCAAGAACTCATCCCTCATTCATTAACTTTGCTATACTTGAATAAGCTCTCACAGAAGCCCACATACACTGCTGCTATCCCTGCCTCATTTCACAGCTCACTGGTAGTCTGCTGACTGTAACACACACTGTCCCACTTTGAGACCTCTCTAGCAGTCAATAGGTTAAATGTCCCATGTAAAGCGACAGAAAGTTGGCTTGCTACAGAACTCCAAAGTGGGCAATTCTGGACCAAACCAACTACAGCTATTTGAAAAAACAAACAAAACAAAATAAACTATGAAAATTCAATGCATAAAAAATTGTTAAAGGGATAGTAATATTTAAATTTAACTTTAATGCATATTGTAGCCCTTAAAAAACCAAATTAAATGACCCCAGTGGCATCATGGTTTGAGAGAAATCAGCTTTCAAAGTTCCCCATCCCCTGATGTCAGCCCTGTAGCTGACTGCAGGGGAATCCGGTCCCGGGACCGGCAGAGGCTCTTCAGCAAAGCCGAGATCGCGTTATGGAAAATGAAATCGTTCAATGAGAAGGTGTTCATCATTCCAGTGAAGGATTTTTTTTCCATAACGTGATCTCGGCTCTACTGAAGAGCCTCCGCCAGTCCCAGATTCCCTTGCAGTCAGCTAGAGCGCTGACGTCAGGGGATGGGGAACTTTGAAAGCTCATATCTCTCAAACCATGCATTAAAGTTAATTTAAGTATTACTATCCCTTTAAAGGGATAGTAATACTTTGTTTTATCTTTATTTTATTTTGTATTAAAATAGGCAATAAAAAACATGAAGAACAATATAAGTCTTATCTCTCAAACCTTTATGGTTTAAGAGATATTCATAAACAAAGTTTCCCCCTCCCGCCCCTTTTACCTAGTGTAAGCCACCTCTTCTCAGATGCGGAATCCAGTCCATAGACCAGACAGATAACAGCAAGGGACAATATTCTTCCTATGAGAACAATGAAAGCCCTGCCCACATTGACAAGCTTTTCAGCTTTTTCCCTTATCTTAATTTAAGATTGTCCTTCTCTGCAGTCTACATGGACACTCCCTTCTGCTCTGGCTGAGCAGTGTTACATCAGTAAAAGGGGCGGGAGGGGGGTACTTTGTCATTGAATTACTCTTGAACTACAACTCTGACAGTATTGAAATAACACTCTCCAAAGTCCAAATACTATGATGATTAATAAGAGCTACTTTTATTATGAAACATTACTATCCCTTTAAAGCCACAGTTATACTCTCGCTCAGATGCACAAAAGTCAGGAAATACAGGTTAAATTTTACCAACTTAATTCATCACCCCCTTGTGTATTGCTGATAACAGCAGATATGGTGTCACAAATTACATAACTCTCCATCAACCTCTTTTCTTGCATACACTTTCTATAGCACCCGCGCATAAATAATCTGGATTGTGAGCGCTGGTCTACTGCTTTTTATATATATATATTTAATTTAAGATTGCCGTGTTAGTACAGTGGTGTAGATGCCAAATATGAGTATTGCAGTATGTAAGAATACCCTCTTTATTGGACTATCATTCAGTTTTAGGGACAAGCTTACAAGAACAACACACCCTTTATCAAGTCAGAAGCATACTGGTTTTAAAAACTGAAACTTACATTAAAAGCTACCCCAAGTAAAGAGCATGCTGAATTTGTTTTAGTTCATGCTTATCCATCTTCATCATATGATTCTTCCATTTAGTACTATGTAATATGTATGTGTCTCTCTTTCTCTCTCTGCCCCTCCCCGTCTGCATTCCACATGCTATGAACTTTATGTGATTTGTTACTTATCAGATTGTACTTTCCTTAGTAAGGCTTTAATGTATGTTTCAAAATCAGTATGCATCTGACTTAATAAAGGGAGCGTTACTCTCTAAAGCTTGTCCCAAAAAGTGAATGTTAGTCCAATAAAAAAAATGATATTATTGCATACTGCGATACTCATTCGTTGTTTAAAATTCTCGGTGGTTTCTGGTTCGCTGTCCTCCCTACTCTGGGGTGGAGATTGGCTGTATACAACAAATTAGGGGCCAAAGTTTCCATGAAAGTGGGCAAAGTCATCCACTACTGTGAAAATTGCTGCAGCAGTCCAATGGGTTCCCAACATGCGTTATGTTCCTTGAATGTTAAAGATGTGTATTATTTGCTAGTATTTCTCTTTCTCTCCCTATAGATATATAATAGCAATGTGGGACGGAGTTACCAGTCATGTTATGACCGTTGGGAGAACATGTCTGAAATGTAGACACACTGATAAACACAGACGTATGCAACACACAGGTAGAGACATACACACAGTGAGAGGCAGAAACATGCAAAAGACATTCACACACACCTTTGATGCACACATGTAACAGATGTACACACATGCAACAGACATACATGTGCACAACAGACATTCTCACACACAGGCAATAGATATGGACACACACACACACAACAGACATGCTCGCACACACACACAACAGACAAGCACACACTCACAACAGACATACACACAGTGGGGACACTGACACAGTAATAGCCTTCCCCCATGTAGCAGTTCTGGCTCTTGTCGGTCCCCCAGATCTGTAGGTTCTGAATGTAGAAGTATATAGGGAAAACACAAAGAGGGCGCCCAATCGTGCCTGTTATCCCAATAACACATACATTTATAAGCTATTGAATATACTCACAAGGCAGGTGGTTGTGGAAGGGTATATACCCAACAACAGTAATACGAGCCTGCAGAGAAATTATCCTGTCTCTGCTCAGGTGTCCTTGATCTGGAAATAGGAAATCTCAAGACTGCTGCTCTTAAGTCTCCAAAATATTATATATAACAATATAAAATGAATAAAAAGATTTAAAACAAGGCTTGCTAATTGTAGAAGTGTTGGCTGTGGCCACCCTGGGATTAGAGTAGGAGCTTTACAGTGCTGTGTAGGTAACAATCTTGTATTGAAGTGAATATCTGCAGTATTCAGAGCATTAGAAGCCAAATGTAGCCTTCTAAGGACCAGAGGAAATTGCTTCACAACGTGTTGCTGTCCCCATCTGGCCCTGAACCATTAAATAAGTGGTATTTATTATTTCCTTTACTTTCGGGCAGAACTGCAGTAGTATGTGTGTTTGGCGTGTAGAAGTGGAAAGCACAAAATAAAAGATTGTGAGAGAGACTTATAGCAGTGTGTTAAGCCATAGAGTGCCATGCAGTATACAGTAGTGTATCATGTCAAATTTGAGTGCTGGAAAGGTATACAATGCATTGTGGTGCAATGCATTAATTAACTCTAACACTCAAATGTTTAACCCCTTAAGGACCCTTGACAGCCCTGGCACATCATGGGTCAGCATGCCATGAGGACCCATGACGTGCCAGGACCGTCATGGAATTCAGGGCTCCCCGAGTGGCTGCATGCCGTTCAGGGAACCCTGAAACAGATGCACAAAAAAAAAAATGGTCTATGGTCCTTAAGTGCAAGCCGCATGCGCGATTGGCTGGTCCTTATGGGGTTAAATAGAGCGCTGTTATTGTATATAGACATAAATAATGTAGATTCAGAGCTCCACGTTACTGGCCCCCGGTACAGTGGAGACACTCTTCTCCCCACAATGTGCCTCGCAATGTCCAGATCCAGTGAAAGAGAAAGAAACCACCGTTGATTCTGAGGGAGCAGGCCTGAGCCTAGGGGCTGGCAGGTGTATCAGCTGTGGAGAGACAGTGCTGAGCGTCTGTGAGTTGAAGAAAGACCAGGGATCCTGGGCATCCACTGTCCATCTCAAATAAATAAAAGGGCTCCAAAAACCCCAACATAGATGGGCTGAATGATTTTTATCTGCCATCATATTCGGTGTTTCTATGTAAAACAAGATGGAGACCTCTCTAGCATTCAAAGGGCTAAAAGCCCAATTTATAACAATGTGAAGTTTTATTTATTCCATATGGAGCAGTGTTTGTTTCAGAATTGCTCCTTTTTTCTTTTGTGAAAAAGACTTAGTGTGAAGGTTGTCATAGCAGCTATTAACACTGTTAAATAATTTGGGTTTAAACCAGTGATTCTCAGCTCTAGTCATCAGGACAGACACATGGGCCTGGTGTAAAGGAGATCCCTAACTGAGCACAAGTATAATGTAAATAAAATGACTGAGCCACTTTTAACAGACAGAAAAGTGACCTGTTGGTGTGTCCAAAGGAGAATCACCGGTTTAAACAGTAGAATGAGAAAATTAAATAAATACATACAATAAATAAGCAGCAGCTATAGACTGAATAAAAAATACATCAGAACTGATATATATCATCAAAAATTAAATAAACTGTAGCTGATTAAAAAAAGCACAACAACAGCAAACAATATTGGGTATACATTTTATATTTATTTGTGAGGACCTCTATAGCAGTGCAAAAAAAGAGCTACACCTCCCCCTATTTTTCACTCTATAAATGTTACAACAGCTACTCTAAAAACTAGGCCAGAATTAAAAAAAACGGCTCAGAACAAAGAGTTCTGATTGGCTGCAACATTTCATTTTCTGTATTCACAGAGCATTCATATGAAATACATACAAAACTATAAATATGCCATAAGTCTTATTTTTCTTCCTTTATCTGTGTGAACATTTATCTGTATAAACATTTAGTATGAAAATTTAATACTTATCTGTTGGCCAAGGGCACAGCTCTTTTGCCTGGATTCCATTGCAGGTGAGAACATTATCACTGGTTTTATCTGCAAATCCCCCCATAGACATTAACAGGAATGCATGTGGTAAAAACAGTGATAACATGTATCACCTGCAATGAGATCCAGGCTGTTAAGTGATCCATGAATATACAGTAAACAGTCCTCAGGTAGGAATACAGTTTATTATACTTCTCACTCCATAAAACTTATCCCCTCAACAATACAATCTTCTGGAAAATACCCTGAAGCTAAGTGGGTCATTTTCTCTTGGAACTCTGCAAGGTCTGGCTTTGGATGGAAGACAAAGAGTCAGCAAACAAACTGTTGACCAAATGTCTCTCACCAATTAATCTGGAAGAAAAAAAAGCCCCACTTAGAAGAAACTCTTGGAAGGAATGTAGGCACGAGTAAACCCGGGGTCGTATTCAATAAGCATTCAATAAGCGTATTCAAGCACAAACCAACTCCCATGTGATGCGATGTGTTAGAGAGCTCAAAAAGCTCAACTTAACTAATTCTGAACTTACACTTTCTATTGTGCTTTTGGTTTGCTTCAGAACTGCTCTTGTTTAGCTTACGTAATATACCCTTAGCCTTTGGCAACTGAATCTGCTTCTTCCAAGAACTGTTCTCGTAGAGGAGAATCAATAAGGCTGACGTACTTAACTAGAGCACTTCTGGTTCAAACCAGCTGAGCCATAGGGGAAAAAAGTCCTTTTATTTAATTGGGCTCTAAACCCCTTGAATGCTTGAGAGGACCCCAACAAACTGGAGACCTCTCTAGCATTCTTGGGGTTAAAAGCCATATTTAAAGAAATGGGTATTTTAGGCATTTGATTTTGTCCCATACGATGCGGGTGGTTTGCTCATGAACTTATCAGTTCTTCATAGTAAATCACGCTCACATTGTTGGTGTTTTAGTGTTAGTCTCTCAGACTAACACACTAACCCCACCTTGTGATGCTGCTTTTACCTCCAAAAGAAAAAGGCCTTTCAAACACTTCTGTCTCCTACTTATGCCATACAAAAAAGCATCTCCCCCACCCCAAAAAAAAAAGAAAAAACCCAACAAAAACAAACATGAAAAAACACTCTCTCTCCCTTAGGAATGCCAAAAGTGTGTATTTAAATTATATAGATATATATATATATATATATATAAACACATACACACGCACCATTCAACCAATATCTGTGCCTAAAGCTACATATCAAAGCTGCAGTACATAACGGTTGGCAATGACAGAGTTTGGAAGTAGCAGTGTCTGCTGGTGGCTCCTCGATTGTCAGATGATGGAGTGAGACGTGCTAAGGGTGTGCGGTTACAGAGCATAAAGATCCAGCGTTGTTACTCTGTGTGGGCCAGAGCACCAGCCCCTTGACCAAACCCGAAGCCTTTTGGCCCAAAGTTCTTAGCGTAGCATGCTGGAAGATGGAAAGAGTTACATGTAGTTACATGTGTGCAAGCGGTACATATATTTGTATACAGATAATTGTGTTTGTGTGTATGGCAAATAGAAATGTTTAACACATGTATGTCAGACTTAACTGACGGGTATTGCTTGCACACTATGCAGCCTGCTTTCTTATAGGTCTTTCTTACAGCACTGGGCCTTATTCATCAAACTAAAGAGGTGTAATTCTAGAGCAAACCAACTGCAATGGTTTATATGGGGCTTTTAACCCCTTTAATATAATGTATTGGAAGATTTCTCTAGCATTCAAGGGGAGTTAAACATACAATAATAATAAAACTTATTAAGTTATTGTATAAATAGGCTGTAAAACATTTACCAGCTATTGTAGTTTTGTGTGTTAAAGGTTCTTAGTGTGTGATTGAAAACAAAGAAGAAAAGAGAACAGGATAGAAAGGGCAAGCAGAGAAGGGAAGGGAGAGGGTCTACTAGACCAATACATGTATATCTTTTGAGTAAGTGTAGTTCTCGGATCAGAAGGTAAGCTCTTGTGCACGTGAAACTAGTAAAGGGAGCGGTGCCTCAGGAATATTTTAGTGTCATCTCAGATTTATCTGTGTTGAAAAATACCTGGGAAAGATTTCACAACTTGGTAAATTTCTCCAAGTTGTTACAGGAGATAGCATTCAATTGTTCTGCTTCCCTACTGTATCAGCTGGACATGCATACTTTGTAAACATGTCAACTTTGTGACACTCAATAATGTAACTCTTTGTATCATGTTATTCTTTCGATAAAGATTAACAGAAAAACAAACTCTAAAAAATCCTGCAGTGTATACAACTACTTCAAACAGCAGTTTTCTACAGAAATATACCTCTTTAGCCTGATGCATAAGGTCCAGTGTGTGTGTGTGCGCGTGTATACATACGTAAGCGTTTGTGTGTGTGTGTGTGTGTGTGTGAGAGAGACAGATTAAAATGTGGCTCTCCAGCTGTTGTTGGACTTCAGCTTCTATTATCTTCCTCCTGACACTTGAAGTCCACAAACTGCTGGAGAACCACAATGTAAAGTAATAATAATAATAATAACAACAGGGCATATGTTCAGGTACCTTTGCAGTATATCTCTCCATCTTTGTCTGCCAATGTTGTTGACTCCAAACCCTTACCACATTTAGCACAACGGAAGCAGGCCTTGTGCCAAGACTGAAAGAAATACAGGAATAGCAAATCAGAACGGCAGTCCACCCTAACCCCATTGCCTCTTCACTATCAGAGACCAAGAACTATTTCTCCATTAGTCTGTGCCTTTTCAGGCATACTCACATTTCCTGCCCCCACCACTTTCTCTGCAGCATATACCGATTTTGAACAGCGAGGGCACACATCCGCTCCTCCAAATTTCTGAGCAAATTTAGAGGCATTTGGGTTATTTGTGGGCTGGTGTCTCGGGGGCCTGGGGAAAACAAGGATTAATAAATGTGTGGAACAAAAACAGATAGAGATAGAGAGAGACAGAGAGTTGGAGTGATGAGAGCCAGACAATGGCAATGAACAAGGGAGGAGAAGGAGCATGACTGAGATGTTAAAGTGCATACTGGTGCACAGCACAAGAGGTCAGTATACATAGAGATGGCTGAAAACCAGCTCAATTGTAAGAAATGTTAAGACACTCGAGGAGCAATTCAATAGGCTCAAATGCCTATACAATTATGGAGATAACAACTGCACCATAGTGAACAAATACTCATTTCCCAAATTCTCAATAATTTAAATGGGGCTTTAACCCCCTGAATGCCAGAGATCTCCTACACTTTGGTTTGCAGTGCTTTGGAGACCTCTCTAATATTTCGATTTGAATCATTGGGTACCTTAATTCCTCCCCTATGGTGCAGTTGGTTTGCTCCAGAAACGCTCCTACTTAGCTTACTGATTTGCACCTAAAGGATCTCATTAATTACCTTAAAGGGAAAAACCAACAACACCAAATGGTTGAGATGATAATTCTGTAAATCTCCGATTTAAATGGGGTTTTTAACGCACTGAATACTAGATAGTGCTTTGGTGACCTCTCTAACTTTTAAGGGGATAACAGCCCATTTTAAGCCTTTGAGTGCCAGAGGGGTACGGAATGCATTGCAAAGCAATGCATTCCGTACCCCTCTGGCCCTCATAGGGTTAATGAATGGAGATTTGCATTTCCCCCATGGTGTAGTTGGTTTATTGCAGAATTGCAGCGTTTCAACTTGATGAAGACTGTACTAACAATTTAGGTGAAGAAAGGGAAAAATCAAGATGGGGGAAGGGCTACATTTTCAGGATAAAGTGACTAATGGTAGTTAAGCCTTAAACATGTTTCTAGGAGATAATTTCAGCAATTTAGATCCAATTAGCTTCATAGCAATAAATGAAGTCATTTTGCATTTCACATAGATTACATCATGCTGTGACATCACTTCCAATAGCCATAGGGTTGCTCATAGGAACATAGCAATGGTATATCTAATCCTGAATAGAGGCAGACATAAGTACAGCTGAGGGAATAGGGTGAAATATCACTCACTCATCCGGTCGGATGCCCAAACTCTCTCCTCGGTCCATGCTTAGGGTGCCAGCTCCTTGTCCAAATCCATAACCTTTGGGTCCATACTTCTTGGCATAACAGGACTTGCAGTAAATCTCCTCTCCATGAATGGCCACAGTGGTACTATCTAGATTCTTCTTGCAAACCACTGGAAAAAAAAAAAAGAATACATGTCTAGGACTGGTATTTCTAGGTGTGATACACAGAACTGATGAACACTCTGCCATTGCAAGATGCATATTGCATGACGCCACTAGAGTTCTATGTGGATATAGAATTCAGCAAGTCTGAATGCTGCCAATGAAAGGAACATACAACTAAGCAATACTTTTATGCATGGTATACCAGGGCTTGACAAGATTGCTTCAGATCTAGGAGCCGGCCAAAGATGTTTAGACCCAGACACATTTCTGAACATGGAATCATTCAATAAGGAGGCTTTCCAGCTGTTGCTGGATGACAATTTATGTCATCATTAGCTTAACTACTTGATTTAAATGGGATTTTAACCCCTTCTATGGTAGAGTGGTCTCAAATGCATTGTGAAGCAATCTGATGGAGACCTCTCTGGAATGCAAGGGAATTTGTGGATTTTTAATTTGAACCTTAAGGGGCAGTTGATTTGTTCTAGAATTGCACATTTTTAGCTAGATAAATAAGGCCTACAGTGTGTAAACCCAGCAGATATGACCTGAGGGTCTATTTGTGCTGTTAATTACAAGAATTTGCAATCAGCATTGAAACTTACCCTCAGTAATTTGCCAGAGCTGCCACCAGCAATTTTTATTTTGCTTAGTGCCAAGTGAGGGAGAGAAGGGGGAAGCAAGAGAGCAGTGTGAGAGAGAGGCATGATGGGAGACAGATGTATGGGAGGATAGCAAGGGGCACGGGAGAGTGAGAGAGAGGCATGTAGGAAGAGGAGGGCATGTGAGACAGGCAAGAGTACATAACAGCAAGGGGTATATGAGAGGAAGAGGCAGGCATGTTACTACATATCTATAGACAGATCACATGTATTGGCACTTGTTCTGACTCTCCCTGTCCCCTCATATCTTCTATTTGCTGCAGTGAAGTCTGATCACGTCTGACATCAATAACTGGAACCCAGGTATCAGAGGTGATCAAACTGCGCATCAGTAAACAGAAGACAGCTCATTCTGCTTGTATAAGGGAAAGACTGCACCCTAACTCAAGAAGCTACTGGTGTTTCTCAGATACTTTCAAGCCTGGGAGCAGTGGCTGCCTTCCTAAACTGACAAGGACTGCTACTAACGTCTAAGTCACTGATGTGTTTTAACGCACAGGACCGCATAAAGCATTCCAGGGATCAGCATTGATATTGCCAGGTACTGGAACAGATATAGAGACTGGTGGTAGAGAAGCATCGCTAGAAGTCTAGTGGTAGAGAAGCATTGCTAGAAGTCTCGGCGTCAGTATGACATGGCACCCAGAGTTTGTCGAGCCCTGTGGTATACCGAATCTGGCACTGCTAGCCAGTTAGACTAGAAAAAGATGGAGAGTCACCTGGCCTTTCAAAAAGTTGGTCAAGAAAAAGAAACTCTGTGGTTAGCATGGTATCTCTAAAGCAAACCAAAGAATCCATAACCCATGAATATGTAGGTCATATGTAGAACAATCCTGTGGGAAACCAACTGCATCATATGGGACAAATAATTCTCACTAATTTAAACAGGGATTTTAACCCAGTAAATGCTAGACAGTTGTTCAACACTACAATGCTTTGGACACCATTCTAACCTTTCTAAAGCCCCATTTAAATCAATGGAATCTTGGAAATGATTCCATTGGAATCTTGGAAAATTATTCCATTAGTTGGATTTGCTCCAATAGAACCTTGGAAATTATTCCATTAGTTGGATTTGTTCCAGAATTGCTTCACTTTCTTGATGCACGTCTCTCTATGTTTACACAAGTATAATCCACTGCATCATAGCATTAGCCCCGTAGTCACAAGAGCGCAGCACCGTAGGCAACGAATAAGCAATCCTCATAGATTGAAATGGAGCTTTTAACCCAGAGAATCCGTCAGAGAACTGTCTAGCATTCAAAGAATTTAACCCTTTGAGTGTCAGGGAGGTATCCGATGCATTGCAGTGCAATACGCTGGATACCTCACTGGCGCTCAAAGGGTCCAATTTAAAATTTTATTTGGTTCTTATGGCTCGGTTGGCCTGTCCTAGGATTGTTCCACTTCCTCCTTTTGTGTATTTGGCTTACAGTGCTGACATGGGAATATAGAAGCTGGTATCTCTTAAGATGACACGCATCAGTGCTTAATCATTTAAAGTGAGACTCACTGCACAGGAAGCAGGACTTGTGGAAGCTGCCCCCCTCACATTGCACCTCTTCAGCAAAGTAGACAGACTTCTGGCACACTGAGCACTTTTTCCCTCCACCCCAATTTGGCATTTTTCTGTGGGGAAAAAAAAGAAAAAAGGACATGGTAGTTAGTAAGTATTAGGGTTATAGAAAAAGGAAAAAGATAAAAACACTTATGTGTGGGTATCACTAGAACAGTTTGGCCAGTTGAATAGTGAGAGGAAATATACGAAATGATGTCTCACTGAGCAACTGTGTTTATGCCAATGCATACAACTTTCAGGGGACTAGGCCCTTAATGCTTTGAGTACCAGAGGGGTGAAGGGTGTTTTACATTTAAAAGATGCGTTTAATTAATTTTAAAGAGATATGCTCTGCGGAAAAATTTGCTGCTATACAAATAAAGGATAATAATAATAATAAAGATAATGTTGTGCTAGCTGTTTATACATTTTTTTTAAAAAACTTTGAGCACTAGAGGGGTGCACAAAACATTGCAAAGCAATGTGTTGCACACCCCTCTGGCACTCAAAGGGTTGACAAATTAGCCTTTATTTGTTGGTGGCACACTCTAGCCTTTTGTGCTGGGCCAATATAACTGAGCACTGTGCTATGAATGAATCTGGATAGAATCCCCACACTGGAGTCATTTCTAATAGCACAGAGAGCAAAATGTTTGGCCATGACCAAAACTAATGAACATATGGAGCAGGGAATTAACATTAATCACCACCAAAACATAAAGGTTAATTTCTGAAAAACTATTTTACAGAAAAATGGTTATAATGACATAAATGAAGACTTTATTTCCTTGTAAAGCAAACTAAACGTTTCCATGAATATACATTTGAAACTCAACATTCACATTTTTGTCAATGTCTTTATATATATAAAAAGGGGCACACAAAATGGATGTCTGTGGCACATCAACTGATCCTCTTGATGTAGGAAAAAGACCATTTGAATGCTAAACGGGTCTCCAATGTATGGCTCCCAAATTTGTTTTAAGCCTATCCAGCATTTATAGCAGTGGTTCCCAACCAGGGTGTTGTGGCACTCTGCTGTACCTTTTGCACTAGCTTAAGGTGACATGATTTTTCTATAACGACTTTACCAAAAATGTAGCTCCCCCTGCAGGCACTGTGTTCTTAGCTAGTGTACATTTCCATGCAGGGGAAGCCGGGTTGTGGGTAACAGCGGAGCCCAGCGGCACAGCATGTAGTGTACACCCCTCATGCCTCACCCTCCAGCCGGAAGCCCGGACTAGCTAAGGGCATGGGGAAGGCAGCATGGCAGGTGGGATCATTGAGGGCAGCGGAACAGCACATCGGCCAGGCCAGGAGAGCAAAGGGTGCCCAACAACAACAGCAGGTGCCCGGGGAGGCCCATCCTGCAGGAGGAGATCAGGGCTGGGCAGGTGAGAGGGGAATTGACTCTGTAATCTGGGGTCACTTCATATCTGGGCTAATCATATCTGAGCTATTAATGCTGTAATCTGGGCTCACTTCATATATTGTGACATTTAGTAAAACATTTGTTTTTTTCTCCTGAGGACACGACATTCTCATGGCTGTGATATCAGAATGTCGCTCCTTTCATGCAGGCAGCATTCTGATATTGCTATTTTCAACAAAGCATTTTTAATGAGATGTTGTGTTGCTCGCCCAACAGAGGGAAACACATTCAAAGGATACCCTTTTTTATCTGATGTGTATAATGTCCCATTCAAGAGCATTGATTTTATCTTATTTGTGATGTTTGTAACAAGTGATAAGAGCTAGTCATTAGTTTGCAGTAAGTAGTGACCACTTCTATTCAGGAAAGCTCTTATCTTACATCATCCAGTTTACAGACACTACTGCACAATCTCTTCTAAGACGCTTATCAAGATTGCTGTGGTGCCAGAAGCCCAGGAAAAGGCTGGAATGGCTGCTCATTCAGAGAATACGTAAGACCAGCTCTTTGGCCTCAGAAAAAACAGAGATGTTTAACAGATGCTGCTCCCCATGCACCAAGGAGAGGGCAATGAGGCAGTCTGTAGCATTTTGGGGCATTCATTTAGCCAGCACCAAGATCTATGCCATATATTACATGGTGCAGATAACTTGGTTGGTATCACTGTCAGTTTACCTGTGCATGTTAAGGGAAAGATGCATGGGATTTGTTGGCATTAAAGTCTCATGCTGGAAAAATCTGCCCACCCATATGCACGACAGTGATCATACACTGTAGTGCATACCTCTAAGTGTGCCCATTGGTGTAAAAGGCTAGCTCCATTCAGCTGCACTGGTGCATTTGTACATATGTATTTCTCTCTGACTGTGCTTCTATGGCCCACTTTTCTCCATACACTTCCTGACCTTTGGCTGTCCAGTAAACATGCAAACACAGCAACAGGCACACAAACACAATTCTACATGTATATATCCATAGATAAATAAACCCATATATCCTATGTAATAATTTGCTAGGATGTTTGTCAGAAGCCATCATGCACAGTAGAAACTGACCGAACACACAGAATGCTGGGAGTTCTGTGCTGGGAGCATTCTGTGCTTTCGGGCAATCTCTACAGTGCATGACTGCGGCGGCGACAGGACGCAGAGCAGGACCGGCCTCTTAACCCTTTGAGTGCCAGAGTGCAATGCGTTGCGTACCCCTCTTGCACTCAAAGTGTTAACATCACCTGGATCTTGGCCCGTATACACAGGCTTTTACACTAGTATGAGATAAAGGGTTAGAAAAATCTAGGCTCTAGTTTCTAATTGTATCCTTTTCACTAGGGCAATTCTAGGGTAAGACAGCGGAACTATATGTAGCAAATACATATTTCCATTGGTTTAAAAGTGGAAATTAAAGGCATCGTTAGATTACAAGGGGTTAACGTTTAAAATCTTGCCATGCTGCTCGGCCCTTGAAAGTCTCCACTGTTGTTTTTAACCCTCTCAATGGCAGAGAGATATCCAATACATTGCACAGCAGTGAATACCTCTCTAGCACGCAAAAGGGTTAAACATATCTCCAAAACCGTGTAAAGTAGTGTGTATGAAGCTACGTCTGACATATTTGTTTTAGTCAGTTATTACACCTCCTTACACAATTAATTTTATGACAATTACAGCTTCTACTATGCCAGAATGTTATATGAAGAGAAACTTTGATGTCATTACGATGTCATTCCATGATTTGGACTTCTGTAGCTTGCGCTACAAAAGCAAAGCTTAACGTCTCCATTTTTTTTTTTTAAATGAAAGGAGTACTTTGGCAGTCACTGACATTAGTTCTACATTTATAGGTGTAAATTATACCATTTATGGAAGTGAAGTAATAAAAATAACAGATATGGAAATGTGCAATTGCAAATAATGTTACATTTATCATATGAGATAAGATCAACTTTGATACATGGCCCTACATAGCTGAACCAAATGCTTTTTCTCTAATTTTTTAAGTGGTTGCAGTGGATGAACTAAACAACAAAGGAGTTGCTAGGTCAATGATTCTCAGCGTTAGTCCACAGGAAACACCAACAGTACAGTATTTCAGGGTACCCTGCTTAACCCCTTCGCGACCATTGACATGTGGTCCGGCACTGTACTAGGTTCTCAAACGACCTGGGGCTTGTGCCATGATATTGATTATTAGGGCAGTGCAAAACAATTACAATAATACTACTAGTGAGAATACCACGGTTGCATACGGCAAGCTGGAAATACAATACAGGGATTTAAAGGGTTAGTAATGTCTAGTTAAAAGTCTTTGATGAGTAGGGTGACCACATTTCCATTCTGCCATTCCGGGACATGTGGTCACCCTAGTCCCGCGGCTGAGGCTCCCACTGGCGCTGACCATCTTTCTGAGGCTGACACAGAGTAAGAGTTCCCAGTGGGAATTCTTACTCTGTGTCAGCCTCAGAAAGATGGTCAGCGCAGATGGGAGCCTCAGTCGCGGGTCTCACTTGCAGCGCCAGCATACCTGCTCCATCCCAGCTGTCTCGCACGCACAAGTCCAGCCAGCTAATGGAATGTATTTGCTAAATGGTCCTTATTGGCTGGTTCATATAGCAAATACATTTCATTGGCTGGCTGAACTGGTGTGTGTTGCTCCATTCCAGGACTCTTTGTTGTCCCGGTGGGGGGGTGACCCGGGACACAGATCCCCAATAAGGGACAGTCCCAGGCATTCCAGGACGTGTGGCCACACTATTGCTGACTCTTCTTTATATTAAAAATAACACATTGCACTACGTTTAAGACCTTACTGTTGTGTAGTTCAAAAGTTATGAAGATCCCCCACTCGCCCCTTTCTGACCTCCTTCCACAGAATCTCTAATCAGGTCATGAGACTCAACGACTGCAGCGAGGGACAAACTTCAGTAAGTAAGTATAAGGGAAATACTGCCCCCCTTTGATGAAGGAAGGCAGCTGCAGTTTGTCCCTCGTTGCAGCCATCCTCACCAGACTGCAGCTTCTGAGTGACGTGGCCAGAAGGGGCGGGCGGGGGATCTTTATTTCTTAATAACTTTTGAACTATACAACAGTAAGGTCTTAGACATAGCACAATATGTTATTTTTAATATAAAGAAGACTCGGTAAAAGACTTTTAAATAGACATTACTAAGCCTTTAAGCCCTTCCGGACCAGAGAGGTGCATAATGCAGTGTAAAGGAATAGGTTGTGCAGCCCTCTGATCCTTAAGGGGTTAACAGGAGACCTGGAGGTTTAGCCAGTACCTAGCAACACCCTTGCTAAACAAAACAGAATTGTGGTAAAAAAATACTGCTAACTTTTATTAGTACCTCACTTTTTCCAACAGAAAAAAGTACTTCTATGTTGCATTTTTCATGACTGACACACACACACACATACGTAACCAGGCAGCCACATCCATCCCCACCCACCTACTGTTTCAGACTTCTGAATTCTAATCACAACCATAAAAGGGAGATTTCAGCAAAAGCCAGATGCATTCCTGAGGTTTTTAAGGAAGGGGGCGTATTATGGATTTCCAGGTCTCTGGAAGTAAAACAGCATGGGAATGTAGGAATAAAAATAGATCACAGAGAATAAGCTGCTGTGATATAGATTTTCAATAAATGAGTGTGCTTTCTAAGTATGTAAGACTGCTTATTTTATTAGATATGGAAATGGGCCAGATGATTATTTTATGCCTTCAAAAGTCTATGTTTCTATGTCTATGCCTGCTGCTCTCTACGTACAGTCAGATTTAGTAAATTTAGGTGCAAAATTCCTGTAGAACACAACCCCGAAGACCACACCTATAGCTGGCAGAATTAAAAGAAACAATTTTCTGCGGATTTACTCTGCACTTAGGACTCTATACAGTAAGCTATAGATATGAAGTTCTAGTGCAAACCACCTGCATCACAGGGGAAAACTGAAATTTCCCATTGATGTTAATGGAGCTTTTAATGACTTGAAGGCTACAGAGGTCAAAATTTACATGTCCTATAATATGGTGCAGTTGGTTTGCCCCAGAATTGCTCCTCCTGTTTCTGATTATGGTCCAGTGTGTAAATAGCCTGCCCCTTAGTGCAGAGGAACTGCAGGTCCCCAAACACTTCAAACTCCCACAGTGCATGAACCTGAGGCACTAACAGGTCCTTTTGCTATTCAAAAAAGCTTTGTACACATGCATTAGGTTAAGTTTATACTGGTAATCTGAATTGTTTTCTATGCAGTGCAGTTCAAATTGCCAAGTTGGTAATAACCAACATGCATTATTTCCCCAGTGATTCTATTTCTAAGGGGGTGTTGTAAAGGCATAGCAGAAGATTTCCCCTCACGGGAATCACCCATATATCACTGTCTGATGCCGATGTGGGTCAGTCATTCACTGGACATTGCGATGAGCATAGCAAAGTCCAGCTCATTCAAAGGCCAGTGTGCAGATTGGCTCTACTGAACTTTGTTGAATTCATTGTAAGAATGCAGGAAAGTTGCTGCAACCTGCGTTCACTGAGGATGTGCACTGCAATTTGCTCCAAATATTGGAGCAAATGTGTTCAGTTCACTATTGATTAGCACAGCATTACAAAACTTTGTGCTAGAATTTGCCAGCATGAATGAGGCCTTAACCCTTTGAGTGCCAGGTGGGTGTTTTACATATCCCTCTGGCACTACAAGTGTTAAAGAGGCTCAAAATCAATCAACACACAGAAACAAATGAATGTGCTTGTTATTAATGGGAATTCTACATATACATTTCCCTTACTGAGGCTTAGCCACTAAGAAGAATTGGAACGATTGTTGAGCAAACCGACTTCATTGCAAGGGACAAATAAATATCCTATATTGATTTTAATGGGGTTTTCAACTCACTGAATGCTAGAGGTATGCACTGGAGACTAAACAAGCATTCAAGAGGTTAAGCACCCCATAAAAATCAAGGGTAAAACTGTGAAAGTGTATTTGTCTCCTATGGTGCAGCTGGTTTGCTAGAATACTTAGCAGGCCATCTTATCTGTGTCCTACCTATATGGAAATGTTCACCTGACATCCAATGCAGTCAGCTGGAAAATGTCACTGCAGGTTTCTATAGGGGAGTATACAATGGATGTGCTGAGGTGCATCGAAATACTTGAGTGATCAATTCACCATTTTTTGTTCCCTTCTTTAACCCTTTGAGTGCCAGAAAGGTGAGCAATGCATTGCAAAGCAGTGCAATGCTCAGCCTTCTGGAACTCAAAGGGTTATCAAACAATCATAAATTGATCACTCACTTATTTCTGTGTGCCATGGCTCATTCACTGTATACATGTTTATATGGGGGATGCGGGTAGCACTCCTGGGCCTACAGTTTTCAACAGTCGGAGGGACTCAATTTGCCCACGCCTGTAATACAGTGATGGAGCAGGCCAATGGTTTGGCTTTCCAGCTGTTGAAGTCTACAACATCTATGATCCCAGTCAGCCAATGGCTGCCTAGGTATGCTGGGAGTAGTAGACTGTGTGAAAATTTCCTGGTTGTTAAAAATGACAATTATGGCATTAAAAGAGCTGGTAGGTTCAGTCTGCCCTTGTAAGAGCAAAACTAGAGGTAAGCATCTTTTGGCTTTCCAGCTGTTGTGGGCTACAGTTCCCATCATTCCCAACCAGCTGTTGGAAGAATGGGTATGATAAACATTATAGTCTCCAATATATGGCTGAAAAGCCAAACGTTAACTACCCTTGCCCTAAGCCACACCCAAACCCCTCTGACACTCAAAGGGTTAAAGTGGGAGTTTTGGCTCTGCCGCTTTCTGCAACTCAGTGAAATAGTTAAGGAAGTAGAAAAACAGTTTTCTATTAGTGAAATAGTTTAACACTGCAATGCAAAATGTGCCCCTCTAGCACTAAAAGTGTTAAATAAGTTCCTATATAGCAGCCTACCTGGTTGTTCTGTGTGTGAGTGGAAGCAGAAATCGGTCCTCCTGTGTCAGTTCTCACTTCCTCTCCCTGCTGCTGGCCTGCTCCTCTTTATGGTGGCCTGCAGGCTGCTGGGTGTGACCTTACAGGGTAAGACTAGAAGAATTCAGACTGCACAATACTGTAAACAATTGTACTGAGGGAGGGAAATGATGCATGGAGGTGCGGCAGGGAAATAAGAGGCGGAAGAAACTAAAGTGGGTCGGGCACTCACACAGAGTACATGCATTAACCCCTGTGGTGCTAAAGGGCTCAACAAAGTAAATTACATTTGTCTCATGCAGTCGCACCACAGAACTGCTGACCATTTTATTATGGTCATATAACGACATCACTGAGACTCTGCTTAACAAGTAGTAACATACCTTACAAATCCCACATATTTCCAAAGACAGGTGCTATATTTGGTTCCTTGTCTTTGGATGCTTCTGTACCATCTGGCATTAACCCTTTGACCGCCAGAGAGGTATTTGATGCCTCTGGCGCTCAAAGGGTTAAAATCCCTTTGAGTGCCTGAGAGGTAGTAAAACATTGGAGGGCACTTGAGTTACGCTGTTAACCCTATAGATCAGGGGTACTTAATTACTGAACCAACATCTACTGGGGAGTACTTAATTACTGAACCAACATCTACTGGGGATTATAATTCCCATCATCCAGAACCAGTCATTGGGGTTATTGGAGTTGTAGTCCTTAACAGCTGGAGGTATAAAAGTTAACGAGCCCAATCATGTCATTTAATCCCAAAATGGGGTGTTTCACCAACATTCCTATTAAAGGCATACAAAGTACTGATAACGTTCTCAAGAAAAACGAACAAAAGGTCCATTCATGGTTTAAGTTCCATTAACACTAACTCTGCATCCCCACCCCCGTTCTTTCTCGATGACATAAGGCTAGATATGCCAATGTAATTGATGACATTCCAAAGTAAATGTTTTTACAAACCCCAGGAGAAAAGGGGTTAATGTTCACAGAAGTATAGTAATGAATTTCCATGCTCTAGAATTTTTAAGTGATAAGTTTGTAGTTGGCTTTTGTGCTTTTTGTTCTGTTTTTTTTGTTTGTTTGTTTTTGTTGTTTTTCCTCCGAAAATGTTGTTTTGGTGGATCAAACGAAAACAGTGCTTTTGATCAAGCTCTGCTTTTAATACGTGTCTATTTATTTCCTTCATAATATTTTACATGCGGGATCAAATATTAGTTGTTTCTTGACTATGTTTTCCATTTAACTCATTGAGTGCCATAGGTATATCCATACCTGGGAACTTTCAAGATGAGGTGACCCTGAGATCTTTGAAATATTAACCCTTAAAGCTTCTCGTAATGTAGATTTTATGCAATATGTGCCTGCTTGCTCTAATACAGAGGCGCTCCGGTCTGTGTGCGAGGGACCTTTAACATGCTACAGTTTGGATAACTCACTGCCTGAACACAAACAAGACAAGCAGGACATCTCCCACGGTCTTTCTGGTACTAATGGCACCAGTTTAGAGGCTAAGGAAACATTTAATTGGGTAAATTCATATAGTAGGTGACACAGACTTCTCTCTCTCTCTGAAAATTTGGCCCTTCACCCTGAGACCCTGAGATTTGGCTCAAAACCCTGAGTCTCATGGTCAAACCCTGAGAGTTCCCAGGTATGGGTATATCTAATGCATTGCTTTGCAATGTGTTGGATATACTTCTGACACTGAAAAAGAAATATACAGTATTACCATACCTAGGAACTTTCAAAATGAGCTGACCCTGATAAATATGAAAAAGTAACCCTTAAAGTTCCTCTTAACATGGATTATACTTAATATAATAAGTGGTCTAACCCACATAAGATAAGCAGAAGGTCTCCCTATACTTTTTTTGGTACAAATATTATCAATTTAGAGACTAAAGAAGCAGAAAGCTTTATCCTGTCCTTCCCATATATTCATCCACTTTCTGTCTGCCATTCCCTCTTATTTTTCTCTCTCCCTGACTCCAAACCCCTTCTTGCTTTCTTGGGAGGAAGAATTGGGAATCACTTTAGACTGGGCCCAGTGGTCAACCATTATCCATTTTTATCATAAAACTTTTAAAGATGCTAAAACTAGGGAACTGAACTATAAATTACTTTCTTGCTGGTATCTAACTCCCAGTCGTATTTCACGATTCTCCTACTAGGATCAGATAAATGTTGGAGATGCCTCACTCAGACAAACTACATGAGCCATATCTGGTGGTCCTGCCCAATTATCTCATCTTATTGGTCTTCAATTCTGAATTATATATATATATATATATATATATATATATATATATATATATATATATATATATATACTGGAATCCCACTGTTTTGGGGGAAATCAGAGTACTCTCCTATTTCTCTTTGGCTGTTGAAAGTTGATGCCTTTATAGCTATGGAACGTTGCCATGCTATTTCTATGGATTTCATGCCTACTTTTCTTAGTAAATGGTCAAGATGGTTAGAGTTTCAGGCCAACAGATCATAATACTTCTTCATCCTGACCTCTTTAAGGGACACCTGCCTATACATGCCCATATAAGCCCAAAGTTGAGAGCAGTCACCACAATTATTAGAACTTCCACTGGAGAAAACCCTTAAAGACCAGGTGTGTGGCCGGGAGTTAAGGACTACTAGGAATTTTTTTTTCCACATTTGATTCAGGGGTCCCCGAGCAGCGTGTAGCCAAGCGGGAGCCCCTGAATTCCATGTCAGGACTGACACTGGTCCTTGAGTGCAGGATAGCCTTGACGGTCCTGGCATGTTATTGGTCCTTAAGGGGTTAAGAGATACCCAACTTTCTAACATTGACCTTCTGTTTTCTTTTCTCCCTTCGCTCCTCCTTTTAAGTTTTATCTATCGCCTCCATTCCCCATCTCTCATCTTTCTCCCTCTTCCCTCTACTCCCTTTGTTGTTTTTTTTTGTTTTTTTTCTCTTTCCCTCCCTGTCGTTTCAATATCATCTGGAAATTTACACCATATTAGCTACATATTCTCCTCTAAATCTAACCATGTGGCTCTATTCTACATATATATATATATATATGTATATCTTCCTTATTGCTGGTCTTCCTCTCCAGCCCATTCTCAGATTCTCAGAGGTATTATCTGCCTGTACTTGTATGTTATTCTATGTTCTATTTTTAACTTTTGTTCATGTTTGTTACGTCTCTTCGCTTGATATATATATTTTTTTCTGTAATCTTACTGCTTTATTGTATTATTAATGCATTGTATTTCTCAATAAAATAGTATTAAACACACACACACACACACTGGACCAAGTACTGAACCCCATGGTACTCCACTCTCAACTTTAACTGTACTGGAGAATTTTCCAGTACAACAGCACTCTGTTCCCTATCCTTCAACCAGTTTTCGATCCAATTGCAAAGGTTATCCCCGAGTCCCAATTTCCTTATTTTATAAACCAGCCTCCTGTGTGGAACTGTATCAAATGCTTTTGCAAAATCTAGATATAATACATCTACTGCTTTACCATTATCTAGGTTGCTACTTACTTTTTCATAGAAGCTCAAGAGATTAGTTTGGCATGATCTGTTCCTCATAAAACCATGTTGAGTCCAGCTAATAACTTTATTTTCTATGATGTAATCCTGAATATAATCCCTTATTATCCCTTCTAGCACTTTTCTCACTACAGAGGTCAAACTCACAGGTCTATAATTATCAGGTTCTGTTTTAGTTCCCTTCTTAAATAAAGGCACTACATTGCCTTTAAAGAGATAGTAATACTTCATTTTATCTTTATTTTATTTTGTAGGCATTAAAAAAACATGAAGAATGATATAAGTCTTATCTCTCAAACCTTTATGGTTTGAGAGATATTCACAAACAAAGCTTCCCCCTCCCGCCCCTTTTACCTAGTGTAAACAATCTCTTCTCAGATGTGGAATCTGGTTGTAAGACCGACAGATAACAGAAGGGGACAATCTTCTTTCCATGAGAACAATGAAATCCCTGCCCCCCTTGACAAGTTTTTCAGGTTTTTCCCTTACCTTAATTGAAGATTGTCCCTCTCTGCTGTCTGCCTGGGCACCTCCCTTCTGATCTGACTGAACAGTGTTACATTAGGAAAAGGGGAGGGAGGGGAATACTTTGTCATTGAATTACTCTTGAACTATAACTCTGAAATAACACTCTCCAAAGTCCAAATACTATGACGATTAATCATTCTTTAACCCCTTAATGGCAGTTAAGTACCACGGAGAATTTTTTTTATTTTTTTCTCAGATGGATTCAGGGGTCACCGTGCAAAAAGCTGTGACCAGTGTTTTGGCGACCAACTCTCATTGTAGTTCATGTTGGACAGGCAATTCAGTTCCGATGGTGCAAATATGTGTGCGTACCAGCCAGAACTCATTTTGGCACTAACAAATGTTTTACCGTCTCTAACTAAATCGAGCCCCTGGTCTCTTCTTCAGGCATAATCATCTTTACTCTAGTATGTATAGTGTGACACCAACATAAAATTTCATATAGCAGACAGAAGTGTACATCTACTCCAGAATAAATATTATCAATACGTAAGTACTAAATTAAATCAATAAATAAGCAATATTAACATGTACAGACAGAAGCGTTTAACCTACTAAACTTTTAATGTGGTTCAAACTCAGTTTTAATACCGGGACAAGATAGGAACCAGGGACATGGAGCCAGGAACAGAGATTGTGCCTGGATATTAGGGACAATTAGCAGGCATGGAAAAGATTCAAATTTATTTAGGTGTCATATGCACAAGGAAGAGTGGATGAATTCTGGAGGAAACCAACTGCACAATTGGGAACGATTAAAAACTGCCATTTAAATGAGACTTTTAACACCTTGCAACTAGAGAGGTTTTCAATCTATGGTAAAGCAGTGTATAGATTACCTTGCTAACATTCATGGGGTTTAACATTTCACTAACTTCATGTGTTGCATATGAAAACTCTCCATAGGTCCTCTATGTCACGTTTTCAAACCCAAGCACAGCACAACAAGACCAATGGGAACCACTGAGTTCTGTTTTCATAGTCCCATTCTTCTGTCAGTTGGTCCTCTGGGGACCCCCAGTGCATTGCTGGCTTCATCAGCAGGTCTGCTCCCAGTGAAATTTCCCTGTGCAATTTCCATGTGGTAGTTGCCCTTTAAATTAATGTACATTTGGAGAATTTTTATGCATACCAGTTTGAAATGTCCCTCTTTGAGACCCAAATCCCTCTGTCCCCTCTTTTTAGGAGATCAGACTGTGTGGTGTGTGTATAAGTATATCACATTGTCCACAGCAACAAAACTCACATTAATGTTTGCATAAACTTCATTATATGTGTTTCTAAAATACCTGGTAACCTCTTCTCTTTGAGTCCCCAGAGAGGGCTCATGTGATGCAGAGCAAGGAATATCAATGACATGATTTGCGTAATTAATGGGGTGGTGTTTAAGCAGGTGGGATGGGCTTAGCAGTCTTAGCAGTGGGCGGTAAGTGGGTGGGAAGGAGGAGAAGTTGGAGGAACAAGGTGGGAAGGAGAAGAAACTCATCCCCAAGGGAGAATCAGCCTCTGTCCCTGGAGACCTAGTAATTCAGTCTGAGAACCAGACTCCCTGGTACAGATTCGCAGAGAATAAGCCGATTGTGAGAGGAATAAGCCAGCATTAGACCCCGGCGCCTGAGCCACTGAGCCCACAACGCCCCAAACACCAGAACCAGAGCCACCCAACCCAGACTGCCTATCCCAACTTGCCAACAGATCCCTCAAACCTGCCATGAAACCCTGTATACCCCCATCCCCTTGACTATCCCCACCCAGAGGAACCCCCAGCCCCCCAGGATGAACTACAGGTGTGTGACGTGTAGTGTGTGAGTGCAGTGACCACACACCCATATGCTGCACATCCCATGAGGGCTGTGGAGCCACAGAAGATCCCAGATGAACTGCTGCCGTGGAATGTCCCGCCGAAGAAGAACCAGTATTGAAGCCGGAAGGGCTGCCTCCAGTCGTCAAGGAATCCATCCCTGCCACCACTCCGCCAGCTGCCGAACTCAACCTAGAAGAAGTACCCCAATCCAAGGATACTGCCCCCAAGGCAGACCCTTTGCCCAACAAGCGCACATCTTGAACAGATATAGCCGCCCCCACCGGAGACCACAACAAGGCCCGGACAGAGTCAGCCAACTCCGCAGGGGAGGACCTTGCCCCAGCTACCTCTAGAGTCCCAGAAGTTCCCCTCAAGGACCCTGCATGGGGAAGGGAAGCCATCCGCCCATCCCAGCTATGTGACCACCTGGAAGAAGAGGTACCCAGGGAGTCACCACCCCGGGACCTGCACTGAAAAGTGGCATCCCCCAACACCACCTCCCCACGCCTCACCACAGCAAGAACATCCCCCAACAAGTTCAACTTCACATATATATTGTACACTTTTTGTTCCTGGCAAAGGACTCTTTGAATCTATTTCCATAGTGATTTCTGTCAGGTACTATGAAAGCAGGGATAATGAAACAATGTAAATAAAATAGTGGTACAATGTAGAAAAGACTGCATGTGCATTAAATACAGCATCCAGAGTTCTCAGTGTTGAAGGGATGGTATTACACTGCACCAGTATCCCTGTACTGACAGGAAGCTCACTAGAGCAGCCCAAGATAAAAGGTTACTGTCACTTTAATGATAATATCTAGAAAGATGTAACACATTAACCCTTAAGGACCCCGCATTCTGGGGATGGGTGGCTCTAGAGGCCCACAACACTTTTTTTTTTTTTTACACCAATGCATTCTGGGATCACAGAGCGGAGTGAAGCCAAGCTGCGATCCCAGGATTCCATGACGTGCCAGGACCGTCACCGGTCCTCAACGTCCTGACCCATCACTCATCGTTAAGGGATTAAGCTTGGTGCTGGATCTCATATGGAGTGACATCCCTGTTGGCAACCAATCTACTAAGGTAAGATAAAGAGGAGATAAAGCTTTCTATCTTTTATTTTATTCTATGGAGCTTATGCTCAAGTTGGAGAGATTTTAATGCACAGGCTCCCTGTAATAATGTAGGAATTGGAGAGTTTCTCACTGGAAAGTTTACTTTGCGCATATTCTGCTTTACGATTTCGGAAGATAATGAAGTGAATGTATGAGTGCTATTGTGGTGCATGAACTACTGTTACATATGGTTTGCAGAATGAGCGTATTCATCAGTCCTTATGTACAGATTGTTTAGTACAGTTTAGTGCACACCATCTTAACCCTTTGTGTGCCAGAGGGGTAAGCAATGTACCCCTCTAGCACTCAAAGGGTTAATGCCACACCTGTAACAAGGGTAAGTAGAAGGGAGAATTTTGCTCCAATTTCCTCTATAATCTATTTGCATATATTCTGGGAGTAGAACAATGGCATGGCCGAAATGCCCATATACTCTCTCACAAGACACCTGTTGATGCATTGTGCAAACAGCTATATCCTATATAATAATTCGCTAGGATGTTTGTCAGAAGCTGTCATGCGCAGTAGAAACTGCCCAAACGCACAGAATGCTGGGGGTTCTGTGCTGGGAGCATTCTGTGCATTCGGGCAGTCTCTATAGTGTATAACTGTGTCAGCGGCAGGATGCAGAGCAGGACCGGCCTCTTAACCCTTTAAGTGCCAGAGGGGTATGCGTTATGCAACCCTCTGGCACTCAAAGGGTTAACATCACCCAGACCTGTACACGGGCTTTTACACTGGTTGTCACGTAAAAAGCATTAGGAGCCAGACTTTGTGCACTCAAACAGTTCTTTGCACTTATTTGTACGCTTAATACCATTAATATATTCATTTTACTGTCAATTTGATCCATTCAATTGACAGTTTTAGGGACATTGTAATGCATGAGCATACCTGGCATTCTCTGGGGAACCTACAGGTTCAGGGGTCTCTCCTTGGCTTTCAAGCAGTCCCAGAGTTACATAAAGGTACCTAATTAGTAATGTGGTCTAATGGTCAGGGAGGCTGTTGTGGGTGGATATCTCATCAATTTGTCTGCTTTTCACACAATTAGGGGAAAAAAGAAAAGCTGCAGCTAAACCTAGGCATTTCCTGAATGTTTATCTGTAGATGGGGTTCCTTCATGCGCAGGTCCACCATGGGCCTCAGTGGTTCTTAAAACTGCCCTGGACCATTTAGTTTAGAATTTTATCTATAGGAGTAAGTAAATGATATAACGGACCAGGTATTAACTGACTTGAGGATTTATCCAAAGTGTTAAAAATAATGAGAAAACATAAGTAAGACATATAGAAATACAACATGGCCTTTAATAAAAGTATATAATATTAATAAATAGCTTATGAATCTCTTTTCTCATATTTGTTTAAAATCATAACAGAGGGCTCTGTGTTCAAAAGGACAGTGTGACAATTATAGCGCAAACAGTCTGAATGACAGTGAACGAGCTAACATTCTTAAAATTACGTATTTGGGAACCTTCGTGTCCAAAGCCTCAGGGGTTCACTATGGTCGGAGTGGGAGTGTCTATATGATGCAAGTCCTGTGATAAAGTAGGTGGGGCTTCATTGGGGCGAGCAGGATTGGGAGGCGGAGTTTGCCTTCAAAATGGGCAGAATGGGAAGAATTGGGCAGAGAGTGTCCTGAACGTGTCCAGAAACCCATTAATTAAGTATAAAAAAACGGAGTCTCCAGGTCACATCCTGAAAGGTAAAAATATTGATAAACTAGGCTTTTTGCCCCTTCATTGCTAGTGAGACCTCCAACGCATTGCTTCTCATTGCACTGGAGACCTCTCTAACCTTTAAGGGGATAAAAGCCTAGTTTCAATCAATTGATATTTTTACTTCCTCCCCTATGATTCAGTTGTTTTGCTGCAGAATTGTAATACTTTTTCTGAAAATAGAAGCGCAGTATAAAGAGCTTGACAGATGGTAGTTGTTAGTCACAGGCTTGAGTAAACAGGTGAGTCTTGAGTCTCTTGTAACTCCTCACTGTCCCTTACATTCCTCTCTGAGTTGTTATTTCTGTCATTTGCTTTGAGCAAATAACGGTCACTTTGACAGAAGTATGCTTCCCCAAGCCCTTACTAAATCAAGTCATGAAAACTTACATGTTCTCAGTATTGGAAGTTCAGTGATAACTTTATTGCAGCTCAGAATAAGGACAAATTTACATACCAGACTTCCATAGGCACAGCACTCTTGTCTACACTAGCCAGACTTTTGGCCATTCCTCTATTTTACATTTTATGGGTCTCCTATCACAAAAATAATTTCATAGAGGTATAACTAGAACCTGTTGGAACCTGAGGAAGATAGGGGCACAAGCACAACTGCACCCCCTGCACTCCCTATAGTTATGCTAAAGTGACCACATATCCCCTTAAATCAGGGAAGCTTATGAAAATTCCATTCTGCAGGACTACACAGGAATCAGTGGAACTATGCAGTGTGTGCTATCTATACATCCCTGTCTACTTATATGACTATGCCACCAAACCCTTACACTATTTTCTGTGACAGAAAATGCCTTTAACCTTAATATGTTAACACAAAAAAAGCTATGAAAGGGACACTATCAAATAAAATAAGTTTGGTGAGCTTTCAAAATCACCTGTATGTTTTATTAGCCATTTTGTATTTCCAAAACTAGTTTTTTTTAGTTATTTAGATGTATAGATTATGCCAGCTATGGCATGCTGTGCAGGCACTTCCCGCATAGCCCTACCTTACCTCATTCACTCAGTAACACTGCTGAGCAATGTATCGCCTACCACCCTAGCACTGAAAGAGTTAAGTGCCAGTGAGTTAGGAAGGTAATTAATGCAGGGTTAAGAAAGGAATTGTCTTCATGGCATGCCATCATTTGCATCATTTATAAATCAAAAAAAGCTGAAAAAACTAGCTTTCAAAATAAAAAATGGACTGTACAATAGAGACGTGATTTTGCAACCTCTTTTAAAATCACCAAAGTTCAGTTGTTAAAGGGATAGTAATACTTCGTTTTAACTTTATTTTATTTTGTAGGCATTAAAAAAACATGAAGAATGATGTAAGTCTTATCTCTCAATCCTTTATGGTTTATGAGATATTCACAAGCAAAGTTCCCCTCCCGCCCCTTTTACCTAGTGTAAGCCATCTCTTCTCAGATGTGGATCAGGTTGTATGACCAGACAGATAACAGAAGGGGACAATTTTCTTTGTATGAAAACAATGAAAGCCCTTCCCCCATTGACAAGTTTTTCAGCTTTTTCCCTTATCTTAATTGAAGATTGTCCCTCTCTGCAGTCTACCTGGGCACCTCCCTTCTGATCTGGTTGAACGGGGGGGATACTTTGTTTGTGAATATCTCTTAAACCATAAAGGTTTGAGAGATAAGACTTATATCATTCTTCATGTTTTTTTAATGCCTACAAAATAAAATAAAGTTAAAACGAAGTATTACTATCCCTTTAAGTGATTGTGTCCCTTTCAGTGGCTTAACTATAGGGATTGCACCTGCGACTGGGCCCATCCGCCCCCTGCAACCCCTCTGCCTGGCTCCCGCAATGACATCATCTCCCGGCGCTCTGCATTACCAAGAAGACCACCTGGGAGCTCCAGGGTGGTAAGAGATGGGGGCATTGTGGAGATTGAGGTGCATTGTGGAGGGGCTCGAGTGGGGCCAATGTGGGGGGGGGGCATGGCACTTCTTGCACCAGTGCCCGGAGGCTGCTAGTTACACCTCATGTCCCTTTACTGTATCTAGTAAAAGTGTTTTATAAACCGGTGAATAAAATGGTACAATTAGCATATAACCTGGATATTACAGTATTTGTATAAATGCATAAATATTGAGGTGAATGTACATCACTATTTCACACAAAATCAGTTGCTGGAATCAATTTTTTGTTCTTATACCTGTCTAAGGCCAATTTACTAAGCTATTTATGCCAAAAGTCCTACCATTATCGCCACTTGGGCCAATGGAGCAGTCTACCAGTAGTTCAGGGCGGCATACGTTCACCGGTATGCACTACAGTGCTGATATACTGTAGTGCATACCATGAAGCTCAGCCATGTGTCTTGTGTTAAAGGGTTAGTAATGTCTAACATTAACTAACCCTAATAATGAAGGTATTCAAAAGATTATCTTAATGTGCCAAGTTGGATCTCTCAAACCTTTATGGTTTGAGAGATATAAGCGGTTAAATTTCCCCCTCCCTCCCCTTTTCCAGACGTCAGAATGTAGCTGACGTCATAAGATCCCGGTCCAAGACTAGCCGGCGGCTCTTCAGCGGAGCTGAATGAGCGCTATTGAAAAACAAATACTTAAGTTGAATGGTCTGCGAAGTGTACTTGCAAACCAAGCACACTTTGTAGACCGTTCCAGTGAGGTATCTGTTTTTGATAGCGCTCATTCAGCTCTGCTGAAGAGCCGCCGAGTCGCAAGACTCAGATCCACTGCTGACAGCTTTACAGCTCATTAGCAGGAGGGGGAAACTTTAAGCGCTTATATCTCTCAAACCATAAAGGTTTGAGAGATCCAACTTAGCACAGTAAGATTATCTTTTGAATACCTTCAATATTAGGGTTAGTTAATGTTAGACATTGCTAACCCTTTAACTTGGATTGGGTGCGCAATCTTGTGTGGGTAGTGGCAGTAGGGAGTGAGCAGCTTACTTCATCTACAGTATAAGCAACTAATACTGAACAAAACATGTCAGTAGGAACAGACACTTTGAGCTGTGTTCAGTAAGCTAAGGTGGAGGTTTTCTGGAGCAAACCAACTGCACCATAAGGGACAAATAAAAATTAAAAAACATCTATTGATTTAAAAGGGCGTTTTCACATCATGAATGTAAGTACAATAGGGGGTAAAAGCCCCATTTAATTTAATCTGAATTTTCCTTTCTCCCCTTTGTTGCAGTTGTTTTGCTCCAGAGTTGTTAAACTGTAGCTTACTGACTCTGTCTATGTGGGCCTTATTCATCAAGCTAAAAAGGTGCATTCCTGGAGCAAACCATCTGCACAATAGGGGGAAAATGAAAATTCTAGAGCGGTCTTCAGTACATTGTGAAGAAATGCACTTGAGACATCTCTATCATTCACAGGGTAAAAAAAAAGCTCAGTTTAACCCTGTGAGTGTTAGAGATGTATTGTGTACATTGCAAAGCAATGTACTGGACACCCCTCTGGCACACACAGGTTTAAATAAATAAGCATTTTAATTTCTCCCCTGTGGTGAAGATTGTTTACTCCAGAACTGTGCCTCTTTAACTGAATAAACAAGGTTTTTAGGACCCTGCAGCTTCACTATATTACTTTTAATTGAGTAAATGTGGCCCTTTGCATGGAAGATTTGACTGTGTCTATGATTGCACAGAAGAACCAACAGTCTGCACACTTAGCACACATATTTTAACATCCTCCTTAACCCCTTAAGGACCGGACATTATGGGACATTTCCGTCCCATAACGTCCGCATAGGGGCACGTTGACGGGCCGGTACACGTGACCTGTCACGTGTATCGGCGCGTCACTATGGGGCTTGAAACAGATCGCTCCGATCTTGGAGCGGTCTATTTCATGCCCCATTTTTACTTACAGCGCTCCCTGTAGAGCGCTGTAAGTAAAAAGTATGTGACGTACCAGAACCGTCAAGGGTCTTTCAAGCAAGTTTACCCTTGACGGTCCTGGTACGTCAAGGGTCCCTAAGGGGTTAAAGGGAAGGGGGGTGGACATAGAAAAGGGTTTTGCTGTCCTTTTCCCAGGACAACGTTACTAGAGCTTGACACACACATGTTAACATTCCACATACTCCAGTGATGTCTTGTTTCCCTTTAGTCTGTGGTGAAGCCTGTCACTAGCAATGATAGAGTGGGCAACTTGTATTTCTCTGTCATCCAATATAGGTTACTGGTACATTGGGTAGGCGACCGCCCTTTTAAGTAGGCAGGAACAATTCTTGAAGAGAATGCTGGGTGGAGCCTGCCTCCTCTCCTTAGCTGCAGCTAGCCCCCCCCACCCCAGAAAGATTTGTTCCTTGGTGAAGATACAGGCAAGAGAACAGTTCTGCAATAGTTTTAGTTTATTTTTTGTTTTATGTTAGATATGTAATACCATTAGGCGGATTACCATTACTGACAATTCCCAGGTGGATAGCTCAGTTTCCAGGCTCTATGGTGGATCTTTTATTGTTTCACAAGTTCTTTCCTCAGGAGTTGCCCACTGAGGCTTCTTCATTACACATGGTAATCTGAAGACAGAAGACCTGTTGAAAAGGTGAGCAACCCTTTGAGTGCTGAGGTCCACATGTCCCACATTCCCTCTCTGCACAGAGTTCTCTTTGGAGTTCCTAATACATACTCCTGCACTCATTGGGTTCATCTGTAGGTCTGTTAGGGGGCTTGGAGCAGTGTTTCTGTGGTAAACTTAACCCTTTGATTGCTAGTTGGCATCCTTCTGGGTGTTTTGGGTACTTTTTCCCTTTGAGTATAGTGTTTATTTGAGTTTCAGTGTGTTTTGTGGTGTTTTTACAACTTTTTTTTATCTCACTGAAAAATATTGCATTTTTGAGTTAAAGGCGCTCTTTACCGCATAGACGCCATGCTCCACCTCTATGGAATTTTACAGTTTGGGACATATCTCTGCAACCACTCATTGTAGCGACTTCAGAGACGGCTCATTTTGTTTGCCTGCCCTTGCTCTATTATCCAGTTCACGTTTTGTGTCTGTTGGGGGGATCAGGGGGCTTTGGGCACTGTTGGGGTACTTTTCTCATGGGAAACTACATTTCCCATGAGCCCTTGCTTCACGAGCTCGTTTCTGATTGGCTCCAGTCACGGCAGCCATTTTGTGCTTTCCCTTCACAAGTATCCTACGCAGGGCTTGGACTCTCCTTCTCTCCTCAGCAGATTAACCCTTTGCCTGCCAGATAAGTGCGTTTTAGCGATTTCTGGGGTGAAACGTTAATCATACACTTTGTATTTGGGTGATTCCTTAACTTTAAACATTTTGACACTTTGAGAATGTCTACTCCAGTGGAGCCTGGGGCCAGACCTACGACTAAGGATACTGGGGTGTCTGTGTCCCCCACTGCGCACTGCTCCTCATGCCAATCAGGATTACCTAGAGAGTACTCAGGTCATTTATGCCCAGCATGCGCTGTTGCCCCTACGTCCCCCCCAGGGACTTCCAGCCATGTACTTAAGCCAGATTGGATGCAAGAGTTTAAGGCCACTACTAGAGACCTGAGGTCTACCTTACAACTTCTTCCATCCCAGTTGCAGGGGGTCTTCCAGTCTTGGCAGCCCCCTACTCCCATCAGGTCTTCCCTGCCGAAACCGCAGGGTGTACCTGATGTATCTGACTCCTCTGATGAGGAGTTATTGGTGGATTCTAATGAAGGGGAATGTTCTGCGGTGGTCTCTTCCCAATTCTTTGGGGACCCCTTTGAGGCTGATCCTGATCCTTCTGCTGAAGGCCTGATCAGGGCGGTGTTGAACACCCTAAACACTCCCTTACCTCAAGAGACCCCTCTGATGTATTCCATGAACATAAGAAGCAGTCTACCTGTTTCCCTCCCAACCCCACTCTTGACAGGTTGCGGATGAGTGGAAAGCTCCTGAGAAGAAACCTTCTGTCTCTAAAAAGTGTGCTAAGCTGTACCCCTTTTCTGAGTTGGCATTAGCTCAATGGGTTCAACCACCCAAAGTGGACGCTCCAGTCTCTAGGCTTTCCAAGTCCACCGCCATGCCTGTGGCAGATGCTTCTGTCCTCAAGGATTGGACTGACAGGAATCTTGAGACATGCCTGAAGTCCATTTTTGCTACAGCTGGCACTTCATTGCGCCCGGCGTTTGCTGCTGCTTGGGTGAACAGGGCTATTGCTGTTTGAACTGAACAGCTGACTGTGGCTGTCCGTCAAGGTGCATCTACCGCTGACATGTTGAGCCTTCTCGCCATCATCTCTGAGGCTCAGCATTATGTTTCTGCTGCCATATTTGATGCCATCCACTTGGTAGCTAGGGTTTCTACCATGTCTGCAGTTGCTAGACAAGCTCTTTGGCTCAAGATCTGGTCTGCGGACACTGCCTCTAAGAAGGCCTTGCTTTCCTTGCCCTTTCAGGGCTCTTCTTTGTTTGGGCCGGAACTTAAGGACATTATTAGGGAGGCCACTGGGGGTAAGAGTACCCACCTGCCCCTGGTTCCAAGGAAGAAGCCTCCCATGAAGAGGAATAGGTTTTTTCGTCCCTTTCAGGCTGAGGCGTGTCCCGTGACCCAGGCAGTTCCACAGGCTGCGCACACCTCCTCTAAGCCCAAACAACAATGGAGGCTCAAGCAGTCCTCCACCAAGCCCAAGGGCTCCAAACCTTCTTCGGCACGACTCTCCGAACCCCGGTCCCTACAAGCTGGTAGGTGGACATTTGCGCCACTTCCTCAGTGTCTGGACGGACACGGTGGGGGATCCGTGGGTTTTGCGGGTTGTATTGAAGGATATAGGATCCCTTTCGTCTCTCTTCCTCCGTTCCGGTTTTTCCATTCTCACACTCCTCAGGGAGCAGAGAAGCGCTGCCTTTTCCACACAGCTATCCAGACCCTTTTGGACAAGGAGGTTCTGTAACAGGTTCTGGCACCGGAAATAAGGTTGGGATTTTACTCCAACCTCTTTGTGGTGTCCAAGAAAGACGGCGGCTGCCATCCAATTTTGGTCCTCAAGGACCTCCACTCCTTTGTGGTCAAGTCTCGCTATCACCAGGAGTCCTTGAGGATGGTGATCGTGGCCTCATCTCCGGATATCCTTCAGCAGCATGTACAGGACTATATTCATGCTCTGACCCATCATGGCTGGATCCTCAACATGGACAAGTCGGATCTTGTCCCATCCCAGAGACTGGTCTTCCTGGGACTCCTCTTCAACACCCGACGGGGTATGGTGTTTCTCACAGAAGAGGTAGCTCACCAGATCGTCTGCAAGGTCTCGGCAGTTATGGCTCTCTACCCAGTTACTGCCAAGAAGCTAACCTCCCTGGTGGGGAAGTTCATTTCTACCATGGAAGCGGTTCCTTACGCCATGGCTCACACCAGGGAACTCCTGAGGTTTGTGATCCAGGTGTGCAGGGGACAACTGGATCTACTGAGGATGTCAGTATCTCTTCCGCTTCATGTGGAGCTGAGTTTGTCATGGTGGCTACACCTTCCCAACCTGCTGAAGGGCAGACCCTTCCTGGTCTCCTTCAGGATGACTGTGACGACGGACGCCAGCCTCTCGCCATTGGACGCATCATCTGCAGGACTGACCGGTCAGAGTCCAGTCCGACAATGTCACGGCCGTGGCCTACATCAACAAGCAAGGCAGCACAAGAAGTCTTGCAGCTTGGTTGGAGGTCAAAGCTATTTTAACCTGGGCAGAAGAACATGTTCCTGCCATACCCATGGTTCATATTCCCGGCATAGACAATGTGCTGGCAGACTTCCTAAGTCGACACAGAGTGGACAGCGGGGAGTGGGAACTGAATCAAGAAGTGTTCAACCTCATTGTTCAGAAGCTGGGACTTCCTTGCATCGATCTGATGGCAACAAGGCACAATTGAAAGGTTCCGTTCTTCTGTTCACGCTGGGGGGACCCTCTAGCTCTGGCAGTGGATGCCATATCGATACCATGGCACTTCGCTCTGCTGTACATCTCTCCTCCCATTCCCATGCTACACAATGTGTTGCGGAAACTGCGTCTGGAGGGATCTCCAATCATTCTGATTGCTCTGTACTGGTCTTGTCAGGCTTGGTTTCTGGAGCTCCTGGATCTCTCGGTGGCAGAGCCTTTTCGTCTCCCCCACCGTCCGGGCCTCCTTCTTCAGGGATATATGTGGAAGGAGGATGTGGATTGTCTGGGTTTGACGGCATGGAAAATGAATCCTCAGTACTGAAGAGGAAGGGTTTCTCTTCTGGCTTGGTGGCCACTATGCTTAGTGCCCGCAAACTGTTTCCTCCAAGGCCTACCATTGAGTCTGGTCTACCTTTCTCTCTTGGTGGGCTGATAGGGATCTCTCTCAGCACTTTGATCTCCCTACTGTCCTGTCCTTTCTGCAGGATGGGATGGACAAGGGTCTCAGTCTGAGTTCCCTTAAGGTTCAGACTTCTGTCTTCTTCCAGAGACGTATCGCAATTCTTCCTGATGTCAAGGTCTTCTTTCAGGGACTTCTCCAACAGACATTGACATTTTGAGCCTTTTTCAACCTTTAGTGTATCTCTCCCTCTGTGTTTGAGACATTTTTAGTATCCAAAGGGATAATCTACTTTTCAACCCTTATTTCATATTTTTTACTAAAAGGTGTGATCTTAAAGACCGTATATGCTGCCCTTGGGGTGAATCTGGTTGCCTTCCACTGATTTAACCTCTTGGATACATGAATTAGCACATAGATAAGAAAAGGCTGTATCACAATTTAATGAGCAAATGGAGCATACAATGGACAACTACTTCAGCAAGAATGAACTGCTTTAAAAATATGCATACACTATGAGTAACATTTAGTAAATGGCTAATCAGCCTTTTACGCACAATATGAAGTGATCAAAAACAATCCAGAACATTTGTTTCTCAATTTCCTAAAGGCATTATCACACTGGCAACATCCATACAGTGGTAGTAGAGTGGCCTATGATGCCTTTCACATGGGTATTTATGGCTTCATGTGAATGCACCAAGAGCTAGCATGCAGCATCCTTACTGGGGTATAGCTTGGTTACATGTATGTATATATGTTTATTATGTTGTTTTACCACTGTGAGTTTCTTTCCTTTTTTTCCTGCAAAATGTTCCTCATTCTGGTTGCTTTTTCAGTATGTCTCAGTAAATTTTGCTGATATAAATGATAATAATGGTATATAAGGAAGTGCACTCATAATTGTTTTAAATGTGTACATTACATTATTTTTTCTAGCTTGCCTAGCTTATGTTTGCCTGTAATCACTCCAAGGTATTTGAGTAAATAAAAATGAAAAACCTCAGCACCTATTGAAAAGGTGTATTATACAGGTTTCATGCAGTTTATAGTAGTAGTTGGTGGGACAGACTACAATATATATGGACTGGTGGGAATGTTCCAGTCTCCACTCACTCACTGCAAGTGATCCCTGTTTGAAAGCAGGTCAGGTTTGGCCATGAAGGCATTAGATAGATCCAGTTATTAATATAAAGCATTTACATAAGCCTTAATGATGGCAATACGTATTAGATAAGACTTACTTAAAATGGGGTTTCTTGACGAGGTAAACAAGAGTAAACAGATTTGGACCAGACTATGCAACATAATCCTTATTATTTGAAACAAGTGAATTAATACATTGGTGTAATATATGCTCTACACAGGGTTTACATTTAATTTGAATGAAACAGCACAGGATTGTCTTAACTGTCAATGCCCTTGAGGATGCCTGGAGTATCTGAATGAAGCCGGGCTTAATTGGCCCTCATCAGCGGAATGGTTGGCTTGTATAAAAATTCCAAATGTGAGCATGTCACCATTTTCATCTCTTAAATATATATACTAAGTTTTAATACTATTACACTGTCTGGTATGCCCTTGTCTTTTACTTCCCTCTGATTTATTGAAAGTACATCTTCATAATATATATCTGGCAGCAAAAGGGAGAGCAGCTAGGGGCATTTTTTCAGATACCTATGAGTATAATACACAGGTATGAGAACTCCTACATTGATGGATCTTTTTACACTATGAGTGCCGACTACCAGGGCTGGATTTACATCCCAGTAGCCCTTAAGCAAGGTGCCCTTAACGCCACCCATGACCACACCCCTACTTCTCACATGATCTCACCCCTAATCCCATTCACTGTTTCCTGGCACCGAAAATACCCTTGGCCTGTAATAAGCAAGAACAAAAAAGCTTTAAACCCTTAATTGCTAGGGAGATTTTCAATGTATTGTTTCACAGTGCATCAGACATCTCTCCAACATCCAGTGGGTTAAATAATAGCCTGTAAAGGGGTTTGAAATTGGTGCAGGGACAGTGAGATTTCTCTGGCCACACCCACAACCCAGAATATGGGTGTGGTCAGCATAGCTGAGGCACCCCTCAAGTTCTTGAGCTGTAGGCACTTGTCTACTCTATCTATTGGGAAATACAGCCCTGTCCACCCACATGACAGGATCACCAGCGGAATGAAGGAGATTGTGAATTAAAATCAATACCCAAATGGTTTGTAGCACAAATGCAGCTTTATTTCAGTTGCCTGTGTAAGAGGGTTCTAAAATAAAGACAACCAAGATGCATTTTCATGGATTTTGACTTTTTGGCTACTCCCAAAAGCCATTCTAATCAAAGGTAAAAGGTTTATAACAAACACAATATGAATGGAATTGATAAGGCTGATTTTGGTAAATTCCAGCCAATGTTTAATTGGGAAAATCATTTTTATCAACAACAACATTCAGAGATTATAGGAGCAGTAAGCTTTTGTTCTATTGTGGTTACCAGGTGTTTCTGTTCCTATCACTTAGTAGGGAGAGTCATAGCCTATGACTCATGCTTTCCAGTGTTCATAATAAAAAAAAATCACTTTTGGACACTAGTTGGAGCTGTTGCTAACAGATGATAGAAAAAAATAAGTCTGAGCTATTATAACCTACTAGTTGAACAGCCCGTTACACGGGCCACAGTGCCACTGCCACCTGGTCGCGGGGCAGTCACGCGCAGTAGAGACTGCCTGCGCCACAACTGATACAGACTGATACAGAGCACCCAGCTCAGCGGCTTCCAGCCATGGGGGTATCCATGCTTTATAAAGCAGGAGAGCCCTGTTACAGATATTTTGTCATAAAAAGTTTACTTGCCCTCATGAGCATTGCTATATATTGTTTGAGTGTTAATGCATTAGGGTGACCCAAGACCCTGTTTTTTTAGGAAAATCCCCAGGTCTTTTGGGGACCTAGTAACTCCACTGCTCATCCTTTAATGATCATAAATGAAACTACAGGACAATCTGAAAAAACAGAAATGCTATCAGTGCTAGAAGCCCAACAGACATTGGACTCCAGGAGTAAGCATAAAATATGTTGGAGAGTATATACCTAGCTTCAGAAAGATTGTTGTAGCTGTACTAGTTTGCAAAAAATCAGATTATTGAGGAATGTCCTTTTGAAGCTATACTTAATTAGGAAGCTGATGTTGCTGCCTACACATTAAAAGAATGTGGTTAAAATTAGGAGTAGAAAAGAATTTGCTAGGTTAGGCTGTCATGGGGAACTGATTAAGTTGACTGCCTGGTCTTGCTTATTAAGTAGACGAATAGAAGGATTAAAGGGATAGTAATGTTTCATAATAAAAGCAGCTCTAATTAATCATCATAGTATTTGGACCGTGGAGAGTGTTATTTCAATTCTGTCAGAGTTGTAGTTCAGGAGTAATTCAATGACAAAGTATCCCCCTCCTGCCCCTTTTACTGATGTAACACTGCTCAGCCATATCAGAAGGGAGGTGCCCAGGTAGACTGCAGAGTGGGACAATCTTCAATTAAGATAAGGGAAAAACCTGAAAAACTTGTCAAGGGGGGCAGGGATTTCATTGTTCTCATAGAAAGAAGATTGTCCCCTTCTGTTATCAGTCGGTCTTACAACCAGATTCCACATCTGAGAAGAGATGGCTTTCACTAGGTAAAAGGGGCTGGAGGGGGAAACTTTGCTTGTGAATATCTCTCAGATCATAAAGGTTTGAGAGATAAGACTTATATCGTTCTTCATGTTTTTTTAATGCCTATAAAATAAAGATAAAACGAAGTATTACTATCCCTTTAAGGAACTCATCTAACAGCCTTATCCGACCTCTGTATGATCATAGCCTCCCTGAAGCTAAATCCTAGATTTTCCATGATCAACAACAATAGAAAGGATAAATAAACTATTCATCATGGAAAGATTAAGTTATGTGTCCAGCAGTATATATAAAAGATTTTCAAAACTTTGAGAAACATGGTTGAACAGCAAATTGTGTTGAAGCCTTGGAAACCTGACAACAGTGTAGTCAATACACAGATCTACATACAGAGTGGCACAACATATATGGACAATGTTAAATAAGAGTTGCCAGTAAAATGTTAATGGTTTTTGTATTATTCTTTTGTCCATCACATATTTTACATTGGGATTTCCAGTACTGCCAGTAAATGGGCCGAGATAACAATCCTACTGAATACAATACCAGTGGGCTCTAATCACCATACATTAAGTTGCTTTAACCCATTTATCTCACAAACAGCAGAAACAAGCAGGGACATGCACAGACATTTTGGGGGGCAGGGGCTCAAATGAAAAAAAGGGCACTTCTCATAATTATTATTATTATTATTATTATTATTTTTTTTGTTAAAAGGGCACAAGGGCACTTTGGACAAAAAGGGCAGGTGCTCAAGCCCCCCTTGGTGTCTATGTGTGCACGTGCCTGGAAACAAGATATAAACAAATGCTCTGAATAGGATATGCTTTAGGCAGGGCTTAAAATTGGAAGTCCTTTTCTGCTAGCCAGACCTGAAAAGTTACTCGCCACTGCAAGCCAAAACATACCCACCAGGGCTGAATTTCTACTCGCCAGGGCTAAATTTTCACTCGCCATTGGCTAGTGGCAAGTGGAAATTTTGAGCCCTGCTTTAGGGATATAGTATATGAACAATACATACATATAATAGATGTAAGCATGTGCTATTTAAAATTATATCAACAAATATTTTTAGGTGTTAGCGTTCCTTTAAGGACAAACAAATTGAACCATATCACCACTGGCAGTTGTGAAACTTAGTTGGGGCCTGACAGTATTAATGCAGTGATTAGTGATATCCAAGTTATTTGTCAGTTGCCGGCTGAGGGGGATAAAGCCCCAGGTCTCATGATTTAAGCCCTAGCTCTTGTTGCCAGGTTGGAACAAGTATTATTTTCCCTACTAGTAATGGTGCAACTGGGTTGCATGGTGCTCTAATAATTCATTAGGCTAGCCCAAGCCCTTGGTCACTTGAGAAATTACTCCTGGTGATATCTATGAATAGAAGTGCAAATATAACTCACAAGGAATATGTTTTATTCATCATGTAAGAATCCAGTTTATTTAATATTTCCATATTCATTGCCACCAACTGTGGACTATATGCACAATGAAAGTGGAACAATTCTGGGGTAAATCAACTGCTCCATAGAGAACAGCTTAAAATTCATAAAATTCCCATTTTCTTTCATTTTAACTTTAAAAATTCTGCAACTGTAGATATCTCTGACTGTATCTAGTCAGAAAAGCATGAACAGCCGAACAAAGTATCACTATCCCTGCTAAGGAAAATATTGGAGGGAAGAAACATAATGAGTTTTCTCCCTCTAAACAGTTAGAACTCAAAGGGTTAAAAAATGAATACATATACAAACACACGTGTGGTGGGGTGGTGGCAGCACTATATGCTGGTAGACTCGGGCATCTATGAGTCACAGGGATGTGGTGGGAGCACTATCTACTTCTGGCGGTCAATGGTATCTGAGTTCCAGGGTATGTGGTGGGGATGGTGTCAGAACTATCTTTTGCTGGTGGGCTCTGGAGCCTCTCAGTCATAGGGGATGAGATGGGGTGGTAGCAGCATCATCTGCCTTTGGTGGGCTCTGGAGTCTCCCAATCACAGTGCATGTGTTGGGGTGGTGGCAGCACTATATGGTGGGCTCCGTTATTGTCCACTGCTACTACTAAGACTGCTGCTGTAACTGGATTTCTCCACATCATCAGCAGCAGCATTGCTCTAAGTCATCTTACTCATTTTTTCCGCTGCAGTGCAACAGGCAACAACAGCAACTGGTATACTGAAGGTGCTAACTCTCACTATACAACTACTCCATAAATTTTAATTTGTTTATTAATGATCTAGAAGTGGGAATTGAAAGTAGCATCTCAATCTTTGCTGATGACACTAAGCTATGTAAGGAAATACATACAGAGCTTGATGTTTTTTCCCTACAGAAGGATTTAGATAAACTAAGTGAATGGGCAGAAAAGTGGCAGATGTCATTTAATGTAGATAAATGTAAGGTTATGCATTTGGGTTGTAGAAACAAACTTGCTACATATACTCTAAATGGGAAACAACTTGGGAAATCCTCATTAGAGAAAGATTTAGGTGTACTGATAGACAATAGTCGTCACAGCAGTGTGCAGAGTCACTCAGCTGCTGCAAGAGCAAATAGAGTACTAGCCTGCATAAAAAGAGGTGTAGAAGCAAGGGATGCTAATATTATCCTACCTCTGTATAAATCCTTGGTTAGGCCTCATCTACAATATGGAGTACAATTTTGGGCGCCTGTTCTAAAAAAAGACATTACTGAACTGGAAAAGGTGCAGAGACGTGCAACAAAACTGATAAAGGGATTGGAGGATCTGAGTTACGAAGAGAGACTAGCCAAACTGGGTTTGTTTACATTAGAAAAGAGACGTCTAAGGGGTGATATGATTACCATTTACAAATACATTCAAGGCCAATACAAAGAACTATCCAATGAATTATTTATGCAAAGAGCTGAGCTAAGAACAAGAGGTCATCCATTAAGACTTGAGGAAAGGCGCTTTCGACTAAAACACAGGCAGGGATTCTTTACAGTAAGGGCGGTAAGGCTATGGAATTCTTTGCCTCGGGATGCTGTGCTTGCAGATAATGTAACTGCATTCAAAAAAGCAATGGATGCCTATCTAGCACAGAACAATATTGACAGTTATGACAGATGGCTTCAAAGCAAATAGGATATTGAGCCGGGGAACTATTTGACACACTCACACACACACACACCTACATTGGAAATTGCTCCAGAGGGCTTTTTTGTTGCCTTCCTCTGGATCAACAGGGGTGTTATTGGCATGGGCTGGACTTGATGGACGCATGTCTTTTTTCAGCCTTATCTACTATGTTACTATGTTACTATGTAAATATTTTTCTTCTCCTTCTATAGCTCTCTGCTTCTTCAGCTTTCTCTGTCTTAACTTCACCTTGCAAAATGGTGGGAAGTTCCAGATTGTTAACATTAGTAGGATGTGAATTATGTCGGCCATAGGAAGTAGAGGTGGGAAACTGCAACGTTCTCATGAGAAATTTACTTGCCGTAGCAAAAGGAGGAAATATTATGATTTTTCTATGTGCAGGAATTTTTTTTCAGGAAAAGCATAAAATTATGGATTTTCCATGATAATTCATATTGAATTTTCTTTTTAATTTTGGCCCAATTCTATTAAAGACAGACTAGCTAAATGGTTTCTTTTTTTAGATTATAGGTGTAGGGGGAATGTGATTACAGTTTACAAATATATTGAAGAGTAATACAAAAAAACCTTTGTGGAACACAAAGTGTTGAACAAAAAATGGAGTATCATTTAAAGGGATAGTAATACTAAAAATGTAAAAAAAATATGTTGTAGGGTTTATCCCCCTGAGTAAAACAAGAGTACTCCAGCTGCTGAAAGGTGTTTCATTAAAAAGTTATTAATTTTCAAAGTTGAATTTTTTAGGTGCAATATCACAGTGGCCTGAAATTGTACAGTGGCACTGTTGCTACACGATCCTATGGACAGCTCTGGTCCCAGGACCATAAATCTCCATAGGATGGTGTAGCAACAGCGCCACTGTACAATTTCAGGCCACTGTGATATTGCACCAAAAAAATTCAACTTTGAAAATTAATAACTTTTGAATGAAACACCTTTCAGCAGTGGGAATACTCTTGTTTTACTCAGGGGGATAAACCCTACAACATATTTTTTTTTACATTTTAAGTATTACTATCCCTTTAAGACTAATTGAAAGGTAAGGATGGGGAATTATTTGCCTTGGAAGGCTGTGTTTGCAGATACCGTAGATTATTATAAAAAATGATTGGATTCCTTTGTAGTCCAGAACAATATAGAGAATTGTGAACTTTGTTATCAATCAACATAGAATGCTGATCCAGTGAGATATCCAAGTGCATTATATTTGAGCCGTAACTGGAAAGGGTTTCAAAGGGGTTTTGCATTTTTGTATTATTTTTTGCCTTCCTCTGGATAACAATGGTCATATGACAAAGGCTGAACATGTCTTCTTTTCAGCTTCATAAACTATGGGGGTACCTGGGGATGAAGTTAGGCCTGTACTGTAAGCCCCAGCAGGCCAAAGAGACACCCAGGGCTTCCCAGAGAAGAGACTGGACTGAATTGTGAAGACAGTTTCCTGTCCTGTGTGATTAAGTTCTTCACAGACCCTTTGTATAGACCTGGAAATCTTGACACAGCTGGGCTAAAGTAACTGCACATACAATGCAGGTGTGTGGCTGAGAGCCACATACTTCTAAGTTACATTCCATCCAAGGGGGACAGTTTTCTGACTGAGAATACCCATTTTTATACAAAAATAAGAGGGATGATGAAGGGATGTGATACAAAATAAACAGAATAAAAGGGTAAAGGGAGGGAAACAGTAGGGTAACCTTTAGCCATCAAAGAGACAAGGAATGAATCAAATGAACAATGGAGAACCAAAACCAAATTATGCCTACGACAAAAAATTATATTGGGGTGGGTGGATCCCAGAACAGTAAATTATAGGATAATATGACCAAACACTGCTGAAAAAGGCTAAAAAAGTCTATCACTATCTAATCAGCGAATAATCAGAACAGCAATTCATTACCAGGTCGGTAAAAAAAAAAATCACACGCAACCTTTAAGGGGCCAGATTTTTTTTTTTTTTTCATAAAAAGTGTGCAGAAGCCTAGTTTTCCAGTCATCTATAGTATGCCGAATGGTAGATTTCCAGTGAGGAGGTATGGCACCCTTGGTGACATTTAGAAGATGTTGGATTAAGGAATTTGTATCCACTTTTAATTTAATGGGGAATTTATTCAACACTCAAAGGCATAAATCAGTGGGGACTGCCAATGTAGTTATATTGGGATCTTTGGGATTTTACTTCTTTCCACAATGGCTGAATATTGTCACATGGTCACCACATGTATATCATAGGTCCAGGGTTTTGCTTGAATCTCCAGCAAATTTTAGAATGGAGGTGTAAATTGAGGCTAGCCAAACCAGTGTTTTATACAATCTAATTTTGTTCAAAGCTGGACTGGTGATCCCTGCAGGAACCATAAGCCATCTAGGAAGTCTGTTTGAGTTCCGAGGTCTCTCTCTCACCCCAACATATGTCCCAATTTGGTACCGCCCGTTGGAATGTTAAGAAAATTATAAATAAGAGCTAGAGCATGTATGCTCTTGCCTTCTATCGATCAGGAATGTTTCCAAACCTGTCAGGTCCCTACTGAAATTAGCTTTGTGTTTATGCATGGTGATGTAGTACGTAGTTTGTCTGTAAGCCGAGAGGTCAGAGTCATCTGATGAGGTATTACGTTTGAGGGTGTCAAATGGGATCAGTGTTCCCTGTTGTAAAAATTGACAAACCAGTAATGTATGGAATGGATGGATTGCCACCCACCCAGGAAGGAATGAGGAACTGTTATTCAGAAGGTTTGACCCAATATCTGAAATAGAAGCAGTTAATGTGATGCTAAGGTATCTCTCGGATTTAGTATACCATTTATAATCATAATAAAGGATGTTCTGAGCTCACCAGAAATCTGTATATTTTATACTTTTTGTATGTATTTTGGGAGATTTTATCTCTCTTCTCTTGGTTGGTAGCTCCCCAGCAGGGTATAGCGGATTAGGGAAGGTATAAATACCTCCCTTATTTCCCCCAAAAGGGTTTTGTTCACAGTAGAGGTAAAGTTGTTTTTTAATTGCATTATACTAAATACATGTTCACAGATTGTAGGCAGATACGGACTTGTCTGAATTTGAGGTGCCTTGACAGGGCAGACAGGCTTCCCATGCCTTTGGCCAAAAACATGCAACTAAATCCCCACTGTTTTATTTATAGTAAGTAGTAGGTTATTGTTTTGTAAAAGTCAGGATTTGATGTGCAGACTCTCCTTTTGTTTACCATTTATAATCATATGTGGATTTTAGGTGGCATTGTTTATTCTTCTCTAGGTTTAGGCTAAGAATTTGGTCTTTCACCCATTTGATTTAAGACAAGAGACCAAACTTTCAGCTCCTTCTATAAGGCTGCAAAAGACCAAGAAGGGAGAGTCAGGATGAGCATGATGTCATATGTGAACTGGGTATGCTTATACTCCTTGTAACCAAGGCTTGAACTCTCTGGATTGTGTCTTATGTGGTTCACGAAAATCTCCATTATGAGGGCAAGGATGAGCAGAGATAGGGGAGACCACTAATGTGTGCCACTCTGCAATTGAAAGGGGAGAGAGAGGGACCCATGAATTTGCAAAGAGATACCTTTGGAGGATCATTATGAATTACATGAATCCAGGATGGAGTTTTAAAGTGGAACTACCACCTCCACTAAAGTTGCCCTGCAATACTTAGGCAGGTGGCAACTAGCTTACTAATCATTATTTTACCTCTCAAAAGTGCCCACGAATAAAGTTATCCTTAAACTTCCGAGACCAGAAGCCAGGCATCACAGAGGACATCTTGAATGTGCGCCTACGCTGTCAATCCTTTTCACCCTTCACAGGCATTGCACTGACCTGGACGGCTCCGGAAGAGACTGACAGTGAAGGTGCACAGGCTGCAGTAACCTGGCCGTCAGTCTCGGAAACTTAAGGATAACTTTATTCCTGGGCACTTAAGAGAGGTAAAATAGTGATTAGTAAGCTAGTCGCCACCTGCCTAAGTATTGCAGGGTGACTTTATTGGAAATGGTAGTTCCACTTTAACTGAGGCCTCATGTGCTGTATAAAATACTAGCCCATTCCATTAAGCGCCTTCTTGGTATCTATGGATGTGAGGATAGTGGGGGTACAAGGGGAATGAGATCATTAGGTAAGGTTGGTTTGTTTGGTGATATTATCCAGGCCTCCCCTTCCCAGGATATATCCAACATGGTCTGGATAAACTTTGGCAACAGGGGATTCAATCTAAAAGCCAGGACATTTAGCATATAATGTAATATATATGTTGAAAAGTGTGACTGGTTTATAATCTAAAATCTCATCTGGGTCTGGCTTAGGCCAAGTCATTTGCAAATTATAAATGTGGGTGTAGAGTTGCAGGAATTACTGTGACATCCTAGATGTATCTTGAAGTATTTCATCCTAGTCTTGTTTTATGAGGTGTAGTGAGCTCTACTGGACTTTTCTCTATTGAATGTAGCCAAACTTTTCCCCACCTCGTTACCTTCTAACTAAAATCTGTGTTTATGATCAAGAAGGTATTTAGCCCTGTGCTGGAGGTGTTTCTCCTGCAAATCCTTCCTAAGGAACTGAGGTTGGGCTAGAGTATCCCTTGATAGATTATATTTACGTAAACCCTGCAAGCCATTGATTTGTTTTAGCAAGCTGTCAATTTTTCTTGTCTTTCTTTTTTCCCTAACACCTCTTTTAGTAAGTTCCCCCCAGATCATGCATTTCAAAATTTCTCCTTTAATCTGGGAAGACGTGCATGAGGGATTATGAATAGCACAGAAATGCTTGATTAGTTCTCTAGTCCTCAACTCTACCTGAGAATCATCTAGTAAGATTTCACTTAATCACCACATCCATGTCCTGGTCTTTGTGGGTAGATTCTATACAAGAGAGACAGAGGCAGGCTGTAACAAAGTTATTTCATTAGTTGTTATAGTTGTGAGATAAACTTAAGAGTCCTCTGGTACAACAGAAATCCATCCAGTCTACTCTACGAGTCATGGATCCGGGAAAAATGTGTAGTGCCTATCTTCTGTCTTTGACTGAGGTTGGACTTACTGGTAGAAATATATAGGTTAACCTCTAAACTAAATTGAATTCAACCACAACTATCAGATAACCCTCATGGGACTTCTCTAGCTCAGATTGCATGTGTTACTTAAATGCTTTGGTTGACATTGGTACAGTAAATACAAATTAGATTTAGTATATGGCCATTACAGTACATTTTTCAATGAGAAAACTCTGCCAATCTGGGGCTAGATTCTATTGCAGGTGCTAATTTTATCTCTTCTTTTATCTCCAGTTTTCCCCATAGACTTCAACAGGAACATTTTTGATAAATGGGCATTAACATTTAGTACCTGCAATAGAATCTAGCCCCTGGTCTTTTTTTGTGGTCTCTAATGGCCAGGAAATGTGCTTATTAGTGGGCATTGTAACATCTCATTTGTTCTGACCAGCCTTGTTGAGTAAACCAATGGGAAACCTCATTCTTAATAAGTCTGGGTACCTGGCTACACTTGAAGAGGGTCTCTCCTGCAACACATAGTGCAAGTGTTCCCTGTATGTGACCCTTGAATAAAAAAAAAAAAAAAAAAAGATTTTGGGAATAATTAAGACCATTCACAGATTACAGAGCATTTTCAAGAACATAATAATGAATCAGTAAGAAGGAAATCTTAAAAATAGTGAAGTGGGTAGTACAAACAATATGAAGTAATCAGCCACAATCCTCCATACAGATGTGTTCATGATTTCTACTGTGAAATTGGTGTTTGATAATAGGATTAGGCTGCTGGTCTCGAGCTTGGATTTACTATGTCTCAGGGGGGCCGGACTGGAAAGAGAAAGTTACAAACCTGAGGGGAAGAACTAATCCTTGTGTTAATCAGGAGGAGATATTAACCATCTCCTCTACTGTGAGTCTGCTTCCAATGGTATTGCAGTATAAAAAGAGGGAGTCAGAGGGAAGATGGAAAGGCAATAACAGAGTGATGTTAACTAAATCTTGCCAAAACAATCAGAGTACAAAGGCTTAAATTATAGGGTGGATTTTATATAACAAATACATTAAGCAGAATAAAAATACACAGTAAGCACAACATATCATGAGAATCATGAGTGAGTTCCTGGGTAAAACAGGTAAGGACACATCCAAGTTAGGACCTGCCATTAACAGTTGACGTGCAGTAGGAAGAGCAGAAAAAGAAAACAAAGAGCAGCAGAGGAAAAAAGAGGGTGAGGAGAATGGAGAAGAAGAAGGGAAAGACAGCAATAAACCTAAAAGAAGAAAACAAGAGGGATAAGGTCAGAAAGGGTGAACTCCTAGCACTATGACCTGAAAGTGAAGACAGTATAAAACAATGCAAAACATAATAGCTCATATATTTCCAAGTTAGCAATAATATAAACATGACAATAGAGTGAGGCATCAAGTATAACTAATGTTAAGATTTAGGAGATGAGGTAAATGCCTGACCATATGCCCCATCATCCATAGCACCACAATGAGCATCAAAAATGAGCAATTATTTGGAATGGCTTGAAAACAATTTGAGAGTTCAAGCTTCTCAGGCCAGAGAGATTACTGACCCTACATATGGTGTAAGTAAAAACTCTAGCCAGCCCGAGATGATGTATAAACTGGAGCAGATGAAAAGAGCTAAAAGTTAGTTGAACGTACCCCACAGTAGGCAAAAAAAATGTAAGTTCTTGCATACATGCTGGGATGTTAAACTCATGTTAATCCTGAGAGAAAGATCCAGCTAAGATTGTGTTTCTAGATCTCTTCAGGAAAGATGGTTGTGGTGAAGGCAAAGCAAAGTGCTTAACAGACCTTGTTGTATTCAAGATATTGCTGCCTATAGAATCAAAATTTGGGATATTCATTGCCAGGCATAGGCAGATAGTTTCATCCAAGTACTTGGCGTTGTGCATTTTACTCTCCTTCACCCCTGTTAATAGAAACAGGAAACAACAACATAGATACTATACTATTCCTTAATAACAGTGAAAATTAAACTAATATTACACCATAACCATCCCTAAAGAAAATCGGTTACATTCTTGGCAATATTACCTCCAGTAAATCTTACTGGGTATCCTTGTATGTCCATGTTACAAAACTCCTGTACTTCACCGGGTCAATGTAGTGTGTTCCATGAAGAAAGGACAAAATCAGGCTAGAAGAGCTGAATATATGTACGGATTGGTTACCTAAATACCAGTTGTTGCAAGTATCAGAGCGTAGAAAATATTTTTAGTCTGGCCCCTGACAACCTGGATACTGTTATACTGTTCTCCACTTCCTCCTCATACTTTTTCAGCCATTTGGAGTTTTAAATTATGATCCAGGTCATATTGTTTTCCAAGCACAAGTAGAATACCGTTGAAGTGAAATATTTTTTCTTCATTAACGAGATCTCGGCACTGCTGCAGAGCCGCCAGATGGCCCCAGGTTTGGATTCCCGGGCAGTCAGCAAGACGCTGATATCGGGGAAAGGAGAGGGAGGGGAGACTTTGAAATTGATTTTCTCTCAAACCATAAAAGTTTGAGAGATGTGATTTGTGGCATTTACAATCTTTTTTTAAGTTGTATAAAATGGGGATTAGTAAAAGTATTACTATCCCTTTAAGCTAGTCTGCTTTTGCACACACAAGGTTACCAGTGATTCCTGCTGTCAGTTCTGACACCGCTACCCAAATTCCAGTTACCCCAGCACCACGTATTAATGTTGCTGTTTCCCTCAGGTGCCCTTTCCAGTCTGTTTACTATTGATCCTGTCTCCCAGGTTCCAGACACTCCAGTGTCCGGTCCTTCCACTGTTGTGGCATCCAGTACAGCATTGGCCATGATATTCATTCCTCCTGCTGCTGTGACAATCAAGAAGCCAGCTGTGGAATTATGTACTATGGCTTGCATGAGATAAACACTTAGGTATTCAGCAATAGTTTACTGGGATGTATGACTCCCAGTGATGTTTCCATGACCAAATCTAAATTCAAAAAGGACTGTACAATTTAATAATCCACATTCCTACTGAGCTTATGTCATTTTACTTATCTCATTTACCTTGATGAATATGCTTCTGATAAAAACTATAATATTCTTATAATTTTTAAGATGCCTTGCTAGTTATGATCTCAGCTGGAAAAACATGACTACGTTCAAAGAAGGACTACATATGTTTGTAGTCCACAGTCAAACATAATTAGTGTTATTAATTATGTCCCTTCAATCAGCACAACAAAATAAAGACAATACTTTCATGAGATTCATAATGATTTTAATATTTATTTAGAAATTACTTGATAGACAATATTTTCATGAAGTCATTGCAGATAAATACAAACATAGAATTTGATGGCCGATAAAGACTGTTTGGTCCATCTAGTCTAGCCATTTTCCTACCCATTTTCTACTGTAAAGACCTCAAATCTTATTTGGTCCTTGGTCTTGACTTATGTTCAGGACTGCCTTATGGCTATCCCATATCACTTCTGCTGGTAGGCTATTTCACTTATCTACTACCCTCTCAGTGAAGTAAAAATGTCTTACAATACATCTAAACCTGTGTCCCTCTAGTTTTAGACTATGGCCTCTTGTCCTAACTTTTTCTCTCATTTGAAATGTACTTCCTTCCTGCACTTTATTGAATCCCTTCATGTATTTGACTGTTTCTATCATATCCCCTTTCTTTTCTCTTCTACAAGCTATACATTTCAGATCCATTAGTGTATCCTGATATTTCTTTTCCAGTATACCATTCACCATTTTAGTAGCCTTTCTCTGAATTCTCTCTAGAGTATCTATATCCTTCTGGAGATTTGGTTTCAAGTACTATACACAGTACTCTAGGTGAGGTCTAACCAGAGATCTGTTGAGTGGCATGATCACTGCCCTTTTTCTGCTTCTAATGCCCCTAGCTATACAACCCAGCACCCTGCTTGCATTCATTGCTTTGATACATTGACTGCCTACCTTTAAATCATCAGAAATCATTTCTCCCAAATCCCTTTCCTCTGTGGTCTCTGACAGCACAGTATCCTTAATACTATATTTTTCCTTTGGATTTGTATGTCCCAATTGCATTATTTTACATTTATTATCAACATTAAACTGCAGCTGCCACACTCTTGTCCATTCTTCTAATTTACTTAAATCATTTGTCATTTTGTTTATTCCCCCAGGAATGTCTACCCTGTTGCAGATCTATCATCTGCAAAAAGGCATACCTTATCTTGAAGACCTTTTGCAATATCACTAATAAAAATATTATAAAGAATGGGCCCCAGGACAGATCCCTGAGGTACCCCACTAGTAACATGCCCTTTGTCTGACTACCACCCTCTATCTCCTGTCACTCAGCCATAGCCTTATCCATTTAACGATTTTTACATCCAGACCTAAACACTACAATTTGTTAATGAGGTTTCTATGAGGGACAGTGTCAAATGCATTACTGAAATCTAGATAAGCTATATCTACTGCTCTCCCCTGGTCTATTATTTTAGTTATCCAGGCAAAAAAATCTATGAGGTTAGTTTGACAAGATCTCCCTGCTGTTTGGGATCTTGCAAGCCATTTAAATACATATATTTAACAGTGCTTTCTTTTAACATGGTTTCCATTAATTTTCCCTCTAATTAAGTAAGACTTACTTATCTGTAGTTGCAAGACTCTTCCCTTTTACCTTTTTGTGAAGCGGTACTACATTTGCTACCTTCCAAACTTCTGGAACTACTCTTGTCAATAGTTCCAGAAGATTGGAAGATACACTGTATTATACTGCATTATATACACTGTATATAATAAAAATATCCAATGTTTTCTTGCCAGGAGAGGAGCTGTATTCAGGTTCCCTACTCATATTCCTAAACTGACTCGTTGGAGAGCCCATGCCTTTAGGTACCTATGCTTGGCATTGTGAAGGATCAAAAACTAAGTGGTGTGCCACACTACTTATTGGGTTGTTTCCACATTGATTACTTGGAGCCTTCAAGATGTTCCCAGCATGTTCCAATAAGACAGTAGATAATGTATGTTTACTGGCAGGTCAAAAATTCTGTGATCAAGCGTTTTGGCCATTCTCATCTGTTTTGTCCTTAGTTTTGATCACATATTGACAATGTTTACGATGTACACAGGCAAAAAAGCCTTGTGTTTTAAAATACAGGAAGAGAAGGGAGAAAATACAGAAGGCACCCATGTATATCAGTAGTATAGATAATTTCAACAGTCACCAGGACACCCTTAAGGTGTATACTAACAAAGGGATTGGTTGGATAATAGTGAATGTTAATACCAACAAATGTACATCTGGGTAAATGACTGCTCCCAGTAGCAGAAGTCCAATCTCACTGGAAAACGATATGTGGCTGCCATCTCAGTATCCTTTTAAAAGGTTGCATGCAAAAGAGCGTGCACCCACATGATACATTAACCATGTCGCCGTAATAAAAAAGGGCATGACACTGCATGACAGCGCAAGATTCTCATGCCAACTATTGAAAGGTCACATCCCACTCTTGCTGAACGCTTTGAGTGCCAACTGCACTGGAGATGTGTAACGTCCAACACAGTGCAGTTTAATAAGCATTCATAAGCTGAGAGTGGCCCACCCCCTCCAGCCCTCCCACCACTATCCAACTGACAAAAAAAAATATAGCTGCCACTCGCTCCTGAAGTAGGGATATCAATAACTTCTCCTGGTCCACTCTCACTCAGGATCTTGACCCCACAAACACACTGTTTCACCTCCCACAGATAACTGTAATCCTCCATACACTGTGTCACCTCCCACAGATAACTGTAACCCTCCATACACTCTGTTTCAGTACGAGGGTGCAATGTTTCCATAAAATACAAACTCAGGGATAAACTTAATAGCAACTCTTTTATTTAACCCTTTCAGTGCCAGAGGGGTACGCAACACATTGCTTTGCAATGCGTTGCTTACCCCTCTGGCACTCAAAGGGTTAACTCTTTTCATCTCTTCAGTCACCTCACTGTCTGTTTTCAACTGTCACTCCTCCACTTCCTGCTTCCTGATTCCCGCCCTTTCTCCTTAAAGGGAGAGAGATGATTTGCTGTATGTTACAGAGGGCAAGCCTCAAACACCACTTTCTATTTGATCCCCCAGCATATTGCTACGCTGCCTCAACTGAAGAGCCACTGTGTGTTATATTGCTATGTTACCTCAGCTTAAGTAAGGAATTACTGTTCCCATTGGGTGATTCAATGAAGGAGTGATTTAAATCATTCAGGGAGTTGGCCTGCCCCCACTATCCAGCCCGCCCACCACTATCCAAGTGACTGAAAAAACAAAATGTCTGCCACTCGCTCCTACACCACAGACTCACACACAAGCCACACACACACAAACCACACACACACAGAGTCCCCAGGGGTCCCTCCACCAAACTGAGGCACACAATGAGCTGATCCAACAAAGAGAGGGCGGGATCGGCTCCAGTGTACCTTCATTTCTGGTATCCGCAACACAACAATGCTTTCGGCTCCTGGTGCACAATGTGCTTCTGCTGCAGGAAGCCCAGCTGCTTCATGTAGCTCGGAGGCAGGCAGGCCCAGTACCAAATCCTTCATGTTCCCCCTTCATGAAACACAACACTCCACCCCGCAACAGCCCGGTCATGCGGCCCTTCAAGGAGCTCTCTACAAGCAGCAGCTGGATGCGGCTATTACCCGTGGCTGAGGGGCTGGAGACAGACCATGCTGGGGCCACTCTGTAGTACACACAAGCTTCTTCACCGCCGCTCTCTGCCCGCTGTCACACACCTGCATTGTGTAAGTACCCTAGCACAAAAACTATACATGCCGCACTATGGCTGCTCCAACAACACACACCATCCCTGCTCCAACCACACACACCATCCCTACTCAGTTCCCGCTCTCGGTGCCCGGGCTGCGTCCCTAGTAAGGCTCTTGGCCGAGGCCTGGGGCAGGAGGTGTCTTCCTGGCCAGGGAGCCAGGCTGGCGGTTGTCTGGCAGCCTCTGAGTGTGCATGTACAGTGTCCACTTCAGGGACTGTGGACTCCATGACTCTCGCTACATACTGGGACAGCTGGTTAACCCTTCCAGTGCCAGAGGATTAAGCATCACAATGAGCAATGCCTTGCCTACCCCTCTGGCACTTACAGGACCGTAATAATATCTGTATGTGTTTGTTTGTGTGTGTGTGTGTGTGTACGCATGTATGTACGTGTGTATGAATGATCAATGTCTGTATATGTCACTGTATCTGTGTGTGTCTATGTATGTGTGCAGTATGTTTCTTTCTGCTTCACACAATACACAAGAAAACATCATCAGTCAATACAGCTAAATGAAATGTACAATACAAACAAACATAAAAAATTCTTACAAAATACCTTCAACATGCCACCTACAACATTTCAAACAAAAAATGCTACATAACACATACCCTACTACAATGACGGGCAACGCCGTCACATATTGCTAGTATTTTTATAAAACATTTTAATTTCAAAGTATATTTATTGAAAAGTTATTACAATACAGAACAACATACACCAGTATGTTAGATCTACAGTAGGTTGGAGAGAACATGCTTATTGAACACATGGTATCCTAGTTTACATAGTGTCACATATGCAGTGAGAAAATACATGAAAATTAGCCAGAGGCTGATTTGACATTCAGTACTAATGACTCAATTAATAAAAGTAATGGACAGGAGTAGAAGTTTCCCCAAAATTAACTCACTGGTGTGTGTATGCCGAACAAAAGGAAGTGGAAATAAAGGAGTGAAAGAGTTGAATAAGAAGGGGAGAGTGTAGAGAAGAGGGGATAAAAAGCAATGGGAAAAGAGAGGGAAGGGAGGGCTGGGAATGTTGAGTGCTAAGAACAGAAAAGCGTAACAGTCCTACTGCTCTTTCAGAAGGGCGGATTTGGTTTGAAACCACTCATCAGACCACTGCATCAATACTGTTGGGTCGTGGCCTCTATTTTGACATGTCAGGCGAGAGAGTAAGATCTGTACCTCAACCTTCACTGTCCATTCTACGACAGTGGGTGGTGATGTGGATTTCCACCGCATGGGAATGAGCGCCTTAGCTGTTTTAAGCATGACCATCAACAAAATCTTTTGTGCAAGAGAGACCAGTAGTAAGTCTCTGTAGAGAAGAATTGTCCAGGGGCTGCGAGTAATAGTTAACCGCAATAGTTGATCCAGATGGGAGAGACACTTAGTCCAGAGTGGCCTGAGTAAAGGGAAATCCCACCAAATGTGTAACAGTGTCCCTCTATGGACCTTGCATCTCCAGCAGGTTGAAGTGGTATGTATAGATATAACATGTAACCTGGTTGGGGTAAGGTACCACCTTGACAATAACTTGAAGTTCATTTCTATCTTTATAAAACATTTTGACTTATTAGCTAGCATAAACTAGTAGGTCAGTAAGCTACTGAACACTTTGAGAATAGTTATCTCATATATATATATATATATATATATATATATATATATATATATATATACATACTTATAGATTGTAAGCTTTCGGGCAGGGACCTCGCACCCAATGTTTCACTCTACAAAGCACCTGTAACCCTGTATTGTTTAAACCCTGAAATTGTAAAGCGCTGCATACACTTGTGGCACTATATAAATAAACATATTCATTCATTCATACATGTGTATCTGTAAAACATTATTAAACTTTTCTGTTTTATACTCTAATAAAGTTCCCACTGCCGCCCCTTTTACTTACCTCAGCAGTCTCAGCAAGCCGGTCCAGAAGGAATGCGACGAGGGACAATCTTCTTCCAGCATAAGAAAAAAACTGCCCTCCTTCATCAAGGGGGCAGGCTTTCCCTTATACTGAAAGAGGGAAGATTGTCCCTCACAGCAATCCGTTCCTGATCTGAGGGGAGGCTGCTGAGGTAAGTAAAAGGGAGTAAGTAAAAGAATCAATTTTACTTTAATAATGAAACAACACTATCCCTTTAATGTATTTTTCTAGTGAGAGACACCAACTAATCTGTGTTCAGATTTCAGCAAGTAGCAGCTACAATCAAAGACACCCTCCATCTGTGGGTTCAACAAGATGGATGTGAGATGGTTAGTGAGAATGTGGGATGAGTGGTGTCCATTAAGCATTTATGTGTCCACATAACATATGACTGAGAATCCATCATCATATTGTGGTTTTGTTTATTAAGGAATCTGCATACACTATGACTGGAACTGACACCTCATAAGAAATTAAGTGATTTTGAAAGAGCTTTAAAATTTTATTAGCCACTTTTTTTAATACAATAGTTTATGAAATACTTAGCTTTGTTGATTTGTAATTGCATGCAAAGTAAACACCTTCCAACCAGTATTAGTTAACACGTATAACCGGGCAAACTGAAAACTATGAGTATCCTATGTAGATGCTCTCACAGAGGTGAAAATGTGGACAGGTGACAATTACGCTTTAAAGGGATAGTAATACTTTAATATTACTAATCTCCATAGTGTAGCTATTTAAAAAAGAATTAAATTACCCCCAGTGTCATCTCTCAAACCTTTATGGTTTGAGAGATAACCGTAAGCAAAGTTACCCCCTCCCTCCCCCTTCCCTGAAGTCAGCGTTGTACTGACTGCAGGGATATCCAGTTTTATTTTCATCATGCGGCTCTGCAGCAGAGCCGAGATCACGTTAGTAAAAAAAAATTATTTCACTGAAATGGTCTTCTAAGTGTGCTTGCAAACCAAGCACATGTAGTAGACCTTTTCAGTGAAATAATTATTTTTTACTAACGAGGTCTCGGCTCAGCTACATAGCCGCAAGCCTGTCGTACGACAGACTTCCCCTTCCCCCATAAAGGTTTGAGAGATGACACTAGGGGCAATTTAATTCTTTTTTAAATGGCTACGCTATGGGGATTAGTAGTATTAAAGTATTACTATCCCTTTAAGTGTTTCCCTAATCATCCCCTGTGCTCTATCCATAATGTACTACTTTCCTCCTCTCCCATAACCTCCTCCTATTCATGACATCAAGACATTTCCAGAGTTGTTCCCGTTCTCTAGAGCTCCACATTCCACTGCCCTCTCCCCCAGTTTCTAACTTTCACAGAACAATCAGAGAAACCTGATGACCTTATCAGGGGACAAAACTTTCTCAGCTGCCTATTACCATCGTATACCTACATCTCTTGTTTTACATGTTTTCTAGATTGTAAGCTTTCACTTTAATATTTAAACTAGTTACTGATTATTTTCTAACCACTTCTGCAGTCTTAAAGGTTCAGTAAAGCATAAAAAACAAGTTGCTCCTATATTAACCCTGGAGGATCAGAGGGGTGCACAACTCTCTGGTCCTCAAAGAATTAAAGAACAAACATTAACAACAAATTACAGTTACAGCAGTCAGTGGAGAAACTGGTCAGTGGAGGGCTCTGGTGCAAACATTATATGAGTCACAGAGGCATAACAAGAATCTCTGGGAACATGGGGGCCTACTTGGATGCTGAGCTGTGGTACAGCTACATCCTCTGCTCCACCCCCCCACCCCCGCTGTAGTTACACCCTGACAGCAGTGGAGGGCAGTAGGCAACCCTGTGACTATGTCTGCAACAGAGACCTCCTGTTGCCACCAAGTCTGTTCCTTGGTATGCACAGAAGAGGAGATCATTTTCCCTCTACCACTAGGGTTGCCACCTTTTCTTCAAAAAAATACCGGCCATGGCATTCCCTCCATAGACTTAACACTGGATAGAAGCCAATTTTTTACCGGCCTGCATGCAGGGGTAGAAAACATTTTGACAGACTATCTCAGTGGCCAGAGCGTGAACCCAGGATAGTGGGAGCTCCATCCGGAGGCGTTCCACCTGTTGGTGCAAAAGTGGGGTCTCCCATGGATAGACCTGATCGCCACAAGGGACACAGGAAGGTTCAGATGTTTTACTCTCACTGGAGGGATCCTCTGGCGTTCTTTGTTGAGTCCACGGCATTTTCATCTGGCCTACATCTTCCCTCCATTCCCACTCACCCCAGGGTGCTCAGGAAGACTCGGATGGACGGTCGGTGGTCATTATGATTTCCCCCTATTGGACCAGGAAGCCCTGGTTCCCAGAACTAGTGGCCTTATCTGTTCAAGATACATTTCCTCTGCCACTCATACCGGATCTTCTCTTTCAGGGTTACCTTTGGAGATAGGACGTGGAGCGTTTGGCTTTGACGGCATGGTTGTTGGAGCCTCCATCGTAAGGCAGAAAGGCTATTCTCCTGAGGTGGTCTCCACCAGGATCCAGGCTAGGAAACTGGTCTCTTCCAAAGCCTATCATAGGGTTTGGTCCATTTTCCATTTGTGTTATGTTGACAGGGAGCTGTCCTCACAGGAGTTTGATCTCCCAGTACTCCTGCCCTTTATACAGGAATGGTGTGAAGAAGGATCTCAGCCTTAGGTCATTGAAGGTTCAGACCTCAGCTCTTTCTTCTTCTACCAGAGATGAATTGCCATCTTGCCCGATGTCAAAGTCTTCTTTCAGGGCATCGCTCATGCATTGCCTGCCTATAAGACTCCCAATCCCCAGCGGGACCTTAAAGGGATAGTAATACTTGAAAATTACTAATCCCCATATTGTAGCTTTGTTAAAAAGAAACTTATTGCCCCCAGTGTCATCTCTCAAACCTGAATGGTTTGAGAGATGATAGCGCTCAAAGTTCCCCCCTCCCCCTTCCCTGACTGAACGCTGACTGCAGGGATATCCAGTATTACTTGCATCAGGAGGATCTGCAGCATTGCCGAGATCGCGTTTATAAAAAAGAAATCTTTCACTAAAACGGTCTTCTACGTGTGCATGCAAACCAAGCACACGTAGAAGACCGTTTCAGTGAAAAAATTATTTTTTATAAACGCGTTCTCGGCTCAGGTGCAGAGCCGCCTGATGCACATAAGACTGTCGTACGACAGCTTCCCCTGCAGTTATTGTTCAGTGTTCAGTCAGGGAAGGGGTGGGGGGGGTTTGAGAGATGATACTGGGGGCAATAAGTTTCTTTTTAACAAAGCTACGACATGGGGATTAGTAATTTTCAAGTATTACTATCCCTTTAACTTGGTTTTGGGAGTCTTGCAGCTGCCTTCCTTTGAATCCTTGGCTACCATCCCTATGTCTTCTGACATGGAAGATAGCCTTCCTTCTGGCTGTAGTTTCTATCCACAGAGCTGTTGAATTGCAGGCCTTGTCCTGCAAACCGCCTTTCCTGGTTTTTCACAACGATAAGGGTGTTCTACGTACCTCCCAGGAATTCCTTCCTAAGGTGGTTTCTGAGCTGACCAAAGGATTGTTGAGATATTAACCCCATAAATATGCAAGTTTTTAGTTACCTTATTACTGACCTCCCTGAATTGATCACAATCCTGCATATGTGTGAAAGGAAGTTTATGGCAGTAATACATATGGTTAATATCCCCATAACCATTGTATAGGCTCTAAAATGACTGATAAATTATGACAAAACTCTCTAGTTCCTGTTACTTTATGGAGCCAAAAACAGAAGTATATTTCTGATAAAATATACCTCTCTTACTACTATGGTAAATGTACCCTCTTAAAGGGGAAATATGCCTACAGGAGTAAGTGGCTTTTAACTCTTTGAATGACATAGGGATACACAAAGGGTTAATATGTTTAACAGACATTTTTACATGGTTAGCAGTCATTCTTACAGCAATTCTATATATTTATATTTTCTTCATAAAATACTGTGAACCATTTTAGCTTTCACATCCATACACTAAATAATAGACTTTCAGTCAGAATGGGGTTTGGCATAGAGAGGGAGCCTGTAACGGGTACCTAAGTCCACAGATGGACCTATGCCGTCATTCCGGGTCTCTCCCTTCTGAGGTCGGCTACAAGCAGTTAGCCTTGCCGGTAATTCTCCAGAGCTGCTTCCTTGGATGAGGGTCAAAAGGAGATCCTTGGTACCATTCAGCGACAAAAGGACAGGACATGGATGAAGTTCTAAGACTAACACACTTTATTGTATGTACAGCTCTTGGTCTTTTATACATTACCCACATCAAGATAAAATACCAAACAAAGAATACAAAGGACAGTGACATGTGGTGCATACATAACACAAAGGGCCAGACATGATTAAATCATTTAGACAAACGGACTGATGAGGGGCAAACACTGGGACAAAGGGCTGAGGGACTCGAATACACATCTTAAACAATAGCCAGGGGGTTGAAGCATCTTTTTAGGCTGTTTGAATATTCCGCTTCAACCACTGGCCAATCAGGAGCCTGGAATCATCTGGCCAATCCTGGTCAGTTTCATCATGGCCGTCTCGGCCTATCCGAACCCTTGGGCAGGCAGTTTAACCGACCAATCCCTGGACTGCCTACTTTCCCCCATGTTAACTCTATGGGGGACCTTTAAACTCGTCACCAAAGGCTTTGGCCAATCAGGGAGCTGCCTACTTTCCAAGCACCCCACTGTTTGACACAATGTTGAGTCTTTACTGTACCAAGATAGAGAGAGACACCCGCTGGTTGTCGGATGTATTGTGGTCCCCCGACAATCCAGCGAGCCACCAGTCCAGTCCCTCTAAACTTGTGGCCAATCAGAGAGGGGCCGACTTTTCCCTATGTTAAGGGAAACTCCGACTGACCAATCACCTGCTGCCTGTCTCTGGCCAAGTGAATTCCAGTCTTCTGAGTAGAGCAGGTTTTCCCAAAACCATATTAAACTTCCCAGTAATGGCCTATGGTCCGTTACAGAGCCCCTCTCATGAGTCTCATGGGATATGAGAACCTTCTCATGGTAGTAAAATGTCCCTAGTTATAGACAACAGCAGAGTTCAAATTCAAAAAGCAAACAGATATAACTAACTTATGCATGAAGGACACATTTATAAGCCATGATAATAACAAATTAAGAGCCACTTATTTCAAGGGAAAATGTCCCCTTTAACTTCTTGTTGCTAGGCAGTAATCCTTTGGAGTCATAAATACAGATGATGTACTTCAAAGAAATTGAATTATGGAGCCATAATCCAATCAGTGAGCCGACTGAATCTTGAGTGAGCTAAAGCAGCCATAGGTTTACTACAGGGGTGTGAGACATGAGGCCCTCCAGCTGTTGAGGAATACAACTTACATCATCACCATATGATAGAAATTGTAGTCAACAGCTGGAGGGCCTCATGCTGTCTAACCCTGGTTAACTGGATAGGCCAGTTCTGTATCAGAATGTGAGAAGCTTTATATACATGTGTGGTATTGTTAATGTATACACTCAGGCAGGAGAAATTTGGTTTTGTTTTTTTAGTATTACAGTTATTTTAACTAACATTTCATTATAACTATGAGTCTCTCTCTACCATATAAGGGATTAGCATTGTGTAAGTTTCTTCTCCAAGCATTCCATCACATGTGCATAAGACTGGAAGTAATGTAATATTTATTTTATACAGGAAGCCAATTATAAACTAATCTCATACTATTGATCTCTGAAGTAGCAAGAAGCTAGTAACATATGCCTTGGTATTGTCTTCACTCATATAGCCTCACATACAATCAGGACTGATTTTTAGCCAGGTCATGACAGCTTGATGAACTTTATACATTTTTTTAAATTATTAAATGTAATCTTTATTATCAATCATTGGTAACATTAAATATGAGCAACCAATGTTAAATATAAAGGAATTAACAATGTATTACATAGGAACATATGTATTAAGCAGAAACATTGTTTAACTGGTAGCACAATCCAGCCAAGTAACACACCGTCATATGTCACCAGTAAAGCAACAGCACATTATATACCCCCAGCAAAGCAATACATTTTTATATACCACCACCGGAGGACTACCACATGACAAGCCTCCAGCAAAGTAATACAGAATTACCTGCCACCAGCATAGTGATAGCCGATCACATGCAAACAGCAGAGCAATAAAGCATTAAATTACATGTCATCAGCAAAGCAATACATCATTAAGTGCCACAAATAGAGCAATACCCCATTACATGCCACCAGCAAAAGCAATATATCCATTGGCATAACTACCGTGGTCGCAGGGTTGCCACTGCGACCAGGCCTGTCACTCCAGGGGGCCCAGCCGCCCAGTCAACCCCTGCTGACACCACGGAACGCATCCTTCCTCCCTCTGCCTCTGTTGCGCATGCATGCGCAGCCAGGGAACTCAGTGAAGCCAGTTCCTTGACTGCACATGCAGACGAGTACATCACTGCTCTGTCAGCTTGGCAGCTGTCTCTGAATTGGAATGGACATTGTGGAGGTAGACAGTGGGGCAATGTGGAAGTGGAAATGAACAATGGGGACAATGCAGAGATGGAAAATGGGGGCAATGTAGAAATGGATAATTGGGGCAACGTGGAAATGGACAGTATTGCAATGTGCAGGTGAACACTGGGGGCAATGTGGAAGTAGACAATGGACACAATGTGGACAGTGGGGGTAATGTGGAAATGGACAGTGGGGGCATTGTGGACAGTGGCGGCAATGTGAATAGTGGGGGCAATGTGGAAATAGACAATGGACACAATGTGGAAGTAGACAGTGGGGGCAATGCGGACAGTGGGGGCAATGTACCACACCTGGGAACTTCTTACTTGGGGCTTCCCAGACGACAGCCCTCTATTGCTAATGAGGGTAGAGAAATGATGCGATTTGCATCATTAAAAAGGGGTGGGGCTTAATCGTGAGGGAGCAGGACTACTAAACATAAAAAAATATATACAATACTCTGGGGATGGGGTAGAAGAGGGCGCGGAGTGGGAGGAACAGGTGGGATTAAGCACAAGTGGGCAGGGTTTCCCCACATCCAGAGAATCTGACTCTGCCCCGGAGACCCGGTAATTCATTGTCAAATCCAGAGTCTCCAGGGCAAAATCAGAAAGTTCCCAGGTATGAAGATTACGTGCCACCAACAAAGCAATATCCCATTACATGCAGGGCCGGAGTGGCCTACCGGGATACCGGGAAAAATCCAGGTAGGCTGCCAGCACTGGGCTTCCCTGGGGGCCGGCCAGAGCGTCTTAAATAAAAGTGCTATATTTGCCAGGCCTGCAGGCCATCACTCAGTAGACGCGACCGGCGGTTGTTCACATGTCGCAGCCGCCTGTTACCTTGCGGCAGCGAGATGTGAACAACCGCCGGTCGCGTCTACTGAGTGATGGCCTGCAGGCCTGGCAAATATAGCACTTTTATTTAAGAAGCCGGGTAGGCTGGACGCTCCTACCTTAAAGGGATAGTAAAACTTCGTTTTAACTTTATTTTATTTTGTAGGCATTAAAAAAACATGAAGAATGATATAAGTCTTATCTCTGAAACCTTTATGGTTTATGAGATATCCACAAGCAAAGTTCCCCTCCCCGCCCCTTTTTCCTAGTGTAAGCCATCTCTTCTCAGATGTGAGTCTGATTGTATGACAGTACAGGTAACAGAAGGGGACAATTTTCTTTGTATGAAAACAATGAAAGCCCTTCCCCCCTTGACAAGTTTTTCAGCTTTTTCCATTATCTTAATTGAAGATTGTCCCTCTCTGCAGTCTACCTGGGCATCTCCCTTCTGATCTGGTTGAACAGGGGGGGGATAATTTGTTTGTGAATATCTCTTAAACCATAAAGGTTTCAGAGATAAGACTTATATCATTCTTCATGTTTTTTTAATGCCTACAAAATAAAATAAAGTTAAAATGAAGTATTACTATCCCTTTAAACACGGCGGGAGGCTGGGAGCAGAGACAGAGTCAGCAGCTGCAGACGGCAGACACAGTCACAGGCAAGGGGGAGGGGGGAATCAAGAGGGTTTATATAGAGGTAAGAGGGGGAAAAAGGCAAAAGGGGGACCAATAGCGGGTAAAAGAGGCAGAGGGGGGTCAAGAGGGAGAAAAAAAGGCAAAAGGAGGGGGGATCAGGAGGGGGAGAAAGTGGCAAAAGTTTGGGATCAAGAGTCAGGAAGGGGAGAGAGAGAGGCAAAAGGGGGATCAAGAGTTAATGAGGGGGAGAAAGAGGCAAAGGGGAGATCAAGAGAGGAAAGTGGGGGGAGGGGAGAAAAAGGTAAAAGGAGGAGGGTCAAGAGGGGGAGAAAGAGGCAAAAGGGGGGAATCAGGAAAGGGGAAGAGAGAGGCAAGTGGGAGAGAAAGAGGCAAAAGGGGGATGAAGACAAGAGTCAAGGCTGGATTAAGGCAAGAGGGGGAACGAGGCAAAGAGGGGGATCAAGAGGAGGAGAATGGCAAAAGGAAAATCAAGAGGGGTAAAGAAAGGCAACTTGACAAGAGGGGGAATCAAGACCGGGTGAAAGAGGCAGAGGGGGGTCAAGAGTGGGAAAAAAGAGAGAAATGGAGGGGGGATCATGAGGTGAAAGGAGGGTGAGACCAAGAGGCAAAAGAAGGGGGGATCAGGAGGGGGAGAAAGAGGCATGAAGGGGAGCGAGGCAAAAGGGAGGATCAAGAGTCAAGGAAGGGGAGAAAGGGGGATCAAAAGGGAGAGAAAAAGGCAAAAGTAGGGGGCTCAAGACTCAAGAGGGGGAGAACGAAGGAAAAGGTGGGAATGAAGAGTGGGAGAAAGAGGCAAAAGAGGGGAATCGAGAGTCAAGAGGTGGTGTGTGTGTGTATATAAACTGCTCAAAAAAATAAAGGGAACACTAAAACAACACAATGTAACTCGAAGTCAATCACACTTCTGTGAAATCACACTGTCCACTCAGGAAGCAACACTGATTGACAATCAATTTCACATGCTGTTGTGCAAATGGAACAGAGAACAGGTGGAAATTATAGGCAAATAGCAAGACACCCCCAATAAAGGAGTGGTTCTGCAGGTGGTGACCACAGACCACTTCTCAGTTCCTATGCTTCCTGGCTGATGTTTTGGTCACTTTTGAATGCTGGCGGTGCTTTCACGCTAGTGGTAGCATGAGACGGAGTCTACAACCCACACAAGTGGCTCAGGTAGTGCAGCTCATCCAGGATGGCACATCAATGCGAGCTGTGGCAAGAAGGTTTGCTGTGTCTGTCAGCGTAGTGTCCAGAGCATGGAGGCGCTACCAGGAGACAGGCCAGTACATCAGGAGACGTGGAGGAGTCCGTAGGAGAGCAACAACGCAGCAGCAGGACCACTATCTCCGCCTTTGTGCAAGGAGGAGCAGGAGGAGCACTGCCAGAGCCCTGCAAAATGACCTCCAGCAGGCCACAAATGTGCATGTGTCCACTCAAACGGTCAGAAACAGACTCCATGAGGGTGGTATGAGGGCCCAACGTCCACAGGTGGGGGTTGTGCTTACAGCCCAACACCGTGCAGGAAGTTTGGCATTTGCCAGAGAACACCAAGATTGGCAAATACGCCACTGGCGCCCTGTGCTCTTCACATATGAAAGCAGGTTCACACTGAGCACATGTGAGAGACGTGACAGAGTCTGGAGACGCCGTGGAGAACGTTCTGCTGCCTGCAACATCCTCCAGCATGACCGGTTTGGCGGTGGGTCAGTAATGGTGTGGGGTGGCATTTCTTTGGGGGGCCGCACAGCCCTCCATGTGCTTGCCAGAGGTAGCCTGACTGCCATTAGGTACCGAGATGAGATCCTCAGACCCCTTGTGAGACCATATGCTGGTGCGGTTGGTCCTGGGTTCCTCCTAATGCAAGACAATGCTAGACCTCATGTGGCTGGAGTGTGTCAGCAGTTCCTGCAAGAGGAAGGCATTGATGCTATGGACTGGCCTGCCCATTCCCCAGACCTGAATCCGACTGAGCACATCTGGGACATCATGTCTCGCTCCATCCACCAATACCACATTGCACCACAGACTGTCCAGGCGTTGGCGGTTGCTTTAGTCCAGGTCTGGGAGGACATCCCTCAGGAGACCATCCGAAACCTCATCAGTAGCATGCCCAGGCGTTGTAGGGAGGTCATACGGGCACGTGGAGGCCACACACACTACTGAGCCTCATTTTGACTTGTTTTAAGGACATTACATCAAAGTTGGATCAGCCTGTAGTGTGATTTTCCATTTTGATTTTGAGTGTGACTCCATATCCAGACCTCCATGGGTTGATAAATTTGATTTCCATTGAGAATTTTTGTGTGATTTTGTTGTCAGTTCATTCATTCAGATCTAGGATGTGTAATCTTAGTGTTCCCTTTATTTTTTGGAGCAGTGGATGTGTAATCTTAGTGTTCCCTTTATTTTTTTGAGCAGTGTATATACACACACACATATATATATATATATATATATATATATTTTATAACTCTTTATTACTCTGGTGGTGACATATAACTCTATTGTTCTGGTGGTGGCATTCAGACGTCTTTTAAAATGCATGTTTTCCCCTTTTATAAACAAGAAAAAAAATGCCATTATGGGGTTGGTCAGCAATTTTTTCCAGGGCTGGTTTTTATTCCCAGTCCGGCCCTGATTACATGTCAACAGCACAGCAATATCCCATTATTTGCTACCAGGAAATTAAACAGCATTACATGCCACCATCAAAACAATAAACCGTTTTATACCACTAGTAGAGTACCCTATTACAGCGCTTAAAATGTGAAGTCCTTTGCTACTAGTCACACCTGAAAAGTTACTCGCCACTGTAAGCCATAGCATACCCACCAAGGCTGAATTTCTACTCGCCAGGGCTGAATTTCCCCTTGCCATTGGCTAGTGGCGAGTGGAAATTTTGAGCTCTGCCCTTGCCACCAGTAGAGCAATACACCAGTACCATAATGAGGAGACACGGTACCTTTCATAGGTATCCTTTTAAAATGTTGCACTGAAAAGTGCGCAATACAAAATGCTGCATTTACCAGGGTGCATTGTTTAAAAGTGGCATAGATTCTCATGCCACCTCTTTAAATGTCATTGGGATATGCGCCGACTCTCTCCCTCTCTCCCATTCAGCTTATTTTCATATGTTGCCACTCCTGGTATCATTCCTCTTAGGATAGTATGAAAGGATTATATAACGTATTATTCCTTGGTTACAGAGAATTGACATAAGCTGGAGTGCTGTATAATAGTGCCCACACATAAAGACACACACTTATTTGATCTGTCTTTATTAACCCTTTGAGTGCCAGAGGGGTAAGCAACACATTGGCACTCAGAGGGTAAAAGGACATATAAAGTGCTACCGCAGTCTCCAACATGCCGAGGCTCTTGTGGATAAGCAGAGGTAGGTGCGGTAATGTGTCCATGAAACTGGCAGGCATGTATGCTAGAGATGAGCACAATTCAGTATATTTTCCTAATATTCCAGCATATTTTATTGCTTATGATTAAAATCAAGCTGCAAAGAAGCTGGAAGGCCTCCTGTTGCCACTCACGAGTTGAAGCGAAGTTTAAAGTATGCGGGGGTTGAAGCTAGGGCATGTGGGCATTAAAAAATATTTGAGCTGAATTCAGTTTATTTTCCTAATAGTCCTGCATAGTTTATTGTTTTATGTATGATACAGTAGTACAGTCATTGGATAAAATAATGCAAATCAGGCTGCAAAGCAAACTGCAAAGAAGCTGGAGGGACTCCCTTTGACTCCCAATGGTATATACGGGCATTAAAAGATATTTTAGCAACCTTTAAGGAGTCATGAGAATCTCGTGCTTTTTATGCAGGGCGAGATTCTCATGTCGCCCTTTTAAACAATGCGTCCTGGTAAATGCGCGTTTTGTATCACGCACTTTTTTGTGCAATATTTTAAAAGCGAACCCCTTTCATACTGGAAACATCTACACCGAGTATAGTAATAACAATTAGAGATGGGCACAACATCTGCATCAAGGACAACATCTGCAATGAGATTGTATGTTCTCACTGTGTTTGCGTGGGTTTCCTCCGGGTACTCCGGTTTCCTCCCACACTCCAAAAACATACTGATAGGTGAATTTAGATTGTGAGCCCCAATGGGGACAGGAACCAATATGATTGTAAAGCGCTGCGGAATCTGTGTGCGCTATATAAATAAAGGATTATTATTATTATTATTTCCATTCACAGATCAGTAAGCAAACAGCAAAGGAAAGTGAAACTAAACAACAAATGAAATACTATGAAATACTAAACTTATAGAATCATTTTGTTCATCCCTAGAAATCCAGATGTGCCTTGGTACTGTCTTCCTATATTGGTATGCACCCTATCGTGTGAGTATAACCTTTCTTACATATGTATACATGGAAGAACATTACCTCTTCCTCCTATAACTGATATTTGTGCTTTCAAATGGAGTAATGGGTATAATAGCAGGGGCTGAATTACCATTAGTGTAGCTACAAAGCACTGGGGCTCAACCAAATTTTGTAGTCAAATGAAATCTAAATACAGAAACTTTTTAGGGTCTATATAGTTGCATTTGTACCCCTAATTTCACCCAAGACAAATGACCTATAAAATGAGAGGGGTGACCTGAAAATGATGGATTACGTAGGGGTGCTGCGATACTGATATTTAACATACATCTATTTTTGAACTGTCTGGTAATAGCAGGCAAGGAATTAGATCTTACTGGCCCACTAGTTCATGTTTGCTGCATAATTAGTAAAAAAAAAAAAGAGTTTAAAAAAAAAATCTAAAAAGGGCCTTATCATAGGGTCAGGCAGACCGCATTTAGCCCACGGACTACACTTTGGATGCCCATGAAGATAGATCTGTGCTATGTTACATTGCAGAGCAAGCCTTCATCCTTTTGGTCAATCCTCTTGCACTTGGTCTGAGGTACTATGAAGAACTGGCATAAGTCTGCTGTAAACCAATTGCACCATCAGTTGAGATAAATTGGACTTTTAACCCCGTTTATCCAAAATAAATGCTAGAGAAGTCTCAAACATATTGCTTGTGTTTTAAGCCTCTTAAGAATTTGAAAAAAAAGCCCCATTTAAATCAATGGAAATTTGGGCAATATTTGTGTTCCCTATTGTGCTACTTGGTTTGCTCTAGACTTACTCCAAGAGGAGATGCATTAAGTCTCAACAATGGTCTTGCATGGCAATATGGAGGCAAGCTTAACCAGAGTCTACCTCAGTGGATGCATTTAGCTGCGTTCAACATTTTATCCCTTTGCTTAAGCCTCAAATACATACTTATACCCAGCATATTGCTACAGGTGTATTCGTTTCCAATACCTTATTTGAATATTTAAATGTGACTTAATTTTTGATTTTTGAATCCCTAAAAGCTTTATTTCATGTTAATATGACTATACATCATTAAGGTACAATAGCTGGTGATAGTGTCAGAACTCACAGAAACAATGTTGGCTCTGAGGATTGATAAATGTGGATATTGCAAAGCTTTCTATGCAATCTTTGTATTACACTTATTCAAGTAGACCACATCACAAGAGACTTTAGTATATTGTCATAACTGGCTTAATTGTAATTGGTGAATTACAATGACATATATTCAAACTTCTCCATATAGAAGTATATTTCAAACTTTTCCATATACGTCTAATGTGAAGCCACACATAAGACTGAAATGCACTCCTATTGCGTAGTTTGACGTTAGCCTGGTTATTAATCTGATTGCTGAGCTACACAGTTTCAATTGTGACACACAGGAAACATTTGCATCAACATCATAATGTTTTTACCCTTCCCTTTGAATACATAATACTAACATCATATAGTGATATATGGCATGTCATATTTGCAAAGGCAAAGAGCTTGCATCACATCTACAAAACAAATTCAGCAACTTATTGAATCTTAGTGCATTTCCCTCAGTTCTGTTCTGCTGGTGAATCTGTTTCCCATATTTTTACCCCTGTGACAATGGTGATCACACAGGGGATTTACCTCTGAAAGCAAAAGCCATTAATGTCATCACATCTACACAACAAATTCAGCAACTTACTGAATCTTAGTGCATTTCCCTCAATTCTGTTCTGCTGGTGAATCTGTTTCCCATCTTTTTAGCCCTGTGACAATGGGGAATCACACAGAGGATTTCCCTCTGAAAGCCAGAGCCATTAATGGCAGAGGGAGTGCTGGAAGAGGAAGCGTAAGAGTGGGTGTTTCTTTTCCTGTTATGGAATACTACAGTGCTCTTGGGAATGCTTGACTCATGGTAGGATTCTATTGGTGATAAATTAGTGTGTAAACATTAGCAGGGGGTAGCCTATTTGATCTGTTTTTCCTGGGTCTAGGGAAATTACATACTGCCGAGGAAATTCCCTGGTATTGCTTTGATAAACCAGGGCTGGGCAAGATGTGGATTTCCAGCTGTTAACTGCTGTGGACTAACAAAGGTAGGCAACCTTTGGCACTCCAGCTGTTGAGGATGATGGGAATTGTAACTGTAAGCAGTTGGAGTGCTGATGTGATTGCCTAGCTATGGACTACAAATTCTACCATCCTCAGGACGCCAGTGCTTGACAGAGGATATTAGAACTTGTAGTCCACCAACAAAAGGAAAGCCACAGGTTTCCTCCCTAGATAAAAGTGATCTTATATTTATCACCTGTTTATCTTGTGTTTATCACCTTAGTGCAGGACTCCCTTATGTCATACTCTGCCTGTTTACTACAAATCAATATCAAAGGGGGTGGGGGAGGTCATACATCAATGTATGCCAAACTGTAAATAAACTCTACAGTGAGATAAAATCTCCAAGTCCAGTCTTATTCTATGGAGCCAATGCACTATGATTTACAACTTGCATAACATAGGAATTGGAGAGTATATCACCTCTTCATCACACCTTAGTTCATACGTCTCCTGGAACAGTATGGGGATATATATATATATATGTGTGTGTGTGTGTGTGTGTGTGTGTGTGTGTGTGTGTGTGTGTGTGTGTGTGTGTGTGTGTGTGTGTGTGTGTGTGTGTGTGTGTGTGTGTGTGTGTGTGTGTGTGTGTGTGTGTGTGTGTGTGTGTGTGTGTGTGTTTATTTTAGCCCCTGTGTTCATCTGGTTTTGTATTCTTTTCCAGTTTTGTTTCAGAAAATGAATGAATGAATTCAATGAATGAATGAACTAACAAACAAACAAATTAATGCTTATACAGTGTAACAAGTGTACTGAAAGCTTTAAGAATGTAGGGTTCAGACAATACTGGAGTACGGACAATACAGTGTCCAACATGGGGTCTGCCTGACACCAGATGCAGCCACCTGAGATTGTTAAGAAACATTTTTTTACCCAATTAGCTAGCAAACATGAACTAATAGGCCATTCTATTTGGCTTTATCAGAAATTGATCATTGAGTAGCAATTGGCTTATAAATGTGTGCTTTCTATGAATAAAGTCTAGCTAAAGTCTATAATTCACTGTAAAAACTATGAATGTGGCCCTTGGCTGAAAAACTTTAAAGTCCCTGCAATATAGAGCAACACAAGTGCTTAACAGAGTGGAATAACAGCAGGGAGATGCACTAAGTGGCAATGCTATGGTGATGTGTGTGTGGCAATCACTTCACCATGAACAATACAACACACTTTGCCATATGCACTAAGAATTTACTATGCAAGGGGAGAGAATTTAATCATTAACAGAGTTGTTGTAACACTGGTGATGTGTTAGGGAGGACAAGTCGGGGGGGACAGTGGATATGGTCAGATATCAACACCACAAAGACAACCATCATTTCTTTCAGTGTCATAGGGATGTGCATTGCACACCTATGTGACAATGAAAGGGTTAGAACAGTAAAAGCCTCTGCCATATTTAATTTATTGGTGAACAAACCAGAAGAGAAGCTGTTACATATAACAACTTCTATACCATTTTGTACTTCCTGAATCAGCTGTTTCAAGTAAACAAAGGAATCACAAAGCACTCCACAACAGAGTATCTTGTGAGTTCTGTACTTACTGAACCAGCTGTTTAGCAGGCTATCTGCAGATCAGATGATTCCAGTAAACAGTGGACTTGTAAGGTACTCCGTTGTTTACCTGAATCCCCTGATTGGTGGATAGCCTGCTGAACAGCAGATTTAGTAAATACAAGATGGCAGAGAAGCTGTTATATGTAGCAGCTTCTCTACCGGTTCTTACAGCTGATAAATTAAATGTGGCAATGGCTTTTACTGTTCTAACCCTTTTAGTAACACAGGGATGTGCAATGTACATCCCATTGGCACTGAAAGGGTTAAAGGATGGACGATGCTATCTCAGCTTAGTACATGTGGGGAAGTGCCTCAATAACACATCCACATGAATATAACAATGACTCATTAAGCTGCATTTCCTAATGCAAATGAGCCATTGTTGAGGTAGTCATAAAACTGGAGAAAGCATTGTGTATTCATGGCAATGATGGGGTATTTGATGTGGACTCACAGGCATGCCTGGGAACTCTCCAGATCTGCCCCAGAGACTCTGGTTTTCAGGCTGACTTACTGAGTCTCCAGCGACAGAGGCTGATTCTCCAGCGCGGTGGTAAGTTTCTTCTCATCCCACTCTGTTCCTCCCATGTCCCGCCCATTTATTCTCCTTCCTACCCTGTACCACCCACTTCCTACCCCGTTTATGAAACACAGCTGAGTAAGCCCTGCCCACTCAATTAAGCTATGCCACTTTTATTATGCAAATTACGTAACTGACATCCCCTGTCTGGTAGCACATGAGCTCCCTCAAGGTGCTCAAAGAGAAAAAGTTCTCAGAAATGCTAACGGGGATGTGTTGGGAAAGACATCTTATTGCATATATCATGATGTATTTAAGCAAATGCTTCATCTTATAGCCAACCTGGCCCCTGATCAAACCTTAGCCCATCTTCATCCAGGGGAGGGGGTCCCTTCTCTGGAGCTTACAATATGAACTAAATAAGAGAGAGAGAGACACAGGGCCGTATTTGGCAAGCTAAAGAGGAGCAATTCTGAAGCAAACCAACAGCACAATAGGAGAGGAAAATACATGTGCAGGTCTCTTTATCATTCAAGGGGGTTAAAAGCCCATCATGTGTCTCTTATGTTGTAATTGGTTTTACCCAGGAGTGCTGCAGTTCTTATTTCATGCTAGTACGCCAGCTTTATTTTGAAACCTTCTGGTTAGGGTTAGCATCTCAGTCCTGGGAAGTGCATGCTACAGGCCTGCATAGTAATCATTGCAGCCCAGAACCAGACAGTTTTTATTATCATTCAGATTAAAGGATTGTGGAGGCAATTCTATATTTGGTCTGTAATTAGTGCTTCAGTGGAAGTTAAAATATCAGACAACTGCACACTCTAGTGGTAAAATTTATATTACATTTAGAAGAAACTAAAACATTATGCAGAGGCTAGCTACTTGGGAGTCACCAGGTAGAAAGAGTAGTTTTAAACACATTTTGTTTTTTTTGTCTTTTTTATTAAATCATTAGTTCTTTTTATAGAAAGTTTGTAGTACAGTACAATAGGTCTCGAAATAAGATATACAAAATGAATGAGGCAACAATAATGAAAATCCATACGATTTACATACACATCCTTTCCTTCTCTCCCTAACCTTACCCCATAACCAATCTGAATTTCTTTGTAGATATTATTGGTACAATAGCTGCCATTTAAAGGGTTAGTAATGTCTAAAAAAAACTATTTTTCATTTTGAAGATGTTAAAAAGTTGGCTTGAATGCAAAAAACTGGATCTCTCAAACCACTATGGTCTGAGAGATACATGCATTTAAAGTTTGTGATTTCCATTGTCAATAACGCGAGTGCGGCTCTGCTGCAGAGCCTCTGTGTCGGCCGACACGGATCTCCTGCTGACAGCTTTACAGCTGACAGCAGGAAATCATGAACTTTAAAGGCATATATCTCTCAAACCATAGCGGTTTAAGAGATACATTTTTGTGCATTCAAGCCAACTTTTTAACCTCTTCAAAATGAAGATTAGCTTTTTTTTTTTTAGACATTACTTACCATTTAAGTACAGTTACTAGGGGAAATAATATAAGCTGTGGTAGGGAATATTTGTTATATATCACAGACATTAGCATTGCTATAGAAATTCCCCATAAAATAGTTAATTAAACAATAATATACCATAAATAGTTATCCCAGTACCATGACCTATTAGACTATCTGGGCTAAATCAATTAATCTGCTGAAATCCACTATGGCATCTACATAATGTATGCGACTGAAAAGAAAGTGAAGTCTTCCAGATAAAAAGTTATAATGTCCCTGTACAGGTGGGTCCATTTTTATGCTCTAAACCCCTCCCCTTTACCCCCCCCCCCACACACACCTCCCTGGTGTCCCGCTAATTGTGAAGGTCAGACCCGTTCCCTTTGTTCCAGGGTCTATCCCTCACAACCAGAGGGAAGAAGGCAGTGGGGTCCCTCATATATGCCTCCAGGTAGACTTACCACCTCTGCCATATTTTATCAGACATCATATGAAAGCAGAATACATATTAATGAAAAAGTGGTGAGGGAAGGGTTCTAGACTCACTAAGGCATGATAAAAAGCTAAGATCCAAGAGGTATACACTACTAACGTGGCAAAGTGGATTGCTAACAGAAATTAAAGGGATAATAATGTTTCATAATAAAAGCAGCTCTAATTCATCTTCATAGTATTTGGGCCTTGGAGAGTGTTATTTAAATTCTGTCAGAGTTGTAGTTCAAGAGTAATTGAATGATAAAGTATCCCCCTCTCGCCCCTTCTACTGATATAACACTGCTCAGCTTAGAGCAGCAGAGAGTGTCCAGGTAGATTGCAGCGAGGGACAATCTTCAATTAAGATAAGGGAAAAAGTTGAAAAATCATGGGGGTTAGTGTTTTCATTGTTCTCACATTAAGAATATTGACCCTTGATGTGAGCTGTCTGGTCTATGGACTGGATTCCACATCTGGGGAGTGGGGGCTTACACTAGGTAAAAGGGGCGGGAGGGAATTTATAAACTATTAATCTCTGTGTTAAGATATATTCCCTATGTTAACATATCGTGGGCTCGATACTGGTAGCCCCACTATTTTCAAAACAAGCGGTAGTGGTTTTGACAGCACATTTTACAATTCTATAAACTGTGCTGTCAACACCAAAAAACGAGCAAAAATGTTCAACAGGTGCACAATTTTAACCTATTGAACATTAACTAAAAATAGTCGCCTTTGCTATCCTGTTTCATGCAGTGGCTTCACCACGTGTTTAGGACACACTATTCATGGTGCCAATCCTGCTCCATGAGAAGGCAGGTGCAGAGCCCAAAACAGGCGGTGAAAACCACCAGTATGTGTTGGAAAACTGGTTTCCAGTACATACTTGTGGTTGAAACAAAGAAACAGTTTCACCCTATGAGTGTCATTGGGGTATGAAACGCATTATACAGTGATGCATACCCCACTGGCACTCATAGGGTTAATCCAGAAACAGTTTCTCACATGTCCCGACAATTAAAAACTTACCAGTAATCCTGATGTCCAGCTGGGTCGCAGCCAATTTTTTCCTGTCTTCTGATCTTCTTTCTTCTGTCTTGCTTTAAAATTTAAAAAAATCCATTATTGGTCATTCAATTGTGATAAAAGGGTTACCGTAGATGGCATCTCAAAGTTCATTCTGCTTTAAACAGAAATATTTGTTATACGTTTAAAATTGTCCATAAGCATTAAAATGTTCAAGTCATGTACCCCCATGCCTCCACCGCCGTCTCTGCTGGAGGCGAAAGGCATTTTCATTCGCACAGAGGGATCCTTGTGACCTCTTAGGCCGTTGCCCATGTCAGACTACTTGAATTTTGAACTGAGAATGGCTTTTATATGCCAGTCTTGGTTCAAAATAAATTGGCAGTCTCCTATTGGCTGGCAAGTGATTATACACCTCCCAACCAATCAGCTTCTAGCGTTGGTGATGACAAGGATCCCACAAGGATCCCTCTGTGCGGATGAAAATGCCTTCCACCACCAGCAGAGATGGCAACGGAGGCATGGGGGTACATGACTTGAATATTTTAATGCTTATGGACAATTTTAAACATATAACAAATATTTCTATTTAAAGTGGAATGGACTTTGAGATGCCACCTACAGTAACCCTTTGAGCACCCATCTGGAACTCAAAGGGTAACACCTTTGGGGGGATTATTGTATCACAATTGAACTACAAATCATGGATTGTTTTTTTTTTGTTTTTTTTAATTTTAAAGCAAGACAGAAGAAAGAAGATCAGAAAAGAAGACAGAAGACTGAAGAAACGAAGACAGAAGAGAAGAAAGACGATAAATTAAGAAGCCAGATGACAGGTAAATGTTACATTCCTGACTAGTCTTAGGGCACTCTCATTGTTTGACACTGTCAAACAGTGACAGTTTTGTTTTTTTTTTCCTTTGATGTTCCCACAATTTGTGCTATTTAGCGCGAGTTGTGGGAACAAAAAACCATAACGAGCATTTTGCCAAAACATGCGTTTTGGCCAACAATGCTCTCTTTGCCATGTACCTCTCCAGCAATAGAATAGCTGGGATACATGGTTGATTTTTTTTTGCAGCTAGTGTTTTTGCTATTACCACCTGTTTTACCGGGGGTAATAATATCGAGTACCATGCATCTTTTGATCCGATCCTATATGTACCATATCTACCATATATCTATCTATATATCTGCAGTAAATAAGAATATGTAACCAGATCTCAATAGTTGTTGAGGCTCATATATGCAAGCCATGTCTTAATAAATTACTTTTTATGTTTTACTAAAAGTGTATATAATGTGATGTAGTTGGTTATAGTGGAATACTTCAGATTGAGGAGACTGTGGGTTTCGTTCATGACTGTTGGAGATTTAACTTCTGTGGAGATCACATAGTCTAGTAAAATTCCTACCATGAAAATGCTCTATTTTTGTCTTTTAATTGTGATTCTCTCCATTATAGAGCAGGAGGCAGACAGAAAAATTGTAAATCAGAGTCAGAAAAATATCAGAAGTGAACTGAACAAGTTCGCTAGTTACACTCATACATACCATATGAATGAACCACTTAGGAATGCATTGTACACTCCTCTGGACCATAAATGGTTAAACTAAGGTCACCAGCACAATGTAGCACTTGCAAACACTGACAGCATCCCCCAGTCAGGCTGTTCACAGGGGTGACTACCACCTCATGTAAACACAACCTGTTGTAACAATGAGTGATGTGCCATAATGAGTTATTTCCATATGGAAATGCAAGATAACAAGCTATTATTGTATTCACGTGGGTGTGTTCACATGTTAATGTGGTACTTCCCCACATGCACTAAACTCTGATGGCAACCTCTGCTGTCAGAGACACAGTCTCATCTTCGCCTACGTGAGGCTTGCGAAGCACGAGGAGGGTGTGAAACAAGTCAATCTTTCCATGTGAAACAGGCCTGTATGTTTGTTCCTAAATTATAAGTCTCCATCTTTTGTCCACACTGTTTACATCACATTTTGTTGTACATGTATGTCTTTAAATTTATCAGTAATAAACAGTGATTGGTTTTAATCAATGGTTTCAGGAAGTTATGTATATTTGTGTGAGTAACCTGTGTGAACCTCTTTCATACACTACATCCCTTCCACACTGGCAGCAGTATTACAACCCTGAAGTATGAGTGCATTCTCTTTGCTTCCTCACTTGTCCACTGGGGGAGTGGAGAGGTAGCACAGAGTGTTGAAATGGAGGAGGTAGCACAGAGTGTCAAAAGGGAGGAGGGGAGCACAGGGTGTTATAATAGAGGCAGCAGCATGGGGTATCGAACTGCAGGCTGTAGCACAGAGTGTCGAAAAGGGATTGAGGGAGTCAAGAGGACAATGGAACTGAGGGAGATAAGAGGTGAATGTCATTCAGGCACTAGCCTATGATTAAGTGATTTATATTTTTCGCAAAACACGTAAGGCGGGCAGTTTCATCTTTTTTCACATCACTTTTCAAGTATGTTTGTTTTATTGTAACAATAAACATGAGATTTTCAACTCAACATTTTGAAATGGTTAATAATGTGTTGGTGGACCCGTGAATGCTCCTTTCCTGTTGTCCTCAAGTGAATGGTAGTAAGAGAGAGACAAGAGGTGAATGGGGTGAGAGAGACAAGAGATTAATGGGAGCGAGGGAGCTGTACATGTTAACCCCTCAGAAAGAGTTGATAAACAGTTGATTGCCAAAGTGGAAATGACCTGTCCAGTGTGATAAGCGCTCCAGTTACTATGTTATTCTATGGAGCCTATGCACTAATATCATTCAAGTTGAAAAATTCTTAGTGCATTGGCTCCATAGAATGACAAGGGACTTGGAGAGTTTATCACACTGTAGAAGTTATCTCCATGTCATCATCTCCTTATCACATCTTATTGCATATATCCGCCTGTTGGAAAATGGACACCAACAACTGTGTTCAAATTGTAATTTTGTTTAATAAACAATAAATAATAATACTAATAACAGCAGTAATATTAATAATAATAATTTAAAAAATGGGAGCTGGAAAGATGTAATTAGCAGTGCCGCCTTTCCCCCTTGTGTGAGGCCCAGTCTGGCTTGGTCACGCCTACCACCACGTGCAGCAGACAGGGCCCCAGCTGGCTCCAGGCTGCTGTCCGATGAGGAGCTGCTGGAGGATTAGCCCATTCTGCTCCGCTCTTTGTTAGAGCAGAGCCTCCTGACGGCACATGGCATCTCCATGCTGCCATCTGAAGCCCCTGAGTTCAGCACAGATCCCTTCCAGGACATCCAGGGTCTCTGCGTGCTCCTGGCTGATTGGGCACAGGTGGTTCATCAGTGTCATTGTGATTGATCCAGCCATGCTTACTTAGTGCCAGCCTGCAAACGTAGCTTGTTCTTGTCATGATACTGTGACACACATGCATGACATGAACACAGAACACTACAGGGTGTTTTTGTAAGAGACGAGGAGACAGGTGAAACACACATAGGGCAGAGGATTTATGATTTTACTTACCATGTGCTTCCCCTTCCATAGCCTCAGGAGCAAAGGCAGACGCCTCCAGAGGTGGTTTGTCAGATTACTCACCGGACACAGCCTGCAGTGACCCTGAGGAGATAGGACATTTTCATTAGGGTGAGATAGTTGTAGGGAGCCTTAACCCATTTCAGTTCCAGAGGGGTTCACAACACATTTCTTGGCTGCAACACCAGGGTAACAATGTCTTTCCCCTCCCTGCCAGAGCTGGATACTCCATCAGGGCCATCTGCAATGAGAAGTATTCAATCAAACTTCACTCCTTTGAAAAGGGGTATTCTGGACAACCACAGGTCTATATTATGGGATGTGGGGGGTGGGAATCCACACATTGCTTTGCAATGCACTGAACATGTATGTGATCCATGCAATCCATTGCACTGATCAGACAGGACTAAACCACATTGCAAAGTAATACATTACAGTATGCACATGCATGGACATTGCATTACAAAATACTACATTACAGTGTACGCATGTGTGGACATTGCATTGCAAAGTACTACTTTACAGTGTGCTCATGCATGGACATTGCATTGCAAAGTACTACCTTACAGTGTGCTCGTGCATGGACATCACATTACGAAGTGCTACATTATAGTGTGCACATGCATGGACATTGCAGTACAAAGCACTACACTGCAGTGAGCAAAAATGGACATTGCATACAAACATACATAAATTCCAATGCACTGAGTTACACGGAGCAGACACTTGTGATTTACCATACATTGTACACCTGTCTGCTCATTGGGATATGTTTAACAACAATGCACAAACACATGCATTAGAATTCAGTTAACAAAGAAAACACTGTCTTGTTGTGACTCCTCAGTTGAGGTGAGGTCTGGCGCTGGAGGATCCAACTCTAAGGCGTTCAGGGAGGGGGATCCACTACCAATGCTCCTGGCAGAACTGGTGCATATCACCAGGCCAGAAGAAGAGTAACTCCATCCAGCAGAAGGAGAATGGGTCCCTACATCAGCAGCAGGAGCAGAAGTGGGAATGGCAACATCCAGGGAGACAGGTTCTGGAGGAGCAGGGGAAGATGCAGGAGCTACGGTCCTCAGCATCTGAGGAATCTACTGGTCCTGCTACAGGGTGATGGGAGCTGGTTCAGCATTGGATGGCCCAGCAGCATCCTCCTCACCCTTGCAGCAGATACAGCTTCCTCCTCAGATGCTGGAAGGAGGCCATACATGACCTGTTCATAGGAGTTAAAATGAGCAGGTCTCCTGGAGGCCTCAGATGACTGTGCTTCCTCAATCTTCACCTTTTCTGCAGCACCTGCCTTCTGATGTTGTACACCCTCTTCCTGCACCTGCGTGCTGTGTGTGGGGTCACTGCCACCTCATTGACAGCTGACATCACAGTAGCCCACATTTCCTTCTTAACAATTACTGTGGTGCAGCTGCCAAAGAGCTACCCTGCAGTGCCCCCTCTGGAACCTCAATCTCCTCCATTCTGAAGGGTGGTTCTCTTCCTCTGGCCATTGCTGCTCTTTTCTTGGTCCGGCTGTCTGTTAGGGATGTTCTCAGGATGTATCTCAGAAGGCTTGTGCAATTATGAGCTTGTTTTGGGATTCCCCACCTTTTTGTTCAGGTCATACAGTCATACAGTCATCTTGAGGGTTTTTTTGTATTGTTACTAAGATAATACCAACCAGTGTTATAACGCCAACCAGTACTGAAAATCTCACGTTTTCATTACTGGGGCAAATTGTAATTGAACACAGGTAGGTGAATGTGTGATACCATCTCAAGATCCAATACATGTCGAGGAGGATCCAGCGTGATGTCTCAAACTATGCAGGGGTAGGAAGTGAGAGATATGAGTTGAAATGTTTGACAAACTGTACAGGGTAAGCGAGGACAGATGGGTTGGTGATGTTCGACAAACTATGCTGGACAAGCTGTTACCATACCAGGGAGGCTGTAACCGAGCATCCAGTTTCAGCTTTTCTCTGGTACATGTGATCGCTGCTACATAGATCACATGTACTGAATGAACCAGTGACAAAAGCAATGTATACTGTACATTGCCCTTGTCATTGCTCTTTGACTCTCACTTCCTTACTGTAATAGTGAGGAAGAAAGAAGCAGAGAATAGAGCTAATTGAAAAATAAATGGCCAAAAACTGGGCCAATTTTATTTGAATTAGTGGTACTGGGGCAGGATTAGTCGACCTATTATGTTACCTATTGCCAGACCTTGATGTATGTAAATAAATTCTTTAAAGCACTACTAAAGCATAATATTTTCACAGACTAATTATAAACACATAGTCTGAAGTTCAGCTCTCTGAGTTCCAGAGAGGTATCCAATGCAGTGCAAATATACGAGACAAAATATAAAGTGCAAAGGAAGAAAACCTTCCAAATAGATTTGAATATAATTGTAAAGTAAATAATAGTAGCCCCAATTCTGATTTAGATTGGATAAGTATTGCAAAAACAGAGAGGGTTAGTGGCGCTCACTAGCTGAAAAAATGTATCAGAGAGAGATGCTATTCGTTACAGAGAGAAGGGTTCAAAGGAAAAATATGTAGAATGATTCTAATATATGAAAAACTGATAATAACTGGAAATAGCGTATATTCTGTGGGTGTATCTATGATATAAATTCTAATATCCCGCAGTGTGATATACAGGTGATGTGATATATTAAATCATAAAATACATCCAATCAATAGCACATTGAGAAATCACAGAAATGAAGCAAAAAGACTATATATATATATCTGAGACAAACAGCGGGAATAAGACAATGACAGTTCAAAAAGAATAGTTTCTTCATATGAGGTATGATGAACAATAATGAATGAAAGAAAAATTGCGTGATCTGGTGAAAAAAGTTAGTCTATGAAATAGTGCTTAAACCTTTCCTGTACAGCAGTTAATTGATGGAATGAAGATGGCAAAAATTAATGGATGATTGGATGGAGATGTGATGGATGAATGATGGTAATGATAGGTCCTTGACGAGCTACTATCAACGCACCAGGATCCCCAGGTGTAGATACAAGTCCAAGTATTGAGTTACGTAATATTTACTTTACATATATTCACGTCTATTTGGATGGTTATATTTTGGCTTGTATATTTGCACTTGCACTTTATATGTGGCCTAATGTTCATCTTTTTGATCCCAGTGGGACTTCCTTAGAGTGAACGGTTGTTTACTATTTTCCCCATTTAGGCATTATATAGCTACATATATTTTTTCATGACTATCGTGGTTTGTTCTACTTTAGGGACTTTTCCTCCCCCCATGGTTTTTTAAGTGTTTTTATTGGGTGCTTATGATTATATTTGAGAGATTAGTACATTTTTGTTATTTTGCATTCTGTTGTGTCTCTTTCGAAGGGTCCAGCTTTTCTCCACAGTACACAGCATTTTAGTTGTGTTTTTAGGTTCTTGTATTACATATAGATCTGTGTTGAAGGCACATAACAAATATAAACTAACGTCTTCATCATCACAACCCTTTCAATCCTCCAACAATCCTCCGTTATCACAATCCATTTGCTGTGCCTTCGACAGTTTTACGATTTTGCACTGAACACATCAACAATTGCTTCTTTCCATATGGAACTGCATTATGTCATATTTATGTGGGTGTGTTTTATATTAATGTGCTGTTTGCCATATGCACTAAACTCTGATAACAGCCACAGTCTCAACATTGCCTGCCTGCGGTTGGCGATGTTGGAATCTCCCTGTAGATCTCTATGGAGTCAGATGACAGTTTGCTGCCTGCTAACGAGCAGAGACAGCAGATGCCCTCACTTAACTCTTTCAGTGCCATAGGAATGTGCATTGCACACCCCGTGGCACTTAAAGGGTTAATAGCTGCATTAATAATTAGTAATATTTCTTTTATTTAAAATTTATGAGACAGACAGAAGAAAAGATAGCCCTCTTGAACTATCACTCGCTAAATGAAACGACTGGGAACAATGGAGATATTCTTTAATTTGGATATATAAAAGGTTAAACTGTAACTTTTATTCAGTTTAATTAGTTAAAAAATCGAATGGTGTGGAAGAAGCAGCAAAATTAAAAAATAAATGTAATCTGCTACTGTTGTATAAAATGGCTTGCCAGAAAGAAAATACTTTGGAATCAAAATCATTAATTTTAAGGGTGTAAGATGTCATACACCTGATTAACATACCTGGGAACTTTCCAACGATGTCCACCCAGAGGGGAGTCCTCTGGTGCAGCAGGGGGTGAGAATAATGATGCGAATTGCGGCAAAAAGGGGCGGGACTTGACTCTTGCGGGGGTGGAGGACTTAAAGGTCTGAGACGGATCTCAAAAGAAGGCTGGGGAAGGAGTTACAACGGGGGAAACAACAGGAGTGGGTAGAGTTTCAATAGAAACTCCCCACATCCGGAGGAATCAGCCCCGGTAAAGCAGCGTCAAAACCGGAGTCTCCGGGGCAAATCCGGAGAGTTCCCAGGTATGCTCATTAATAGTGTTCTCAAGTCTCAATATAGTATAACATTCATTTTGATTCTAAGAGACTGAGTGACAATTAATCTCTGGATGGAATAAATAATATCCTCAACCCTATGATTATTTGAAAATTGCTTACAAACCTCCTCTAAAAACTTATACAAATGAATCAGACCTAATACGAGCTGTTAGTCATCCTGTCTGTGTGAATAAAATATAACAAAATTGCATGGAGTTTTGGAACATGAAACAAATGAATGCTCTGGCAAAAAGTATGCACGAGAGACAGAAACTGTTCAAAGAGAAAACGCGTCCACTTTCTTAATCTGAAACTGAAATATAATATATTGCTGGGGCACAAGCCAGCTAGCTAGATAAATAGTCATATACTATCAGAACATAATTTAGGGTGTAGGATATCAAACACACCTTTGAAAATGCTATGACTAGAACAGAGCTTTAATCTAAATTCTAAGAAACTTAGTGAATGTCCATCACTTAAATGAATAATTCTCATCCACCCTGCGAATATTAAATTAATGCCGAAACTGGCCTCTGGTTAAAAAAACATACATGTACCAGCCCTAATAAGATCCATTGTTCAATCTGACAGTGTGAATAAATGCTGCTTCTCCAAGCAGGGGGATTCCTCTGTCAGCGGATGCTTCGCCAAGCTGAGCGACTGAGAATACTCTCAGACTTCAGGGTTGTTGAACTGCTAGTGATGTGTAAGAGACGGCATGCCTTCCACATCACCAGCAGTTTGACAACCCTGCATGCTAATGAGAAGCTTCTCCCCACTCCTTGCATCCCTAATCCTTAGTGCATATGGCAGTGTGTCTGCATCTCCATAGTGATGTGCTTCTTACACATCGTTAGATATACATTGCCACAGCATCAAACCTTAGTGCATCACCCCCTCCAGGAGATGTTTTCCATGGAAAAAGTGGGTCATAGATTATGTTCACACAATTTATCTACCCTCCATTTTAATACATGCTAAGACACTTGTCCCTACTTATTTTGGTGGGAAGGAATGGTGTCACAAGGCCAGCCCACATGGGCATCAGCCATTCATTATTGGCCAATAACCACATGGGTTGGCCTGACACTGGAGGATGCAGATGTCATTACATCTTCCAAAACTGCTGTGTGGAATATCTGCACCATGCAGATCAGCATGCTTGAACCTAGATGCACCAAACACATTAGCACATCCAAGTTGCAACATGCTGTGTTATGATTCTGCAAGGAGTAAATCACCTGTGTGAACAACACTACTGGGGAAGAGTATATTTTTATGGGTGTGTTTAGTGCAACTTTAATAATGCTGCATTAAAGTTGCCCATTTTAATATAGCCTTATAATCTGGAAAATACTGTATTAAGATTGTGTTTAACAGACTATAACGGGGTTCATTCATTTAGAAATATACATATTTGTATTAACATTTTAATGTATTTTTACATTAATTTTAACTTTTGATCAGTTGTTTCACGTTTATTTTTAATTTTATTAGTTGATTCTTCTTTGTATGTTTATATTTGTGCAGTATCTAAGACTTCTTTCATCCTTTTAAGATCTCAGCCAGTTATGGCATGACTTTGCATGTTCAAGTATCTCACATGGGGGATGTGGTTATATAGTTACCAGGGCAGATATATAAATGTATCATTACAATGACACTTTGCTTGAATGTCCTGAGGACGTTGCAATGGATACAATGACATGTTAACAGTAAAGGACTGTTATTTAGCCTGGAAGTCAGATGGATTTTCTATATTTATATGCAGTCCGGATAGAAAATACTGGCACTACACTGTACCCAGCAAGGGAAAACAAGGTTGTTGTGCCTTTATTACATATTCAGATGCATAAGCATGTTGAAACTTGCTTGGTTTCAGTACAGAATGCAAGTCAGCTGCAGTATAATAGATCTGTATGTCAACCTTGTGAGGCCACCATGTCGAACATTCATATGGATTACTTTGAAGGTTGCAATGCTCTTCACGGCCGTCAATGACTGGTCAACCAAAGTGGATGTCAGCCAGTCATATGTGGCTGACACCAATGTGTGCTATCCATCAGCCATGCAGCAGTCATACTCCTAGAGACAGCATCACAGAGGGAATTATATCCCATATTAGCATACCCAGGGTTAGGCCATCTTTGGCCCTCCAGCTATTGTTGACTACACCTCCCTTGATTTCTAACCAGCCATTACCTGCAGTAGCTGACATCTGTTCATACTGGATTTGTTATTCTCCATTAACGTGCAATCAGGGTGTATCCCTTGCTCTCAGTGCAACGAGAAATCAGCTGCACATCACTTACAAGGCCCAAACAAGAGTGAAACATACTTCTCAGTTTAGCTGTTATTTCCCTGCAGAGGGGACATGCCTGTCATTTTCGAACTGGACCACCTTTTGGGTGGGATTATTCTAATGTGTACATGGAAATATATCCTCTGTAATGGCACTATAGAGCTAAAATGTGATGATTTTAGCAGTAACTATCCTTAGAACACTCTTTGGAGCCTCTCCCATATGTTTACTTGTTCTCTGAAAAATTCTTAGAGTGGCTTCCTTAAAGTAATCCAGACATGCTCTCAGTGCCTAGGAAAACCAACTGACCATCTCACTGATGAGTCCCAAACAAGGCAGAAGCTTGTCTGGGGTCACTTGGTATTTCCCATGCAAAGGGGACTTGCCTGTCATTTTGCAACTGGACCATCCTTGTGTAGTGGGATTAGTCTAATGCATATATGGAAATGTCTCCTTTTTAATGGCACCAGGGAATTAAAATGTGACGATCTTGAGCAGTGATTAGCTGCAGAACAGGTAATATTGCTTTTTGTTCATCCTCAAAGCCTCCCACATATTTTGGCGACCTTCCTCCATTAACTTACAATCAGGAATTTGGTGGCATGGCTTAGTATCTTAAAGGTATCAACGATTAATAAATATAGTGCCATGTTGTTGGTGCTAGGAAAGGAAGAAATCACCCAGAAAACCTCTCTCAACTGTGGTGAAATGAGTGGACAGAACCACTGTGAAGAATGTCTGCAGGTAACTGTAATGGATACCTTAGTCAGTGCCGGGTTTCTTCCTCCTGAGGTCGACAACAAGCAGGTAGCCTTGCCAGTCATTCTCCAGAGCTGCTTCCTTGGATGGGGGTCAAAACGAGACCCTTGATACCATCCCACGACAAAAGGACAGGACACGGATGAAGTTCCAAACTAACACACTTTATTGGCACATTCGGCATTCTTTTATACACACAGTAAACAATGAAACAATACAACTGGGAGGGGCAAGGTAGTCAGTGGGGCTAGGGTTAATGTGGGGACCAATGGGCAGAGAAGCGATGAAACCAAGTATAACCCGATTGGTCTGTTTCCCAACCTCCCTGTGACTGGGGTGGAGCATAACCTACAGGCTGGTTTATGGTTTGAGAGATAACCGAACACAAAGTTCCCCCCTCCCTCCCACTTCCCTGAAGTCAGCATTGTACTGACTGCAGGGCAAGCCTGTCATACTGCAGGCTTGCAGCTCTGCAGCAGAGCCATGATCACATTAGTAAAAAATAATTATTTCACTGAAACGGTCTTGTACGTGTGCTTGGTTTGCAAACACACGTAGAAGACCGTTTCATTGAAATAATTATTTTTTACTAACGCAATCTCGGCTCTGCTGCAGAGCGGCCTGATGCAAATAAGACTGGATATCCCTGCAGTCAGAATATCACCTGCATGAGAAGGGCAATATTCTCATGTTGCCGTTTTGATGGTCACACCTCATCTGCTTCCATACATCCACAAGGACTGCAAGGAGACATGCCATGTGTGTTAGTATTGCATCCCCACACAGGGGTAAATAAGGAGTTAAATAAGCCTTGGACCACTGGCCCGCATATGTAGAAGCATCTGTGTCTCTCATTGTCTTTCACACATGCAAGACTGTGTGTAAGTGTTGGCCTCTGCCTAACCGGGCCATTCTGGGTTGTGTTATTGAGAAAAACTCAAGTTCTGCCTTGATACTGAGAATAAACTATACGTAATTGTGCTTGATATATGTTCTTAGGACTTTTATGTAGTGTAATGAATGATGGAGGGGGTCCCTGCTTGCACCTAGTCATACAAGCCTTATAAAGACATAACAAGTACTGTTGAAAGTTACTTACATATTTTGTTTGAGGACCTCCCTGAGTAATGTGCCATCATGTAGTGATGTATACTGCTTTGTCTTTCATGCTGTTATTCATCATGAAAAAAATTGTTGGCCTCCTACCAGTGGCGTAACTATAGGAGTCACATTTGTGACCGGGCCTGTGCACTCCAGGGGCCCGGCCACCCCCTCCTACCCCTCCGCCAGGCTCTAGCAATGTAGAATGCTGGGAGATGACATCATTTCAGAGCGCTCTGCATTACTAAGAGGACCGTGTATGACCTGGTTTTGTTGCGCTTCCGATTTACTATTCAAAGGTACTGGTGGCGATCCATCCTCAGTGTATGACCCGTTATTGGCTGCGCATCCGTGCTAAGCATTACCAAGGTTTGGCTTGTGCCTTCCCTATTTATGACCCGGCCTGACTTACACTCTAGCTCTGATTCGCTGCACACCTATATATGCGATTCTGCCTTAGCCTTTACTCCTGTTTCGGTCACTGGCTATCCTGGCCTTACCTGTGGGCATATTAATTCCATTTACCTAGCTGCTCAGTGTCGCATTCCGCTAGCCACTTTCCTACTGGCGACATAATTGAGAGCTTGAGGGTGTGTTGCTTGATGTTTGCCAATAAGGCCTGCTGGACTGCTGGCGTGCGTTCAGCATAAGGAGTGGCATTACTGCTGGAGCTTGAGTCCGCTATTGATGACTGTGGTGCTGGTATATATTCCAGAAAACAAGTCTTCGGGTCTGGTGGGTCTATCATTGGTTCCGTGTTGCGTCTGGTGTGCTTATTTACCTGAGGCAGGGTTACCTTCCATACCTTACCTGTGGTCTTTCTCATAGTAGTTCCTTATTATATGGGTTCTGGCCATTCTCTTGGATTTCCTCAGTTCCAGTAGCCTGCTGTTCTCCTGCCGTCTTCAGTTCCTAAGTTCCTGTGCCAGTACTTCGGATCAAGATTATTGTTTCATATTGTGTTTATCTATTGCTGAGTTTTCACGTTTTGTTTAACTTGCTGTCTTCAATAAACTATCCTCACATAACTGAACCGACTCAGAGTATTTTGGTGCCTGTTACAGGGTGCGAGGAGAATGAAGTGGTGAAGGAGAGGGTTTGAGAAGGATGAAGTGGCAAAGGGTAGGGTTTGAGGAGGGCAAAGGGGAGGGTGGAAGAAGTGATAATTGTCAAAGGGGAGAGCGGGAGCAGGTTATTGAGGTGGTGAGAGGGAGGCTTTGAGGGGAATAAGGATAGGCAAAGTGGAGTGTGAGGGGTAATTGGTAAGACAAAGAGGCTGCAGTATTCACCCTCAATACTCTGTCTGCCCTTTTTTCCAGTGTGCAGGGCAGTCAATGAGGTGAAGGTTTTGGCTGAGGGAGACAGAGTTTGTATTCAGTTTGGCTGAAGAGGCTCCTCCTCAGCCAGTTGTCGCACACCAATCTCTGAAAATTCCTTTCTGGGACTTATTTATTTTTACACATTATCCATATTAAATTATGAGATATGAATTTGGCACCAGAAAAAGTACAGTTTGCATGGGTGCACTAAAAAGTAAATGTTCTAAGACACGTATAGCAAAAAAGTGAATAAAAAAAAAATAGAGGACCTAAGGGGATCTACTGGGAAACACATTCATAATATATTATGTGTATTTACCTGAACTGTCCCAGCACATGACTAGCGTTCCCATCAATGGATGGGTGTGTTGGAGGTGTGACTGATATTCAGCTTATGTTGACAGTCAAACCTGATTGATTGAAGCACACTTGGGCTGCTAATGATTGGTATGATAGTCCCATAGGTTGCTTGTAGATCAGCACCTAGTGTAACTTGCTCGCATTCAGTACTGATCATAGGGAAGTCAAGCAGCAAGCTGCAGCAGTCATGAGAAGCACCAGTCACCTGTGGTCTGCATGTCATTTTTCTCACTGAGAGACATTTTGCAGAATTATCACTGTTGCCTTAAATTTTTAACCCTTAGAGGGCCAGATGAGTCTGGAAAGGGTTAATATTTCATTCAGGCCTATGTTAATAAGAAAACATAGCCTTAAAAGACATTGACTTTTATTTTTGTGTCAAAAATGAAATCTTTTCAAAGAGATAAACAATTTTTTTACTTGTTAACACCATGAAAGACAGAGTTAGAGACTTACAAGTGGGCATAGTCGAACTTACCAACAAAACAAATACTATATTAAAAACTGGTGTTATTAACTTCCACTTTAACTGCAAAAATGTGAAGAGAAAATAAACAGAGAGGGGCGCACCTAGTGCCCTTATCCAAATACACTTGAAGGTAATACCATGTATCAGATTAAGATGTTCACATTTAAATCCCACTGGTAAACATGCTGTTACTGGTAAAGCCTTGCAGGGATGTTTCCCTGTGGCTGACTCTAACAAACTGTCAGTATTAGTGAAGGCTGGGCGGCGTTCTGAGCAGATTTCAGAACCATGCACTTATAATTATTCCTCCATCTGCTGCTGGGCTGCCAACTCTGTTTTACTGGCACAGTTGTCCAAAGTTCTTTTTTGTGAACTTTGGGCAATTGTGCCAGCAGAACAGAGCTTGAGGGCAGGTGGTGGATGGAGTCAAAAATAAGAAATTCATGCACAGAATGCTGCCCAGGCTTCACTGAGTGCCAATCTATTTGCATTTGCCACAGGGAAGACTCTAACTGAACATTCTCAAAAGTGCATTACCTGTAACTGGATGTATACCATTGGGACTTATATGTAGGTATTTTATTCTGAAACATACTATTTGCTTCAAGTATATTTTCAAAATGGCACTGTGGTGCATACTTACCAAGCTGACAGTAGAGAAATTCTGGCACAAGCTTAGTGCTCCATATTTATCAAACAATGAATATCGCTGGAAGTAATTGGGATTTTTCTTTGATAAATATGGGGCAGCTGTTTTGCTCCAGAATTGCTCCACTTTTAACTTGATAAACATGCCCAATAGTGACCATTACCAAATTGACTTGAAGCAAATGGCACAAATCATATTTAAATTTATATACAAGCCCCACTGGTAAACTATGGCCGTATCTTTGTCTCTGTTTTTTCTTGTTTGTCTGAGCATATGCCTTTGTTTTCGTTGGAGTTCAGTGTCAGTGACCTTAGATGGAGCAGCAGCCAAATGTCCATGGCGATCCATCTTGTATGCTTTACAAGCTATTTGTGGTTACCCTGCATTTTCTGCATTTCCTGTGAGTGGCTATATGACTCTCTCTCAATGTTGTCATGGATGTTTTTTGAATATATTACTGTATGATTCTCCCTGTTGTTTCTGTCTTACATACAAAACTGAGCAATTGACTAGTACTGAGGTAGATCAACTGTACCATTGTGAGAAATAAAAAAAAATCTCTAGCTTCCCCTTGATTTCACCCTTTGAGTCTCAGACAGGAGTTTACTTTGGAAATGTCACTCTCTACATAGCGACCACAAAAACAGTGAGATCAGAATGTCGCCTGCAACATGCGGGAAAGATCAGAATATCACCCGCATGAGAAGGGCAATATTCTCATGTTGCCGTTTTGATGGTCACACCTCATGTGCTTCCATACATCCACAAGGACTGCGAGGAGACGTGTGTGTTAGTATTGCATCCCCACAGAGGGGTAAATAAGGGGTTAAATAAGCCTTGGACCGCTGGCCCGCATATGTAGAAGCATCTGTGTCTCTCACTGTCCACTGTGTGTAAGTGTTGGCCTCTGCCTAACCGGGCCATTCTGGGTTGTGTTATTGAGAAAAACTCAAGTTCTGCCTTGATACTAAGAATAAACTGTACGTAATTGTGCTTGATTTATGTTCTTAGGACTTTTATGTAGTGTAATGAATGATGTAGGGGGTCCCTGCTTGCACCTAGTCATACAAGCCTTATAAAGACATAACAAGTACTGTTGAAAGTTACTTACATATTTTGTTTGAGGACCTCCCTGAGTAATGTGCCATCATGTAGTGATGTATACTGCTTTGTCTTTCATGCTGTTATTCATCATGAAAAAAATTGTTGGCCTCCTGCCAGTGGCGTAACTATAGGAGTCACATTTGTGACCGGGCCTGTGCACTCCAGGGGCCCGGCCACCCCCTCTTACCCCTCCGCTTGGCTCTAGTAATGCAGAGCGCTGGGAGATGACATCATCTCAGAGCGCTCTGCATTACTAAGAGGACCGTGCGGGAGCGCAAGGTAGATGGCAGGAGATGGGGATATTGTGAAGATTGAGGACCTTGTGGAGGGGGTCATTGTGGTCGAGGGGGGCCAATGTGGGGTGGGGGCCCGTGACACTTCTTGCACCAGTGCCCGGAGGCTTCTAGTTACGCCTCTGCCTCCTGCATAAAAAAAGTGTGTGTGTGTGTGTGTTGCGGTGTTATGCATTACATTATTATAAACATACCTGGGAACTCTTAGGATTTGACCCTGAAATTCAGGTTTTTGACCCAGATTTCAGGCTCTCAGGATGGAGGGACAAATTCTCAGGGTGGGAGACTTAGCACACCTAGCTGTATGACCTGCATCGATTAATTGTTTTTTTAGGGTTTACTATTGAAATGCAATGACTTAGAGACCCACCTTGCATTCAAGAGGTTATATTGTTTACCCTTTGAGTGCCAGAGGGGTACTAAACGTATTACTTTGACAGTGCCAAACAGCAAGAGTGAGCTAAAACTAGTCAGAAATGTAACACTTACCTGTCATCCACTGTCTGGCTTCTTCATTAACCCTTTGAGTGCCAGAGGGGTACACAACGCATTGCAGAACAATGTGTTGCATACCCCTCTGGCACTCAAAGGGTTAATATTTCCTTCTTTCTTCTGTCCTCTTTTCTTCTTTATTGCTGTAATAAAAAAAAAATCATGAGTGCTCTTTGATTTGAAAAAAATACCCCCCCCCCAAAATGCTACTGTTAACCCTTTGAGTGCCACAGGGTTATTCCTCCTGTGCTCGAAGGGTTACTATTGGTGGCATCTAAAAGTCCACATGAAATATAAATATATTTTCTTAAAAACATCCAGTTCGAATAAATGTTGAAATGTATTTAACCCCTTTGCCTCCACCACCGTCTCATCTAGTGGCGGAAGGCATTTAGAGCTGCACAGAGGTCCCCCATGTCACCTCTCGGGCCGTTGCTCGAGCCAGACTGCCGGAATTTTGAACCGAGGCTGGCTTTTATATGCCAATCTTGGTTCAAAATCAATTGGCAGTCTCCAATTGGCTGGGAAGTGCTTATGTACCTCCAAGCCAATCAACTTCTAGCAGGGTTCGTCATCACCCCCGCTAGAAGCTTATTTTTTTTTTTAAATCAAAGAGCACTCGTGGAATTATTTTTTTTTTTTACAGCAAGAAAGGAGAAAAGACAGAAGAGTAGAAGAAAGAAAAGAAGAAGTCGGCCACGACCCCGCCAGACATCAGGATTATTTGACATGTGTGAACTGTTTGTAGATTAACCCTATGAGTGCCAATGGGGTATGCAACTCTGTATAATGCATTGCATACCCTACTGGCACTCATAGGGTTAATCTTTTTCTCTGTTTAAACCACAAGTATGTGTTTGAAACCAGTTTTCCAACACATACCGGTGGTTCTCATCGTGTGTTTGGGGCTCAGCACCTGCCTTCTCATGACACAGGAGTTGCGCCATGAAAAGCGCGGTCCTAAACGTGGTGAAGCCACCACATGGAATAGGATAGCAAAGTCGACTATTTTTAAGTGATGTCCAATGGGTGAAAATTTTGCACCCGTTGGACATTTTTGCTAGTTTTTTGGAGATTATAGAATTGTAAACTGTGCTGTCAAAACTACTACCGCTGGTTTTAAAAATACTGGGGCTAATAATATCGAGCCCCTGGAGTGGTATCATTGAATACGGTGATTCGCGGGCAACATACAAATATCCTTAGACAAATGTTGCTCAGTTATGATGATGGGAACTGAAATCCACAGTAGTTGAAGGGCCACATTTTAATCTCTATGTGTCACATGCACTGGAGAGAATAGCCTCTCTCCAATGTTCAGTGAATGAGATGTGAATAAAAATGACAGAAGCTTATGTCTTTGTACTTCAGATCAGACACAGAACTAAGAATCGGCTCACATAGCAATTTGAATGTACCACATTGCGGCACAATTCTAGCTACCTGTGTGAAAACTAGCAGTGTAGTCCCTTTGGTTTCAATGTGATGCTATCAATGGGGGATATTGCAGTGGGACGAATGACCAGCCCACAACGGTATCAGGAAAATGTTATTATACAGGCCATGGATTGGATCGATGAGGTGAGCAACATATCGATCCAGTTGTTCATGTAAACTCTGCACCGCAGCCTTGGTAGGCCACTCCAATGCTGACACTTTCCTGCATTCTTCAGAAAAGCTTCATCATGCTGAGTTAAAGGGATAGTAATGTCAGAAAAAAAGTATTAACTAGATGGTATATACAATTAAAAGAGATTACTTGCACTTATTTGTATCCCTCAAACCATTATGGTTTGAGAGATATAGGAAAATAAAGTTCTCTGCTCCCTCCCCTTTTTGCTTGACGAGCTGTAAAGCTGTCAGAAGCAATTTCTGGTCACTTTAATTTGGAACGGTCTACAAAATGTGCCTGGCTTGCAAGCACACTTTGTAGACCGTTCCAATTAAGTATTTATTTCTAAATAGCGTGATTTCAGCTCTGCTGAAGAGCTTCTGTCTGGTCAAATGACTGGAATCTGTAAAACAGCCAGGGAAAGGTAACTTTAACAAGCTATATCTCTCAAACCATAAAGGTTTGAGAGATAAGACTTACATTGATGTTAATCTTTTTTTAATGTCTACAATATTAAATCACCTTGAAGGGATAGTAATACTTTGTTTTATCTTTATTTTATTTTGTAGGCATTAAAAAACATGAAGAACGATATAAGTCTTATCTCTCAAACCTTTATGGTTTGAGAGATATTCACAAGCAAAGTTTCCCCTCCCACCCCTTTTACCTAGTGTAAGCCATCTCTTCTCATATATGGAATCTGGTTGTAAGACCAGACAGATAACAGCAGGGAACAATTTTCTTTCTATGAGAACAATGAAAGCCCTGCCTCCCTTGACAAGTTATTCAGATTTTTCCCTTATCTTAATTGAAGATTGTCCCTGTCTGCAGTCTACCTGGACACCTCCCTTCTGATCTGGCTGAACAGTGTTACATCAGTAAAAGGGGCGGGAGGAGGATACTTTATTATTGAATTACTCTTGAACTACAACTCTGACAGAATTGAAATAACACTCTCCAAAGTCCAAATACTATGATGATTAATTAGAGCTGCGTTTATTATGAAACATTACTATCCCTTTAAAATTAACCATTACTGTCCCTTTAAAGCTGCAGATAACACAACAAAACTGCCCATGTGACCAGCTCAATCCACAGCAGTGGGGAGCAACTTGGTGTTTTTCATAACAAGTAAAAATGTTTGTTTGAAAACTCTTATGTGAACCAGGCCTAACAGTTTTGCTGCAGCTGCTGCTGCACATAGGATGTGTCATTTCTGGCCCTCTCTGTGCTGCTAGGATGATACATGTTAATACTGTTGTGTATTGTGACCAAATGTATCATTCTACCTCTGTAGAGAGATCCAGAAGTATAATTGTCTCTTTGTATCAGCACTGCTTTGCAGCCAGGCGTATCCAAGGGTCACATTAACCCTTTGAGTTCGATAGGAGTGTGCCATGCCTTGCTCTGCAATGTGTGCTCTCCCCTCTGCCACTTAATAAAGGGTTAAATCAGCCTGCAGACTACATTTTGCCCACATCTGTTCTATATTCATTAAAGGGTGTAACTTACGAAACTAATAATACAATTTAGTGGTAACAACAAACTAAAATATACTAGGATCAAACAGAATGTAAAGCATTTTAACAGGCTTAATAAATGCTTAGAAATCCAACATTTACACACATTTTCTTACCAACACAAGCAGCAAATCTGACAACAAGGCACATGATCTGTGTTCACAATTTTGGGGAAACATGATATCTTAGCATTGCATTGACCTCACCCCCCCCAACCTTGGACCTTGAAACCTCTCTCCAATAATCAAGCATTCCTTAGCCATGTGGAATTCTGTTGAAAAAAGATACCAATTCATATCCATTCACACCCCAGCTGTTCACATATTGGGTAATACCATGTTCCCGCCAGATCTTAGCAATTTTCTGTACAGTTAATACAGGAGGAACAAATGAGAGTCAGAGAAATGGTAAGTTTCACAGATATTTTTTCCCCTCAGGTCCTAATGCAGATAGAAAAATATGAGCAATTCTGGAATTTACCATCCAGAGGCGTAACTAGAACCCTCTGGGCCCTGGCGCAAGAAGTACCATGAGCCCCCCCACCCCCGATCACATTGGGCCCCCCCCCCGACCACATTGGCCCATGGGCTCTCCACAATGCCCCACCCCAATCTCCACAATGCCCCCATCTCCTACCTCCCAATCCCTGGTGGTCCAATGGAGTGGCAGGAGAGACGGGTTGGTGCGTTGAGCTACCGCACGGTCCTCTTCTATAATGCAGAGCACTGGGAGATGCACCAGGCAGAGGGGTCACAGTGGGCTGGGCCCTTGGAGTGACCCCTATAGTTATGCCACTGCTACCACCTATACCATGGGTGATAATATTCCCTATTGATTTAAATAGGGCATTTAACCTATTAACAACCCCCTCTAGTCTGATTGAATTCTAGGGAGGTTGCAGTGTGCACCTTCTTAACCCTTTGAGTACCAGAAAGGTATCCAGTGCATTGCGTTGGATTCCTCGCTGGCACTCAAAGGGTTAAGAACACTGTGGGCCTTATTCAGTTAAACACCAACTGCACCATGGGGACAAATAAAAAGTCTCCAAGTTCCCAATGCTTTAAATGGAGCATTTAAAGGAATAGTAATGTTTCACAATAAAAGCAGCTCCAATTAATCTTCAGAGTATTTGAGCCATGGAGAGTGTTATTTCAATACTGTCAGAGTTGTAGTTCAAGAGTAATTGAATGATAAAGCATCCCCTCCTGCCCATTTTACTGATGTAACACTACTCACCTCAGAGCAGCAGGGTGGTGTCCAAGTGGATTGCAGAGAGGGACAATCTTCAAATAGCATAAGGGAAAAACCTGTCAAGGGGGCAGGGTTTTCATTGTTCTCACAGTAAGAAGATTGTCCCTTGATGTGAGCTGTCTGGTCCCAAGACCAGATCCCACATCTGAGGTGAGCAGTGTTACACTAGGTAAAAGGGGCGGGAGGGGAAACGTTGTTATTCAGTTTCTCTTGGACTACAACTCTGACAGTATTGAAATAACACTCTCCATGGCCCATATACTGTGAAAATTAATTGGAGCTGCTGTTTTTGTGAAACATTGCTATCCCTTTAAAGGGGAAGTGGGTCCTAAATAAAAAATATATATGAAGATAAAAATAAAAACACAGTGTACTTATCTCAATGTTGTCTTAGAAGGTACAAAACCTTTAACTTCTTGAATGCTAGCGAGCCCTCCAACATTCAAGGTGTTAACCCCTTAGTGACGGCCGCGTGCAGACGCGGCCGTCACTTAACGCCCATCTAACATTTTTTTTTTTTTTTCATTAGAATCCGGAGTCCCCGAACGGCGTGCAGCCGCGCTGGGATCCGGATTTCCTGGACGTACATGTATGTCCTCTGTCACTAAGTGACAGCCACAGAGGATGTACATGTACGTCCATTGTCGCTAAGGGGTTAAAAGCCTATTTTAGTCAATGGACATATTCATTTGTCCCCTTTGGTGTCCTCAGAGGTGCATCTGTTTAGCTTTCTGAATGATTTTCGAAGCCAGTGGTATCCATCTCTGTTTCTCAGGTGCTACCAACTGGGCATGTGTTCAGGGTAACCCTGAATGAGCATAGGCGGACCAGTTAACCTCTCAAGGATCAGGGTTTTATTACACATGAGGAGCAGAACCATTTCATTCGCTGAGCCGTCACATGTACAGGCTCTCCAAGAGAGAGGCTGAAACAGGCTGCTCTGATCTTGGACCAGTCAGTTTCAGCCTCCTGGCATGATCACAGCACGCTGTGATCATTTAACTTATGATGTGCCAGGACCATCACTGGTCCTTAAAGGACCGAAACTTGTGATGGTCCTGGCACATCACTGGACGTTAAGGGGTTAAAGTGAATGTGCCACTGATTAGTCCACCTGTGCTTCAGCTACGATATCCTGAAAAGATGCACTGTTGGTAGCTTTTGAGGACCAGGGTTGGCTATTCCTGTTATAGACTCTGCAATATTGCAGTAGAATCAGATAACGCAGAATAAGCCTATCTGAAATCCATACCAAAACAACATTATATCATTCAAGTCTGAACTGTTCTCAAAACATCTCACAAAGAAAACCTGTCTGAGAAATGTAAGAATGTTCTGCAGCTAATTTTTTGGAACTTGGCTCCTTTCTCATGTAACTGACCTTCATGAAATGGTCACCTTAGTACAGAACAGCTAGCCACACCCACATTCTGAATTGTGTGTATGGCCAGAGCAATTTTTAAATCCCTGCTCCAGTTTTATACCACTTTACAAGATATTATTTAATCCCTTGGATGCTAGAGAGACCTCCTTTGTGAAGATTTCTCTAGCAACCATGAGGTTAAAACTTTTTTTGGCTTTGCATGTCATAGGAAATAGTGGATGGGTCTGGAAGTGGGGCCATATGAGAAACAGGAGTGTGGTCATGGTTGGAGCTAAGGATGCCTAGAGTGCCTTGCCTAGGGGCGACTGTCATATAAATTCATCCCTTCTTGTAAATCTCTTAACCCCTTAATGACCATTGACAGTCATAGTACGTCAAGGGTCGATTTGACTTAACGACCGATGACGTACTATGACCGTCATCGAATTCCGGGCTCCCCCCGTGGCTGCACGCCATTCGGGGAGTCCGGAATGCAACGGAGCAATAAAAAAAATTGCTCCGTGGTCATTCAGTCGCGTTCGCATCCGGATTCCCCGGTCGTTAAGGGGTTAATATAAAGGACTGACTCTTAAAAATATCATATAAATGTATACTAAGATAATACATGGTCCCTGCTAGAAATGCAAAATATGATCATGATGCCAATTCTTTACTTTAGAGTCAGTGCCCATGGCCTGCATATAGTGAGCATAAAAACAATTAGAATTTTGGTCCTCTGTCACAGGAGTAACTTCAGGAGGCGCAGATGGTGCAGTTGCTACTGTGTCCAGAATCTGGGTAGACATAGGCCCAGGGCCCCATAGTTTCTAGTAATGCCCCAGGAGACTAATGTTTGTGTATATAAGGTGCCCAAAAATGTTTTTGCACTGGGGCCCCTCCAATGACCTGTTACACCAGTTTATACAGTTTAATAGCCCAAATTATAAATTATAAAATGTAATCATTCCAGCTGAAGATATTAGAGGGATTGTACTAATACCGTACAGTTATGTGCTGTAGTAGGTGCTGGGACCATTTATTTTAATTCTGTGCCTGCCTAATGTCTAAGTATTATGTTACTTACTACTAACAATGTTCTTTTTCACAACAAGTGGAATATACCTCCCAACATTTCAAATGGCCAAAGAGCAACACTTTTGTTTTGGGTGGTGTTTCTGGGGGAGCGGGGTATTACAAATAATTTTTAGGTTATTTTATGACCTATTGACACCTCTTTGTGTAACAGAATAAATTATTTAGAGAAGGACCAAAGTATTTTAGTTACACGGATTAATTCATAAACACATATACTGAAGATTAACTAAACATTATGTGAGTTTTATTGATGTGGAGCAATGTAATACACACAACTCACTCTGACCTCCTAAAAAGTGGGACAAAAGGGTAGAAAAGAGGGACAGGGGGATTTGGGTCTCAAAGAGGGACTGTCCTTCCTAAAGAGGGACACTTGGGAGGTATGGTGGAGGGCAGTGTAGGAGCAGATTGGACAAACTGGAGCATTCTTTTTGTCTGCTCCTTATTTCTTCCTTACTAACAAGGCATAGAGGAAACTGGAAAAAATAGGTCAGCTTTCCTGCTTGTGCCATAGGGGAGGCATTCTGGGCTTGCTGTCAATAAAGTTTTTATAAGACAGAGTGTCTGTGCCTGTATTTAGTAATGTGATCATATGCACTTTAAGAGTAAAACATTAGTTGCGCTGGCAGATAAGTGCATCTCCCACCCACACTGAGAGTGATTTACTAAGATACATAGGAGCAATTCTGGTACAAAGAAAAATCCCTAATATCTCCTTTGAGTTAAATGGGGCTGTTATGCCCTCAAATGTTAGACTGGTCTCTTATTCATTGTGAAGAAATGTGTTAAAGACCTCGCTAACAGTTAAAACTCGCATTTAAATTGACAAGTCCATTTATTTTTCCCCAATGATGCACTTGGTTTGCTCAAAATTGCTCCACGTGTTCTAAGGACATTTGCCTCACTGAACACAAACTGATCCAGACATGTTCTCTATAGCTATTGTTCATCCAAATTCATTACCATTATCAAAATCCTAAGCAAATTGGTGTGAATAAAAATGGACTAGTTTCCTACTTAAGAAACAACATGGTGGTCAGTCAATGTTTTTTGCTAAAAATATATAAATAAACAATATCTTTGAATATGCTTTTATTGTTCCCTCTGAAGAAGTGGTCCGTAGACCATGAAACATGTTAGGGTGATTCTTTTACTTTTATATTTATATTTTAGTAGCAATGAATAATTGATTTTGGTTTGGTCTGACAAATATTTTCCTTGTTCCCTGCTACATAAGGATATCGATGTGCCTTCCCATGTGGTCCATTTGCAGGGAGGACCAGCAATATTATTCCCTGCTGGCTTTGTGCACAGGCCAGTTATGCACTGCATTGTGAGTATTTACTTTTGATTGTGCACCAATATTATCATATTGACATCAATTTTGTAGGACTCTCCTCCTGTGTGCTGTTTCTTTGTGTTTTTTACAGTGGTTCTGGTGGATTACTTTGTCAGAGAGATTGAGCTGGCTTAATTGGCTACTTTAGTTCCAAGTAGCATTACTGAAATATGAATAATTTTCTTGCATTCACCAATTTCAAATATTTCGGCACAACTTACTACTCTATGAGACTCTCCTCCTTGTGTTCCTTTTTAGTATCCTTCTTAACTAACATGACAGATGACTGCAAATTTGGTGCTAGCAACATTACCCTTTCTGATATCTAAGAGTCCTGGGATAATCTATAATGCAGGGGTGCCCCAAATTATGCATCCGAACATGACCTACTACATTACCAGCACAAGTCTCTCTCCATAACATCCAACCAAATTGCACAACATACATATGCTTATATTGCATGTCTATACATAATAAAACTGGACCAAAACAACATGCACAATACTGTAAAATAAACTGTTTAAACATGTAATTCCAGGATATGCCAAATGTATCATATGGGATGAATAAAACTTTCCAGTTTCCTAATGCGAACACCAGTCATTGGATGGCCCCAATGCAAAAACATTTTAGGGCCCCTTAAACACAACATACTTTCCAGGGGCATAACTAGATCCTATTGGGCCCTGGGACTCACGGGCTTCTATGGATGCTGGGTCCAGTCACAACTGCACTTTCTGCACCCTCTTTATTATGACCCTGGCAAACTCTACTCAGCATCAATTCTCTCATTGTCTACCAGTAACCACTTAGTGATATTCTGGTAGATCCCTATCTATCTATTGGGTACCCTGCTGTAAGATGTGGCAAAAATGAGATAATGTCATCATTGTAATAAACTCTGCAGTTCCTATATTATTCTATGGAGTCTATGCACTTATATCTCTCCAACTAGGCTCCATAGAATAACATAGGGATTGAGAGTTTTTCCCACTAGAGAAGTGATCTACTTTTTATCTCCCCCAGGAATGCCCAGTGCTTTTTCTGTGAATATCCAATCTCTATAATATACCGGGTGCTTTATGCACAAAGAATATGAGCAATACTGAAGCAAGCCAACGGCACCACAGGGGAAAAGTAAACATTCCCCAAATTCCTTTTTTTAATTTGAAAGTTGAATCTCTTGAATGCTAGTAAGGTTCCCAACATATTGCTTCACAATGCACTGGACACCTCTCTAGTACTAAAGGCATTAAAAGCCACATTTAGTTCAAAGGACATTTTTATGTCTCCCCTGTGATATTCTTGGTTTGCCCCAGAATTGTTCCTCTTTTCATTTATGCATTAGGCCATAATGTGGTATTACATATTCAACTACCACCTCCCATTTTCTACTTTTCCCTCCAAACCTCCACCTTCTGCTTTCATTATAAACTTCTGTCTACAGAAATGTTAACTTGCATACTGTGATATTTCATTCTGAGCTTTTACTTTTTTAAATATCTATGAAAGAAAAAAATGTCTGTTTTCACCATTATATTACAGGCTTTTTTTATTAGTACAAACACGATAACCATACTTGGGAACTTTACAGAATGTGCAATCCGGAGGGTAGCCGCCGGGTGAGCTCTATGACGCGATTCGCGTAATAAAAAGGGGTGGGGCTTAACCGCGATGGGGTTGGTTTGAAGAAAAGAAGAAAAAACCACACAAAAAGAAAAAAAAATGACAGAAAAGCCTGGGGAAGCAGGAGAATGGGGCGGGGAGTGGGAGGAACAGGGCGGGATGGAGCACAAGTGGGCAGAGTTTCAAGAGAAACTCCCCACATCCGGCAAATCAGACCCCGGAGACCCAGTAATACAGTGTTAAATCCGGAGTCTCCGGGGCAAAACCGAAGAGTTCCCAGCTATGATGATAACCATACCTGGGAACTTCCAGTTGAGGGCTACCCGGAGAGGAGTCCTCTGTTCAGCAGGGGGTGACAAAAATTATGTTAATCTCGTCAAAAAGGGGCGGGACTTGATGCGAGTTGGGGGCGCAGGGCTTAAAGGTGTCACACAGAAGGCTGGGGACGGAGGAACAGCGGGAGAAAAAGCGGATGTGGCAGAGTTTCAATAGAAACTCCCCACATCCGAAGGAATCAGCCTCTGCCCCGGAGACCCGGTAAAGCTCTGTCAGAACCGGAGTCTCCGGGGCAAATCCGGAGAGTTCCCAGGTTTGATGATAACATTCATGCATACAAGTAAGCAAACACACATAGATGCATGTCCTCCATGGGTGTAACTACATGGGGTATAGAGGATGTGGTTATGCCAGAGCACTTCATCCAAGGGGGGCCATCAGTGCCAGGGATTAACAGGTTCTAGCCTTGCCCCTAGGATAATGTTAGTGTTAAGGGGCCCATAAAAATCCTCGTACCAGGGCCTTTCAATAACTAGCTACACCAATAATGGCCTCTGTGTCCCAAGAAGAGGATCCACTTGTATAGCTACACAGTTCACAGAGGATGCATGTGTGTCTGCCAATATTTCAGTGTGTGTGTGTGAGTGTGTGTGCCAGTGTTTCAATGTGTGATAATGTTCCAGTGTGTGTGTGTAAATATGTGTGCCAATGTGTGTGTGTGTGAATGTGTGTATCAATGTGTATGTGAATTTGTGTGCCAGTTTTTAAATGTATGAGCAAGTACATGTGTCAGTGTGTGCATGTGTATGTGAACATTTTACGGTGTGTAGATGTGTGTTTCAGTTTGTGACATCTGTATGCATGTGTGTGTGAAAGCATATGGCAGTCATACCTGGGAACTCTCAGGGTTTGACCCTGAAACTCAGGGTTTGGAATCAAATCTCAGGGTCTCGGGGTGAAGGGCCAAAATTCTCAGGGTGAGCAAATCCAGTGTGTCCTCCTACATGATTTACACCAATTTACTGCCTATTTATTGTCCAAATCCATGACATTTCCACCAGAAAGGCAGGAGGGCGAGTCCTGCTTGCCTTATGAGTGTGTAAAAAGTTATATCTCAGAACTGTCGCACGTGAAAGGTTCCTTAAAAATGTATTGGATTATCTTTGGTTTAGAGCAAACATGGACATAACACATAAAATCTGCTTTCTTGTGGGCGTTAAGGGTTAATATTTCAAAGATCTCAGGGTGAGCACATTTCAAAAGTTCCCAGGTATGATGGCAGTATGTAACAGTATGTGAATCTGTATGTCATTGTTTGAATGTCTGTCAATGTACAATACATATGTGTGAATATGTGAATGTGTTTGTGACTGTGCGTGAATGTGTGTGTAAGTGAGTGTGGTGTGTGTGTATGTAGGGGGGAATGTGTGCAAATGTGTAAATCTTTGTACTAGCTCTAGTTATGCCTCTTAACCCTATGAAGACCAGAGGGATATGCAATCCATTGAACACCCCTCTAGTCATTAAAGAATTAAAGTATCCACCCACAAATACAACATACAGTTAATGAGCATCAATTTTCATAGTTTCATATAGGGTAGGAGAATTAAAATGTGCCTGTGTCAAGCAGAGCCTGGAAGAGACAGAACTGTATATGTGTACATTTCCCTTTCCTAGCAGTGTTCCATTAAGGACTCAATATCAATCCTATTACTACGTATGTTGTTTATTAATCTAATTTTAAAATGACACTAACAAGTGTAATACAGAGCATACAGAGTACTTTCACATAATCACACATACATACAATCTTCAACAAGATTATTCTGGATGAGCAACAGGGAGACCCTTCCAAATTGCATACCTCCCAACATTTCAAATGGCCAAAGAGGGACACTTGTGTTTTATGGGGTGTTGCTGGGGGCGTGGCTAGTAGGCGGGGCATTACCGAGTATTTTTAGGTTATTTTGTGACCTATTGACACCTTTTCGTGTAACTGAATAAATGATTTAGAACAAGACCAAAGTGTTTTAATCACACAGACTAATTTATATACACATATACTGAAGTATATACAAACATATATATGCGTTTTATTGCTGTGGAGCAATTTAATACACTAATATACACACCACACAGTCTGATCCCCTAAAAAGAGGGACACCAGGGTGGGAAAGAGGGACAGAGGGATTTGGTTCAAAAAGAGGGACTGTCCCTCCTAAAGAGGGACACTTGGAAGGTATGAAATTGTTTCGTCTGTGAAAAAAATGAGACTTTTCACCCATCTCTACAACTCAACTCTATTCAGTATGACAGGAACAGAACAGGAAAATGGGGCAACAGAGCACTGCCTAAGCATGGTCCAATCTAATGGCAGAGCCAGAGTCACAAACTCAACCACAGTCCCCATTATTTTTCCCCACACTTCCGAAGCCCGTCATCCCTGGGCATCCAAATTAGCCACTCAGAAGATTGGCAGTGAGCTCCAAGATTGAATTCAACCAACAGGAGCACACTGACAGTCTTCAGACTAAACAATGGGCTGATTCATTCCCACTAGTTAATCCCTTTAGACCTGATAACTCCCTGTAGTGTCAACCATTGTTCTGTACAATGTCACAATGGGGCTTGTGACTTACTGATTCAGCCATGATGCTGAATCAGAGGGTCACATGCAGTTAAATACATAAATTGCCAGCATGATAAACAAGCTTGTTTTAAACAGAACACACACACACACACAGCTATATAATTACACGTGGTCTCACCAGGGTTGCTAGTGGGACACAGGCACACTAACAATGGGGAAAAGGCTGAGGAAATGCCCTACACACAAAGCCCATTATATGGAGTTATGATGTGTGTTCTGGATACCTTGCCAAGTCCCCAAGGTCCCAAAGCAGTCCACATGCAGTCCCCACAGTACTAGTCTCAATGCCCTGCCAATCCGCAATCTGGGGAATATGCAGAAGCTTCTGGGTGCCTGGTGTTCATGAAGTGGGTGCTTGCCTGCAGGCACCCATTCGCTTCCACTTGGTCCCAGGGCATGTTTCCACAAACCACTTGATGAATAAAGAAGGAATTTGGTAGTTCAGGATAATATGTCAGTCCCCTAAAAACAAATCAGTTTGTTAGAAGCAACAATTTTTAGGGTGGCCAAAAATTAGTCCATTCTCCATCTAACTTTTTTAACGCTGTCAAGAAAACTTTGTCAGAACTACATCCAGATCTACTAAATGGGTTTCCACCAACATTCACGCAGAGATATATATTATGGGGTACTATTTGCTTTTGCTTGCTGCTTGATCATCAGTAGTGATGAGCGAGCACCCCAATGCTCGGGTGTTCGGGTGCTCTGACCGAGCACCCCCTGAGGCTCGAGTGCTCGGCCGAGCACCCGAGCCCCATTGAAGTCAATGGGAGGACTCGAGCATTACACCAGGCACCCCCTGCTCTGATGAGGGGAGGGTGCCTGGTCCATAGGAAAAGGGCAGAAAAAGATGGAAACACTACAGAAATGGTTCAGGGACAGCATAGGGAGGATGTCTGGATGCATCTTGGACTCCAACATCGCTGCTGGGAACGATCTTTCGCCCGTAGTACGCCATTTTTACAGACTGACCATAAAACACACAAAAAGGAAAATAAAAACGACTTTAGGCGAAAAATTGTTACCAAACAATATTTGCTGTATATTTACTTGTATATCATCTGCAAATTATCCCAAAAATTTCCTTGATTTTCGGAAGTGAGGCCATGATTAAGAGGGAAACGTGCGCAGAGGCAAATTCTCCCAAAAATTTCCTTGATTTTCAGAACTGAGGCCATGATTAAGAGGGAAACGTGCGCAGAGGCAAATTCTCCCAAAAATTTCCTTGATTTTCAGAACTGAGGCCATGATTAAGAGGGAAACGTGCGCAGAGGCAAATTCTCCCAAAAATGTCCTTGATTTTCAGAACTGAGGCCATGATTAAGAGGGAAACGTGCACAGAGGCAAATTCTCCCAAAAATTTCCTTGATTTTCAGAACTGAGGCCATGATTAAGAGGGAAACGTGCACAGAGGCAAATTCTCCCAAAAATTTCCTTGATTTTATTGAACTGAGGCCATGATTAAGAGGGAAACGTGCGCTGAGCTGACCATCTAAAACATTATGGGTGAGGGTCTGCTGCAGAGCTGACCATCCTAAACATTATATGCGAAGGCCCGCTAGTGAGCTGACGCTATAAAACATTATATGAGAGGGCCCGCTAGAGAGCTGACCCAATAAAACATTATATGAGAAGGCCCGCTGGTGAGCTGACCTATATAAAAATTGGCAAACAGGGCCCGCTGGTGAGCTGACCCTATATAAAAATTATATCACAGGGCCCGCTGGTGAGCTGGCCCTATATAAAAATTATATCACAGGGCCCGCTGGTGAGCTGGCCCTATATAAAAATTATAGCACAGGGCATATGGAAGAGGAGGAGGAGGATGAGAAGATTAAGAGTCAACCATATACCCGTTTTTTGGGTGGAAGGGGTGAATGGGAATACAGAGTATTCCCATCATTGTAAATAACATATATAAAGTGAGTTTATGTTCCCCCGGGGCTTTCCTCCAGTGGAGTGGAGAAGTCAGGGGAAATCCAGGCCTTGTTCATTTTTATAAGTGTCAACCTATCAGCATTGTCGGTGGAAAGGCGGATACGCTTATCTGTTATGATGCCACCAGCAGCACTAAATACCCGCTCAGACAGAACGCTGGCGGCAGGGCAGGCCAGCACCTCCAAGGCGTAGAGTGCCAGTTCATACCACGTGTCCAGCTTGGACACCCAGTAGTTGTAAGGCACAGAGGGATCATTGAGGACGCTGACACGGTCTGCTACGTACTCCTTCACCATCTTCCAAAACTTTTCCCTCCTTGTGACACTAGGCTGCGCATCAGGGTGAGGGTGCTGGCGGGGTGTCATGAAGGTGTCCCACGCCTTGGAGAGTGTTGCCCTGCCTTTCTCGGAACTGCTGTGTGCTCCCCTTTTCTCCCCTTCTCGGTTGGCCAAGGTAGCACGTACTCTGCCGCCAGCGTTGTCAGATGGAAAATTTTGGAGCAATTTTTCGACAAGAACCTTCTGGTATTGCACCATTTTGCTTGTCCTCTCCACCGGAGGAATGAGAGATGAGAAATTCTCTTTGTAGCGGGGGTCCAGAAGGGTGAACACCCAGTAATCCGTGTTGTTTAAAATGCGTATAACGCGTGGGTCACGGGAAAGGCAGCCTAACATAAAGTCAGCCATGTGTGCCAGAGTACCAACAGTCAAGATTTCGCTGTCCTCACCAGGAGGATGACTCTCAATCTCCTCATCCTCTTCCTCCTCTTCTGCCCACCCACGCTGAAGAGATGGAACTAAAGTTCCATGGCTACCCTCTGTAGCGGAGGCAACCGTGTCTTCCTCCTCCTCCTCCTCCTCCTCCGCCTCCTCCAATTGTCGCTGAGAAGACGAAGTGAGGGTGCTCTGGCTATCACCTTGTGTAAGCTCTTCCTCCCCCATTTCCACCTCTTCCACATGCAAAGCGTCGGTTTTAATTGTGAGCAGCGAGCGTTTCAGTAGACACAGAAGTGGGATGGTTACACTGATAATAGCGTTATCGCCGCTCACCATCTGTGTCGATTCCTCAAAATTGCGTAAAACCTCGCAGAGGTCTGACATCCATTCCCACTCCTCACTTCTGATTACAGGAAGTTGAACGGAGAGGCGACGACCGTGTAACAGCTGGTACTCCACTACTGCCCTCTGCTGCTCACAAAGCCGGGCCAACATGTGGAAGGTGGAGTTCCAGCGCGTGCTCACGTCACACAGCAGCCGGTGAGCTGGCAATTGTAAGCGCTGCTGCAGCTTCAACAGGCCGGCTGAAGCTGTTGATGACTTACGGAAATGTGCACACACGCGGCGCACCTTGGTCAAGAGATCATGCACATTGGGGTAGGTTTTTAGAAATCGCTGCACCACTAAATTAAATACATGCGCTAGGCATGGTACGTGTGTGAGCTTGCCGAGCTCCAAAGCCGCCACCAAGTTACGCCCATTATCACACACAACCATGCCTGGTTGCAGGTTGAGTGGCGAGAGCCACTGCTCGGTCTGGTGACTAATCCCCTGCAACAGCTCTGAGGCCGTGTGCTGTTTGTCCCCAAGGCAGATCAGCTTCAGCACGGCCTGTTGACGCTTCCCCACTGCAGTGCTACACTGCTTCCAGCTACTGGCTGATGGGGGAGTGGCGCTGCGTGTAGAGAATTCGGAGGTGGAAACGGAGGAGGAGGAGCCAATAACGTAGGTGCTGGTGGAAACCCTGATGGAGGTAGGGCCCGCAATCCTCGGCGTGGGTAGCACCCGTGCCATCCCAGGGTCCGAGTCGCTCCCAGCCTCCACGACATTCACCCAGTGTGCCGTCAGGGAAATGTAGCGTCCCTGGCCACAAGCACTTGTCCATGTGTCAGTCGTTAAGTGGACCTTCCCAGTAACTGCGTTGGTCAGGGCACGGGTGATGTTACGGGACACATGGTGGTGTAATGCGGGGATGGCACACCGGGAAAAGTAGTGGCGGCTGGGGACCGCGTACCGAGGGACAGCTGCTGCCATCAGGCTGCGGAAGGACTCAGTGTCCACAAGCCTAAATGGCAGCATTTCGATGGCCAGTAATTTTGAAAGGTGTGAGGTTAGTGCTATGGCCTGTGGGTGGGTGGCTGGGTACTTTCTCTTGCGCTCAAATGCCTGGGGTAACGACATTTGGACGCTGTGCTGGGACAGGGAAGTGGATGTGGTCGCTGATGGTGCTTCAGATGGTACAGGTGCAGGGCGGGAGGTATGCGGGCCTGCGCCTTCGACAGGCGATTGGCCGGCACCGAAAACAGGGGAAGAGGAGGCAGTGGTGTGGCCTGCAGACACAGATGGGCGATCCAGGCGTTCCTCCCACTTACTACGGTGCTTGGATGCCATGTGTCGGATCATGCTGGTGGTGGTGAGGTTTCTAGTGTTCATGCCTCGGCTCATTCTGGTGTGGCACAGGTTGCAAACTACAATTCTTTTGTCGTCCGCACTTTCCTTAAAAAACGCCATACCGCGGAACACCTACCCTTTGGCAAGGTAGATTTACGCAAGGGGGTGCTCCGTGGAACATTTGCGGGCCGGTTTGGTGCGGTCCGCCTTCTTTCTGTAGCCACACCACTGCCTCTTCCAGCCTGTTGCGGTGCTGCAGATGGCTCACCCTCAGGACTGCTGACATCGCTCGGCTCTACACCTTCCCAGGTGGGGTCAGTCACCTCATCGTCCACCAAGTCCTCCTCCACTTCCTCACTCTGATCATCCTCCTCAAGTCTTGATCCCACCACATACTCAGTCATTGACAACTGTATAACATTCTCCTCAACAAGGTCTTGAGACGGAAATAGTGGTTGATTTAATGGCAACTGTGTCTCATCATCATCATCATCATCCACTACTTCCTTTGACCTTAAATGCCGTTCACATCTGTCATCTTCTTGTGATTGGGTAGCCTCTAGAGGTTGTGAATCAGGGCACAAGATGTCATGTTCCTCTGCAAGCGTGCTTGGAGAGAGGGTCAAATGAAGGATTGGTGATGAGACGAGCTCCTCACTATATCCCAGTATGGGATCACTTCTTTGACCAGACCGTGTATGGTGGGAGGAAGGATGATCAGAGTGAGGATTATTTTGACCAGACTCTTGGCTACTGAGAGTGGACTTGGTGGAAGACAGGGTGGTGCTTAACCGACTGGAAGCAGTATCAGCTGTCATCCAACCGACCACCTGTTCGCAGTGGTCGGACCTCGAGAGTGATGTCCTGCGACGCCCTGTAAAATTACACATGAAGCTAGGTATGGTGGATGTCTTTCTTTCTTGTGCTCTGGCACCAGGCACAGTTTCTCCGCGTCCTGACCCGCGCCCTGAACTTTCAGGATCACGTCCACTTCCCCGTCCCTTTTTACCCGCCTTCTTCATCTTACACAGAATATGTGACTTTAATATTTGAGTTTGAAAACTTAACAGTATTTCTTCCTATTCTGCAACTCTGCAGAGTACACAGAATAGGCTGCTAAACTGCGGTGACACACACTGAATGGAATAAGTGACTTTAATATTTGAGTTTGAAAACTTAACAGTATTTCTTCCTATTCTGCAACTGTGCAGAGTACACAGAATAGGCTGCTAAACGGCGGTGAAACACACTGAATGGAATATGTGACTTTAATATTTGAGTTTGAAAACTTAACACTATTTCTTACTATTCTGCAACTCTGCAGAGTACACAGAATAGGCTGCTAAACGGCGGTGATACACACTGAATGGAATATGTGACTTTAATATTTGAGTTTGAAAACTTAACAGTATTTCTTACTATTCTGCAACTGTGCAGAGTACACAGAATAGGCTGCTAAACGGCGGTGATACACACTGAATGGAATATGTGACTTTAATATTTGAGTTTGAAAACTTAACAGTATTTCTTACTATTCTGCAACTGTGCAGAGTACACAGAATAGGCTGCTAAACGGCGGTGATACACACTGAATGGAATATGTGACTTTGATATTTGAGTTTGAAAACTTAACACTATTTCTTACTATTCTGCAACTGTGCAGAGTACACAGAATAGGCTGCTAAACGGCGGTGATACACACTGAATGGAATATGTGACTTTAATATTTGAGTTTGAAAACTTAACAGTATTTCTTACTATTCTGCAACTGTGCAGAGTACACAGAATAGGCTGCTAAACGGCGGTGAAACACACTGAATGGAATATGTGACTTTAATATTTGAGTTTGAAAACTTAACAGTATTTCTTACTATTCTGCAACTCTGCAGAGTACACAGAATAGGCTGCTAAACGGCGGTGATACACACTGAATGGAATATGTGACTTTGATATTTGAGTTTGAAAACTTAACACTATTTCTTACTATTCTGCAACTCTGCAGAGTACACAGAATAGGCTGCTAAACGGCGGTGAAACACACTGAATGGAATATGTGACTTTAATATTTGAGTTTGAAAACTTAACAGTATTTCTTACTATTCTGCAACTGTGCAGAGTACACAGAATAGGCTGCTAAACGGCGGTGAAACACACTGAATGGAATATGTGACTTTAATATTTGAGTTTGAAAACTTAACAGTATTTCTTACTATTCTGCAACTGTGCAGAGTACACAGAATAGGCTGCTAAACGGCGGTGATACACACTGAATGGAATATGTGACTTTGATATTTGAGTTTGAAAACTTAACACTATTTCTTACTATTCTGCAACTCTGCAGAGTACACAGAATAGGCTGCTAAACGGCGGTGATACACACTGAATGGAATATGTGACTTTAATATTTGAGTTTGAAAACTTAACAGTATTTCTTACTATTCTGCAACTGTGCAGAGTACACAGAATAGGCTGCTAAACGGCGGTGAAACACACTGAATGGAATATGTGACTTTAATATTTGAGTTTGAAAACTTAACAGTATTTCTTACTATTCTGCAACTGTGCAGAGTACACAGAATAGGCTGCTAAACGGCGGTGAAACACACTGAATGGAATATGTGACTTTAATATTTGAGTTTGAAAACTTAACAGTATTTCTTACTATTCTGCAACTGTGCAGAGTACACAGAATAGGCTGCTAAACGGCGGTGATACACACTGAATGGAATATGTGACTTTGATATTTGAGTTTGAAAACTTAACACTATTTCTTACTATTCTGCAACTCTGCAGAGTACACAGAATGTGCTGCTAAACTGCGGCGAAGCACACTGAATGGAATATGTGACTTTAATATTTGAGTTTGAAAACTTAACAGTATTTCTTCCTATTCTGCAACTCTGCACAGTACACAGAATGTGCTGCTAAACTGCGGCGAAGCACACTGAATGGAATATGTGACTTTAATATTTGAGTTTGAAAACTTAACAGTATTTCTTCCTATTCTGCAACTCTGCACAGTACACAGAATGTGCTGCTAAACTGCGGCGAAGCACACTGAATGGAATATGTGACTTTGATATTTTAGTTTGAAGACTTAACAGTATTTCTTCCTATTCTGCAACTCTGCACAGTACACAGAATGTGCTGCTAAACTGCGGCGACGCACACTGAATGGAATATGTGACTTTGATATTTTAGTTTGAAGACTTAACAGAATGTGCTCTAATCTGCAACTTTGCACACTAAACAGAATGTGCTCTAATCTGCAACTTTGCACACTAAACAGAATGTGCTCTAATCTGCAACTTTGCACACTAAACAGAATGTGCTCTAATCTGCAACTGTGCACACTAAACAGAATGTGCTCTAATCTGCAACTTTTCACACTAAACAGAATATTTTTTTGTTTTTTTCCCCCCACACAAAATAACCTGCTGCCCCCACACACAGTAGTCCTAAAAAGGACTTTTGGTTCTTTTTTTTCACAATTTTTGTTTTTTTCCTCCCTACACTGCCTTTCCCTTCCTATCCTCAGCTCTCCCTGGCTCAGACTGAGCCGAACTCGATGGTCAGGTGCTATACAGCACCCGACCACGGGTTCTGGCCAGCCAATCAGTGTAATGCCAGCAGCCAACATGGCTGCTGGCATTACACCGATGTCAGAGCCTCCCTGCACGTTTATTGGCTGCGCAGCAGCCGCAAAACGTGCGGGGAGGAGACCCGAACATGGCGGGCGAGCACATGCGGTACTCGTACGAGTACCGCCATGTGCCGAGCAGAGCGATGCTCGAGCCGATCCGAGCATCGGCAGAGCATGCTCGCTCAACACTAATCATCAGTACTCCTGTTCCCAATATATTTAACTACAAAGTTAACAGATTTGTATTATAAAATTATCAGGTCACAAAAGTCTGATTTGAATACAGTGTGTCTTAGTTCAATTAAGTGCACCTATAAGTCCCTGAAGAGCCCTCCCCCCCAAAAAAGAAGTGTGAGAAATTATGTGCATACCTGGTAACTTTTTATTGTTGTCTCCCCGGGGGGGAGTCCTCTGCTGCCATGGGTGGTGTGAAGAATGAAGCGTATCCCGTCAAAAAGGGGCGGGTCTTAACGTGAGTGCCGGGGGAGGGCATAAAAGAAAGCTGGGAGGAAGGAGCTACACCGGGGGCAAAAGTGGAAGTGGGTAGAGTTTCAATAGAAACTCCCCACATCCGGAGGACTCAGCCTGTGCCCCGGAGACCCGGTAAAGCAGTGCCAAAACCAGAGTCTCCGGGGCAAATCTGGAGAATTCCCAAGTATGATGATGTGGCATCCAGCAAACCTAACAGTCTATGGAAAAAAGGCAAATATTATATTTAATATACCTTTGACATTAAAGGTAAGAACTCCAAAGTGTATGAATGAAATAAAGCAATTCATTAAAGTGGATCTATCACATATAGAAAAGTAATGCTCATTAGTTAGAGCATTTAGCAAAAAAGTTAAACATGTTAGTAATTTTTGAAAAAAAAAAAACAGTATCTGCACAAAAATTCAAGTTTAAAAGGTGCTCAGCAGCCTACTTCCGCTTGCAGCTGCGGTAAGCTGATTGCCGCACAGAGGCTGCTCCTGTCCCACTACCCAGCATCCTCCGATGACGGAGGATGTCTGTCTCTAAGCTGTAGCAATCTCATTGGCTAGATATCAATCTCTGCCAATGAGATCGCTCCAGCTTAGAGAAAGAAAGCCTCCATCATAGGAGGATACTGGGTAGTGGGACGGGAGCAGAGGCAGTGCTGCAAGCAGGAAGTAGGCTGCTGGGCACCTTTTAAACTTGAATTTTTGTGCAGATAACGGGCTTTTTTTCAAAAATAACTAACGTTTAACTTTATCACTAAATGCTCTAACTAATGAGCACTACTTTCTATATGTGATAGATCCACTTTAAAGGGATAGTAATACTTCATTTTAACTTTATTTTATTTTGTAGGCATTAAAAAAACATGAAGAATGATATAAGTCTTATCTTTGAAACCTTTATGGTTTAAGAGATATTCACAAACAAAGTATCCCCCCCCCTGTTCAACCACATCAGAAGGGAGGTGCCCAGGTAGACTGCAGAGAGGGACAATCTTCAATTAAGATAATGGAAAAAGCTGAAAAACTTGTCAAGGGGGGAAGGGCTTTCATTGTTTTCATACAAAGAAAATTGTCCCCTTCTGTTATCTGTACTGTCATACAACCAGACTCACATCTGAGAAGAGATGTCTTACACTAGGAAAAAGGGGCGGGGAGGGGAACTTTGCTTGTGAATATCTCATAAACCATAAAGGTTTGAGAGATAAGACTTATATCATTCTTCATGTTTTTTTAATGCCTACAAAATAAAATAAAGTTAAAACGAAGTATTACTATCCCTTTAATTGTGAAACTATGTATGTGGTTTATCTCATTCATTATGACAGTGGAAATAAATATATAGGTAGGACCATCAGAACATTCAGAGAGAGTCTGGGAGAACATATAAGAGGAAATACATAACAAAACATTATGGATAATGCAGCTTCCATACATTTCTTCGTGTGACCCCATGGGAGGTCTAAGGGATTTAAAGTAATAGGAACTGAAACAAAAGAGGCAACCTTCCCCAACAGCGTGAGTAGATTAAGAAATCGAGACTATGTTCAGATATTTAAGTTGGTTGCTATGAGTCCAATGGGTCTGAATGAAGATATACATATCCAAAGTTTAGTATAATCCTTTGATCAATTAATATAAATATAGGTCTTTTTCATTTTTTAGTAAGGAGTGTACTTGGTAAGGTGTTTTATAATGTATTAAATGCAGGGCTATTCATTTGCGCTGATTGCTGTCTAATGTATATATTTTATAATTTTACATATTGCCCCCTTCTGGTGGAACATAAGCATGCGCACAAATAGTTTTGGAGTTCTACTTTTATTTCTTATTGCTTTTCCCCTCCAGTGGGACACAAGCTGGCCTGGGAGAGAGGCCCGAAAGAATGCAAGCTTTTTCATAGCCTATTGTGTCTATTGACAGAACTTGCTGTGGGGCAGTTCATATGTCTGAACACATGCAGTCTTATAGTTATTTCACTTGCACACTTGTGTTTTTGAGACCCAGGTTGAGGAATCAACTCAATAAATGCTACAGATACATTCAGGCACCAATTCATTTTTCACCCATCCCACTCCGGTTCTATCCTATATACTTGTGGGCCTTTCCTCACTGCACCCACTCTTCCCTGGTGGTGTGTGGTGGCTCCCACTATCTGGTTACCCCAGTGTTGGGACCTCCATGCTTGACTCCATGCAGTCTTCTTCGGGTTATACTGTGGGCATGCCATCCCAGGGGGTATTCTCTGTGGTGGCAATTTCAAGTTTTGATGCCTATGTTTGTGGTGTCAGCTCGCTGTAGCAGGGAGCTTGGCATAATGGACATTGGTCTCACCTTTAGCCCAGCAGGTCAGACACTATCCTCTTGAAGTGGCGGGCTTATGCCAGTTCACTGGTCTAGGTAGTCTTAGTCAGCTGTATTTTGTGGTCCAGGAATATCTGGTGTGGGGTCCCTGCTAGCAGCCATATACCACTTGGATGATCAGCACAGCTTACTCTGTGTGTGGTTTCTTAGCCTTTCTGGGAATTTGGATTCCTGCCTCCTTGGGGGTACCTAGTCTCCTCATTCCCTGGTGTTCCCATTGTCCTTCCTTTGGAGAGCTTGTGTGTCCGCTCACTCTCTCACACCTTCTCTCATTGTACTGGTTCTTTTGGTCAATTCAGTTTGTCCCTAACTTTAGTTGTTTTAGGGTTTCCGGGTCCTCCATCCTGTACACCCTTACGCCCATCCTGATCAGGGTCCCGGCTCAACCGGGATTGGATATCTGGCTTCAGGGCCAGCACCTTTACCCAGCTTTGGACACAGCAAGGGATAAGGTTGACTGTCTTTGCTTCTGAGCGTTGCTCTCTGTCATCGATACCCAGGTTCTGGATCCGGACTCCTACGGTATCTGGGACATTTTTAACTTAAATAAGACTCAGCTATTTATTGTTGTGGTTTCTTTGTGGTTGAACATCTTCTAGAGAGTCAGTGATTCTGTGGAACAAGAGCTGGGGGTGGTTGCTTGCCTGGGGCAGGGCATATCTAGTGCATGTCTCTCCCCAGATGCAAAACATAGCCTCTCTGTCCTGCAAGTGCCAGTCTAGAATAGGTAGGTTATTGTTTTATATTAAAATGTTACTCTTAGAGTCATTGTGCGCTCTTCTTTTATTTTTGTTTCTTCTAGATACAGTGTTATAAAGGAGTGGAAGACAAACCACACCAATTCATTAGAAGGTTACGGGAAACTTTTAAATGAATAAAGAAAAAAGTAAAGCCAATTTGCTGACACTATACCTAGGAGAGTGCACTTATGAAGTGGTGGTGTTTGATGTACTAAGAACTGGAGCAATTCTAAGACACACCCTAGAGATTGATATTAAGGTTGATACTGGTCCTCTTAAGGCTGAGTCAGGTGAATTGATTAGTGTGGATAAGGCTATGGCTGACACCCTAAATACATTCTTTGCTTCTGCATATACAAAGCCAGAAACAATGACAGGATACTGGCAAACAGAAAAAACACAGAATTTCCTACATTATGTACATGGCTTGTTAAGGACAAAAGGGACTGGAAAAGTTTATAATGAATAAAGCACCTGGACCTGATGGTATACACCCAAGGGTACTACAGGAACTTAACAAACACCAATGTTTCCGTGCTTACTAATGGTCACCCTATAACGTTTAATATATATAAAAGAACACACATATATAAGATATTAGCAAAATAACATAGAGATATATCTTAAAGGGCACTCAATCCTTTTAATATACGATAGTCCTTCTTTCAGGAAAAGCTTCTTTAAAACGGACTTGAAATTTTCCAAAGACTCAGAGTCCAAGTATGCAGCTCATAATCAGGATGTCGGATAGGTTCCAAACAGCATATAAAGACAGAAAACAAAAAGAGAACAGAGCAAAACTTCTCTAAGTGTAGTACTTCCAGTCCGCACTTTCAAGATAACGTATAATCAAAGGAAATCCCTTTAACAGAGTACTCACATTTTCAAGAGGCCTAACTGCCTCTGGATAAAGCACATCGACCAGATCTGACCTCCAGTCACAGTCTCCCTCTCGCAACTTCCAACCGTTGGATTCCGTGTCTCCTTCTCCAACCAGGTATCCTCAGGTAGCCTTCTCCCGGCTCTTTGGACCCTACTGGGCAACCTAAAGCCTTTCTATAGGGAGTATAATATATCCATCAACCATTAATGGTAAAGGGGAAGAAATATAAGGATAGGGACACTAAAAATAAGAGATCCGTGAGGAGCGATAGATTATAGGAAAAAATACAAATTATTTAAATAATCGTTCCCGGGTAACAACACTTTACAAATAAAAAAGAAAAAAAAATATATTCTAAAATTGACAAAAAGATATTCTCCCTATGCGTTTCGTAATGCACAGCTACTTTTTCAAGGGAATCAAACAAAATGAAATACCCCTCAGCCATTTATAGACTCACCTTTCCAATTTTCCAATCAGAGGGCATTAACCTCCTTCCGGTGAAACGCACTCCTGCATGTCATCGATGGAACACATCGTCGCTGTACATGCGTCCACTTTATTCTTACTTCCTATTCCAAAAAATTATATAGCTTCACAAGCAGACCCAAGATTATCATGCTAAAATACATCGTATTGCAATATATGCATCCATTATCTCCACATCCAAACATACAATGCCTCGCAGAGGTCAGTCCCTAAAATAAACACTTCCAAATATCTATCTCCCTAAAAAACATGTTATATAATTAAACACCAAATTCACATCACACACATCACATCCCATGTGGATGCGACCCCAGATACATTAAGGCACATCAAGCCACATAAGTCCCAGTCTCCTTGTCATACTTCCATCAAATAGATCATAAACTATATTTAAGATAAAAATAAAACTACCCTCCTACCACCAATACAAAAAAAACTTGAACACTTCAGTATACTTACACTTGCAGTGAAATTTAAATATAAATATAGTTTTAACTATTTTCTCTCCACCTTACAATCTATATTCCATTCCTCTTCATATATTGACTCTCCCTATTTATTATTCAAAAATATTTCAATTATCCCACTTAACTCTTACTATTCTATCCAAAAAATGTAAATATCAACATTCTTACATCCATACCCTAACTTTAACTACTTATAGTGTCTCATCATATACCTGTATCCCCTATTAGTGTCTCTTATTTTTAGTGTCCCTATCCTTATATTTCTTCCCCTTTACCATTAATGGTTGATGGATATATTATACTCCCTGTAGAAAGGCTTTAGGTTGCCCAGTAGGGTCCAAAGAGCCGGGAGAAGGAATCGCATTAAAGGAGGAAGAGTATACATGGTTGGACAAGGAGACACGGAATCCACTGGTTGGAAGCTGCGAGAGGAAGACTGTGACTGGAGGTCAGATCTGGTCAATGTGCTTTATCCAGAGGCAGTTAGGCCTCTTGAAAACGTGAGTACCTTGTTAAAGGGATTTCCTTTGATTATATGTTATCCTGAAAGTGCGGACTGGAAGTACTACACTTAGAGAAGTTTTGCGCTGTTCTCTTTTTGTTTTCTACTACAGGAACTTAGTTCAGTAATAGAAAGACCATTATACTTGATATTTATTGATTATTAGTGTTGAGCGAGCACCCCGATGCTCGGGTGCTCGGGTGCTCTGACCGAGCACCCCCTGAGGCTCGAGTGCTCGGCCGAGCACCCGAGCCCCATTGACTTCAATGGGGCGACACCAGGCACCCCCTGCTCTGATGAGGGGAGGGTGCCTGGTCAATGCCCCCTTCATCTCCGCTATGCCCCCTTCATCTCCGAATGCCCCCTTCAGCTCCGCAATGTCCCCCTTCATCTCCGCTATGCCCCTCTTCCACAATGTGCCCCTTCATCTCCGCTATGCCCCTCTTCCACAATGTGCCCCTTCATCTCCGCTATGCCCCTCTTCCACAATGTCCCCCTTCATCTCCTCTATGGCATAGAGGAGATGAAGGGGGACATTGTGGAAGAGGGGCATAGCGGAGATGAAGGGGCACATTGTGGAAGAGGGGCATAGCGGAGATGAAGGGGGACATTGTGGAAGACGGGCATAGCGGAGATGAAGGGGGACATTGTGGAAGAGGGGCATAGAGTCTATGCCCCTCTTCCACAATGTCCCCCTTCATCTCCGCAATGCCCCCTTCATCTCCGCAATGCCCCCGTACCTCCAGTCCCTGGTGGTCCAGCGGAGCGTCTTCGGATCTGTGCCTCTTCCGGCACAGATCCCCGCCACCCGAACATGGCGGGAGAGCACATGGCGGTACTCGACGAGTACCGCCATGTGCCGAGCAGAGCGATGCTCGAGCCGAGCACGCTCGCTCATCACTATTGATTATCTTTCGTCAAGTATTGTGCCCTGTAATTGGAGGAAAGTGGATGTAGTTCCATTGTTCAAAAAGAGGGCAAGAGCCAAACCAGGAAATTATAGACATGTGAGCTTGCCTTCCATAGCGGGTAAGATATTAGAAGGGATACTAACTGATAGTATTCAGAACTATGTGAAGACAAACAGTATTATTAGTAGGAGTCAGCATGGTTTTATGAAGACTAGATCATGTCAGACTAACCTACTTGCATTTTTCGAAAGAGTAAGTAGTAATTTGGACAAGGTAATAACTGTTGATTTAATATACTTGGGGTTTTGCAAAAGCATTTGATACAGTGCCTCACAACAGGTTACTGCATAAATTAAAAGGCTTTGGTGTTGGTGGTGATATCTGTACATGGATTGAGATCAGGTTAAATATAGATGGCAGAGAGTTGTTGTAAATGGAACCTTTTCAGGTTTGTGCCACAGGGTTCAGTCCTGGGCCCAATGTTTTTTAATTTGTTTATGCATGTGGACTGTAGAAACAAACATTCTACATATACTCTAAATCAGGGACGTGCACAGACATTTTGTGGGGCAGGGGCTCAAATGGAAAAAAGGGCACTTCACATAATTATTATTATTTTTTTTGTTGTTAAAAGAGCACGAGGGCACTTTGGACAAAAAGGGCAGGTGCTCAAGCCCCCCTTGCTGTCTATGTGTGCATGTGCCTGCTCTAAACGAGAAACAACTCAGTCACTCCTATGCCTGAGTTTCTCTGTGTTATCTGCAGAATAAACCCAGCAGATGCCTCCTTTCTTCTGTGCTAAGAAAAGTGCCGTCTTTTCCTCTTTTTCCCAACTTTTCCGCCCATTGAAAGCAATGGGAAGAAAAATATTTCTCCACCACATGAAAGTTTTCTGCAGCCATATAAAAGGCTGTCAGGCTCTCACAGGAGCCATTCAGTGTTTGTGAGAGGAGAGAGCAGAATGTTTTTGAGCTAGAGGAGATAGGCAAATAAAGGGGAACTGAAGCTTAGTTTAGGGAGTCATTTAGGTAGGACATTTGTTCTCTGTATTATTGGAGTCTAGGGGCACACTAGGTGATAACAAGGGAGGAAGGAGGTTGACCCCCAAATACTCCAAAATTCCATGTAACTGACTGGCAAGATACAGGCAGCTAGGGACCTATTTGCTTGCTGATCTTGCTGTTATTGGCTCTCTGCTGGGTGGGGAAGTCTGGGGAAAGACATTTTGTTTTTCATTTATAATTTTTTTGGGACAGAATCTGATAAGACATAAATAAAAAGAAAAAAAGAATAAAAAAAATATCTTAGGTTACAGTGACAGACAGCTGACTGGGCTTAGGCAAGGCATCATACAGCTGCATCAGTTGTGTTGTGTACAGTAGAGTAAAAAAAACACAGTGTAGTTGTGTACAGGGCCGGCGCCACCTATAGGAGAGGTAGGCACCGGCCTAGGGCGCACATTCTCTGAGGGAGCAGCGGGGCCTGGGCTGGGCCCCCCCCTCACCACCTACTGCCCAAGTCAGTGGCATAGCAGGGGGAGCCAAGAAAATGTTAGCCTGCCCGACTTTGACAGTAGCGACATGCAGCTAGGCAGACACGGTGCATACTTGGTGTTTCTTCATCGGTCTGGATGTCACTTTTAAACCTGCACTGTCTTCAGAACACGTTTTATAGTGGCGCCCAGAAAGATGAAGAAACCCCCAGCATGCACCAAGTCTGCGTCGCCGCAAATCACATGGTCCCGGTTGCTCTCAATGTCGGTAGTGGGGGAAAAGAAACTAGAGACATCATGGAGGAGTTGAACGCAAGAGGTAAGAGGAGGAAAATGAGGAAAGGGGGGCATCAAGAGGGAGGAAAGAAGCAAAAGAGGGTCAGTCAAGACTATAGGGGGATAAAGTCAAAGTGGGGGGTTCAAGAGGGGATAAAGAGTCAAAAGTGGGAAGAAAGTCAAGAGGAGGATCAAGAGTTTCAAGGGGGAAGAGAATCAAAGGGGGGAATCAACAGTTGAGGGGTATCAAGATACAGATGGGGAGGAGAATCAAAGGGGGATCAACAGTCAAGAGGGGGAGAGAGTCAAGGGGGGGAGTCAAATACACTGATACACAAAGGTAAGCAGACACACTGATAGACATACAGACGAGCATACACATTGGCACACTGATACACATATAGAGAAAATACACTCTGACACAATGATACACATATAAAGAAGCACACACACATACTTACACACTGATATCCTTACAGAGACTCACACACACTGACAAACTTATATACATACAGGGACACACACATACACATATAGAGAACACACACACAAATTGACACTTATACACATATAGAGAACAAACAAACACACTGACACTTAAACACATACAAGGGCGGGGCATAAAGGGGTAGGACCCAAGGGGCGGCAAAATTAGGTTTTGCCTATGGTGGCAAAAATCCTTGCACCAGCCCTGGTTGTGTAATGTCCAGCAAATGCACAAGGGGGAGGGGTGGAGCAGTGCAGGGACGTGAGAGTAAAGTAGTAGTTCGAAAACTGACTGCAGCAATGGTTGCTGCAGCATGTGCAATCAACGATGATAATCCCTCTACTCCAGAGGAGGATGCAGTTTGTCAAGGTCCCAGCAAAACTAGTTCCAGCACCACCAGTGCCAGTAGAAATAAAGAACCATATAAGAAGAACACTGAAGACGACAACAAGTCGCATTCAGATGTTGATGATGCTGGCAATAGCATAATAGGAAGATGTAGCAGCTGAACCGCCTGCTGCATCAGATAGTGAGACAAACAAGCACCAAAACACCCATAGTAGTGAACTTTGTTACAGTAAAAGTAAAAAGAAATTGTTTCAGACCTCCAAAAGCTTAAAGGAATATAAGGGTAGTAATGGGCAAGAACTGTCAGGTGATGATGATGCTGCTGAGGATGACCTAATGATGACTGATGTTGATGCAGATCTAGAATATATCCCTCCAGCATCCTTCTCTTGTTCAGATACAGATGAAGTTGAGAGTGAGGATGATGACAGGGCTATAAGGTTAGCAGAAAGTCAAAGACTGAATCTTCCACCACTTTTAAGGAGCACTATGTCTGTCTATAAACTGTTTGAGAAAGCCACTGAAAAGTCTGACTCTGGACAAGCACAGATGTCAAAAAGCACACAGTCACCCTATCAGTCATCATGGCATCATCGCCTCTTCAAAGTCCAAGTCCCACTCAGCCACACACACCTGTTTTGAGTACCCAGCAACAGCAACACAGATTAACATCCACAGTGTTAGATATGACGAGTACCTCTGGTGCTGCTGCTGTAAGTGCTGCACCTTTGACACCTAGTAGTAGTGACAGTAGAATTACATCAACATCTAGCATCAGTAGTAGTAGTAGCAGAAACCACACATGAAAGACAAAGCCAGGAAAAATATATTAACAGCAGCACAGATGAGGAGATGGAGGACAGATGGGACCACCGCTATGACCGATAAGTAATGTGTGTCAATAATCTGAGAAGAAGGATAGAGTATGACAATGGTAAAAATACATACACAAATCACACCATGCCAGTTCCCCACCACCACCACTACAATACATATCTGCCACATTGTAGGTTGTACTTTATTTTTTTTTATTGCTTGATATCATCATGAATATGTGCCAGTGTCAGTTAAGAAGAAAGTGCTGTGGGCAAAGGACAAATGCATTCTGCATGCTAACACATCTTTTCAAGCCATATTTTGCTGTAGGACTCACAACTTTGACTTTCAGCCACTTATTTCTAAACTTCAGCCCTCAGAAGAAGTAATATTACAGTGGGACATGTAGTAGCTATAGGAAATATAGGCGGAAAATTTGTTAAAATAGGCAAAAAGGAGGATGTTTTTGCATAGGCGGAAAGGCACGTTTTTGCAAAAAGTCTTGTGGGAAATTTTTCACACTTTTTTCCCACCCCTATACCTGAGATCAAAGGACTTAGAGATCACTAATTCTCATGCAATGTTTTTGCTTGTATTAAGAATAAGATATAAGGCTAGGAATATTAGATATGTATACATTGATGTTACAATGCTGTTTCTACATTCACTGTTCTAACTAGCCATTGGAGGGCCCTGGGACCAACATTATGTTTGGACCCTGATACCCAAAACATGTTCACAAATGCATAACTAGAACCTATTGGACCCTGAGGCAGAAGGGACCCACTTGGATGATGGAACTCTCTGCACCCCCTGTGGTTACAGTAATAACTGTAAAGCTGATGCACTAAGGGAAATGGAGTAATTCTCAAGTAAACCAAGTGTAGCACACAGGAGTAATGCAAAGGTCCTTGATCAAAATGGGTCTTTTAGCTGCCTGAAAGCTAGGAGGGCTCCAGCACATTGTTTCACAATGTGTTGGAGACCTTCCTAGAATTCAGTGTGTTTAAAGGGATAGTAATACTTCGTTTTATCTTTATTTTATTTTGTAGGCATTAAAAAAACATGAAGAACGATATAAGTCTTATCTCTCAAACCTTTATGGTTTAAGAGATATTCACAAGCAAAGTACCCCACCCCCCCATTCAGCCAGATCAGAAGGGAGGTGCCCAGGTAGACTGCAGAGAGGGACAATCTTCAATTAAGATAAGGGAAAAAGCTGAAAAACTTGTCAAGGGGGGAAGGGCTTTCATTCTTTCCATACAAAGAAGATTGTCTCCCTCTGTTATCTGTCTGGTCTTACAACCAGATTTGCATCTGAGAAGAGGTGGCTTACACTAGGAAAAAGGGGCAGGAGGGGGAAACTTTGCTTGTGAATATCTCTTAAACCATAAAGGTTTGAGAGATAAGACTTATATCATTCTTCATGTTTTTTTAATGCCTACAAAATAAAATAAAGTTAAAACGAAGTATTACTATCCCTTTAAAGACCCATTTAAATCAGTGGGAATGTGGGTAATGTTAATTTGTCCTCTGTAGTGAAGTTTTTTTTCCAGAATTACTCCAGAGGGTAGATGCACGCAGACATGCATGTAAAAATGGCTCTCAATCCCTGGAGACTTGCAATTTGCTAACCATGGCAGCAGGAAGACCAGCTCAATGACAGAGGATGCTGAGAATCACCAGGTTCTATCAGGCTGCCTTTGGTTTTCATATATTGGTACATTTAACACTGGATCTATGAGTATGGTTTCACGCTTAGAGGAACTCGTACAAGAACTGAATAACATCAGTTGGGACATGGCTTATGTGAGACTCATAAAAAAGACAAACATTTAGTCAAATTAGAAGATGGACACTGTCTATACTATAAAGGAGCCAATGATGGACAATGTGGAGGAAGAGGATTCTTGATTAACACAAAACTTCCAGACTCAATCATAAAAGTATAAAGTATTTCTGAAATAATTTCATCCTGTGCTATGAAGCTAAACAGTTGTGATGTTCTTCAAATAATTCAAGTTTATGCCCCTACAAGTATTGACAGTGATGATGAAGTTGAAGAATCTTATGATAATTTATTACACCTCTAGAAACACTGCAAATTTTTAACAGGCGATTTCAATGTGACAATATGTAAGATCCAAAAACTGTGAAAAATTGATCTTACCACAAATAACTGGAAAAAGAGACAACAGAGCCAACCAAATGGGTCAAGGCAAATGGGAAGTCATACAAGCCATAACGGAAACAGGCAGGCAATGCAGTACAAGGCAGCAGACAAAGACATTATCAAATCAAGAGATCCAAGGTCGGTAACAGAACATCAGATGAGTACTGTACCAAATCTCAAAACAGTAGGGAAGTCGTAGGTAGGAAAAGCCAGGTCAATACACAAGATAACGCTCAGGAACAGGACAGAAAACTCAGGGTCACAACCTGGAAAGCTTGAATTGCACCCCACCCAAAAGTAGAGGGGTTCTGTAAAGGATCAGAGCAACAACAAGACCAGGCAGGGAACCATGATCCAGATAACAAGGAAAAACAAAAGGAAAACTAGGCAAGGAATCACAAAAGAGAAAGAAAAAGATGCAGTACATGACACTATCATTGTGGAGGTGATCTACCTGTGGTTGCACATTGCCTCCTCCGATAGTTCTCATTGCCAGATGAAGTAACTAAGCCTAGAGTAAAATGTATATCGGCTGCACCCTGATAGTAACATTCAGGAGGTCACCGTGTGGAGCTCATCATCAATACCTGTATATAATAAAGAAAAGAATCTTGCACGCTGGCATAAGATGGTGTGAGGAAGCGACTTGCTGGCCTGGACTTATGACCGGCCTTGGGGGCAAATGTCTCTCAGATCAACCCTTCTCTGATGCTAGGGAGATCTCCAGTACATTGCTTTCCAAAGTATTGGTGACCACTTTAGCATCCAGTAAACTATAGGTTTAGTTATTAGGGCCCAAATGTATGTCAAACTGATCAGTTCTACCACCAGAAAAAGCATGAGAACTACTGACATAATATGATTATACATTTATAATATAATATGTATAATATGCACCCAACATTTATAGCCCAAATGCATCATATCACTTACTCATCCACATAAACAATAAAATGGACAATCTACTATATGAAAATATATATGTAGTACAGTATTTCCTATTGAGTTGTGCTGCGAGATTCTACTTTCAAAAGTTTTTACAGCATATTTTTCAAGAGTTTGAGTTCTAGAGTTTCTTGTAGCCAGGTGTGACTGTTGCTATTACTGCATGTGAAAAAACTGAATGTCACACATAAGTGTTTTATAAATGGATGTAGCGACAGCACCACCTACCAGCAAAACATTTTAAACTCAAGCTGCTGGATTAATGCCAAGTTATCTCGGTAATAACTTTTGAAAGAATTATCTCTCTGCATTGGGAGTATCTTTGTTTTACTCAGTAGAAAAATCCCTTTAACAAAGGTCCAAGTTGGGGCCAAAACATTGATGGAGTAAACCAGCACATTCTTCATCTTGAGAAAGTCCTGTGAGTGCATTTCTTTCTTTGGATTCTCAGTTTCATGATTGTATGGATTAGCACCCAGGCCAGAGGCTTAGTGATACAAGGGAGTGCACAGTTTGGGGGATTTTATATATATATATATATATATATATATATATATATATATATATATATATATATATATATATATATATGTATATATATATATACTAGCTGCTAGCAGACTGGGACGACGTTGTACTTCATGGGTTTGTATTTGTGTTATTTTGTGCTGCAAATGTGTTGAAAATGGCTTTTATAGGGTCTCTGAATGCGTATGTGTGTAAGTGCGATTATGTGTGTGTGTCAGTATGTGTTTATGTTTTTGGATGTATATGTGTTGAAATGTGTGTCTGTATATATGTGTGTGTGTTTGTAAATGTATATATGTTATTGTGTATGTGTGTATATATGAGTGAGAGTGTGTGTGTGTATGTATGTGTATATATATAAGTGAGAGAGTGTGCGTGCGTATATATGTGATAATGTCATTGTGTATGTATGTAGGGTAGAAGTAACTCCTCCCACACCTTACCAAGAAGAGGAATCCGCCTACCACTTATTAGGTAACCATTAGTGATGATCGAGCACCCCAATGCTCGGGTGTTCGGGTGCTCTGACCGAGCGCCCCCGGAGGCTCGAGTGCTCGGCCGAGCACCCGAGCCCCATTGAAGTCAATGGGAGGACTCGAGCATTACACCAGGCACCCCCTGCTCTGATGAGGGGAGGGTGCCTGGTCCATAGGAAAAGGGCAGAAAATGATGGAAACACCACAGAAATGGTTCAGGGACAGCATAGGGAGGATGTCTGGATGCATCTTGGACTCCAACATCGCTGCTGGGAACGATCTTTCGCCCGTAGTACGCCATTTTTACAGACTGACCGTAAAACACACAAAAAGGAAGATAAAAACGACTTTAGGCGAAAAATTGTTACCAAACAGTATTTGCTGTATATTTACTTGTATATCATCTGCAAATTCTGCAAAAAATGTCATCGATTTTTCGGAACTGGGGCCATGATTAAGAGGGAAACGTGCGCAGAGGCAAATTCTGCAAAAAATTTCCTAGATTTTTCTGAACTGGGGCCATGATTAAGAGGGAAACGTGCGCAGAGGCAAATTCTGCAAAAAATTTCCTCGATTTTTCTGAACTGGGGCCATGATTAAGAGGGAAACGTGCGCAGAGGCAAATTCTCCCAAAAATTTCCTCGATTTTTCTGAACTGGGGCCATGATTAAGAGGGAAACGTGCGCTGAGCCGACCATCTAAAACATTATGGGTGAGGGTCTGCTGCGGAGCTGACCATCCTAAACATTATATGTGAAGGCCCGCTAGTGAGCTGACGCTATAAAACATTATATGAGAGGTCCCGCTAGAGATTTGACCCAATAAAACATTATATGAGAAGGCCCGCTGGTGAGCTGACCTATACAAAAATTGTCAAACAGCGCCCGCTGGTGAGCTGGCCCTATATAAAAATTATATCACAGGGCCCGCTGGTGAGCTGGCCCTATATAAAAATTATATCCCAGGGTATATGGAAGAGAGTCAACCATATACCCATTTTTTGGGTGGAAGGGGTGAATGGGAATACAGAGTATTCCCATCATTGTAAATAACATATCTAAAGTGACTTTATGTTCCCCCGGGGCTTTCCTCCAGTGGAGTGGAGAAGTCAGGGGAAATCCAGGCCTTGTTCATTTTTATAAGTGTCAACCTATCAGCATTGTCGGTGGAAAGGCGGATACGCTTATCTGTTATGATGCCACCAGCAGCACTAAATACCCGCTCAGACAGAACGCTGGCGGCAGGGCAGGCCAGCACCTCCAAGGCGTAGAGTGCCAGTTCATACCACGTGTCCAGCTTGGACACCCAGTAGTTGTAAGGCACAGAGGGATCATTGAGGACGCTGACACGGTCTGCTACGTACTCCTTCACCATCTTCCAAAACTTTTCCCTCCTTGTGACACTAGGCTGCGCATCAGGGTGAGGGTGCTGGCGGGGTGTCATGAAGGTGTCCCACGCCTTGGAGAGTGTTGCCCTGCCTTTGTCGGAACTGCTGTGTGCTCCCCTTTTCTCCCCTTCTCGGTTGGCCAAGGTAGCACGTACTCTGCCGCCAGCGTTGTCAGATGGAAAATTTTGGAGCAATTTTTCAACAAGAACCTTCTGGTATTGCACCATTTTGCTTGTCCTCTCCACCGGAGGAATGAGAGATGAGAAATTCTCTTTGTAGCGGGGGTCCAGAAGGGTGAACACCCAGTAATCCGTGTTGTCTAAAATGCGTATAACGCATGGGTCACGGGAAAGGCAGCCTAACATAAAGTCAGCCATGTGTGCCAGAGTACCAACAGGCAAGATTTCGCTGTCCTCACCAGGAGGATGACTCTCAATCTCCTCATCCTCTTCCTCCTCTTCTGCCCACCCACGCTGAAGAGATGGAACTAAAGTTCCATGGCTACCCTCTGTAGCGGAGGCAACCGTGTCTTCCTCCTCCTCCTCCGCCTCCTCCAATTGTCGCTGAGAAGACGAAGTGAGGGTGCTCTGGCTATCACCTTGTGTAAGCTCTTCCTCCCGCATTTCCACCTCTTCCACATGCAAAGCGTCGGTTTTAATTGTGAGCAGCGAGCGTTTCAGTAGACACAGAAGTGGGATGGTTACACTGATAATAGCGTTATCGCCGCTCACCATCTGTGTCGATTCCTCAAAATTGCGTAAAACCTCACAGAGGTCTGACATCCATTCCCACTCCTCACTTCTGATTACAGGAAGTTGAACGGAGAGGCGACGATCGTGTAACAGCTGGTACTCCACTACTGCCCTCTGCTGCTCACAAAGCCGGGCCAACATGTGGAAGGTGGAGTTCCAGCGCGTGCTCACGTCACACAGCAGCTGGTGAGCTGGCAATTGTAAGCGCTGCTGCAGCTTCAACAGGCCGGCTGAAGCTGTTGATGACTTACGGAAATGTGCACACACGCGGCGCACCTTGGTCAAGAGATCATGCAAATTGGGGTAGGTTTTTAGAAATCGCTGAAACACTAAATTAAATACATGCGCTAGGCATGGTACGTGTGTGAGCTTGCCGAGCTCCAAAGCCGCCACCAAGTTACGCCCATTATCAGACACAACCATGCCTGGTTGCAGGTTGAGTGGCGAGAGCCACTGCTCGGTCTGGTGACTAATCCCCTGCAACAGCTCTGAGGCCGTGTTCTGTTTGTCCCCAAGGCAGATCAGCTTCAGCACGGCCTGTTGACGCTTCCCCACTGCAGTGCTACACTGCTTCCAGCTACCGGCTGATGGGTGAGTGGCGCTGCGCGCAGAGAATTCGGAGGTGGAAACGGAGGAGGAGGAGCCAATAACGTAGGTGCTGGCGGAAACCCTGATGGAGGTAGGGCCCGCAATCCTCGGCGTGGGTAGCACCTGTGCCATCCCAGGGTCCGAGTCGCTCCCAGCCTCCACGACATTCACCCAGTGTGCCGTCAGGGAAATGTAGCGTCCCTGGCCACAAGCACTTGTCCATGTGTCAGTCGTTAAGTGGACCTTCCCAGTAACTGCGTTGGTCAGGGCACTGGTGATGTTAAGGGACACATGGTGGTGTAAGGCGGGGACGGCACACCGGGAAAAGTAGTGGCGGCTGGGGACTGCGTACCGAGGGACAGCTGCTGCCATCAGGCTGCGGAAGGACTCAGTCTCCACAAGCCTAAATGGCAGCATTTCGATGGCCAGTAATTTGGAAAGGTGTGAGGTTAGTGCTATGGCCTGTGGGTGGGTGGCTGGGTATTTTCGCTTGCGCTCAAATGCCTGGGGTAACGACATTTGGACGCTGCGCTGGGACAGGGAAGTGGATGTGGTCGCTGATGGTGCTTCAGATGGTACAGGTGCAGGGCGGGAGGTATGCGGGCCTGCGCCTTCGACAGGCGATTGGCCGGCACCGAAAACAGGGGAAGAGGAGGCAGTGGTGTGGCCTGCAGACACAGATTGGCGATCCGGGCGTTCCTCCCACTTATTACGGTGCTTGGATGGCATGTGTCGGATCATGCTGGTGGTGGTGAGGTTTCTAGTGTTCATGCCTCGGCTCATTCTGGTGTGGCACAGGTTGCAAACTACAATTTTTTTGTCGTCCGCACTTTCCTTAAAAAAACGCCATACCGCGGAACACCTAGCCCTTGGCAAGGGAGATTTACGCAAGGGGGTGCTCCGTGGAACATTTGCGGGCCGGTTTGGTGCGGTCCGCCTTCTTTCTGTAGCCACACCACTGCCTCTTCCAGCCTGTTGCGGTGCTGCAGATGGCTCACCCTCAGGACTGCTGTCATCGCTCGGCTCTCCACCTTCCCAGGTGGGGTCAGTCACCTCATCGTCCACCAAGTCCTCCTCCACTTCCTCACTCTGATCATCCTCCTCATTTCTTGATCCCACCACATACTCAGTCATTGACAACTGTATATCATCCTCCTCATCAAGGTCTTGAGACAGTAATAGTGGTTGATTTGATGGCAACTGTGTCTCATCATCATCATCATCCACTTCCTTTGACCTTAAATGCCGTTCACCTCTGTCATCTTCTTGTGATTGGGTACCCTCTAGAGGTTGTGAATCAGGGCACAAGATTTCATGTTCCTCTGCAAGCGTGCTTGGAGAGAGGTTCAAATTAAGGATTGGTGATGAGACGAGCTCCTCACTATATCCCAGTGTGGGATCACTTCTTTGACCAGACCCTCTATGGTGGGAGGAAGGATGATCAGGGTGAGGATTATGTTGACCAGACTCTTGGCTACTGAGAGTGGACTTGGTGGAAGACAGGGTGGTGCTTAACCGACTGGAAGCAGTATCAGCTGAAATCCAACCGACCACCTGTTCGCAGTGGTCTGACCTCGAGAGTGATGTCCTGCGACGCCCTGTAAACTGAGACATGAAGCTAGGTATGGTGGATGTCTTTCTTTCTTGTGCTCTGGCACCAGGCACAGTTTCTACGCGTCCTGACCCGCGCCCTGAACTATCAGGATCACATCCACTTCCCCGTCCCTTTTTACCCGCCTTCTTCATATTACACGGAATATGTGCTGCAAATCTGCAACTTTGCACACTAAACAGAATGTGCTGCTTATCTGCGGCTAGGCACAGTGAACGGAATAAGTGACTTTTATTTTTTACACTTTGCACACTAAACAGAATGTGCTGATAATCTGCAACTTTGCACACTAAACAGAATATGCTGCTTATCTGCGGCTAGGCACAGTGAATGGAATATGTGACTTTTATTTTTTACACTTTGCATACTAAACAGAATGTGCTGATAATCTGCAACTTTGCACACTAAACAGAATGTGCTGCTTATATGCGGCTAGGCACAGTGAACGCAATAAGTGACTTTTATTTTTTACACTTTGCACACTAAACAGAATGTGCTGATAATCTGCAACTTTGCACACTAAACAGAATATGCTGCTTATCTGCGGCTAGGCACAGTGAATGGAATATGTGACTTTTATTTTTTACACTTTGCACACTAAACAGAATGTTCTGCTAATCTGCAACTTTGCACACTAAACAGAATATTCTGCTTATCTGCGGCTAGGCACAGTGAATGGAATATGTGACTTTTATTTTTTACACTTTGCACACTAAACAGAATGTGCTGCAAATCTGCAACTTTGCACACTAAACAGAATATGCTGCTTATCTGCGGCTAGGCACAGTGAACGGAATAAGTGACTTTTATTTTTTACACTTTGCACACTAAACAGAATGTGCTGATAATCTGCAACTTTGCACACTAAACAGAATATGCTGCTTATCTGCGGCTAGGCACAGTGAATGGAATATGTGACTTTTATTTTTTACACTTTGCACACTAAACAGAATGTTCTGCTAATCTGCAACTTTGCACACTAAACAGAATGTGCTGCTTATCTGCGGCTAGGATCAGTGAACGGAATAAGTGACTTTTATTTTTTACACTTTGCACACTAAACAGAATGTGCTGATAATCTGCAACTTTGCACACTAAACAGAATATGCTGCTTATCTGCGGCTAGGCACAGTGAATGGAATATGTGACTTTTATTTTTTACACTTTGCACACTAAACAGAATGTTCTGCTAATCTGCAACTTTGCACACTAAACAGAATGTGCTGCTTATCTGCGGCTAGGATCAGTGAACGGAATAAGTGACTTTTATTTTTTACACTTTGCACACTAAACAGAATGTGCTGATAATCTGCAACTTTGCACACTAAACAGAATGCGCTGCTAATCTGCAACTTTGCACACTGAACAGAATGTGCTGCTAATCTGCAACTTTGCACACTAAAAAGAATGTGCTGCTAATCTGCAACTTTGCACACTGAACAGAATGTGCTGCTAATCTGCAACTTTGCACACTAAACAGAATGTGCTGCTAATCTGCAACTTTGCACACTAAAAAGAATGTGCTGCTAATCTCCAACTTTGCACACTAAACAGAATGTGCTGCTAATCTGAAACTTTGCACACTAAACAGAATGTGCTGCTAATCTGCGGCTAGGCACAGTGAACGGAATATGTGACGTTTTTTTTTTAAACTCTGCCCCCCCAAAACAAAATATATCTGCTGCCCCCACACACAGTAGTCCTAAAAAGGACTTTTGGGTCTTTTTTTTGTTCAAACGCGCTTTTTTTCTGCCTACACTGACTTTCCCTTCCTATCCTCATCTCTCCCTGGCTAAGACTGAGCCGAACTCGCTGGTCAGGTGCTATACAGCACCCGATCACGGGTTCTGGCCAGCCAATCAGTGTAATGCCAGCAGCCAACATGGCTGCTGGCATTACACTGATGTCAGAGCCTCCCCGCACGTTTATTGGCTGCGCAGCAGCCGCGAAACGTGCGGGGAGGAGACCCGAACATGGCGGGCGAGCACATGCGGTACTCGTACGAGTACCGCCATGTGCTGAGCAGAGCGATGCTCGAGCCGAACCGAGCTTCGGCCGAGCATGCTCGCTCATCACTAGTAACCATCCCATAGTTCAGTTCGTGGAGGCCGACTACTAACTGGTACAAGTACATTTTATATAATTCATGTATTCAGTGCAGTAAGTGTAAGACATCTTGATTATCTTTATCCTTTTGAGTGGCAGAGGGGTACGTACCCCTTGGCAATTCTAGACCACCGCAAAAAATGGTAGCCCAAGCATTTCTTCTTCCTGATTGCCTGACAGACTGCGGAGTGCTACAGCATAGTGTTGAGTAAGGCCACTGCTGGTTGTGGGAACGTGGCACTTACAGCACTGCGTCACATTATGTCGACATGGATAGAGGTAGGTAGTCTGATTTCGGATAATATACGGAGGCTACAAGCACCTGTGCAGGTATTGATGAGGAGATGGAGTGTGACATCTCACTCATGTGTGACATGCTATATGCAGGTATAGCTGAGAGCACACGATCTTCATGTCCCCTGTCAGCATTTGCTGGTAGTCGTGTTCTCAGGACATCTGCTCTAGTATTATATCCGTAGCATGAACAGGGACATTACAACATGTGTGACTTACTGCAGACGTTTTCACAGGAGTAGCATGAGCCCCTGTGAATATGTGGAGCAACATGAATGGTGGAGAGGGGCATAACGCCTCCTCCTGACTGCCATGGGGGGGGAGGGTGGCACGTCTGGAGAATTGCTGGTCACCTGTCCAGCTTCTCCTTTATAGTATATATTTATATGTATAAATATTTATACATAAGTAGGGTTCGCTGCCTCTTTAAATTACCTCAGATGCAGTATTTCCTGATACTTTTATAGGAATGTTTGCATAAGCAGCTGCTCTGTTTCTTATGCTGCTGGCATCTGACAACAACAAAAAAATATGTTTCTGCATTCTTAATCTTTTTGGGCGCCAGAGGGGTATCCAATGAATTATGAATTGATACATTGGATAGCCCTCTGGCACTGAAAGGGTTAAGGCATCATGCAGGGAGCAAAATATTTCTAATTATGGAGCATACCAACTGCCATAGGAAACAAAAAGAATTACCCATATTCATTGCATTGGAGACCTCTCTAGCATTAAAGGGGTTAAAAGTCCCATTTAACCCTTTGAGGGCCAGGAGGGTAACCGACGCATTGCACAGCAATGCGTTGGATACCCCCTGGCACTCAACGGGTTAAATCAATGTGTATTTTTATTTCTCCCCTATGGTGCAGTTGGTTTGCCCCATAATTGCACTTCTTTATATTTCTCAGGACGTCCTTTAGAGTGTAGGGATGTTGCTACAATCAGACCATTAATGTGAGTGATTTAAAAATTGCTCTTTTTAGGAACTATTTAAAAATCCTAGGAATCCATTATTTGGGAATATGTAGATCAGTAAAGCAAACTTTATTTACATGAATAAAATCAAGGGATGTTTTTAATCTTTAAAATAAAAGTTAAGTTTTAATCAGCTATGTGTGCTCAAATAAAGGAGTCTGTATCTGTAAATATTGCCTCAACTAGTGGAGCACAGTGTTAGCTCAGAAACTGATTTAAAGGGATAGTAATACTTCGTTTTAACTTTATTTTATTTTGTAGGCATTAAAAAAACATGAAGAACAATAGAAGTCTTGTCTCTCAAACCTTTATGGTTTAAGAGATATTCACAAGCAAAGTTCCTCCCCTCCCGCCCCTTTTACCTAGTGTAAACAATCTCTTCTCAGATGTGGAATGCAGTCTATAGACCAGACAGATAACAGAAGGGGACACTCTTATTCCCTCTCTGCAATCTACCTGGGCACCTCCTTTCTGATCTGGCTGAACAGTGTGACATCAGTAAAAGGGGCGGGAGGGGGATACTTTGTCATTGAATTACTCTTGAACTACAACTCTGACAGAATTGAAATAACACTCTCCAAAGTCCAAATACTATGATGATTAATTAGAGCTGCTTTTATTATGAAACATTACTATCCCTTTAAAAGTGAATGTGTGCCACCAATTCTCATCATGTCTCCTTCTAGTCTAGCCCCTCCAACTGCCATTGTTCTTACACCAGAGGGGAGGTGCATTCGGTTAGGTATAATGGTGGAAATGTTGGTGGAGATTCACTAAGGATGATAAAGAGGTGATAAAGTGGAGATGACGATTTCAATGTTATTCTATGGAGCCTATGCACTAAGATTTCTTCAACTTTTACTCTCTGTAGTCGTCAGTGAACTGGAAATAGCAATATTTCACTATTTGGCGCTGCCTTGTGTGTTTTCTTTTGGAGTACCTTGGCCACTTGAAGGGAATGTGAAGAGGAGAAGCTGCCTTATAGAGTGAATCCTGTATCTGGGTCAGGGAATAAACACAGAATGCTCATTTAGCTGTTTCTCATATAAGTGACAAAGCCAAAATATTTGTGAGTACCCACAAGTGGGGTGATATTGGTGGAGGAACAGAACTCTAAGATTTAATTGCACTAGGGCGCTTCTCTCTTTTTTGCCTTCATTCTTGTTTTTGCTGTCTGTGATTTGGTGGAACCGAAAAATCAGAGGGATTAGCAGCATCAGTTCTGGAGGAATATTTGTGGGACAATTTTGCTTATTACATATTAAAAAGGAGTAGAGCATGGTTTGCCTTTTAGGTTAATATCTACGCTAATGTTAAACTACTCAATAGTAGAGTATTTCAAAGTTCTACACAGCATAGTCTAAGCTGAAAGGGATAGTAATACTTTGTTTTATCTTTATTTTATTTTGTAGGCATTAAAAAAAATAAAGAATGATATAAGTCTTCTCTCACAAACCTTTATGGTTTGAGAGATATTCACAAGCAAAGTTCCCCCTCCCACCCCTTTTACCTAGTGTAAGCAATCTCTTCTCAGATGTGGAATGCAGTCCATAGACCAGACAGATAACCGCAGGGGACAATCTTCTTCCTATGAGAACAATGAAGGCCCTGCCCCCCTTGACATGTTTTTCAGGTTTTTCCCTTATCTTAATTGAAGATTGTCCCTCTCTGCAATCTACCTGGGCACCTCCCTTCTGATCTGGCTGAACGGTGTTACATTAGTAAAAGGGACGGGAGGGGGACACTTTATCATTCAATTACTCTTGTACTACAACTCTGACAGAATTGAAAACTCTCCATAGTCTAAATACTATGATGATTAATTAGAGCTGCTTTTATTATGAAACATTACTATCCCTTTAAACGTCACTATTTCAGTTTTATGTGAAGTTTCACATTACACTACTGTAGACATATTTCAAAATGGAAAACTTTGAAATGTGGTGAATATTAAAATACTCTTCTATGATAACATTTAAAATACACTTAATCTGAAAAATTCAAAACACACGTGTATGGAAAACTGTGACAGTTCCCTATTACTCCAATAAGCTAAACCTGCATGTGATGTGGTATACCTGAATAAGTGTAATCTGAAAACTGCATTGGAAGCTATGGCAAAACTGACATTGTTCCTGTAAGCTCTGACACTATTGACATTTATCAGACCGTAGTTATATGGTGAATAGACACATTAACATAAATAAGGACAGAAAAATGAAAATGCCTCATGTAAAATTTAAAAATAATACCAATATAATTAGAAATGATTTTGAAATAATGCAGTTTAGGGCTCCCTGATGAACTGTTCCATGTCAATGTGAGCATCAGACTAGTGTGCCACAAAACCTACTCCCGAGATCTCGAGTCCTGTCATTCTCATGCATGGTCGGCTGATATCACAAGGTTGAAAGACAGTGATAGGTAGGATCACTAGGCTTGCCTCCTCTCTCAGGGAGCTTTTCCTACAGTGCCAGCACAACTGCACATTTTAACATAGCAGTGAAGCTGGATCAGTGCAACATGTCTGTGTCTAATGATAAATCCAGCCCTGTTTAAAGGGATAGTAATGTTTCATAATAAAAACAGCTCTAATTAATCATCATAGTATTTGGACTTTGGAGAGTGTTATTTCAGTTCTGTCAGAGTTGTAGTTCAGGAGTAATTCAATGACAAAGTGTCCCCCTCCCGCCCCTTTTACTGATGGAACACTGTTCAGCCAGAACAGAAGGGAGGTGCCCAGGTAGACTGCAGAGAGGGACAATATTCAATTAAGATAAGGGAAAAACCTGAAAAACTTGTCAAGGGGAGCAGGGATTTCATTGTTTTCATACAAAGAAGATTCTCCCCTGCTGTTATCTGTCTGGTCTTACAACCAGATTCACATCTGAGAAGAGATGGCTTACACTAAGTAAAAGGGGCGGGAGGGGAAACTTTGCTTGTGAATATCTCTTAAACCATAAAGGTTTGAGAGATAAGACATATCATTCTTCATGTTTTTTTAATGCCTACAAAATAAAATAAAGTTAAAACGAAGTATTACTATCCCTTTAAGGTTAAATAGCCACCTACCCTGCTGTGTCACATACAGTAAAACCACAGCCTGTTACAAAGTAGTAGAGAGCAAAGTAGAACAGGTGACAGGCGGCTGATCAGGAGTTAACAATTTGGGGCTCTAGTTCACATTACTGAATGCTGGGATTTGGCAGTTGGATTGTAGCTTTGCTGAGCTGGCACTGTTAAATGAAGCAGACTGATGGCAACGCAGGCATGACTTTGAATGTTAAATCTTTAGATACTACAAAGGTCTCCCCTGCGTTTGAGACAGCTCTAGCATACAAGGGGTTAAATCAATTTTATTTGGCTTTGGCAATAATTAGAATATCTTTGGTTACTGCATATATTTTAATCAACTCATTCTGCACTGCATGGAAAGGAGTGTGGGGTGGCAGATAAAACCATGTGTGTTTGGGGGGGGGGGGAGGCTAGGGCTCATCTAAAAAGATTTGAAACAATAGCTTTGCTGGATTTTTGGCAGGCTTCAACATTTTCTATAAATTTACAGCTGAAAATATGCTTCCAAAAAAGAAAAGACATTTTCATGACGATTATGTTCCTTTAAAGGGATAGTAATGTTTCACAAAAACAGCAGCTTCAATTAATCTTCATAGTATTTGTGCCATAGAGAGTGTTATTTCAGTACTTTCAGAGTTGTGGTTCAAGAGTAATTGAATGACAAAGTTTCCCTCTCCCGCCCCTTTTACCTAGTGTAAGTCACCTCTCCTCAGATGTGGAATCTGGTTGCTAGACCAGACAGATAACAGCAGGGGACAGTCTTCTTCCTATGAGAACAATGAAAGTCCTGCCCCCCTTGACAAGTTTTTCAGGTTTTTCCCTTATCTTAATTGAAGATTGTCCCTCTCTGCAATCTACTTGGGCACTTCCCTTTTGCTCTGGCTGAACAGTGTTACATCGGTAAAAGGGGCGGGAGGGGGATACTTTGTCATTGAATTACTCTTGAACTACAACTCTGACAGAATTGAAATAACACTCTCCAATGTCCAAATACTATGATGATTAATTAGAGCTGCTTTTATTATGAAACATTACTATCCATTTAAAGACAATGCAGAGCAATAAATTCTTATTTAAACTGTCAAGATTGTTATGGTAATGGGAGCCCTGAAAAAAGTAAACATGGGTGCCCCCACAGAGAATATGTAAGTGTAAATTTTAGGTCTCAAAAAACAAGTATAGAATTTTTACAGAGGCTAACAAGGAGTATAGAGCAGCTGTTTGAGTGCCAGAGAGGTGTTGTGTATATGGTGTCTATATAGCCCCAGATAATTTTTAGGAGTTAGTGTTCCTTTAAACTTTTGATTGACGGTGGGGGGGGGGTCTAATGTAATGCTTTGAAGTGCTAAAGTGTTAAAAAAAAAATAAAGAATTAAAACACTTGAAGTTGCCTAACATCCATGAGAAGATGACTAATACAATTCCGCTCTAAAATTGGCACTGCAACAGATTTCTTAGTGCTATGCCTGTGTTTTTTCATTACAAAAAAGGACTGCTCCTTTAAAGAGGTAGTGCCTCCTAAAAAAATACTTTCCTTAATAAATATAGAATTATAGAATTGGGAAGCTTATTCTCGAAACTGCCCAAATGGCCTCACAATCATTAATCCTTTGAGTGTCAGAGAGGTATTCAACGCATTGCTAAGCAATGGGTTGGATTCCTCTCTGGCATGCAAAGGGTTAAAAATTGCCTGGGGTTTTTTTGTGTGTGTGTTTTTTTTGTAATTTCATTATCTGAATTTCTCTGCGACCTCTAAATTCAACTGCATTCCTCTTCCTCCTGCCCTTTTTTCTTTTGAACTTCTCACTGATGATCAAAAGCTAACCCCGCTGAAGGGTATTTGAAGGATAAGCATGAGCTGAGAGCATGCCTCCCAACATTTCAAATGGCCAAAGGGGGACAGTTTTGTTCTAGGTGGTTTTGCTGGGGGTATGGCTGGTGGGCAGGGCATTTCTGAGAATTTTTAGTTTAGTTCATGATCTATTGACACCTCTTAGTGTAACAGAATAAATGATTTAGAGCAAGAGCAAATTATTTTATTTACACAGACAGAATAATCTATAAAAACATATGCTGAAGTTTAAACAAACATTAATGTCAGTTTTATTGCAGTGGAGCAATATGATACAATTATATACACACCACACAGGCTGATCTACTAAATAGAAGTTCATCAGGGTGGGAAAGCAGGACAGAGGGATTTGGATTTTCTAAGAGAGACTGTTCCTCCAATAGAAGGACACTTGGGAGATATGTAGAGAGCTTACATGCCTACCAAGTGTCCCTCTTTAGGAGGGACAGAGTCCCTCTTTTAGACCCAAATCCCTCTGTCCCTTTTTCCCACCCTGCTGTCCCTCTTTTTAGGAGATCAGACTTTGTGGTATGTATATAAGTGTATCATACTGCTCTACAGCAATAAAACTCACATTATTGTTTGTGTAAACATCAGTACATGTGTTTATAAAGTAGTCTGTGTAAATAAAATACTTTGGTCTTGTTATAATTCATTTATTAGGTTACACAAGAAGGTGTCAGTAGGTCAAGAAATAGCATAAAAATTCTTGGTAATGCCCCACCCACCAGTTACGCCCCCAGAAACACCCCCTAAAACACAAGTGTCCCTCTTTGGCAATTTGAAATGTTGGGAGGTATGAGCTTAGTGATATTTGAGCAGTTTGTGTCACCTGGGTAAGAGTAATTAAGAGCAAATACTATATATGTTGCCATAGCAACACAGGAAACTTGTTAAGCTTTTTATTAAATACTAGTTTTAAAGCCCATGTACATGGGCCAACACTGGCGGCACTGCACTCATACGCAGTACTGACTGCCCTCACCACGGCTGATACATAGTGGGGCGCTCCGAATTCAGACTGTAGTCCTCTCTGCGCACCTTCCTGAGACCAAGTTGCACAGAGAGGACTTCGATCTGAATTCTGAGCTCTACGCTCCATATCAGCCACGGCGCGGGCAGTCTGTACTACGCATGACTGCAGCACGCACTGCCGTCTCTACTGCGCATGACGGCTTCTGACAAACATCCTTAGAGAATTATAATATAGGATTTTTATGTTTATAAATTACTAGCAAAAAGAATACAGTGTTGCCCGTAACACAGTCACACATACAGCACATGCATACACAGAGCCATGAGAGGAGTGGTTCATGAGAAAGTTACAGTTACCAACACACACACACACACACAAGAAGAGGGTGTCATGAGAATCACACTCACACATACATAGATAAAGAAAGAAAACTCAAATAGTCCTGACTTCACCACTGAGGTGTATGCAACTGCATGATAAAGGCAAAGTCAGTATGGGCAAACCCTGGATATAATGGGGAAGGTAGAGGAATAGACAGAAGTTTGTAAATAGTAAGCACATGGTAAATGTGAGTCGAACAGTTACGGGGGCAGGTGAATGTGAGCTGAGCGGGGGGAGGTGAATGTGAGTTGAATAGGGGGGATGGATATATGAATCGAAGAGGGGGTGAATGTGCGTCGAACAGGAGGATGTAAATGTGAGCTGAAGAGGGGAGAGGTGAATGCGAGTCAAACGGGCAGAGGTGAATGTGAGTCAAAACTGTGGGGTGAATGTGAGTCGTACAGGGGGGGAGGTGAACGTGAGTCAAACGGAGGGGAGGTGAATTTGAGTCGAATGGGGGGAGGTGAACGAGTTGAACAGGGGAAGGTGAATGTGAGTCGAACAGCGGAAGTTGTGTATTGTGTTGGAGGCTGAAGTCGTGTAGGTGGTGAATAGGATGACAGTAGAGGAAGGAGGTGTGCACTGTAGTGGGGGGTGAAGTCCTTTCATAGATTTTCACAGAAGTGGGCAGGGGGCTACACTCCTCTGCCCACTCCTGTGAAAATCATGCCCCATGCTTTACCAATGGGACAGACTGCCAACCCTGAGGGAGATGAAAATTAAGGCACATGATGCTTCCACTTTTATATATATTTATAGAAGAAGATATCAGGACAAAAATAAAAACATTTTTTTACTCCAATTAACATGTTTTACCCTTAACAATTTTGTCAAAGAGGCACTGCACCTTTAATTGGATGGGGAAAGATGCAGACTACATGGGCCACCTGGATTTTATATGTGTTAAATGCCCACATTTCTGTATAGTTGTTTAGACAATTTTATCACTAAATTCCATGCAGCCCTGTGTCTAATCTACCATCTGGAAATATAGGGTGGCAATAGGAAATCTGTTTGGGTGTGAACCAGTCAGGTTTCCATTCCTGTGGACGATATCTATGCCTAACCATCCTAAATCTGTCCAGTATCAGCAACCCAGTCAGGGAGAAAGCAGGTACATGACATGGGAAACATAGGATAAAAGCTTTTTATGTCCTCACTGTTACAACTATAAATAACAAGAATAAGCAGTTGTTACACAGGTCAGGTTTTCTTTGTTAAAGGGATAGTAATGTTTCATAATAAAAACAGCTCTAATTAATCATCATAGTATTTGGACTTTGGAGAGTGTTATTTCAATTCTGTTGGAGTTGTAGTTCCAGAGTAATTCAATGACAAAGTTTCCCCCTCCCACCCCTTTTACTGATGTAACACTGTTCAGCCAGAGCAGAAGGGAGGTCCCAGGTAGACTGCAGAGAGGGACAATCTTCAATTAAGATAAGGGAAAAACCTGAAAAGCTTGTAAGGGGGGCAGGGATTTCATTGTTTTCATAGGAATAAGAGTGTCCCCTTCTGTTATCTGTCTGGTCTATGGACTGCATTCCACATCTGAGAAGAGATGGCTTACACTAGGTAAAAGGGGCGGGAGGGGAAACTTTGATTGTGAATATCTCATAAACCATAAAGGTTTGAGAGATAAGACTTATATCATTCTTCATGTTTTTAATGCCTACAAAATAACATAAAGTTAAAATGAAGTATTACTATCCCTTTAAGAAGATAGTGTTAGGCTTCATCTCGGTGTGAGCCTTTTTATACAATTTCAATATCCTGAATGTCTAATATATGTGGCTATAATACTGTATATCAGATTGGATTGTGTGCCCTGACCACACTGAGGGTACAGAGGGTTCCAAACTGGGATCTAAGTGAATCAGAGTAGGGGCCTTCCCTTCAGTGGGTCCTGGGAAGCGGCCCACTTTGCCCTTTTGTTAAAATGGCCCTGGTACCACCCATTTTAAAGTGCACCACAAGTTGCGACTAATGTAGTGGTTTATACTACTTGGAGAGTTCAGTCTACTGCAGTCTTTTATATATACACACCCAATCACACATACTCTCATGCACACGCACTAAATATCATCCACACAAACACACACACAGTTCCAGGCAGACAGAAACACGCACAAATACATTACACTCTATTGCACACAGACACATACTGCCTTGTGCACACAAGGGAATGTACTAATACCATTGTGCACTAAAATAGGTGCAGGAACTATTTTTTGTGTCCTTCTCTTGCCTATTAGTTATCTGTGCCAAAAATTCTCATTTTTGCACCACTAGCTCCAAGGAGAGGACAGTTTGGGAGCATATGAGCATTTTGGAGGTGTTCCTTCCCTTTTCTTTCAACCTACAGAAAACCAATTTCACACATACATGCAGAAAGACTTAGGGGTAGATTTAAAGGCAGCGTTAGCAAAAAAAAAAAAAAAAAAAAGCACTACTGGGTACGTTAAGGTGTATTTAGCAATTTAAAGATCCGTCTAAAGAACAGCTAACAGCAGTTTGATAATCCTTACAGCAGATACACTGATGTCCATTGAGTCGCATGGAACAAGAATCCCCAGAGCCATTCAATGGATTGCGGTACTGAACGGCTGAAAAAAAGATACACTTAATAGACAAAAGTTAAGAGCCAGTTTTCTTTTAGGAAAACAGGCAAACTGCTTACCGCACAAGCATGTAAATGTCAGAATTAACCTGTGCAATGCCAAAAGAAGACAAAAACATGGACAGACACCACAAATCACAGTCACACACAACAACAAGCAACACCACAGGGACAAGGACCTCCAAAAGAACACCAACACAAAATGGCACGGAACAATGGGGGTTATCTTACAACACAGACACCTGCCAATACAAAACAAGCTCACCTGTGCAACATCACCACACGATCCAGACACAACCTGCACCCCACAACTTCACACCCACAACTGACAGAGACACAGTAATCAGAACACAACACATTTTAAAACACAAACACACCGGTAAACACTTACCTGGACAACAAACACCTTCCCACTGGTCATCACTCACCTAATCACCACACCTAGACAACGCCCTACCACGTACTTAAAGGGACAGCTCACCACACTCACTTGTGGCTTGTTTTCCATTCAGGAAGCGAGATAGAGAGAGAACAATAAGTATGTTGGGATACTTATTTATTAGAAGACTGCGGAGAAGGCATGCAAGGGTGAGAGCTAGGGAACACCAGCAAGCCCCAGGCACATCTGATCAATAGCCTTCACCTGTTGCGAGTGAGGAGGCTCTGGCTCAAGAGCCACAAAGGAGCCCATCCCCACCTGGAGGACAGCACCTGCCTGCAGATGCACAGCTACAGCAACTGGATACTCCACAGCAACAGGAGGCTCCCTAGCTGCCACAGGGACCCCTGCAGCAGCAGAGGATGCATAGATGACCACCAAAGCCCTGGGTATACTGCCCAAGGGTCACTATCTTTGGAATGACCGATGATGAGGTGATTGATCACTACGGGTTGAGGCCTCACAGCATTATTGCCTTGTATGAGGTCATCAAGGATTAGGTGGATCCGATCCACATCCACAACCATGCCCTCACTGGCCTGCAAAAAACACCTGTGTGCCATACACTTCTTGACAAGTGGGCCTTCCAGTACACTGAGGGTTACGCATCTGGCATGTCACAGGCTATATTCTCCAGAGTGCTGGTCCTGGTCTTGCCAACCCTCAAAATCAAGGCCAGTACCTACATACATTTCTCCACCACTGACATGGAGTGGATACATCTCAAGCAGGGCTTTTACGCAAGGGGAGGCATGCCCAGGGTGATGGGTGCTATAGATTGCACCAATGTCCGTATCAAAGCCCCAGCACGTGACGCACATATCTTCATCAACAGGAAGAACTTCCACTCGTGCAGATGGTGTGTGACAGCAACATGAGGATTATGAATGTCTGTGCAAAATATCCTGGCAGCTCTCATGATTCATACATTCTCCAAAACTCCTCAGTCCACAGAGACTTGAAGAATGGAACTTATACAGGGGGATGGCTTCTGCGTGAGTTCACAATACTAAATCACACCACATCCACAGGAGTACACACAACACTGCTCAGAATGCTCCTGACTCACAGCTAGTACGTCCACCACACAAAACATCATTCACACAACATATGCTCCCTGTCTCACCATGTCACTCACATTCCACAGGTGATGCTGGCTATGGCTGCAAATCATGGCTACTGACCCTGGTCACCAATCCCCAAACAGATGCCCTGAAAAGATACAACCAGGCTCATGGCAGAATTCGGAATGCCACTGAGTGGACCTTTGGCCTCCTTAAGTCTCAATTCCGATGTCTGGACCACTCGGGGGGAGCATGCAGTATGCCCCAGGAAAAGTGTGTGACATCATAATGGTGTGTGCAATACTGTACAACATCGCAGTGGACACCAGGCTGGTGGATGATATCCAGGCCCCCCTATACCTGAAGTGCCAATGGACATCGGCCATGTTGAGGAGTGGGACGCGGATCAGAGACAGGCTCATCACGGATCACTTTAGCTGTGAGTATAACACAGGCATTCAAACAATCCATGCAAGTCCTCCATCAGTCCTGTGAACTGGTGCCAACACACTTACCACACCGCACATGATGTTCTGTTTCACCCCACAGGATCATTGACACAGTACTGCACTGGCAGCAGTATGGCCCCAAACATCATGCATACCATGGACGTGGCATATTGTGTGTGGGGATTTCAAAAACATCTTCCATTCCCTTCTCCACGTTGACATTGATACCTCAAGGATATCACCCCCCCCCCCCAATAGAATCAAGATGCAACACATAACCCATGTTCAGCATCTGCCATGATCATATCAGAGCAACCATGGTAGCCTTGTAGCGAAAGAGTGTTATCCATTGCAATGCATTGGATAACACTCTGTCACATCAGGGGTTAAAGGGCCATTGGAGTCAACATGGGACCTGTAGTTATCTATAGCTGAAAAGAGCAGCAGAAGGATGGATCTACAGTTGTATTGTTACACAACATGGAGGTCATGAAATGTGGATCAGATCTCCAGGGACACCATGCTGACCTGTGAATGTGCAGTGATATGTGCCCCTGGCATGAATACACACATCAACAAATATGTCCTAATAGTTCCATGAAACAAATAAAATTGACCTGCCACTGTCACTCTCACAGTGGCAGCCCAAATTCATTAGTTTCAGGGAGCTCTCAGAACATATTTGTTGATGTGTATATTCATGTCAGGGGCACATATCCCTAGGGCTGGTTCACATTCTCTTAGTTCTCTGCATAATGGGTTACAGACGAATACACAACACATTACAAAGCAATGGTTTGTGTACTCACCTGTAACGAAAAAGATTGAGGGGATTATGAAGTTGAAGTTGTTGCATGATAATCAGTTCAAGGGTGCTGCTCCAAATCCTGTCCTCTTGTCCCACAGGCATCCATAGCCTGATCCATCCTTGAACTGAAGATTTTCCATGTGACTGGACTGATGTCTTGACAACACATCTATGAAGCTCACCACTTGTTTCAAGTGTTTGTGTTGGTGATGCAATTTTTGACCTGATGTTTACAGCAACCTCTACTGGAACATTCTGATATAGATACAGAAAACACAAATTCATGTGTGTACTAACGTCCAGGTATCAAACCTGTACAATTAGAATGCTCATCTACAGAGTTGTCAAACCTTGTGGCCAACACATGAGCAGAACAGTAGTGTTTCTAAAGTATTAATATTTAGTTTCAAAAGTACATTTAGTGTGCTCATACAAGTGTTTAATGCATATAGGCAATATACCCAGAAAAAACATGTATGTTCTAATGTACTTTGAGACACAATAAAGAAGAATCATCACTATTCAATCTGTGTGTCACATGTGTCAATGCGTAACCACACTCAAGGCTAGAGTATCCCCCATACATGGGCAGGCATGACCCACATCACAGGAGTCCACTACTTGTTTGGCAGTCAGTGGACTCAGTGATGTATTCATGCAAACAGATGATGGCAGTGATACACTAATGTGTGTTGGGAGGTGATACAGGGGACGTACTTCCACAGTGATTTCATGTCCACGTTTTCTCTGTTTCTCAATATAATCAATGTTCTGAGATTGCTTTAGTTTGACATCTCATTACATGGCCTACATCAATAAACAACCAGACTAAGTGGACAAGTGTTATCACTGGTGAAGTCTGTTAAAACAACAACTCAACTTACTGGATTTCAATGGGTGTGCTACACATTGAAATCCTATGATGAACATTGGGTTCCCCAGTAAGTTAGGCTGTGATTCACACTGTTATTGTGAAACTGACTTACTGGAGAACCCAATACCCACCCCAGGATTTCAAAGTGTGTGCTACACATTGAAATCCTATGATGGGCATTGGGTTCCACAGTAAGTCAGTTTCACAATAACAGTGTTAATCAAAGACTATTTTGCTGCATGTTCCATCTGTCCTGCTTGATAGTTCTCTGCTAAGTCAAATAGCTGTTTGTTTGGTTAACCCCTTAAATACAACAACTGATGCAGACAAATGTTCAGTGTTGTACCAGTTGTTGTGCTAAGGGGTATGTTTTGTTCAAATTCAACCCAAACTGGAGGGAGTGGTGGGTGCAGTGGCCCCCTCTGTGGACCGCAACTCTCTCTCTATACGCAGGTTCTCCCTGCGTTTGTGGTCTCTCAACTCCACCAGCACATAGCCAAACATGTCCATCATCCCCGTGTGGTACTGATGGAGTTGTGTGTTGATCCTTGTCACCTCCAACTCCAGGGCATGGATCGTTGTCTCTATCCTGGAGGTGTTCCTCTGGGATTCCCTCCAGCTCCTTGAGATATTCTGGTCGTACTGCGGTATGACCGGAGTATCCTCTGCTGTAGGGCTATGCACTCTGCCTCCATCCCCGTGAGGCGTGCAGTGCTGGAGGTGGATGTGCCCGGTGACTCTGCTGGTGGGGTTCCTGCTGCTGTGTCCTCTGCTGCTGTGCCCTCTGCTGTTGCTGTGTCCTCTGCTGCTGCTGCTGAGTAAAGATTTCACTTGGTAGAGGGCTCTGGGGCTCCCCAATCAGGCCACAAAGAAAAGAAGAACAGCGCAAAAGCGCCTCTAAGAGTAGACTAATAAATGGATCTCCCACTACGACCTTACCCCAACAATGGGTACTCACTCTTGGTAGAGGCCAAGCCAGCCTCTGGGCATATGTGCACGTCTGTAAAATACCCCTCTGTAGTCTCCGTTCTTCTTTTAAATATTCGTATATTCTTGCTGTATAAAGCTCTTGAACATTCAAATGGACTACTTTTAAGAGTAAGTATCAAATATACTCCTTTATTGGAGATTTGACAAATACAAGAAATGGTTTTAATCCAATATAAAAAAGTTAAATCAGCAATATATCCCAATGTGTTTCGTCCTATAGGGACTTCGTCAGGGGCATGCTGAGGAGCCATCCAGGAGGGTAGCTCCATCTGGGAGGAATATGGGTGATGGCCACAGTCCCGGGAAGCCATTGCCTCCCTGGTGGTGCTGCTGGAAAGTAGTAGCTCCTGGAGGTGGTGGGATGCATCCGCCTCTCCTCCTGTTGCATCCAGGGACTGTAATGGTGTGGAGCATCCTGTGGTGGTGCAGACAGTTGGGAAGCAGCCAGTGGTGGTGCAGACAATGGTGGTGCAGACAGTTGGGGAGCAGCCAGTGGTGATGCAGCCAGTGGTGGTGCAGACAGTTGGGGAGCAGCCAGTGGAGGTACAGCCAGTTGGAGAGCAGACAGCTGTGGGGGAGGAGAGGGTGGTGAGTATGGCTGGTCCCTTCCTCTGTATACTCCTCTCTGGGTGGTGAGGTAGCCTCCTCCATGGGCTCTTGCTGTGCTGGAGGCCCATAAGCTGTGTGGAGAAATGAGATGGTGTGATTAGCAAACATAGCCATGATGGGATTAAAAGGATATTAATACTTGAAATGTGAAAAGAAAAATATATGTTGTAGGGTTTATCCCTAGTAAAACAAGGATACTCCCACTGCTGAAGGGTGTTTCTTTCGAAACGTATCACAGCTCAAAGTTGAATTCCTTTGGTGCAACATCCTAGTGGCCGGAAATTGTACATTGGCGCTGTTGCTACATCATCCTCTGGAGATTTATGGTCCCGGGACCAGAGCTGTCCATAGGATGGTGTATCAACAGTGCCACTGTACAATTTCAGGCCACTGGAATATTGCCCCTAAAATATTCAAGTTTGAGCTCTGAGACTTTTTGAATACAACACCTTTCAGCAGTGGGAATACCCTTGTTTTACTCTGGGGCTAAACCCTATGACATATATTTTTCCTTTCACATTTTGAGTATTACTATCCCTTTAACGGGATGGCAATAATTAGTTTCTTCTTGATGTAATATTGTAGGCATTGTAAAAAGATGTGAATCGATATTAGTCCTATCCCTCCAACCCTCATGGTTAGACAGATATTGCTGTATGTGACAGCTGGAGATATCAGTCATTTGAACACACGGAGGCTCCTCAGCAGAGCCCAAATTATCCCATTTAGAGATAAATACTTCATTGGAATGGTCCACAGAGTGTGCTTGCAAACCAGGCACACTTTGTAGACCATTCCAAAGGAGTATGTATGTGGATATGTACCTTTCATATGGGTACAAACATATCCTTACAACATATGAACCTGGAGATCAGTTCAGTACATGTGATTGCCTTATTGGCTATATATGTGCACCCATCACAAACTAAGTTTTATTGATATCATAAATAAAAACATACCTCGTATATCCCATCTAAGTAAGGTGGAATATACTAGGTATGTGTATTTTGATGATATCAATAACAGTTAATTTGTGATGGGTGCACATATATGGCCAGTAAGGCAATCACACATACTGAACTGATCTCTGGGTTCACATCTTGTTGGGACATATTTGTACCCATTTGAAAAGTACATATCCACATACATATCTGACCATTTTCTTTGTCTACATATCTTTTTTTAACAGATCTGCAGTGGGATTCAAGTGGTATTCATCCCTATCTTATCAGTTTATCCTGTACAATGCAAGATTTTGTATTATTTTACATGTTATTCTCTGGTTGTCATGATGGTATCCTATGCATTGTGATGCATGGGATTCCACCCTGGCAATCAGAGATTGATGAACTTGACAGGATCCTGTCCATGAGTTCTGTTCCAGTTGAATCCTGAAGGGCAACAATCAAGCCAATATTGAAGGATATCTTTGATTGATTCTTGTGTTTTTTTTCTGGATGAGCCCATCCATCCTTCTGAGTGAGGCAGCCATACTCAATCATAGATATCCATCATTCATGGCCTGTTGTTGGCCAAACTACAATGGTTCATATTTGGTTCCCATGTGTATCCTGCAAATAGTGGCTGGTGTACCATCCATCCATGGCATCAGCACTCCTGAGGATCCATGTATGAATCAAATGTGAGATATGTAATTTCAAGTTAGAGTAAATGATTGCATACACAACACCAAGGCCTACCTTTTTCTCCTTTAAGTCCGGTAAATTATTTTAGGCCCGTGTGTTGCACATACACCCAGTTATTGTCAGTGGCGCTGTGATGTGTGACCTGATTCATCCTTTTTGAGATTCAGTAAGCGGTGATGAAGACCAGATGAACTGAACATGATGCTGAATTCTCCAGTGATCTCATGTCCCCATTAGCAATGTTTTCTATGGAGTCTATACAATGTGACCTTAGGAACTTGATTCTTTTTATTGAGTATTCTCCATAGACTAACACTGGGACTGGTGAAGTGAGGATATGTAAGTGTTCATTTCTCTCCATCATCTCTTTTTCACCGCTTAGTGAATGTCCCCTGTGTAGCATGCAATCATTAGCTTATCGACTTGTGTTTTTTTTCTGGTTAACCCTTTGATTACCGGAGGGGTTGCCAAAGCATTGTTGAGCGATGCATTGATAATCCCTTTAGCACTCAAGGGGTTAAGTTCTGGTTTCTCTGTGGGTACATGGGTGACGTAGTGTAGGAGCAGGTCTGCTGTTTAACATACAACACTTTTATGAGCATGGTTTGTGTGTATTGTGTGTGAACAGCACAACAACAACATGAGGGTTAACCAGGGAGTTGGACAAGTTTGGGCCTGTTTAACCCTGGCCGTTTGTCCTTGTCTTGTGTCCTGTTTTAACCTTCAGGGTGCTGTGTTGGTGCAGTTGTGTGGATGAATGATGGACATGTGTTAAGGTGTGACTGTGTTTGGGTGTGCAGCTTGTGTTGGTTGAGGTGGTGTGTGGTTATGGGATGATACACTTAACGGTAGTGTGGAGGCTCCTCTCATCCCCAGTGTCCGATCCTCCAGGGATCCCCTCAATCAGAGTGGACGACAAGGTCTCCTCCCATCCGCTGAAGGTGATAGGGACTGGTGGACCACCTCTGGTGCCTCGGGCGTGCAGGGCGGCATCCCCATTTTTGATACTTTGGGGCCTTGGGATTGGCTGTAGGTTTTTATTTTGTTTGTGCATCTATCAGGGTTGCTAGCCAACGCCAGCCGTAATGTTACATTTTGACTTTTTAACGGATGATTGGGACTCACGGTGATGCGAAAACAGTTGCGACGCAGGTTTTTGTGTTACGTGTTTTTGTTGTGCCTATGCTCGGTAGCTTTTCTTGTACACTTACTTTTAAATCCTCCGTAAATCATGTGCTATTTGCGGCCGATAGGCCTTTTTTACTTATCGGCTGGTTTAACGTGAACATTTAAATCTAGCCCTTACTCTTAAACAACCACTAATACACAGACATACCCTTACTCACACTATCATTCTCATACACATATTCACATTGTACGTGGTAACTCTCTCACACATTCTCACACAAACACAGGCACACTTCTCAGATACAGAAAAATACATTCCCTCTCATACACACACACTCATTCTTAAACACACACATACACACACACACCTCTAGACACCAACATATACTCACAGAAACAAAGGTTTGGAGCTAAAATGAACTCTTCTTATGGTCTCTATTGGAAGTTATAAGAAGACAATGAATTAGCTGTATGTTCTCCCACACACAAACACATATAGACAGAAACAATGAAAATACAGAAGGGGTGTCTGACACTCACCAAGGGCTCCAGAATGTGATGTGGTTGGTTGATTGATTGTCCCACAATTATGTACTTCTGAAAGGCCCTCTCTGGAATGTGTATGTCCTGCATGTGTGTGGCATACCCCAGGGACTTGTCCCCTCCCATATTTGATTAGGAGCAAAGTGGCTGGCACTTTGCCAAAAAAACACCGCTTACATAAGATTGGATTTCTATGTTCTCTTGCATCTGAATACTGATACCGTCTAAGACTTTTTTAAACAGAAATAATTTGAAGGCAAAGTAAAAAACACCTGAAGAAGGGACCTTTGTGTCCTGAAAGCTTGCACCTGTTATGTCCTCAGTTAAAAGGTATCACCTTTATACCACTCTTGTGAGTTTTTTGCTACACTGAATCCTATCTGCTCCACTGGCTAGCACATGGAACATGTGGGTTTCCAGTTTCACACTTTGAATTTTCACAGCTTGCGTCACTGGTGCCATATCTCATTTGTGGTTGTGTACCAGTGCTCCACTTTAAAATTTCCCCCTCAAAGTGTATATTTTTGGAAAGTAGACACCCCAGGCTTTCATTGTAGGCATGTTTTCAAGTGTTTTTCGCAGCCATTTTACCACCAATACTTTGTAAATCTTGATGTAAGTAAAAAATTCAGAGTTTTTCACACTTAGGTTTCAATGTTGATGTGAATTTCCAGCACATGATAGGTGAAGATTTTTAAAAATGCATTGTTAAGTGTTCAGCTCCTTCTTCTGAATACGGCAATACCCCATATGCATAGGTTTCTTAGGGTTTGGGGATGTTACAGGGCCCAAATTAGAACATGCACTTTTCCAGTTTCACACTTTGAATTTTCACAGCTTGCGTCACTGGTGCCATGTCTCATTTGGGGCTGTGTACCAGTGCTCCACTTTAAAATTTCCCCCTCAAAGTGTATATTTTTGGAAAGTAGACACCCCAGGCTTTCATTGTAGGCATGTTTTCAAATGTTTTTCGCAGCCATTTTACCATCAATCCTTCGTAAATCTTGATGTAAATAAAAAATTCTGCTTTTTTCACACTTAGGTTTCAATTTTGATGTGAATTTCAAGCACAGGATAGGTGAAGATTTTTAATAATGCATTATTTAGTGTTCAGCTCCTTCTTCTGAATATGGCAATACCCCACATGCTTTGCTTTGTCAAGGTTTGGGGGAGCTACGGGCCCAAAGTGGAACATGTGCGTTTCCAGTTTCACACTTTGAATTTTCACAGCTTGGTCACTGCTGCCATGTCTCATTTGGGGCTGTGTACCAGTGCTCCACTTTAAAATTTCCCCCAAAAAATGTATATTTTTGGAAAGTAGACACCCCAGGCTTTCATTTTAGGCAGCCATTTTACCACCAATCCTTCGTAAAACTTGATGTAAGTAAAAAATTCAGCTTTTTTTAACACTTAGGTTTCAATGTTGATGTGAATTTCAAGCATAGGATAGGTGAAGAATTTTAAAAATTCATTGTTTAGTGTTCAGTTCCTTCTTCTGAGTACGGCAATACCCCATATGCATAGGTTTCTCAAGGTTTGGGGGAGCTACAGGCTAACATTTGAACAAACATTGAATTTTCACAGTTTGCTTAACTGCTGCCATGTCTCATTTGGGGCTGTGTACCAGTGCTCCACTTTAAAATTTCCCCCAAAAAATGTATATTTTTGGAAAGTAGACACCCCAGGCTTTCATTTTAGGCAGCCATTTTACCACCAATCCTTCGTAAAACTTGATGTAAGTAAAAAATTCAGCTTTTTTTAACACTTAGGTTTCAATGTTGATGTGAATTTCAAGCATAGGATAGGTGAAGAATTTTAAAAATTCATTGTTTAGTGTTCAGTTCCTTCTTCTGAGTACGGCAATACCCCATATGCATAGGTTTCTCAAGGTTTGGGGGAGCTACAGGCTAACATTTGAACAAACATTGAATTTTCACAGTTTGCTTAACTGGTGCCATGTCTCATTTGGGGCTGTGTAACAGTGCTCCATTTTAAGATTTCCTACCAAAAGTGTATATTTTTGGAAAGTAGACACCCCACGCTTTCATTGTAGGCATGTTTTCAAATTTTTTACACAGCCATTTTACCAGCAATCCCTCGTAAACTTGATGTAAGTAACACATTCAGCGTTTTTTGTACTTAAATTTCAATTTTGATTGAATTTCAAGCACAGTATAGGTAAATAATTTAAAAATGCATTGTTTAGTGTTCAGCTCCTTCTTCTGAGTATGACAATACCCCATATGAATAGGTTTCTCAAGATTTGGGGTAGCTACAGGCCAACATTTGAACAAACATTGAATTTTCAGTTTGCTTAACTGGTGCCATGTCTCATTTAGGGCTGTGTAACAGTGATGCATTTTAAGATTTCCCCCAAAAACTGTATATTTTTGGAATGTAGACACCCCAGGCTTTCATTTTAGTCATGTTTTCAAATTTTTTACGCAGCCATTTTATCACCAATCCCTAGTAAAACGTTATTTAAATTTACAAAATCAGCATTTTCACACTTAGATTTAAATTTTGATGTGGATTTCAAGCACAGGATAGGTGAACATTTAGAAAAATGCATTGATTAATGTTCAGTTGCTTTTTCTGAGAACAGCAATACCCCATATGCATAGGTTTGTCAGGGTTTGGGGAATCTACTGGGCCCAATTGTGAACATGTGTGTTCCATTTTCAGACGTGGCATTTTTACAGCTCGCTTAACTGGTGCTTTTGTCTTATTTGGGGTGTTTAGCAATGTTGCAATTAATATTTTACCCCAAATATATATTTTTTAGAAAGGAATACAACCCTGGGTTTTAGTCTAGGTGCATTATGGCAATTTTTTCTCAGTGATTTTTACCACCAATCCCTCCCAAAACCTGCAGTAAGAAAAAAAAACTGTATTTTCACACCTATAGTTTGGTGTTGCTGTGGATTTCAAGCGCGGGATATTTGGAGATTCGTAAAAATGCAATGCCCACAATTCAACTACATGTTCTGAATATGGCAATGCCCCATATGCATAGGTTTGTCAGGGTTTGGGGAATTTACTGGGTTCATTTGAGAACATGCACGTTTCCATTTTCAGACATGGAAAAAACAGGGTTGTTCCCACTATATTTTCATAGTGTTAGATCTAAGGAGGGATGTGTTTTTGGGGACAAAAACCCATAATATTTCAGGGGGGAAGCATGGCCAAATAATTGAATTACAGAATTACTGCATTGCACGTACTTGATACTGCTTGAAGCAGTCTCCAATGCAGATCCCAGGTTTTGTAGGGCAATCAGGACAGTAGAAGGTGGCACACCCTGCAGCGTTTCTGTGGTTTACTCTTTTGGGGGGTTGGGGGGATTTTAAATGCACTCTTTGCAGTGGTGTGCTCCCATAGGCTGAGCTTGTTTCGCCCGCCCATTATGGCCTTTTTATACCCGGCCTCTGGCACCTGTCAGGTGCCCTTTCATGGTGTTCCTGAGCCAGTGTTGCTGTGTAACTGTGTTCCAGTGTTCCTGCTTCCTGTGTACCGACTTGGCCTGTCTGACTACGCTCCTTGATTCCTGCTCCGTGATCTGACCCGGCCTGGCTGACGTTCCTGCTTCGCGACCTGACCCGGCTTGTCTGAGGATCCTGCTCCGTGATTTGACCCTGGCCTGGCTGACTTCCTGCTCCGTGATCTGAACCGGCTTGTTGCTGACCCTGCCTGTGTTCCTGCTGTTTGCTGCTTTAGTGTCGCCTAGGCGACATTCTGACTTCCGCTGTGCTGTGGCAGGGCTGACTGTGTCATTGCCTCCTGTGTACTGGGCCTCTCCGTTTTCTCTAGCTGAGCCTGCTTACTCCGTTACTCTGGGCCTCCGTTTTCTCCTACAGAGCACTGTGCCTTACGTTAACACTTGCAGAGCCGTGCCTCTGTTCGCTGAGCCTCCGTTAATATTTGCAGAGCAGGTGTCTCTGTTCTCTGAGCCTCCGTTAACACTTGCAGAGCAGTTGTCTCCGTTCCCTGAGCCTCCATTAACACTTGCAGAGCCGTTACCCTGAGCCTTCCGCTACACTGGCCGAGCCTTGGTTATCGTGCAGCGCCTATGTGGGTGTCTGTGGCTCTTCCAGCTAAGCATTGCAGTGTAGTCGGTCTCGGTTACCGCGCCCGTGGGAGGCGCCATTGGCTCCTGTCTGTTGAGCTCTTGCAGTGTAATTTGTCTCCGTTACAACGCCCATGGGGGCTTGTGGCTCTATTATTTTCTGCTCTTGCAGTGCACTTGCTCTCCGTTCATGCACCGGTTGGGGTGCCAGTGGCTCTAGCTCATCAACTCTAGCAGAGTATTTTGGTCTCAGTTCCTGCCTAGCATAAGCAGTAGTCTCTGTTCTATAATACTACAGGTGTTTTCTCATCTAGCACCACTTACTGCTCCATTACCATCTTATGGGTGTGTCAAACACACCACAACAGAGACTGATTGATTTACATGTACTTTAACCATTGAGTACCCTTATGTTTCTAATGCCTGTCCTGTGACAGTATATATATATTTATTTCTCTGTATTCTGGGCCTGAGAGGGCATATATACGCTACTGTCCATTTCAATTATTCTGTATTGCCTATAGAGTTCGGTCTTTCTTGTTTTATTAATAAAACTGTGTTTTATTCTAACCTGCTGGTCTGAGTGTCATACAAAACCGTTACAGTACGAAAGGGCCCCTCTCTGGCCTTCCTTCGGCCCAGGAATTGGCGATAGTTTTTGCCAGAGAAGTGTTCCGCTTGCATGGGGTACCCAGAGTGGTGGTGTCTGACCGTGGGAGTCAGTTCGTGTACAGATTCTGGAGAGCATTCTGTGGCCAGATGGGCATTGAATTGTCCGTTTCCTCCGCCTACCATCCCCAGACCAATGGGGCCGCTGAGCGTGCCAATCAGGGACTGGAGCAGTTCCTGCGTTGCTTTGTGACCGATCATCATGACTATTGGGCCGACCTGTTGCCGTGGGCAGAGTTCGCCAGGAATTGTGCAGTTAATTCATCGTCCGGGAGCTCCCCGTTTCTCATCAATTACGGATTCCAGCCGTGCCTGCTCCCGGACTCATTTCAGTCGCAGCAAATTCCAGCTCTGGACGAACATATTGAGCCTCCGTTAATATTTGCAGAGCAGGTGTCTCCATTCTCTGAGCCTCCGTTAACACTTGCAGAGCAGTTGTCTCCGTTCCTTGAGCCTCCATTAACACTTGCAGAGCCGTTGTCTCCGTTCACTGAGCCTCCATTAACACTTGCAGAGCCGTTACCCTGAGCCTTCCGCTACACTTGCCGAGCCTTGGTTATCATGCAGCGCCTATGTGGGTGTCTGTGGCTCTTCCAGCTAAGCATTGCAGTGTAGTCGGTCTCCGTTACCGCGCCCGCGGGAGGCGCCATTGGCTCTAGTATCCTCACTCTTGCAGTGTAATTAGTCTCTGTTACAACGCCCGTGGGGGCTATTGGCTCTAGGTATCCTCGCTCTTGCAGTGTAATTAGTCTCCGTTACAACGCCCGTGGGGGCTATTGGCTCTAGTTATCCTACGCTCTTGCAGTGTAATTTGTCTCCGTTACAACGCCCGTGGGGGCTTGTGGCTCTATTATTTTCTGCTCTTGCAGTGCACTTGCCCTCCGTTCATGCACCGGTTGGGGTGCCAGTGGCTCCAGCTCATTAACTCTAGCAGAGTATTTTGGCCTCAGTTCCTGCCTAGCATAAGCAGTAGTCTCTGTTCTATAATACTACAGGTGTTTTCTCATCTAGCACCACGTACTGCTCCATTACCATCTTATGGGCGTGTCAAACACACCACAACAGAGACTGATTGATTTACATGTACTTTAACCATTGAGTACCCTTATGTTTCTAATGCCTGTCCTGTGACAGTATATATATATTTATTTCTCTGTATACTGGGCCTGAGAGGGCATATATACGCTACTGTTTATTTCAATTATTCTGTATTGCCTATAGAGGGCGGTCTTTCTTGTTTTATTAATAAAACTGTGTTTTAGTCTAACCTGCTGGTCTGAGTGTCCTACAAAACCGTTACAATGACCCGGCTTGTCTGACTATCCTTTCTGATGCTGACTAGGGGGCTCTGTATGTTTCCTCCGTGTGTTGGTCCCCGCTCCACAGACACCCATCCTAGTGCGGACCTGGGGCTCTATCAGACTCCTAGCTTACAGACTGCAGGCATGAGTCAGTAGTCTCCTTGGTTGCTTAGGTATTGGAGACTTCTCTCCTAGACTAACTGCAGGCTGAGTCAGTGCTAGTCCTTTGGGCATTCCGAATTAACTCGAGACTCCAGTGGGCTGAGGCCTAGTCTCGGACAGTGTGGTGGATCTATTGGTGAACTGCTATTTCTGATACAGTGCTCTTTAATCACCTTCTGTGTGTTATCTGTTTACATGCATTACTGTGATTTTTCTAATAAAGATTGTTTTATTTTACCGTACTGACTCCTGGTTTATTCTGTGACAACCATTTACTTGCCTTCCCAGATGCAATGTCTAAAACCTATGGTGATACACGCACAGAGCTTCATCTACTGAAACAGTCCTCAGCATTATATGTTAACCCCTTAAAGGGATAGTAATACTTCGTTTTAACTTTATTTTATTTTGTAGGCATTAAAAAAACATGAAGAATGATATAAGTCTTATCTCTCAAACCTTTATGGTTTATGAGATATTCACAAGCAAAGTTTCCCCCTCCCGCCCCTTTTACCTACTGTAAACAATCTCTTCTCAGATGTGGAATGCAGTCCATAGACCAGACAGATAACAGAAGGGGACACTCTTATTCCTTTGAAAACAATGAAATCCCTGCCCCCCTTGACAAGCTTTTCAGGTTTTTCCGTTATCTTAATTGAAGATTGTCCCTCTCTGCAATCTACCTGGGCAGCTCCCTTCTGATCTGGCTGAAAAGTGTTACATCAGTAAAAGGGGCGGGAGGGGGACACTTTGCTTGTTAATATCTCTTAAACCATAAAGGTTTGGGAGATAAGACTTATATCATTATTCATGTTTTTTTAATGCCTACAAAATAAAATAAAGTTAAAACGAAGTATTACTATCCCTTTAACAACCCTTGATGGTCATAGGTTGTTTTGACTTAACGACCTATGACGTGCTATGACCATCATGGAATTCTGGGCTCCCCCCGCGGTTGCACTCTGTTCGGGGAGTCCGGAATCCGAATCGGCAAAAAAAAAAAATGTTCAGTGGTCCTTTAGTGACCGCAACATGCCTGACCGGTCAGTCGTTAAGGGGTTAAGGTAGATGAAATGCAGATTTTCATAGATTGTCCACAGACACACTATGGAATGAGCCAGAATTAAGGAATCACTTACATAACTGAATCCTGAGAAGAGAATAGGATTGAACCCTGTGGCACTTCACTTACAACATTAAACAAACTTGAAAAGGTTCCATTTGCAACAACTCTCTGCCATATATCATTTAAAACCAGACTTATATGTAGGAAACATTTAAAAAGTTTATTTCTTAATTTTATCCTAGTAACAATAATACTAAATACAAGAAGAGAAAAGAAATTAGGGAAATTTCATTTTATTAATGGCTATGAAGTCCTGCTTCTTAAAGGGATAGTATTACTTCCAAATTACTATCCCTCATATTGTAGCCCTTAATAATGACACCAGCAGCATCTCTCAGACCTTTATGGTTTAAGAGATAGCCGCTTTCAAAGTTTCCTCTCCCCTGCTGTCAGCGTTCTGCTGCCAGCAGGGAAATCCAGTCCCGGGACAGGCGGAGGCTCTTAAACAGAGCCGATATCTCGATTATGGAAGGAAAAATGATTAATTGAAACAGTCTTCTACGTGTGCTTGGTTACCAAGCACACGTAGAAGACTGTTTCAGTTAATAATTTTTCCTTCCATAACGAGATATCGGCTCTGCTGAAGAAAGCTGACAACAGGGGAGAGGAAACTTTGAAAGCGGCTATCTCTTAAACCATAAAGGTTTGAGAGATGCCGCTGGTGTCATTTAACTCAGTTTATTAAGGGCTACAATATGAGGGATAGTAATTTTGAAGTAATGCTATCCCTTTAAAGGGATAGTAACACTTCATTTTAACTTTATTTTATTTTGTAGGCATTAAAAAAACATGAAGAATGATATAAGTCTTATCTCTCAAACCTTTATGGTTTATGAGATATTCACAAGCAAAGTTCCCCTCCCCGCCCCTTTTACCTAGTGTAAACAATCTCTTCTCAGATGTGAGTCTGGTTGTATGACAGGACAGATAACAGAAGGGGACAATTTTCTTTGTATGAAAACAATGAAAGCCCTTCCCCCCTTGACAAGTTTTTCAGCTTTTTCCATTATCTTAATTGAAGATTGTCCCTCTCTGCAGTCTACCTGGACATCTCCCTTATGATCCGGTTGAACGGGGGGGGGATACTTTGTTTGTGAATATCTCTTAAACCATAAAGGTTTCAGAGATAAGACTTATATCATTCTTCATGTTTTTTTAATGCCTACAAAATAAAATAAAGTTAAAATGAAGTATTACTATCCCTTTAAGTACCCTCAGGTATGTGCCATCAGATCCATGTGCTTTGTTCACCATGGCCTTTTCCATTCTCTTTTGGACTTTTGCCATGTACATTATGGAGGGCATTTTGTTATTCTGCCCATAGCCTGTCGTTGTTGCTTCCTATGTGTATATATAAAAGAAAGTAATTTGTTTAAGGTGGCAGCAATTGCCTTATCCTCACTAATTAATTAATATGTCCCAGATTTGAGGGGACCAATATCAACCTTATTCGTATTGCTTCCTATATAGTTGTGGAATTGTTTAGTATTTTTGTTGCTCTCTTTTGAAATCATTTTCCCATTTTCTCATTGTTTAATTGTTTGCAGATTATGTTGCATTAGTTATATTATTTAAATGATGCATCTGACCCTTTTGACTTAAACTGTTTAAAAATCTGCTTCTTATTTCTCATTTCTTTACAAACCTCTTTGTTCAGCCACATTTTGTAAGTGCGTCTCTTGTATTTATTCCACAATGGCATATATTGACACATATATTTATCTAAGAATATTCTGAACAAATTCCATCTTTCTTGTGCATTTTTATCTTTGTAGGTTATATCACATTTAATGCCTTTAATATTGCTTTTAACATTGGAAAATTAGCCCTTTTAAAGATGAATGTTTTGGTTACACGTCTTTTAATGTGATACAATATTGTGGTGACTGCTGCCTAAATGTATATTGCTTACCATTTTAGAATTGCTTGAGACCACTAAGTCCAGTAATGCCTCATTCTTGTTGTCTCCTCCACTAGTTGGGACATGAAATTTATTTCCGTTTGTTGTGTTGGAAATGATATTTCTCCAGTCAGTTTCAGGGTAGTTGAAATCTCCCATTATGATTGCATTTCCTGAATTGGAAGCCTTTTCTGTTTGTAATAACAGTTGGCCTTCTTTAAACTTCTTGGAGCAAATTCTCATTACCACCTTTTCATTGTTTATCCCCCCTCCAGTGTGTTTTTCGACCCACAGGTCCTCTACATTCTCATTGGATTCTTCATTAATATCTTCTCTGTATTACATATAGGCATACACCTCCACACACACTCACACTCACACGCACACACACACCTCTTTTATTAAACCTTTGAATGTCAGAAGGGTATGCAAAGCATTGCAAAGCAATGCACTGCATACCACTCTGACACTCAAAGGGTTAACCCTATGGAGACTTTAAGCTCTCACGAGCAGGGCCCTCTGATCCTTCTGTTCTCCACATTTGACTGTATTATTTAATACCTCTGTATGTCTATTCCCCATTGTACAGCGCTGCGGAATTAGTTGACGCTATATAAATAAATAATAATAATATCCCACTGAAAATGGTAATAAGCAGTGAATAAAAAAGGAATAAGCCGATGACGACCCTATTGAAAGCTATATGTGTACAACATATATATAAATTGACTGGATCCCTCCAAGTATTCTGGAGTTCAAAGGCGTAGTAAATTGCAATTATGGGAAAGGGATTTTCCTGTTGAGTAAAGCAATGGTACTCCCACTTCTGGGATATACTTATTTTAAAGTTATTACAGTTTAAACTGTTAGTAGCAGTGTTACCTAATATCCAGACAGTAATGATGTTACATTCTTTTGAATAGCTGAGCCACTGGCTATAGATCTCCATAGAAAGTGATAGTAATAAAGACTCCACTTCTTGATCGTGTGAATAAAGCAATTGCCTCCCTCTGTGTCAAACCCACCTTCCTCTAGACTGTAAGCTCTCACGAGTAGGGCCCTCTAACCCGTCTGCTCTCCACATCTGATTGTACTATTTAATACCTCTGTATGTCTATCCCCAACTGTACAGCACTGCAGAATTAGTTGGCGCTATATAAATAAAGAATGATAATAATAAAATAAATACAAGAACCCTTGTTTTATCCAACCAGAAATACCCCTACAGTATATGATTTTATAATATACAGATCCTTTAAGAAAAATTCATATTGATACATACACCTATCCGTAACCCCCAATGAACTACCATGCCTCAACAGAGGTGATGGACACAAGTGTAAAGCATTTACTACTGAGCCATACACATAACTAGAAGGCCCTGAACACATTAGTGCTTGGATTCCTTAGTATCTTTTGTTAGTATGTGTGTCTCACTGATCTTATGCAGAGGATTTGCCTGACATTTCGGAGATAGACTGTCTGTGGGTGGAACAACACACATGGATATGGACATTTTTCTCTCTGCAATGGCACATGAGAGTAAAAAAGGGATTTAAAGGGATAGTAATACTTAAGTATTACTAATCCCTATAGCAAAGTACTACTTAAAAAAAACATATTGCCCCCAGTGTCATCTCTCAAACCTTTATGGTTTGAGAGATGAATGCTTCTAAAGTTGCCCTCTCCCTCCCCCTTCCCCGAAGTCAGCATTTTAGCTGACTCAGGGAAATCCGGTCAGAGATCATTAGGCGGCTCTGCAGCAGAGCCGCAATCGCGTTAACTAAGAAAAAAAACTTTCAATAAAACGGTCTTCTACGTGTGCTTGCAAACCAAGCACACGTAGTAGACCATTTCAGTGAAAGTTTTCTTTTTTAGTAACACGATCAGGCTGTGCTGCAGAGCCGCCTGAAAGTCGTACGACTTTCTTCCCTTCAGTCAGCTAGAATGCTGGCTATGGGGAAGGGGGAGGGAGAGGGCAACTTTGGAAGCGTTCACCTCTCAAACCATAAAGGTTTGAGAGATGACACTGGGGGCAATACGTTTTTTTAAGTAGTACTTTGCTATAGGGATTAGTAATACTTAAGTATTACTATCCCTTTAAAGGGATAGTAATACTTCGTTTTATCTTTATTTTATTTTGTAGGCATTAAAAAAACATGAAGAACGATATAAGTCTTATCTCTCAAACCTTTATGGTTTAAGAGATATTCACAAACAAAATATCCCCCCCCTGTTCAGCCAGATCAGAAGGGAGATGCCCAGGTAGATTGCACAGAGGGACAATCTTCAATTAAGATAAGGGAAAAACCTGAAAAACTTGTCAAGGGGGAAGGGCTTTCATTCTTTTCATACAAAGAAGATTGTCCCCTTCTGTTATCTGTCTGGTCTTACAACCAGATTCACATCTGAGAAGAGATGGCTTACACTAGGTAAAAAGGGCAGGAGGGGGAAACTTTTCTTGTGAATATCTCTCAAACCATAAAGGTTTGAGACATAAGACTTATATCGTTCTTCATGTTTTTTTTAATGTCTACAAAATAAAATAAAGATAAAATGAAGTATTACTATCCCTTTAAGCAAAATCTGAGAGGTTATTATGCTTAAGAATAAATTGCTTAATTTTGTTTAGTTTTAGGGTGCATTGATAATATTTTGTTTTGTAATCTCCCTAAGTAGAAGGGTATACCAGGCATGGGCCCTTATTCTCCGTGTGTTTGGGGTTGTGCTGTTTCTCTCATGCACAGAGGATTTGCCTGACATTTTGGAGTGTGATTGTCTGTGGGTAGAAGCAGGCTGATATGGAATTTTTATCTCTCTATTTGCATGTGGGAGTGAAAAATGCACCTGAGAGACTACTATGACTAAATACAAAAGATTGAATTTCCTTAACTCTCAGGGTATATTCATCACATTTTGTTTTATACTCTGCCTAAGAAGAATGACATCCCGGGCATGGGTCCCTGCTCTCCATGTCCCTAGAGGGAATCAGCTGCATACCTCCCAACATTTCAAATGGCTAAAGAGGGACACTTGTGTTTTAGGGGTGTTTTTAGGGGCGTGGCTGATGGGTGGTACATTACCAAGATTTTTTTAGATAATTTCATGACCTATTGACACCTCTTAGTTTAACTGAATAAATAAAATAAAAGTATTTTATTTACACAGACTAATGTATAAACACATATACTGAAGTTTAAATACACATTAATGTGAGTTTTAGTGTTATGGAGCAATGTGATACACTTATATACACATCACACAGTCTAATTTCCTAAAAAGAGGGACATCAGGGTGGGAAAGAGGGACAGAGGGATATGAGTCTGAAAGAGGGACTGTCCCTCCTAAAGAGGGACACTTGGGAGGCATGCAGCTGCACCTAACTGATGAGGCCCACATAGGCCTAAACATACATCTGGGGTTGTGCTGTTTCTCTCACTCAGAGAGGATTTGGACATTTCAGAGTTGGACTGTTTGTGGGTGGGATCAGACTGATACAGGAGTTTTCTCTCTGTAGTGGCACGTGGGAGTGAAAAGCAGACCTTGAGAAGACCCTGACAGGCTACTATGCATTCATCACATTTTGTTTTGTAGTCTCCCTAAGTAGAAATGCATCCCAACCATGGAATGTGTATATAGAGATTAAGTTTGGATTAGTACTGTGTGTATAGAGAGGGAGATTGGATGTGTACAGTTTACTATGGGTATAAAATGGAGATTTGATAAGTACATTATACTGTGTGTATAGTGATGGAACCTGGATTATTAAAGGGAACTTTTGATTTGATTAGTGTAGTTACTATGTGTAAAGAGATTGAGCCTGCTTAGTACAGGAAACAGTGCATATAGAGAGGGAGCTTGGATTAGTACATGGTACTTTGTCTATAGAGAGGGAGATTTTGATTAGGACAAGGTATTGTGTGTATAGAGGTTGAGTTTATATTAGTACAGGATGCTGTGTGTATAGAGAGGGAGTTTGGATTAGGACAGGATATTGTGTGTATATAGAGGGAGCTTGGAATAGTACAGGATAGCCTTTGTATAGAAATGGAGCTTGGATTTTAGAGACTAATCTTCAATTAGTTCAGTATACTGTTCTTATAGAGAGAGAGAATTTAGATTATTACAGGGTATGGTAATGTAGCATCCTTTTCTCTCTGTACTTGCATGTCTTCGGGTTGTGTTGATGATGTTTCTCAGCAAGGACGCTTGATGCTATGCAGTTGTATGGGAGTGGCTGGGAACAAAGGTTGAACTAATCAATCTCTGACACAGTGCTTCCATTGGGCAGGGGTCTTGAAAACACTAATTATCCCTCTCGAGACAACATTATAAGGATTACACACAATCAAGATGTACTTCACAATCTGGTCACAATTTAAATTGCCTGTTGCATACTTGAACAGGGTGTGTGTTATTCCTCTGAGGTATCTTAGTGAGTAAGGGATGCTACATCAGCTGACCTAATAAGTGAGTAAATGCACGATCCAAGGCACATACACATATATATTTAATTGTGGCACCATCTTTGACTTTTGGATGTTTAAGTCAAGGGAAATTTTTATTTTGCCCCTATTGAGTGTGCCCTGGGGGAAGCTGTCCCTGCAGATGCCAATACAAACTATCCCTCCCCCCTCCTAATTCCACTTGGGCTTTTGCCTGATCCAGAATGATAAAAAAATTGAACATGGATATGTAGGGTACAGAACATACCCTGCAGTAACCTCACCTCCAAGCTAATCAGCATCTAGCTGGAGAGGTTACAGAAGATTTGAACATGGCATCAGGGACACCCTGGACCTCCGACATTAAAGTAGGTGTTATGACTGAAGGGGGCAATTAAAATTCAGAAAATCAGAAAACGAATTTTTACCGAAATTCTGACTAACTGAATGGAGAGATAAATGGAATTAATTTAATCTAAATAGGAAAAAAACAGACAATAATTTGAAGGACACTATTTTTTGTGCTCAAATCTAACACATACCCTGTACTAATCTAAGCTCCCTCTCTATACACACAGTATCCTATATTAATCCCACTGCATCTTATACATCCACACACAGAAAAGTGGATTAACACCTGCGGCCAGCAATTAAGGACCACGGGTCATTTATTTTGTGAACTGGATTCTGGGATTCCCGAGCGGTGTGAAGGGCCCCTGTAATTCCATGACGTGCTGTATTGGATACGATTTATTGTATTGCATATGATTAATTTCACACAGACAATTAAAGGGATAGTATTGCTTGGAAATACTTTTATTTTATATTGTAGCCCTTAAAAAAACATTAAAAATGATATGTCATCTCCCAAACCTTTATGGTTTGGGAGATATTAGCAAATAAAGTTAATAATAATAAAAGTAAAGTTCCCTTTTCCTGGCTGCTTTAGCCAAGTCTGCCATCTAGTGGACAGATTTGGAATCTGGTCCATAGATCAACCGGCAGCTCTGGCTTGCAAGCACACTTTGTAGACCATTCCAATGAAGAAATTATTTTTAAAGATCATGATTTTGGCACTGCTGAAGATCCGTGACCGGTCTGTGGACCGGATTCCAAATCTGAAGGCTTGAGCAGTGACGTCACTCCAGGGGAAACTTTACTTGCTAATATCTCCCAAACCATTATGGTTTGGGAGATAAGACTTATATAATTTTTAATGTTTTTTTCAGGGCTACAATATAAAATAAAATTGTTTTCAAGGAATACTATCCCTTTAAAGCACTATGTTTGCATATGGTATATGCATACTGAATGTGCACCACAAGGGGCATTGTTTATGAGTGGCTAAGCACATGTGTAATGGCTGCCATTGCTGACATGCATTCTGGGAATCCTGACCACCTGTGCATTAGCTATGTCATGTGGCCAGGAAGAAAGGAGTCTTGTGACTTATTCAAGTAACCTGATTGGACAGTGCTTGAGAGATATTAGGCCTTGGTAGCCATGGTTTTTCAGAACCCACCATGAAGAGAGAAGGATGACCAAAGGCCTTTTGCTGTCCAAGAGTAACATCAAAGAGATGACTTGCAGGGTTCCCTTGGACAAAGAGATATGCTTGCGTGTGCTGAATTTTCACTGTAAACCAAGCTAAGTATAATTGTAACACTGTATTTCTGTATTTATCTGTAACTTTGTTGTTATAACCCTTTTTTACATATATTGCTTTAACAGCAGATGTTATAGTAAAGTATATCATCAAATATTATAACTGTTTCCTGTATATTCATTCCACATAATTAACTGATATACCGCAAATCAAATAAATATTAATGTTGTGATTAATAACCTAATTCAAATATTAATATTTGCGTATTAATATTCATCATTCAGGCCACGAATTCAACATTTTGGCGTATCTGGCAGGATATCGGTTTGACTATTAGAATAAATACAACAAAATCTGTTTTTTCTTGCTTAAAAGTTATAGTTGTGTCTTAAGCTTAGCCATTAAGATGTTTAGTGATAAGAAGCAAGCAGCAGTAGGGGAAGAAAGGTCAAAATATGGCTCCATTCCTGGTTGGGGTAGTTTAGGATTCTGGCAGCCCATAGCCAAAGAGTTAATAAAGTATGCTACCCCTGTACACCCTGAATTTGGGACAGAGTTAGGTAGTCAAGCATTGAGATTAGATCTGAGTATGTACAAGAAAAAGCCACAAGTGAGACGGGATGGATCATTTTGCAGGAGCTTCAGAAAGAGGTACAGCAAAAAGAGGAGCTGGAAAAAGAATTGCAGATAATTAAAGAACAGTTAATTATGAGTAGAAAACGTATGCAATGTAATGCAGCTAAAGTAGGAGAGTTGGAAGAGAAATGTTTAGCTCCAGCAGTAAAGCAACAGGGTAGAAAGCCTGTACACTGTAATAAGCTTGTAACTGGATTAGGTGGGGATTCTGTAGATTCTCTCTCTGTAGATGAGGAAAATGTGTAGTTATGTCTGATGGAGTACATGAAACTGAGCAGAGGAGAGCCCGTCCTATCATTACTGTGCATAGGAAGAGGCAACTGCATAGACAGCAAGATGTTTTTGGAGTAAGAATGGGGGCACAGGAGGAAGTGAATGAGAAAATGAGAGGTTACACAAAAACTGAGTTGTCTGAACTTGCCAAGAAATTTAAAGGGATAGTAATACTTTGTTTTATCTTTATTTTTTGTAGGCATTAAAAAAACATGAAGAACGATATAAGTCTTATCTTTCAAACCTTTGTGGTCTGAGAGATATTCACAAGCAAAGTTTCCCCTCCCGCCCCTTTTACCTAGTGTAAGCCATCTCTTCTCAGATGTGGAATCTGGTTGTGAGACCAGACAGATAACAGAAGGGGACAATCTTCTTCCTATGAGAACAATGAAGGCCCTTCCCCCCTTGACAAGTTTTTCAGGTTTTTCCCTTATCTTAATTGAAGATTGTCCCTCTCTGCAGTCTACCTGGGCACCTCCCTTCTGATCTAGCTGAACAGTGTTACATCAGTAAAAGGGGTGGGAGGGGGATACTTTGTCATTGAATTACTCTTGAACTACAACTCTGACAGAATTGAAATAACACTCTCCAAAGTCCAAATACTATGTTGATTAATTAGAGCTGCTTTTATTATGAAACATTACTATCCCTTTAAGCAAACTGTTGGTGAAGGAACTGGTGAATGGTTGTTGTGTTTATGGGATGTGGGTGCTGATACTGTGATGTTAAATGCAGCAGAAGCAGTTTACATGGGACAGATTACCCTCCATCCACAAGTTAGGCAGATAATGGGGAAAGTGAGGGAAAATTGTGGTAACTTTCTGTTGTTGGATATGATCAGACATGCACTATTGCAAGTGTACCCTTCATATAGTGATATAGAGTCCACTTTCCCCTGGGTTACTATTAAAGATGCTTTAGAAAGACTAAGAATTATGGGATGCGTAGCTGGACTTAATGCTGATAATTGTGACGGACCAGATATGGAAGATTTCACTGCCATCATGCGTTCGCAGTTTTTGAAATCTGCTCCACTGGCCATGAGAGTCTCCTTGTTATCACTTATAAGTGGATTAGGTAACACAGGACAAATACACCAGTTGACCTCTTTGTTAGCTGAAATGGATGCATTGGAAGTGGAGGTAGTGTCCATAAAATCAGTACATAAGATAAATCAGGCAAATGCAAAAGATCATTTGAAAGGTAAAGGTTGTATCAGGAAACCTAGAAAGCAAATGTGGTTTGATTTGTTAAAAGCAGGTATTCCTAGCAGAGAAATAGATGGCATTCCCACAGCACATTTGGTGAAAAAGTGGAAGTCTGTTATAAAAAAGATTTCCAGGGTCTCTGATCCTGGAGATATGGTTAAATGTATGGAAAAGGCCACAAATCCATGGTTCCAAGCCCAAAATTATGTGGCCAATGCAATTATTAAAAATAATCTTCCCAAAGCAAAATGGAAAGAATTCCTGAAATTTGCATCAGTCTGGATCGCTGAGCAACATTATTCAGTTAAAGCAGAACTAACACCGCTAACAAACCTTGTCTTAAATAATTCCCTATCTAGCTGCTTAGTAGCGCTAGTCGCCAGAATTATTACCTCTTCATGAAGAAATTTGAAGTGATCCTCGGCTGAGAGGCAGGACGGAGCGCGGACATCTTGCCCTAATGACGTCCGTGCGCCTGCTCTGTCAGTCCCTTCCGGATCCGAATGACTCCTTGCAACGCCTCCTACAGCCGTCTGGGACTGACAGCACAGGTGTGCGGACGTCACTAGGACAAGATGTCCGCGCTCTGTCCTGCCTGTCAGCCGAGGATCACTTCAAATTTCTTCATGAAGAGGTAATAATTCTGGCAACTAGCGCTACTAAGCAGCTAGTCGCCAGATAGGGAATTATTAAAGACAAGGTTTGTTAGTGGTGTTAGTCCCGCTTTAAATATCAAAATGAGAAGCTTGAAGCTGAGAATTCCAATTTGAGGTGTGAAAGAAGTGTGTTACTAGAACAAATTGACTTTCTTAAAGCAGAGCTATCCAGAATGTAGGCATAAATATTGTTTGAAATGTTATTTGACCAGTTTTTACAATGCATGATACTAACTTTTCTTTGAAGCTGTTTTCCAGAAACAAAAGGGATGCCTCCTCTGGAGAAGTGTAAACAATTAACATATGTGTTTGTTGCAGGTAAGCTAGATATGCCAGATAATAGAGGACCTAAGTTTTTGTTTTTTAAGGGAAAGCCTCTAATTTATTTATTTTTACAGTCAGGTGGGCCAAATTCCAAATTTATTTTTCTTATTACAAAACGCCTGCACTGTTAAACAGTTATAGAAACTGTAATAATAAATTCCTCAACTGGGTGAATTGTTTCCTGAGGTGAGGCTAACATTTTGATCATACTGGGGAAATGATATGTACATACTTGGGAAATCTCTGGATTTGCCCCGGAGACTCCGGTTTTGACACTGCTTTACCAGGTCTCCAGGGCAGAGGCTGAGTCCTCCGGATGTGGGCAGTTTCTGTTAAGACTCTATCCACTTCCACTCTTTTCTCCCCGTGTTGCTCCTTCCCCCAGCCTTCTTTTAAGCCCTCCACCCAGCACTCGCGTTAAGCACCGCCCGTTTTTGACGTGATACGCGTCATTCTTCACACCACCCATGGCAGCAGAGGACTCCCCTCTGGGGAGACAACAATAAAAAGTTCCCAGGTATGGATATGTAACTTTGTTTTGGTCACAACAAAAATATAGCTTCATTTTAAGGTATGGCAATAGACATTTTATTTTTACTTGTATATAGATTACATGCTGCAAGTACTGTATGTACAGGTGGCATCAAATCTATATGTTGAATTTTGTTTCCCCTCTAATTTTTTATAAAAAGGGTGGGGTTTAGTATATTTAATGACCTCTAGATGGGATGAAAATAAAGTTAGAACTAAGTCTTATGTCCTGATATTCCATACCTTGAAATTTCCTCCTAGATTAAATTTGCAGAGAAAATAGCAAACAGAAATTAGTACAGAGAATGTGTTAATTAATGTGTATGTATCACGGTTCCCGTGATCTCCCTCTGTCACTCTCTCTTGTGCTGCTCCCTTATTGGTTGAGCCTGTTTGGCCCTTTCGTACTGTAACGTTTTTTAGACACTCAGACAGCAGGTTTGAATAAAACACAGTTTTATTAAAACAAAAAATAACAAACAAGGTCACCCTCAATAGGCCACACAGTAGATAGCAATAGATAGACACATAGGCCTTCACAGGACTAGTATACAGGAGTACAAATCATACATATACTGTCACAGGACAGGCTCAGAATAGCGACTGGCAATCAAATGGATTTGCAGAGATCGTTGCAAGTTTCTTGATCAGTGGGTTTGTGTTCTGATCCAGCTGTTTCCAAAACCTGTTGTTGGGGTTTTTCATATGTTCATCTAGCAGCTCTATGCCTAGTTCCCTGTGAAGGTCTGTTGTTCTTGTGAAAAGTGAAGCTCCAGATGCAATCCTCAGGGCCTTGTTCTGTACTTTCTGTAGGGATGATCTGTATTGCTCCTTGCAGCTACTCCATACGGGGGAGGCATATGTCAGTGTCGGTCTGATAATTGCCTTGATCACTCTGACTTTGCTCTGGTTAGGCATGGTTCTGGTCTTCACTAGGGGATACAATGCTGCCAGCTTGGTTGTTGCTTTCTGTTGTGTCCTCTCAATGTGGTTTCTCCAGGTTAGCTTGCTGTCTAGAGTTACCCCCAGATAAGAGCTGCTGGTCTCCCACTTGATGGTCTCTCTGTCTAGGTGGATTTGCGGGTATTCTCTGATGTTCTTTCTGGTGAACAGCGTATCTGTAGGCTTGCTGGTGTTGAGTCCTATTTGCCAGTCTCTGTACCATGATGATAGCGTGTTAAGCACTGCTTGGATGTTCTTTGACACTTCCTTCTCACTGAAAGACTGTGAGATGACAGCAACGTCATCTGTGTAGAGTGCTAAGTTGGTCTTGTGGAGGTCAGTTGGAATGTCGTTTGTGAAAGGTTGAACAGGAATGGCCCAAGGATAGATCCTTGAGGCACACCTGCTCGAATAGGTCGTGTAGTTGAGATCTCTTCTCGCAGAGCCACATGGAATGTCCGATCTGACAGGTAGCTTGCCATTAGGTTGACTAGGTAATTTGGAAATTTCAGGTTGATCATCTTTTGTAGTAGTCCTTTATGCCATACTCTGTCAAAAGCCTTGGCCACATCCAGGAAGACTACTCCAGTTGATTTGTGGATGTTGAATCCATTACTTATCTTATCCACAACTCGTAGCAACTGATGGTTTGTTGAGTGTTCCTTCCGAAATCCAAACTGCTTGTTTAGTAGAAGGTTTCTGCTACATGAAAAGTCACTGAGTTGTGTTAGTAGAATCTTTTCCAGGAGTTTTTCTACGCCAGAGAGCAGACTTATTGGACGATAACTTGTAGGATCCCTTAGTGGTTTTCCAGGTTTTGGAAAAACAATGACCTTGGCCTCCTTCCGGGGCTTGAGGAAGTGCTGGAGCTTTACACATGCATTGAAGATTTCAACAAGGTGTTCCATAGCCGCATGTGGTAGCTTCTTGATTGCCAAGTTTATTATTCCATCGCTTCCTGGTGCTTTGCTGTTTGCCAGTTTCTCTGCAAGCTGAGTTAATTCGGTCCTTGAACACTTTTTAAGGCTCTCCATTTCTTCCTCAGGTGGGTGTTCAGCTAAATGCCTTGAAATACTTTGCTCCACCTCACGTGTTAGCTTGCTGGCTTGGTTAGGCATGAATGAAGCTTCAAGTATGTCTGCCAGCACCTCTGCTTTGTCTTTGTTGCTGCATGCAAGGTGCGTTCGGCCCTGTATAGGTGGGTTTGGTTCCTTCTTCCCAGTCAAGTGCCAGGCCATTCTCCATACAGAGTGGTCAGATTCCTTCAGCTTGCTTGCTGCAGCCTCACATCTTTCTCCCCGGTATTGGCGTATTTGTTTTCTTAACAGCCTTGTTAGTGATTTGTATTTCTGTAGTAGGTCAGGTGTGCGGTATTTCTGCCAGTGTCACCGGGCCTGATTTTTCTCAGCAATTGCTTGCTTGAGCTCGCTTGGCAAGACGTATATGGAGCATTGCTTTGGTATACACTTTGGCACGCTGTTTTTTAGAGTCTGTTGAACTGCAGTGGTGAAGTTTTTGACTCCTTCATCAATAGCTGCCTTTGTATCCAGGGGACCAGCAAGTTCAAAGTTGCTCAGTTGCTCTCTGTTCAATCCCCAGTCTGCCCTTCTGAAGTCATATCTCAAGGTTTGCTGACAGGTTTCCATCTCATTTCCAACAGTAATGGCTACTGGGTTATGGTCTGAAGTCAGCTCAGCCAGAGTTTCCAGCTCAACAGATTGCTGAAGGTTCTTTAGCAGCAAGATGTTCAGTCCATCAGGATTGTGTCCTGCTGTGTCTGGATAGTGGGTTGGGTCAATTGGTCCAGCTATCACAAAGTCACTTTTCCTCAAGTGTGCAAGCAAGTCACGTCCCTTGAGGTTGGGTGTCCTGGAGTTCCAACACTGATGCTTGGCATTTAGGTCTCCTCCAATAATGGTTGGAATAGTCCAGTAACGCATCTATGTCTCCCAGGTGTAGCTTTGCTTTAGGAGGGCAGTATGCAGCAATCAGTCTCAAAGGTCCAGCTATAGGTTTGACCTGTACTCCTGTAGTTTCAATGCTCCTAAGAGGTGGTAGCTCAATCTCATGATGGTTGAACCACGTGTTAACAATTACAGTGGTCCCGCCTCCACGTCCTGCAGTTCGGTCTGTACGGTATACCATATGGTTTGCTAGGCTCAGCTTGTGGCTTCTTTGCAGGTGGGTTTCTGTCAGCAGGGCTGCCCCTACATTCCGTGCCTCCATTAGATGAAGGAGTCCATCTGTCTTCTTGTTGATGCCGTTTGCATTCCACATCAAGATGACACAGGGATGTTTAGATGTCGCTGCCATGTTGGTATGTTTGGGGGCCCTGGAGCAGAGTTGGGATGATCCTAGCTAAAGCTGTCACAACAGGGTGGATATCCAATTCAGCTACTATGCTTGCAATCTTAATTATGATCTCCTGCCAGCAGATAGCTCTTGCAGGGCCATTTGAGAGGGGCTTGTTTGCTTCCTGTAGATGGTGTAAGAGTAGCTGCTTTAGAACCTCTGCATATGTCAATCATTCTGTGCCTCTCCTCTCATGTGTCCTTCCTGTATCTTGCTTCCTGATTGCGTTGTCACTGTTGCTACTTTGCGCACTCTTGGCCTGTGGTGACTCCTGGCTTCTGGCTGTAGGTGTCATTGGTGGCAATTTTTTGATTGGGTGCTTTGACTTTTTTGCTGGTCGTCTCTCTTTGCTTTCACTAGATATGGGCATCCACGGTAGCTGGCAGGGTGTGGGCCTTTACAGTTTGCACAGGTTGCTGTCTCTTTGCTTTTGCCACAAGGGCATTCTTTAGCATTGTTGCACTCCCCACAGCATACACAGTGTGGCTTTTGGTGACAGAAAGAGGATGTGTGCCCAAGACATTGACAATTGTAGCACATGGTTGGTCCTCTTTTGCCCCTTGGTGCCTCTGTTGTGACCACACAGCTACATAATCTGGTGACCATCGAGAGATCTGCTGGTCGCCCATCTGGGGTTGCTGCCAGTGTGGCAAAGAATAGTGGAAACTTTTTGGTTTTGTCCATTGGAGATGCTAGCTACACAACGTTCTTCACAGGCAACACATACTCTATCAGTTCTTGCGATATTTCAGTCACAGAGGCATTGACCGGCAATCCCCGTATGACAAACCGATGTGGCCTCCATCTTCTGCTTTGTAAAAGAGTCTGTCACACTCGGTAGTCCTCCACCATTGAAAGTATGATCTTTGCATGGTCGAGTCGCGGTTTGATAAGAAAGGCTGACATGTAAAGGTCGGTAAGAGTGTCCACGAGGTCTTTGTGTGTCTTGAGATTTTTTTACAATTACTGGCGGGATTCGGGTCTGCCTTTTTGGTTGCTCAATCTGCTCTCTGTCACAGCTTGTTCCATGGCATGCATCTAAATCTTGTAGTGGTGCATAACTATTTTTTGTTGTGACGGCTTTCGCTCCCACGTGTTTCGCAACTTTCATCTTTCTTGGGGAAGTTGGTGGAGTAGAGCTGCTGGAGTTCTTTCACGCACACTTCCTTTGGACAAGGGAGAACTCCATCTCCTCGGTGGTATCCATCGCAGAGTTCAGCATTTCTGCCATCCTGAAAAGATAAAAATGAAAAGTGAAAATTGCCCTAAGAAGGGCACTTGTGTACAAAGGCTCTTTTTGAGACTAAAGAGTCAATGGGAAAAAGGCTCAACGAGCACAGATTCCAGTTGCCCTTCAGTCTAATTGTTCAGTTTGCTCTAGACACTCATTTTCAGCACCCCAATTTGTTTGCAATTGCTCTTAAAAGAGCATTTGTGAATAAAGATCTATGGGGGTTGACCAACGTCTTCCTTCTTGATTCAAAGAAATGTTCAGCAGCAATCTGTAGAAAATGCTACCGAAGTCTTCATCTGTCCGTGCCAGGATTGTTCCGCGTCATCACATGGAATCCTGTTGGAGTCTATTTTGATGCTGAATCAAGAACCTGTCCTCGAATAAAATCGAATCGTAATGTTAGATCTTTACTTTAACCTTTCTTTTATACCCTACCTTCACCTCCACTCCCCTCATCCCTCCAGGCCTGTCCCCTTGCTCCTGGGCCATTGGCCACCCTCCCCCCCAACACCCCCACCTAGAAACCATGGAGGTGAGAGGGGGGATGGGGGGGAGGGTAGGCCACCGCCCAACAACAAAGAAAGCCGGCGGGGCTGCATGCTAGCTTAATGGCTTTCAGGGGCAATGCTGCCCCTTCGGCCCTCCAAACTCTGTGGTAAATTGTATACCTCTCCCTATGGTGCAGGTGGTTTGTACCAGAACTGCATATCTTTATAGCTGGGAACTCTCCAGATTTGCCCCGGAGACTCCGGTTTTCACTATGCATTACTGGGTCTCTGGGACAGAGGCTGATTCTCCTGGGTTTCTGTTGAAACTCTGCCCATTGATGCTCCTTCCCACCTAGTTCCTCCCATTTTCTTCCCACTTCTCCTTCTTCCCCAGCCTGTTCTAGGCACTTTTTTCTAGTTTTTGAAGCCACACCCCCACTCGTGATTAGGCTCCACCCACTTTTGACACAAATTATGCTATTTATCCTGCCCAACATCACCACAAGAATCCTCCTCTGGGGAGTCAAGAATAAAAAGTTCCTAGGTATGAACATCTTTAGCATTGCAAATGAAGGCCTCAAATGCACAAAAGAAGAGATGCATAAAAACAACATATATTACCATGGGTAAGGTTCAAAGTAATAACACAAAATAGTGTGAATGCATACTTGTTGTACTGGCTCTTAAGTAAACTATACATGACCTCTTCTAATTTCTAAGGCTCTAGTTCATTTGGTGACTTTGTGGCACCAACTTGTATGCATTAAAAATGACCATAGCTTTAAATATCAACCATGTAAAGTACACCATAGAAAGCAATTAAATCAATTCAGAGACTTTTTATTGTAGCAAAGTTGCTGCAAGACATCCATGAGAACTAAGCCTGACGATTTGACTGCAATCCTCCAACTGTCTAAATTGAATTACATATTCTTTTTTTCCGACCCAAAAGAGAGAACCTAACCCTCTGCTCTCTCTGCTGTTCTGACTTCCCCACTGTTCTGTTAATGTACTTCTATTCAATATTACTTTACACCATATGGACTGGAACCAGCCCGTGTCCTATTTTTCTTGCTCCAAAAGTTCATCTGGCAGTATACAACAGTACTGCTAAACATAAAAATATCTATTTTTGTTTTCTCTACAAAGGAACAGTTAAACATTTTTATTGCCAGGGGTAGCACTGATACAATGTATCTTTCTTGCAGAGAAGGGCAACAATGTATCATTTCATGGCCTGGAATCAGAAAAACAGCCACACCTCAGTAATTTTCACATATAACTCACATATTTCACTTTCTCTCTCACACACCTTCTTACTCCATTACCAGTCAGAGATGTCATTCATTTTGGATCCAAGGGTATAATCTGCTTTATACTTTTGGGAGGTTCAATACAAAACAACGGCCCTCCATAACATTTGTAAACAGTGATGTGGCTCTTGGGCCTAAATTATTGCCTTCCCCTGCTCTGCACCTTTCTCATGCTGCTGTACCAAGTGCAACTAACTGATACATGCATACAGCTCAGTTACTGAATGACCATCATTGCACATCATCTGTGCAATCTCTGTACTGACCCACCCTGCTTCCTCTTCTATAGAACATCAGCTGTGCTACCAGGGCAGTCAATATCACATGGAATCAGGAGGTTGGAGGAGATAAAGTAATGACACAGGATGCATTGTCTGTTGCTCTGGATTTTTCCAGCCATCTCTAATAAATACATACACGAGGTCTTGTTAACTGTTCATAACCTATTGAGGCTTATGTATTAGGATGAACTGGCGTAATTCTGGAGTAAACCATCTGCACCTTAAGGCACAAATAAACATTCCTAAAATTCCCATATATTTAATAAATGCTTTTAACCCCTTGATTCTAGCGATTTGTCCAACGTATTTCTTCTCAATGTGTTTGAGACATTGAGTTTAGAGGCCCCTTTTAAATCAATGAGACTTTTTATTCCTATTTCATTACCACGCTCCCACAGGTGGATTTCCACTCAGAAGCGGAAAAAAACTTTCCAGTGGCAGAAAGTTCTTTAATTCCTATGTTATTATATGGAGCCTGTTTTTAAAGTGCTTTTTCAGTCAGAGGGGACGTATGAATCCATCAGAGCAGTTCATCTGATGTGTTTATCCAGAAACGTAACCCTTTGAGTGCCAGGGGGAATGCAATGCATTGTGTACCTCTCTGGCACTCAAAGCATACCCCCCAAGTGTCCCTCTTTAGGAGGGACAGTCCCTCTTTTGGACCCAAATCCCTCTGTCCCTCTTTCCTACCCTGATGTCCCTGTTTTTAGGAGATAAGACTGTGTGGTGTGTATTTAAGTGAATCACTTTGTTACACAGCCATAAAACTCACATTAATATTTATATAAACTTCAGTACATGTGTTTATAATTAGTCTGTGTAAATATAATACTTTGGTCTTGCTCTAAATCATTAATTCAGTTACACAAAGAGGTGTCAATAAGTCATGGAATAACCTAAAAATTATCAGAAATGTCCCACCCACCAGCCACTCCCCAAGTAATACCCATACCTGGGAACTTTCAAGATGAGCTGACCCTGAGATCTTTGAAATATTAACCCTTAATGTTTCCCATAATGTAGAGGTGCTCCGGTCTGTGTGAGAGGGACCTTTAACATGCTACAGTTTGGATAACTCACTGCCTGAACACAAACAAGACAAGCAGGACATCTCCCACGGTCTTTCTGGTACTAATGGCACCAGTTTAGAGGATAAGGAAACATTTAATTGGGGAAATTCATATAGTAGGTGACACAGACCTCTCTCACCCTGAGAATTTGGCTCTTCACCCTGAGACCCTGAGATTTGGGTCAAAACCCTGAGAGTTCCCAGGTATGGTAATACCCCCTAAAACAAAACTGTCCCTCTTTGGCCATTTGAAATGTTGGGAGGCATGCTCAAGGGTTAAAAATCCTGTTCCTATATATCTGTACAGATCTCTTTAATCCTTTGAGTGCTAGATGCCTCTCTGGCACTCAAAGTGTTCATGCATACTGGTACACAGTATTAATCCACCATAAGTCTTTATTGAACTAGTAGTTACCACCACACCATTAGCATGTATAAGAAAATGAATTAATTTTGATCGTATTTCCTCTGTTACTTGTATACATTACTTAAGACAAGGAGCATAGAAATGGCACCCCCTAAAACATTCATATACACACATCAAAAATGGAACAAGGGGCACCACCATTTTGTAGTGTAAAAGTTCAATATATATGCATTAGGCTGGAGTAGGATGCAAAAACAGGTCCCTTGCACCTATATTAGTATTAAAAAGAGCAATAATACATTCCACTTTTTGGCAAATCATGGGTGAGCATAGTAGAGTATAATCATACTTGGGAACTCTCCAGATCTGCAGAGGCTGAGTCCTCCAGATGTGGGGAGTTTCTATTGAAACTCTACCCACTTCCACTTTTTCCCCCGGTGTAGCTCCTTCCCCCCAACCTTCTTTTAAGCCCTCCCCCGGCACTCGCGTTAAGACTCGCCCCTTTTTGACGCGATACGCGCCATTCTTCACACCGCCCATGGCAGCAGAGGACTCCCCTCCGGGGAGACAACAATAAAAAATTCCCAGTTATGAGTATAATATATTCTGCTCACCTCCAGTTCCTGTGTAAAAGAATGTGCCTTTTTGCCCATTAATAGCCAGGACCTATCTTACAAAAATGGCATATTTATGTAGGGTATTTCTGGACTTATTAATCAATATTAAATTAGGATTGTTAACACAGAAATGCATGCCATTCACCTGACTGATACATCTCTCACTAACATTGAACAATGGGCAGGTTAGCCAGAAGCACACATACACATCCCTCAGTGAGTACATGTGTCAAGTTATCCATAAAAACTCACAGGGTCTTTTGAATGACAAAGTATATTCCACCAGGGTTATGTATGCTAGAGAGGGTAATTCCAGAGACAGTGCGATTTTGCACATATGAAACTTGGACTGGATGTGTATATTTGGAAGTCTGACCAATTTTTATTGGTTCAAGCTCAATTCCCACCTGTTGGTGCAATGTTTACTGTCTTTAGGACCTATACAATTCTAATCAGTATCATTATTTTATAACGCAGAATATATTAACTAATAGGACAAATCAAAGTAAGGTTAGGATTTGCCTATACTGAGGGCATTGTGACAATACATATGGTCATGTATTAGACTAAAACCTCAACTTTAAAGGGATAGTAATGTTTCATAATAAAAGCAGCTCTAAGGAATCATCATAGTATTTGGGCCTTGGAGAGTGTTATTTCATTTCTGTCAGAGTTGTAGTTCAAGAGTAATTGAATGATAAAGTATCCCCCTCCCACACCTTTTACTGATATAACACTGCTCAGCTCAGAGCAGCAAGACTGTCCCGATGGCTTGCTGAGAGGGACAATCTTCAATTAAGATAAGGGAAAAAGCAGAAAAACCTGTCAAGGGGGGCAGGGTTTTCATTGGTCTCACAGTAAGAACATTGCTGTTATCTGTCTGGTCAAGCAACCAGATTCCACATCTGAGGTGAGCAGTGTTACATTAGGTAAAAGGGGTGAGAAGGGGAAAACATTATCATTCAATTACTCTTGAACTAAAACTTTGACAGTATTGAAATAACACTCTCTGTGGCTCAAATACTATGAAGATTAATTGGAGCTGCTGTTTTTGTGAAACAATACTGTCCCTTTAATACAGGGATTATATGCAGGCAAAATGTCCATTATATCGAGTTAATATTGAGTGAACATGGATGTGCAATAATACCTAATATTTTTGTCTTTATCTTTTTTGGTCAAAGTTGGTTACACTCCAGGGGTGAGATGCACTAAGGTGTGATAAAGAGATGATAAAGCGGAGATGAAAAACTCTCAAATTCTTAAATTATTCTGTGGGGCCAATTCATTAAGATTTCTCCAACTTGAAAGATCTTAGTGCAGAGCCCCATAGAGGAACATAAGACTTGGAGAGTTTATAACATTGGAGAAGTCATCTCCACTTTAATGCCCCTTTATCACATCATAGTAGATGAACCCCAGAAGTTTATATTGGTGTGCTTACCAAAACCTGGATTGCACATAAAAACACACACTCATAGGTCAGTGCTTCTCAACAGGTATGTCATAACTTGTTTATGTGTCACTGCACCAAGCTCAGAGTTACATCCTCCCAAACACATTAATCCTTTAAGGACCAGACAAGCATGCAACCTATCTCCACTTTTTCACATTCGTGCATCCCCCCCAAGTAGATTTGGGGTAAGGTAACCACATATCCCTTTAAATCAGGGACACTTATAAAATACACACATTGCAGGGTTGCTTTGATTCCTGTGCTATCCTGCAATGTGTGTATTTTATAAGTGTCCCTGATTTAAAGGGATATGTGGTCACCTTATTTTGGGGTAAACTATCTGCCACATTGAAATATCCAAAATACATAGATGGAGCTGCAATTAAATATATATGTGTGTGTTTATTGGTATGTGCATTTACTCACTTATTAGCGTACCTGGGAGCTCTCTCGATTTGCCCCGGAGACTCTGGTTTTGACACTGAATTACCGGGTCTCCGGGGCAGAGGTTGATTCTCCGGATGTGGGAAGTTTCTGATGAAAACTCTGTCCACTTGCGCTCAATCCCACCCTGTTCCTCCCACTTCCCACCCTCTTCTCTCCTTCCCCAGTCTATTTTAGCTATTTTTTGCATTTTAGAAGTCCTGCCCCCACTCTTGATTAATCCCCGACCCTTTTGTGATGCGAATAGCGTCATTTCTCCCTCCTCATTGGTACCACAGGGCTCTCCTCCAGGCAGCCCCAACCAAGAAGTTCACAGTTATGCTTATTAGGTCAGCCAGTATAGCATCACTTACTCACTAACTACTCAGGGGAATAACACTAGCCCCCGTTCAAGTATCCAACATGCAATTCAAACTCTGACCAGATCCTGAGGTAAAAAAAAATAGTTAATAGAAAAAAAATAAATATAATCCTTTAACAAAATAATAGTAAGATTTTTTATTTTTTTTTTGTCTCATACCCTGGTGAAAAGGTGTTTATAACCTAGATCCTTGTTGGTGAACCACACTAACATGATTTATTAATTAACTGTATTTTAGTTTTTTATTAAATAATTTTTTTACTTTATGGTCCGGTCACAGTTTGGATTGACTACTGTAAACTCGAACAGGAGCAGGTGTTATTCCCCGAGGTGTCTTAGCCAGTGAGTAAAGGATGCTACCACAACCAATGTACATATATAGTTTATTTTAGCGTCCCCTTTCTCTTATGGTAATTTCTGTTGGTTCTGGTTGTGGCATTCTCTTTTTTTAAGGAGATCAACCAGTTCATCCAGGGGAGCAACTGACCATTGATTTGCGAATAATTAGTAGTTTCAAATATTCTCTATACATGTCAAGAACAGTTGTGAGAAGATTTTTCTGAACAATATTACCCTATCAGCATACCTGGGAACTTCCAGTTGAGGGCTGCCCGGAGGGGAGTCCTCTGTTCAGCAGGGGGTGACAAAAATTACACTAATCGCGTCAAAAAAGGGGTGGGGCTTGATGCGAGTTGTGGGGCAGGGCTTAAAGGTGTCACACAGAAGGCTGGGGACGGAAGAACAGCAGGAGAAAAAAGCAGTTGTGGCAGAGTTTCAATAGAAACTCCCCACATCCGGAGGAATCAGCCTCTGCCCTGGAGACCTGGTAAAGCTCTGTCAGAACCGGAGTCTCCGGGGCAAATCCAGAGAGTTCCCAAGTATGCCTATCAGGCATCATCTTGTCTGTTTCCTTTATATTGATAGAAATTGGGCTTTTTTTGCATAACATACAAGGGGATAAAACCACTTATTGAAAGCATTGGGAATTTGTTGGTTTGCCTCATTCCTGCTTCAATTATACTTAGTATAAAACAGTTCACTAGTGCTTATAATGATGTTCACCCACAATATTTTTAACCAAATCTTAGGGAGACAAAAAGAGTTGTGAGGAGCACACATCAAGCACGAACAAGATTAAAGGGATAGTAATACCTAAAATGTAAAAAAAAATATGTTGTAGGGTTTATCCACCTGAGTAAAACAAGAGTACTCCCACTGCTGAAAGATGTTTCATTCAAAAGTTATTAATTTTCAAAGTTGAATTTTTTAGGTGCAATATCACAGTGGCCTGAAATTGTACAGTGGCGCTGTTGCTACACGATCCTATGGACAGCTCTGGTCTCAGGACCATAAATCTCCATAGGATGGTGTAGCAACAGCGCCACTGTAAAATTTCAGGCCACTGTGATATTGCACCTAAAAAATTCAACTTTGAAAATTAAGAACTTTTGAATGAAACATCTTTCAGCAGTGGGAGTACTCTTGTTTTACTCAGGGGGATAAACCCTACAACATATTTTTTTTTTACATTTTAGGTATTACTATCCCTTTAAGTGTCTTGTTCTAAGGCATGGTAGCCTCTCAATGGTGCTACTACTCACGTTTTTCACTCCCATGTGCCATTGCAGAGAGGAAATCTCCATGTCCATATCAGACTGGTCCCACCCACAGACAGTCCAGCTCCGAAATGTCAGGCAAATCCTCTCCGCACGAGAGAAACGGCAAAACCACAGACGTACGTTTCGGCCTATGTGAGCCTCGTCAGTGTGGTGCAGCCGAATCCCTCTAGGCACATGGAAGCAAGGGCCCATGCCTGGGATGCCCTTAAACTTAGGGAGACAAAAAGAGTTGTGAGGAGCACACATCAAGCACGAACAAGATTAAGTGTCTTGTTCTAAGGCATGGTAGCCCCTCAATGGTGCTACTACTCACGTTTTTCACTCCCATGTGCCATTGCAGAGAGGAAATCTCCATGTCCATATCAGACTGGTCCCGCCCACAGACAGTCCAGCTCCGAAATGTCAGGCAGATCCTCTCCGCACGAGAGAAACGGCAAAACCACAGACGTACGTTTCGGCCTATGTGAGCCTCGTCAGTGTGGTACAACCGAATCCCTCTAGGCACATGGAAGCAAGGGCCCATGCCTGGGATGCCCTTAAACTTAGGGAGACAAAAAGAGTTGTGAGGAGCACACATCAAGCACGAACAAGATTAAGTGTCTTGTTCTAAGGCATGGTAGCCTCTCAATGGTGCTACTACTCACGTTTTTCACTCCCATGTGCCATTGCAGAGAGGAAATCTCCATGTCCATATCAGACTGGTCCCGCCCACAGACAGTCCAGCTCCGAAATGTCAGGCAAATCCTCTCCGCACGAGAGAAACGGCAAAACCACAGACGTACATTTTGGCCTATGTGAGCCTCGTCAGTGTGGTGCAGCCGAATCCCTCTAGGCACATGGAAGCAAGGGCCCATGCCTGGGATGCCCTTAAACTTAGGGAGACAAAAAGAGTTGTGAGGAGCACACATCAAGCACGAACAAGATTAAGTGTCTTGTTCTAAGGCATGGTAGCCTCTCAATGGTGCTACTGCTCACGTTTTTCACTCCCATGTGCCATTGCAGAGAGGAAATCTCCATGTCCATATCAGACTGGTCCCGCCCACAGACAGTCCAGCTCCGAAATGTCAGGCAAATCCTCTCCGCACGAGAGAAACGGCAAAACCACAGACGTACGTTTTGGCCTACGTGAGCCTCGTCAGTGTGGTGCAGCCGAATCCCTCTAGGCACATGGAAGCAAGGGCCCATGCCTGGGATGCCCTTAAACTTAGGGAGACAAAAAGAGTTGTGAGGAGCACACATCAAGCACGAACAAGATTAAGTGTCTTGTTCTAAGGCATGGTAGCCTCTCAATGGTGCTACTACTCACGTTTTTCACTCCCATGTGCCATTGCAGAGAGGAAATCTCCATATCAGACTGGTCCCGCCCACAGACAGACAGTCCAGCTCCGAAATGTCAGGCAAATCCTCTCCGCATGAGAGAAACAGCAAAACCACAGACGTACGTTTCGGCCTATGTGAGCCTGAATATACAGGCTCATAAGGTCCTATAAACAGTGTATACATTTTTTTGTGTTGAAATATCTCATTTTGCTTTGGTATATCTTACGGAAGTGTCTGTGTTACAATATTACAATATAAATGCTATGTATTTATTAAGATGAATGACTCCAGGGAACGCTGTTACTTTGTAACATTTGAACCCGAGGGAGAGCGATGATTGGATGACTGATCATGTAAAAGCCTGCGGGCTCTTTTAGATGTTTTTCGTATCTTGAGAAAGGGAACGCTGATTCCCGAAACGCGTTGATTTTATTGGAATTTTAATTGTTCAAAAGTGGTGTGTCAGATAACGCAATACCAGTTTAGCTGACGAGTAACTATCGGAACAAGAATCTCACCGTGGAGACGGGGCAACCAGGATGGCACAGACAACGGAGACATCTGATAAATCACCGAGTCGTCTGCTATACGGGCCCTTTATAAAAGAAGGCATCTGGTGAGCGCATAACATACATCTGATTGTTATGTATTTTATATACTTCTCCCATATGATCCAGTGACTTTGCATATATCCCAGTATTGTAGGTCCCGTTTGGTGCCCCAGTTGTTACATGCGGAACTATTCTCCATTTATGTAGTTCACTACCTCTCAGCATTAATACATGGTTTATGCCGTATAATCTGACCACTTTTTATATTAAGAATAAATTATACTGTTTATTTATATATGTTCCATTGTCTATTAAAACCTCTACACTTAGAGATTTTCTGTGCGCTGTCTTCTTTCTGTTTTTACAAGTTTTATCAAAATATTACATTAGATTATTATGATTGAGCCAGTCGGTAATTATCCAAGGAGATCCATCTGAATCAGTGGTGAGCAACACAAGACCCTCCAACTGCTGCCAAACTAGAACTTTAATCATTCCCTGCCAGTAGTGTGGCACCAGATGGATGACCTTTCTTTGTCCATCCCTGATCCATGTCATAAAAATATCTTCAATGCAGGGGCATTCCCAGGTACTTGCTGAGGGGCCTATTACTAGGTATTTGCTGAGGGGCCTAATGTCCCAGATCTCATTCTAAAACACCTGGGTCTTGCTGCAAGCGAGAGGCATAGTAAGGCTGGTGTACTAAGAAGAACAAGAGCAATTATGTGGCACACCAACTGCAACACAGTGGACAAATAAAAATCCCAATTTATCGAAATGGGGTTTTTAAACCCTTAAGTGCGAGAGGTCTCCAATACAATGCTTCACAATGAGTTGGAGATGGGTCTAGCTTTCAAGGGGTTACAAGCTCCATTTATATGAAAAATTGATTTGCCCTATAACTGGGGCACCAATAGCTGGACCTCTATCTGGACCTCTTCCCTAACTAACCATTAGAAGATGTAGTCCACAAGTCCTGAAAGTAAAACAATTGACTACCCTTGTGCTAGAATGACTCTGCTTTTAATTTCCACAGAAATGGAACTTAACAATTATGTCTTGCAGTGGGCTGTTCTGGCCCCCAGTGATCTAGGAGTTGGTCCAGCTCCAACTTTTTTTGTGTTTAATTCTAGAACCATTGTATTGAGTGAGGATAATTGAAAGCAAGGACCAGACTGTCAGGCTCTAGTACGACTCTAATTCTAATATTACTGAATAATCCTGTGGACTCTTTGTCCTAGAGCTTGTCCTCCAGGTTAAGAAATTTGACTTATGGTTCAGCAGTATATTTCACCATAATTATTCTCTATGCCACTAGATTCCATGGAAATATGTTAAAAAAACAACAACAGCAGTAAAAAGAAAAAAGAGGAGAATGCAACAGTGTAGTGTAGTAGGTAAAATATAAATTTAACAACACAATTAATATATTCTCAAGTAGGTATATCACTAACTTTTTGTGGGGACAAGACCTGCTTCTTAATAGTCTTGTTTGAATGCACAATCTTTCATTGATGGTCCTGTGTCATGGTCATGTTATTGATGGTGAAAGTAGCCTACCTCAATGGACATATATCTCCTCATTTGGAATGTGGTCCTTGGTGTCTCTAGGTTGCTAATGCACTTGTGTTTGAACAATAGAGCATGGGGTTTGAACATATCATTGCGTGTTTTGTAACTCATCTAGTCAATTCCTCAGGAGAATCAAGGTGGATACTGAACACATGTTTTATAAATTACCTTAGAAAGGGATTTTTCAATTCAGCTCAATCAATAAAAGATTCATTCTATATCCAGAATGCAATTGTGTTGGTCTCATTGATGCTAATGATCCTCATTGCTCATATACTGTACCACCTACAACCCTATGTCCAACAACATCAGCTATTCAATATAAAAGGTAGATAAAACCCACTAAGCCACGTGTGATTATGTAGGGCTATCCTGAAACCCTGACATTTTGTTGTGCCCCAAGAACTGGAGTATAACATCACTGATCTGTTTTGTGTATTCATTTTCTATACCTGTATACCTAATATTTTTATCTATGCATGAAAATCACTGCTCTATTGTGTTAATGCATCTATATTTGCACCTATACTTTCATTATACACGATGGACTACTAGATAGTTTTTCTACCCACTCTGAAATGTGTTACAACAGTATACATTGAAGTTCAGCTGCTATTCATTATAACAGAATTTTTATTACATCATCTGAATCAACAATTTTGTATTCAATTATAAATTCAATCCACATGGTTTATTCAGGATATACTTGTTTGACTTGTCTTAATGCATTACTGAGCAAATGATTAGAAGCATTAACCATATGATATAATGTATTTTTTCCAAAGTGAATTGGTTTATCGTCTGTGAATATAGATAGACATACTAATCAGTACATGATGTTTTATCTGTTTTTTATTTTTGGTTTTTTTTTTACTTTTAATAAATAGTAATGGATATAAGTAACAATTTAAATGTGCTCTTCAACATTTAAGAGTGTGACTGATATCAGTCTCACTCTTTAAACAGTGGGATTTCTGAATTTATTTAAATTTGTTCTCTGCCAGTTCCTCACCTTTCTCTGAGTCAGCAAAGGAGCTCAGACTGTGACTTCATCATAGAGATTATGAATGGCAACAGTACCTAAGAAAGACTAAGAAATAACTTATCTCTCTACAAATCATTTTACTGTGTCCCTGACAAAATCTGTGCTGTATTTGGTGTTCATGACACAGTAAAATGATTCACGTAGAAGGAATTTCATTCTTGTCTGCTTGCTAGTCTGGTCAGTCGACCTTATCTATTCCTTCAGTGATAAATGACTCATGTCAGTGAAGGGGTGAATAAAACTTTCATAACTTTTTGTCAAAATGGTCTTCAGTGTATTGCAGTGAAATGCATTCTGGCTGAATAGGCAGGAAGAGGTTAAGCAGAACTACCACCAGAAGTAAAGTCGCACTGCAATAATTACTTTACTTCTGGTGGTAGTTCTGCTTTAAGGATTGGAAATAAAATAAAAAAATGACTTGAGATCTATAATCTGAAGAGTATAATCATAATCTAAAATAGGCAAGAGAGAAAAGGGTGGTGCCCTTTGTGTAGAGCCCTCAATTATTGTTCCACCACCACACGCACACACACACACTAGTACTCACAAAAGAAATGAGTGGAAACCAAATATATGGTAAAGAGCAACAGCACTCGGGGCAGATTATATTGCTGGTGCTAATTTTATCATTGCTTTTATCTCCAGTTTTCCCCATAGACTTCAATAGGAAAATATTTGAAAAAACTGGAGGTACCATTTAGCTCCTGCAATAGAATCTAGCCATTCATGTGTTATTTATTCTGCCCTAGTTTCATTGTAGAAACTCCTCTGTATTAAATGGGTAAGGCTGCTCAAACACACCCCATCCTCCCAAGATGGTAATGCACTATACAATGAAACAAAGGGGGTGCAAATAGTGTGATATCATAACAATTCCATAAAATTGTGAAAAAAGAAAAACACTCATGTTCTCCAACCCATTGACAAACACATATAAGGAAAACTATCCCGTCTCCAGCTGGGAGCCTGTGGTGACTGGATCAGATGCTTAAAGGGAAAGCTTACAAAGAACAACATTTAAAATGCTAAGTTTAATAAAACTGATGCATATAAAAACATCAATGAGTGAATTGTAATAGCCTATTATTTCTTGGCAAATAGCCCCGCTTTATGAAAGCTTATGGCTAATCCAAAACATGTAAGCAAATTATTACCATTCACTCACTGATGTTTTCATATGCTTTAGTTTTATTAAACTTAGCATTTTAACTTTTACACTTTGTGAGTGGTCCCTTTCTCATCAAAACTCCGATCCTGCACAGAGATGGAATAATTCTCCATATGTGTGTTTGTCAGTTGCTTGGTGTATTCCCCTTCTGACCACCGATAGTTAGTCTATTGCTTGTTTTTCCAAATTTTATGGAATTGTTTTAATGATATCACACTACTTGGTGCCCTCTTCTTTGTTTCGTTGTATTATCTGAGGAGGCATTCAAAAATTTTTTTTTTTGTATTTACTCTATGTATTCCTTTATACATTAAATCTTTTTATAATGAAATCTTACTTAAAGGGATAGTAATGTTTCAAAATAAAAGCAGCTCCAATTAATCTTCATAGTAGTTGGGCCATGGAGATTTTTATTTCAATACTGTCAGAGTTGTTGTTCAGTAGTAATTGAATGATAAAGTATCCGCCTCCCACCTCTTTTACGTAGTGTAAGCCACCTCCCCTCAGATGTAGAATCTGATCTTAAGACCAGACAGCTCACAGCAATGGACAATCTTCTTACTGTGAGAACAATGAAAAACCTGCCCCCCATGACAGGTTTATCAGGTTTTTCCCTTATGCTAATTGAAGATTGTCCCTCTGTGCAAGCCATCTGGACACCACCTTGCTGTTCTGAGGTGAGCACTGTTAAATCAGTAAAAGGGGTGGGAGGGGGGCAGTTTATCATTCAATTACTCTTGAACTACAACTCTGACAGTATTGAAATAACACTCTCCATGGCCCAAATACTATGAAGATTATTTGGAGCTGCTTTCATTTTGAAACATTACTATCCCTTTAAGACCTGACTCAGACTTAACAAGACTATTTGCCTCTATTCACCAGTGTAAAGAAAGATTTTGATAAATAAGGAAATCACTATTCAAACTCTTCAACAAAAGTTGAATAGAGGTAAATAGCAAAGGTCAGTTCATCAAGGGTACATTTTAGCTTTGATATATTCCCTTCAAAGCCTCAAAGACAAATGCACCAAGTTAGCAGCAATTCCAGTGATACAAGGTACACCCACTATTCTGGGGTTTATAATATCCCATGTGATAAAGCTACATGTAAATTATTGCTGTAAATAGTAGAAGCAGCAAAATTTATTAGGGTTTTTTTTTTTAAATTTGCCCATTTTATGGGTAAAAAAATCCTCCACATAATTTCTATAAAAGAGCACCAGAAATTAATGTTAGAACTAATGCAGATTCCTGTTGAAAAGAGGCAATCTAAAATGTATATTTACTTTAGGGAAATACATTGATTTTCTTGTTTTTAGATATTGTAAGGCGCTGCGTACACTGTGTGGCGCCATATAAATAAAGATACATACATACATATACACTTTTCTTATTCCCCAATATGGATTCCCAAATGAACTCATCAGATGGACCTAGCTGAACCAGTGGTGTAACTATAGGGGTCGCACCTGCGACCGGGTCCGTCACACCAGGGGCCCGGCCTCCCCCTGCGACCCCCTCGCCTGACTCCCGCAATTAAGTAATGCAGAGCGCTGGAGCTCTGCACACTCTGCATTACGAGAGTGCCGGTCTGCCAGAGGGAGATCAGTATTCCCTCCAGCAGACCGGCACTCTCGTAATACAGAGCACTGGGAGATAACATCATCTCCCAACGCTCTGCATTACTGAAGAGGACCGTACGGGAGAAGAAGTCTGTGCAGAAAGAGGCACAGACCTGTCCTCTGTCTCTGGACCACCAGGGAGGTAGGAGATTTAGGGGCAATGTGGAGATGGGGGCAATGTGAATGGGCAACGTGGAGATGGGGGCATTGTGGAAAGGGCAATGTGGATATTGAGGGGCATTGTGGAAGGGGCGATGTGGAGATTGAGGGGCATTGTGGAAGGGGCAATGTGGAGATTGAGGGGCATTGTGGAAGAGGCAATGTGGAGACTGAGGGGCAATGTGGAGATGGGAGGCAATGCGGAGGTAGCCAATGTGGCCGGGGGCCCATGGCAATTCTTGCACCAGGGCCCGTGGTTTCTAGTTACGCCTCTGAGCTGAACAGTGTAGTAACAGTGCCCAGAATGTTAATGGGAGTCACTAGAGAAGCCGTATTGGGAACTCCACTTCGAGCCAACTAGTTGAAACCTTACCTGACACCACCCATTGGGAGGACTGTACGATACTGACAAGGAGGTCCCTTTAACACAAACTGTTTTTAACACAACCAGTGGGTATGTAAGATATAGTAACATTTGCAGGGTTGAACCACTTTTTTACTGCATCAGTGTCATTGATGAGGATTCTGCTTTCATGCGCCATTCACTGGTGATGGTTACAAGGCAGGTGTAAGAAGGTGTGCTCTTACCCTTCCTGTAATTAGCTGCGTTTAAGGTTAGATCAATTACTCAGGTTATCCTTCCAGAGATTATTGCAGTTTTGGATTCAATGAAGGTTATCTGGGTGATTTTCAAGTGTCCTAGAGAGGAACCAAAGGAATAAAGATGCCTTATCCACCCAGTAGTCCTCAGGTGTCAGGCTAGGCACCAGAAGATGCTCTGGCCTGGGCAGCTCACAACTGCTCCTGGTAGCGTTGGTGGTTTACAGTAGTGTTGAGCGAGCATGCTCGGCCGATGCTCGGATCGGCTCGAGCATCGCTCTGCTCGGCACATGGCGGTACTCGTACGAGTACCGCATGTGCTCGCCCGCCATGTTCGGGTCTCCTCCCCGCACGTTTTGCGGCTGCTGCGCAGCCAATAAACGTGCAGGGAGGCTCTGACATCGGTGTAATGCCAGCAGCCATGTTGGCTGCTGGCATTACACTGATTGGCTGGCCAGAACCCGTGGTCAGGTGCTGTATAGCACCTGACCATCGAGTTCGGCTCAGTCTTAGCCAGGGAGAGCTGAGGATAGGAAGGGAAAGGCAGTGTAGGGAGGAAAAAAACCAAACTTGTGAAAAAAAAGAACCAAAAGTCCTTTTTAGGACTACTGTGTGTGGGGGCAGCAGGTTATTTTGTGTGGGGGGAAAAAAACAAAAAAAAAAAAAAAAAAAATATTCTGTTTAGTGTGCAAAGTTGCAGATTAGAGCACATTCTGTTTAGTGTGCACAGTTGCAGATTAGAGCACATTCTGTTTAGTGTGCAAAGTTGCAGATTAGAGCACATTCTGTTTAGTGTGCAAAGTTGCAGATTAGAGCACATTCTGTTTAGTGTGCAAAGTTGCAGATTAGAGCACATTCTGTTAAGTCTTCAAACTAAAATATCAAAGTCACATATTTCATTCAGTGTGCGTCGCCGCAGTTTAGCAGCACATTCTGTGTACTGTGCAGAGTTGCAGAATAGGAAGAAATACTGTTAAGTCTTCAAACTAAAATATCAAAGTCACATATTCCATTCAGTGTGCTTCGCCGCAGTTTAGCAGCACATTCTGTGTACTGTGCAGAGTTGCAGAATAGGAAGAAATACTGTTAAGTCTTCAAACTAAAATATCAAAGTCACATATTCCATTCAGTGTGCTTCGCCGCAGTTTAGCAGCACATTCTGTGTACTGTGCAGAGTTGCAGAATAGGAAGAAATACTGTTAAGTCTTCAAACTAAAATATCAAAGTCACATATTCCATTCAGTGTGCTTCGCCGCAGTTTAGCAGCACATTCTGTGTAGTGTGCAGAGTTGCAGAATAGTAAGAAATACTGTTAAGTTTTCAAACTCAAATATTAAAGTCACATATTCCATTCAGTGTGTGTCACCGCCGTTTAGCAGCCTATTCTGTGTACTCTGCAGAGTTGCAGAATAGTAAGAAATACTGTTAAGTTTTCAAACTCAAATATTAAAGTCACATATTCCATTCAGTGTGTGTCACCGCCGTTTAGCAGCCTATTCTGTGTACTCTGCACAGTTGCAGAATAGTAAGAAATACTGTTAAGTTTTCAAACTCAAATATTAAAGTCACATATTCCATTCAGTGTGTGTCACCGCCGTTTAGCAGCCTATTCTGTGTACTCTGCACAGTTGCAGAATAGTAAGAAATACTGTTAAGTTTTCAAACTCAAATATTAAAGTCACATATTCCATTCTGTGTTCGTCACCGCAGTTTAGCAGCCTATTCTGTGTACTCTGCACAGTTGCAGAATAGGAAGAAATACTGTTAAGTTTTCAAACTCAAATATTAAAGTCACATATTCCATTCAGTGTGTGTCACCGCAGTTTAGCAGCCTATTCTGTGTACTCTGCACAGTTGCAGAATAGGAAGAAATACTGTTAAGTTTTCAAACTCAAATATTAAAGTCACATATTCCATTCAGTGTGTTTCACCGCCGTTTAGCAGCCTATTCTGTGTACTCTGCACAGTTGCAGAATAGGAAGAAATACTGTTAAGTTTTCAAACTCAAATATTAAAGTCACATATTCCATTCAGTGTGTGTCACCGCCGTTTAGCAGCCTATTCTGTGTGTGTCACCGCCGTTTAGCAGCCTATTCTGTGTACTCTGCACAGTTGCAGAATAGTAAGAAATACTGTTAAGTTTTCAAACTCAAATATTAAAGTCACATATTCCATTCAGTGTGTGTCACCGCCGTTTAGCAGCCTATTCTGTGTACTCTGCAGAGTTGCAGAATAGTAAGAAATACTGTTAAGTTTTCAAACTCAAATATTAAAGTCACATATTCCATTCAGTGTGTGTCACCGCAGTTTAGCAGCCTATTCTGTGTACTCTGCACAGTTGCAGAATAGGAAGAAATACTGTTAAGTTTTCAAACTCAAATATTAAAGTCACATATTCCATTCAGTGTGTTTCACCGCCGTTTAGCAGCCTATTCTGTGTACTCTGCACAGTTGCAGAATAGTAAGAAATACTGTTACGTTTTCAAACTCAAATATTAAAGTCACATATTCCATTCAGTGTGTGTCACCGCCGTTTAGCAGCCTATTCTGTGTACTCTGCAGAGTTGCAGAATAGTAAGAAATACTGTTAAGTTTTCAAACTCAAATATTAAAGTCACATATTCCATTCAGTGTGTATCACCGCCGTTTAGCAGCCTATTCTGTGTACTCTGCACAGTTGCAGAATAGTAAGAAATACTGTTAAGTTTTCAAACTCAAATATTAAAGTCACATATTCCATTCAGTGTGTGTCACCGCCGTTTAGCAGCCTATTCTGTGTACTCTGCAGAGTTGCAGAATAGTAAGAAATACTGTTAAGTTTTCAAACTGAAATATTAAAGTCACATATTCCATTCAGTGTGTTTCACCGCCGTTTAGCAGCCTATTCTGTGTACTCTGCACAGTTGCAGAATAGTAATAAATACTGTTAAGTTTTCAAACTCAAATATTAAAGTCACATATTCCATTCAGTGTGTGTCACCGCCGTTTAGCAGCCTATTCTGTGTACTCTGCACAGTTGCAGAATAGTAAGAAATACTGTTAAGTTTTCAAACTCAAATATTAAAGTCAACCAACGCAGTTACTGGGAAGGTCCACTTAACGACTGACACATGGACAAGTGCTTGTGGCCAGGGACGCTACATTTCCCTGACGGCACACTGGGTGAATGTCGTGGAGGCTGGGAGCGACTCGGACCCTGGGATGGCACGGGTGCTACCCACGCCGAGGATTGCGGGCCCTACCTCCATCAGGGTTTCCGCCAGCACCTACGTTATTGGCTCCTCCTCCTCCGTTTCCACCTCCGAATTCTCTACACGCAGCGCCACTCCCCCATCAGCCAGTAGCTGGAAGCAGTGTAGCACTGCAGTGGGGAAGCGTCAACAGGCCGTGCTGAAGCTGATCTGCCTTGGGGACAAACAGCACACGGCCTCAGAGCTGTTGCAGGGGATTAGTCACCAGACCGAGCAGTGGCTCTCGCCACTCAACCTGCAAGCAGGCATGGTTGTGTGTGATAATGGGCGTAACTTGGTGGCGGCTTTGGAGCTCGGCAAGCTCACACACGTACCATGCCTAGCGCATGTATTTAATTTAGTGGTTCAGCGATTTCTAAAAACCTACCCCAATGTGCATGATCTCTTGACCAAGGTGCGCCGCGTGTGTGCACATTTCCATAAGTCATCTACAGCTTCGGCCGGCCTGTTGAAGCTGCAGCAGCGCTTACAATTGCCAGCTCACCGGCTGCTGTGTGACGTGAGCACACGCTGGAACTCCACCTTCCACATGTTGGCCCGGCTTTGTGAGCAGCAGAGGGCAGTAGTGGAGTACCAGCTGTTACACGGTCGTCGCCTCTCCGTTCAACTTCCTGTAATCAGAAGTGAGGAGTGGGAATGGATGTCAGACCTCTGCGAGGTTTTACGCAATTTTGAGGAATCGACACAGATGGTGAGCGGCGATAACGCTATTATCAGTGTAACCATCCCACTTCTGTGTCTACTGAAACGCTCGCTGCTCACAATTAAAACCGACGCTTTGCATGTGGAAGAGGTGGAAATGGGGGAGGAAGAGCTTACACAAGGTGATAGCCAGAGCACCCTCACTTCGTCTTCTCAGCGACAATTGGAGGAGGCGGAGGAGGAGGAGGAGGAGGAGGAGGAGGAAGACACGGTTGCCTCCGCTACAGAGGGTAGCCATGGAACTTTAGTTCCATCTCTTCAGCGTGGGTGGGCAGAAGAGGAGGAAGAGGATGAGGAGATTGAGAGTCATCCTCCTGGTGAGGACAGCGAAATCTTGACTGTTGGTACTCTGGCACACATGGCTGACTTTATGTTAGGCTGCCTTTCCCGTGACCCACGCGTTATACTCATTTTAAACAACACGGATTACTGGGTGTTCACCCTTCTGGACCACCGCTACAAAGAGAATTTCTCATCTCTCATTCCTCCGGTGGAGAGGACAAGCAAAATGGTGCAATACCAGAAGGTTCTTGTTGAAAAATTGCTCCAAAATTTTCCATCTGACAACGCTGGCGGCAGAGTACGTGCTACCTTGGCCAACAGAGAAGGGGAGAAAAGGGGAGCACACAGCAGTTCCGAGAAAGGCAGGGCAACACTCTCCAAGGCGTGGGACACCTTCATGACACCCCGCCAGCACCCTCACCCTGATGCGCAGCCTAGTGTCACAAGGAGGGAAAAGTTTTGGAAGATGGTGAAGGAGTACGTAGCAGACCGTGTCAGCGTCCTCAATGATCCCTCTGTGCCTTACAACTACTGGATGTCCAAGCTGGACACGTGGTATGAACTGGCACTCTACGCCTTGGAGGTGCTGGCCTGCCCTGCCGCCAGCGTTCTGTCTGAGCGGGTATTTAGTGCTGCTGGTGGCATCATAACAGATAAGCGTATCCGCCTTTCCACCGACAATGCTGATAGGTTGACACTTATAAAAATGAACAAGGCCTGGATTTCCCCTGACTTCTCCACTCCACTGGAGGAAAGCCCCAGGGGAACATAAACTCACTTTATATATGTTATTTACAATGATGGGAATACTCTGTATTCCCATTCACCCCTTCCACCCAAAAAACGGGTATATGGTTGACTCTTAATCTTCTCATCCTCCTCCTCCTCTTCCATATGCCCTGGGATATAATTTTTATATAGGGCCAGCTCACCAGCGGGCCCTGTGATATAATTTTTATATAGGGCCAGCTCACCAGCGGGCCCTGTTTGACAATTTTTATATAGGTCAGCTCACCAGTGGGCCTTCTCATATAATGTTTTATTGGGTCAGCTCTCTAGCGGGCCCTCTCATATAATGTTTTATAGCGTCAGCTCACTAGCGGGCCTTCGCATATAATGTTTTATTGGGTCAGCTCTCTAGCGGGCCCTCTCATATAATGTTTTATAGCGTCAGCTCACTAGCGGGCCTTCGCATATAATGTTTAGGATGGTCAGCTCTGCAGCAGACCCTCACCCATAATGTTTTAGATGGTCAGCTCAGCGCACGTTTCCCTCTTAATCATGGCCTCAGTTCTGAAAATCAAGGAAATTTTTGGGAGAATTTGCCTCTGCGCACGTTTCCCTCTTAATCATGGCCTCAGTTCTGAAAATCAAGGAAATTTTTGGGAGAATTTGCCTCTGCGCACGTTTCCCTCTTAATCATGGCCTCAGTTCTGAAAATCAAGGAAATTTTTGGGAGAATTTGCCTCTGCGCACGTTTCCCTCTTAATCATGGCCTCAGTTCTGAAAATCAAGGAAATTTTTGGGAGAATTTGCAGATGATATACAAGTAAATATACAGCAAATATTGTTTGGTAACAATTTTTCGCCTAAAGTCGTTTTTATTTTCCTTTTTGTGTGTTTTACGATCAGTCTGTAAAAATGGCGTACTACGGGCGAAAGATCGTTCCCAGCAGCGATGTTGGAGTCCAAGATGCATCCAGACATCCTCCCTATGCTGTCCCTGAACCATTTCTGTGGTGTTTCCATCATTTTCTTCCATTTTCCTATGGACCAGGCACCCTCCCCTCATCAGAGCAGGGGGTGCCTGGTGTAATGCTCGAGTCCTCCCATTGACTTCAATGGGGCTCGGGTGCTCGGCCGAGCACTCGAGCCTCAGGTGGTGCTCGGTCAGAGCACCCGAACACCCGAGCATTGGGGTGCTCGCTCATCACTAGTTTACAGTACTCTGTACTTCCTCTGTATAAAGTGAAGTATAATTCTTCACCAAATTCTTTCAGAGAGAAACTGGATGGATCTTAACAAGACATAAACAAGCATATATATTAACCCTTTGAGTGCCAGAGGGGTATCCAATGCCTTGTGTTGCAAAGCAATGGATACCTCTCTGGTACTCAAAGGGATAATTTCAAACCTAAATCCCAGGAAGCAGACTGTTCTCTGATGACTCAGTGATCCCAGTAAGTCAATGTATTCTGCAAGTGAGAGTGTTTTGCAAATACTAGAGAATTATTTATTTTGCTTTCTTCAAAAAAGCATTGATTATTCCTTTAACCCTTTAAGAACCGGGAAAATCTGAGGTCGTTTTCCTTTAAGGACCGGAGCAATTATGACCTTTCTGACTGTCTTTGTTCAACAGTGTTTTCCCCCTTAGGCTTTAATTCCACCCCCATAAATTATATACCGTTTTTTAAGCACAAATAGGGCTTTCTTTTGATACCCCACTTATATGGATAACCCACCATTTCCTTTATTAAAATTAAAAAAAAGGTAAAAAAAAAAGGTAAAAAAAAAAAACACCATTTTTGTTTTTTCTCTTGGGATCAATTGGGCACAAAGGGTTACATTTTTATGGAGATTGCATGAAAGGTATGACCAGTCAGTCATACCTACAAAATGCACAGTGTAAAGTGGCCACTGTCCCCCCCTTGGGGAAAATCCCCAAGTCCCTTTTTCCCACCCTATTTTGTCACTTTTTTATCCCTGACATTTAGCGGTGTGTATAAGTGTATTACATGGCTCCACAACAATCACACTTTCAAAATTGTTTAATGAGATTTTTTTTTTTAAATAAAATATTTTTTTATAAAAAAAAAAAAGTGTGTTGTGTTTTTAAAAAAAAAAAGTGTATCATTGCAGGTCAGAAATTGACCTGCATTTAGCCAGCCTCCAGCACCAGCAGTAAAGGGGTTAATACCCCTAGCTGCTGTATTTTCATTTACCACTAGGTGTATCCTCTCTATTTCTGTCTCCCTTACTTTGATAGCAAGGGCGACAGAGGCAGAGGAGACACGCAGAGACAGCCTGCTTTTTGTACTGCCTCTGTCTCTCAGAATGCCGGTACATGTGATCGCTGCTACGGCAATCACATGAACCAGCACAACCAAAAAGGGCTGAGAATAAACGTCCCAGACTCAAAGCGCTTAGTCTCAGCCTGGAATTAATGATAGCAGCGTGCACACTGCTATCATTTAAGCCATGACAGTCCAGGACCGTCATGGGTCCTAAAGGGGTTAAGGAGAAGATGAATGTGGAATGCATTGCACTGCAATGCGTTGCACACCCCAGTTGTCTGTACCCCTGGCACACAAAGGGTTAAGGACGGTGCTAGTAGGGGTGTAACACATGAGGTATGGCTGTGCCCACCATGTTTACTATATTTCTGTGCCTATGTTAGCTGCTAAGTACACAATGTCAAAGGCCATCCAGTACTTCCTTGGTGCCAGGCTGGGTACCAGAAGATGCTCTGAAACTGGGAGCTCAACACCACTCCTGGCAATACTGAGACCATAATTACATCATCAGAGCTCTGACCAGTTAGACCTAGAAACAAATACTGTGATGAGCACCCATCAAGAACAAATAAAATAAAGTGTTTTGCTCTGAGTCACAGTGGCCACTCATTGGTGCTACAAGTCATGTTTTTTGCTCCCAAGTGCCATTGCAGACTGCCCACAGACAGTCCAGCTTCAAAATATCGGGCAAACTCTGTCTGCACTAGAGAAACAGCACAATCACAGACGTACATTTGATCCTGTGCAGGCCACGACATTGTGGTGCAGCTGATTCCCACTAGGCACATGGAGAGCAAGGACCTATGTCTGGGATGCCCTTCCAACTTATTGAGACCTCGAAACAAATATTGTGATGAGCACCCACATATGGTGACAAGCTTTGCAATGCTTTGGATACCCCTCTGGCTGTCTTGGATCATGGCTGATTTAACTCTTTCCTGTCCAGGGGGGTTAGTTATATGATACAACTTTTAGCACTTCCCTACCACATTTTATCGAGTGACATGTTGCAGTAACCAGTTTCAAGGAGGTGACATTTTAGCATAGCCATTTTGATGCAGGCAAAATTTTCATGTCGCCCTTTTGACGCTCAATATTTTCACGCCGATATTCTCATAGTAAACCATTAATACAAGATTTTAGATCTCTAAGGCATCAAACAGAAAATCTTTCTAGGGAATGGGTTTACTTGAAACTCTGGCAGACTGACCTATATAATTCCCTTTTGAGAGCATGAGGAACATTTCAATTACTCCTACATATTGAAAAAGCTTATAAACATCTTTTTTAACCCTGCAGATCCTACTGGCAATCCATGAAATTCACACATGCCACATGTAAAATCCCTTAAAAACCCCAAACATCATGAATTATGCAGATTATTTCAATAACTAATAAACCATGCAGATATCTATTGATCGTGCAAATATTGCATAGCATCCTTTTTTTATACTACAAATCAAATAAACAATTGAACATGTATCAACTCTAAAACCGCAATCAATAATGATCTACTTCGAGACAATAAACCCCTTTTGTATCTTACAGGAGACCCTAAACATTCTACAGATCCTACAGAAAATCCAAATCTACAGTCCAGATACTGGAATCCTGCAGTGCATACTGGAACTTGTAGTCTCATTTGAGATGCCAGTTGATGTCCCAACCCTCTCCTGACTACTTAAATCTGGCTCAACATTCGTGGTCCAGGGAAGCAAGACTTACATAGGATGCCAGTTGCCATAGAAACTAGGGCTGAGGCTCTGCATGGAGAGAGGAGGGTCTGAGGCTGAAAAATCTTGAGACAACAAGAGAATGAAGGCGATAAAGAGGGAAAAATAATTTGATATAAGAGATTAAAAAGGGAGAGAGGGAGTAAGAATGTGGGTGGTAGAAAAAAAGACGTTAGCTAGGTGTTAAAATGCTGAAAAGAGAATGAGAGAGAAAATTAAAAAGGGAAGGAAACAGCAATGCAGAGAAAGAAACTAGGAAAAAGAGATTGAAATATAAGAGATTATGAAAATAAGAGATTGCAGGAATTGTTAACATTGTCTTTTAAAATGATTTATTTGTATATATTCTACATAAAAGGTGTGATTGTGATTGTCTATGTATGCATACATATACAGAGGCAAATTTATTAAGTACACTGTATTGAGACCTCTGTAGCGTGGATTGCAATCAGTCTCAGCAGATTTTTTATTCCTCTAACACCTACAATCTTTCCACATGACTGTCATTGACTGTATGTTTCATGGTTATTGGACCATTTTAAACAGTGTAGCTATTGTTGTACATGACTACTCCAGCAGGGCAGTGGTTTCCATGACTGTTGGTGAATATCATACTCAGGGCTGGATTTCCTAATAGGCAGAGTAGGCAACTTCCTAGAGCTCCGAATTTTGAGAGGTGCCTCAGCTGTGCTGACCACACCCACATTCTAAATTGTGGGTGTGGTCCTAGCAATCTCAGTGTCTCTGCTCCAGTTTGTACCTCTTTACAGGCTATTATTTAAAACCCTGGATGCTAGACAAGTGTCCAATGCATTGCTGAACAATGTGGTGATCTCTCTAGTAACCAAAGGGTTAAAGCTTTTTTTTTTTCCCTTTGTCCGTTCTTGTTATAGGACAAGGGTATTTTCTGTGCCAGGAAACAGCAATGTGGGTGTAGACATGGGTGGAGTTAAGGGTGTCTAGAGTGCCTTGCCTAGAGGAGCCTGGGATGGATGGTTTGGATATTTTTGGCCAGAGGCTTTGAGAAAATGACTGTGGGAGTCTTGTTCTTTTCTTGTAAGGTAGTTCTAACACAGCCTGGATGTATGTTTTCGGTTATTATCTTGCTGTAGGATGAACCCCTGACTAACTAGACATGTACCAGAGGGTATTGTAAGGGGCTGCAAAATGCTGTGGTAGGAGTATTGGTTCAGGGTGCCACTCACTCTGTGCAAGTTGCCAACTCTGTATCCAGCAAAAGAGCCCCAGACCATCACGCTTCCTCCTCCATGCTTGACAGTTGGTGTCATACACTGAGGAACCATCCTTTCTCCTACTCGACGGCGTACAAAAACACCGTGTGATGAACCGAAGAGCTCAAATTTGGATTCATCAGTCCATAAGACCTTCTTCCAGTCTTCAGTAGTCCACTGGCGGTGTTTCGTGGCCCAGGCAAGCCTCTTTTTCTTATTATGCCATCTTAGTAATGGCTTTCGTACTGCCACTCCACCATTCAAACCTGCAGCTCGAAGTCTTCTCTTCACAGTTGAAACTGACAATTGCTTACTTCGATCGGTGTTAAGCTGTGCTTTAAGCTGTAGCTGTTGATGCTCAGAAACTTGTCATCTGATTCTGTTGTGGCTTCGGGTCTGCCAGACCTCTTACTTTAGAAAAAGAATAGGACAGCAGATCGCTGTCACTTATTGTATCCTTTATTCAATATTCTGTGTTGCGTATCCCCTGTCCCAGAAACCCGTTCAGTGGTATAATAGTAGATAGCAGTATCCGGGAACATTCTAAGACTTAACCTTTAATGACTCATAGTAAAAATAATACCGATATCTTCCTCTATCAATCCGGATAATATTAAAAATGACTAAAAATAAAAACACCATAGGTGCAGCTAGTCTAGAGTCTATTAGTAAGTATCATACTCTTTACTGCTGGACCGCTTAGACCTATGTACTAGAGATGTATCTTAACTCCTATATCAGATTGTAACAGTCTATTACTGCATGGAAAGGTGTTAACTATCACTATCAGTTAAAATTAATTCTATACAACGTATATCAATCATCAAGTGTAAGATAATGGTGGCATCTTCCTGTCAGAGTTTCCTCCAGTTTCCAAGTCCTTTTGATGGTGTAGGAAACTGTACTCACTGACACCTTGGCATTCTTTGCAAGTGTAGGAAATACCTACACTTTTAATGATCTGTCTGTCTTGCTTTGTTAATCGCCTTTTTTGCCATTTTGAGAGCAATATACTACTTCCTGCAGTACAATACTGTCCAAAATATTGCTTAAGAGGGTACAGTAACACAGTCTGTTCCAACACAACTTTTATACAGAGGGCTTGTAAGTAATCAACACAAGTTGGGACACATGTAGGCATTGTTAGCATGAACTTTCAAGGATTAATTTACTTACATTGCTGCAGAACAACTGTGAGTTGTTAACCTATTACTTCTTCCTTGAAAAGGCCTATTTGTATAATTCTGAAATGTACATTATTTTTCAGGTTATGTTAACCTAAACTTTTTTTCACCTCTGGCAGTTTACCGCTTACCTTTGTACCATTTCAGGTTATCCACTAGACTTGAACTGAATACATTTCAATAAAAACTGGAAAAATGGGGGTGCTCTAAAACTTTTGCCTGGTAGTGTATACATTTTCATAAAAAGTTTCCTGCACCTTTAAACCTGGCACACAAAATGGATTCAAATAACAGTACCATTCAGAGACTGATTTACATCCTAGGGACCTCTACACAAGGCAGCGCAGACATTCTAAGCTCCTACCACAGCCTCAACCCCACTCTTCACATTACTCAGCCCCCAGTCCCAATCACTGTTCCCCAGCACAGAAAATATCCTTAGCTTATAACAAACAAGCACAAAGAAAACTTTTGACCTCTTGGTTGCTAGAGAGATATCCAATGTATTGCATCTCTCTCATTAAAGGAGGTTAATTATTAGTCAGTAAAGGGCATACAATGGAACTTTTTTCTTCTTGAGCCCCCAGAGAGGGCTCATGTGGTGCAACTGGGGGATATAAATGATGCGATTTGGGGGTGGGGCTTGTGTCATAAAGTGGGTAGGAAGTGAGCAGAACAGGGTGAGAATCAGGAGAAGTGGGTGGGAAGTGGAAGGAACAGGGTGGGAAGGAGGAGAAACGGGCAGAATTTCTTAAAGAGATAGTAATACTTAAAATGTAAAAAATATATGTTGTAGGGTTTATCCCCCTGAGTAAAACAAGAGTACACCCACTGCTGAAAGGTGTTTCATTCAAAAGTTATTAATTTTCAAAGTTGAATTTTTTTAGGTGCAATATCACAGTGGCCTGAAATTGTACAGTGGCGCTGTTGCTACACCATCCTATGGAGATTTATGGTCCCGGGACCAGAGCTGTCCATAGGATCCTGTAGCAACAGCGCCACTGTAGAATTTCAGGCCACTGTGATATTGCACCTAAAAAATTCAACTTTGAAAATTAATAACTTTTGAATGAAATACCTTTCAGCAGTGGGAGTACTCTTGTTTTACTCAGGGGGATAAACCCTACAACATATTTTTTTTACATTTTAAGTATTACTATCCCTTTAAGAAACTCCTCACCACCTGAGAATCAGACTCTGTTCCCAAAGACCCAATAATTCATTGCAAAAACCAGAGTCTCCAGGGCATATCCGAAGAGGTCCCCAGTATGGTAAAGGAGTAATTAAAATTGTGCAGGGATACCCAGGCCACACCCAAAATTCATAATATAAGTGTGGCCAGCACGTTGATGTGACCTGCAAAACTTGGCACTCTAGGCAGTTGCCTACTCTGTCTAATGGAAAATCCTACAATGGAGCCATCTCTAAAATAAATCCTTTTGAAATGGAGCTTTTTGCTTGATGTTTATTGCTCAATACTAATACCTGTTAAATGATTTAAGGCTGGTTTTCCCTTCATGCTCCCTCATAGACCAGGAATTGCGACAGAATCCCGTGGTAACCTTTCCTCTAGTAACATAATCCAGACCATATGGTGCAGCGGATTTTTTCCCAGAATTGATTATGGCTTGATACATATGTCCCCATATGTTATACACCCATTTACTTTGTTTTTTAATCACATGTAGTTCTTTGAGTATCATTGTGTCACAATATTTTATTTTCTGGCACCCAAATGGTTAAAGCTTATGGGTATTTATAATGTAGTGTTAACATAAACCTTTCTCAGTTTGTCGCAAAAACCCCCCCAAAAAACTCCACATGCATCTATGTTTGTTGTTTCCACATGATTTTGCATCTGCTCACCCCAAGAACTAATCTTATGAAAGTATTTATAGGAATGAATAGTATAGTATTTATATTGATATACAAATCTATTAGTTACATGTCAGCCTAACACCAAACTAGGGCCTGAGGCAGAAAGAAAAAGATGGGCAAAACAATGTTTCAAAATCCACACTTATTTAACCGTTTGAGTGCCATAGGTGCTTGCAGCACTTCCGTTGCATACCCTTCTAGCTTCAAAGGGATAGTAATACTTCGTTTCATCTTTATTTTATTTTGTATGCATTAACAAAACATGAAGAACGATATAAGTCTTATCTCTCAAACCTTTATGGTTTTTCAGGCTTTTCCCTTATCTTAATTGAAGATTGTCCCTCTCTGCAGTCTACCTGGGCACCTCCCTTCTGTTGTGGCAGAACAGTGTTACATCAGTAAAAGGGGCGGGAGGGGGACACTTTGTCATTGAATTACTCTTGAACTACAACTCTGACAGAATTGAAATAACACTCTCCAAAGTCCAAATACTATGATGATTAATTAGAGCTGCTCTTAGTATGAAACATGACTATTCCTTTAAAGCGGAACTTTCATCCGCTATAAAGTTGCCCTGCTATAAGTAAGCAGGTAGCGACTAGCTTTAGAATATACATTTTACCTTTCAAAAGTAGCCCAAAAAAGTATATTTTTTCTTATTGCATCACATTCTGGCAAGATTGTTTATTTTCTTTTATTTTGATAAATTTTAGTTGTACACATTATTGTAAAAGAAAAAAAATGGAAGAGAAAGCACAAAAAGATTTATCTAACTTTAGTATATATACATCTCAAATAATCGTTAATAACATATAAATATATAAAACAGTGAGAATACATGAATATGTATATATCAAAATAAAAGGAAATAAGACATTTCTGAGCAATATAAAAAGGAGTATGTTATTCTGAATGATATAGATAGGAGTGTGTTTAATTGTTAAAAAAATAGATGGTACAAGGAAAACCTCTGACAGGCTATAAAGTCTGATATACAAATGAACGTCAACCTAATCAATACACAAAAATGTGTCCATATAGATAAAAAATGTACAATAAATATTGTATTAATGTAGTATAATATTTCTCATATTAGTCATAGAGTCAATAATAGTGAAGGTAATGGCCTCTTACTTGACTGTATACACAATGCAAATAGACAGGTGGCGTTGAACAAATAAAGACAGGCTTCCACTTTCGTCATTTTCTCTTACTTTCAAATATCCTTCTAAGTGGCAGTGGCTTTCTTGTGATTCCCCCTTGGAGTGTCAGCAGCAGTGAATTCCATTGTCCACGTGTATCCTTTGTGTGGCTCGATGTAGCTCAGTGCATTTTGGCACTGTTTGTTTTGTGCACCTTCGTCTTGAGCAGTAGGATAGTGCCAGACAAGAATCTTGCCCTATTTTGAGACATACAACTATTGATCATACAGTTGAAGGCAAGGTTAAAACCCTGTATTTCATAAAACGGAACCTTTATCACTCCATTCATAAAACAACAGTGAATCAGTCCATGGCAGTAGATGCTCAGATACATCACATTCTTTTGACATTGTTTCCCATAATATTGTGGGACGAATATGTGAATCTGGTAACTGATATATCCGCTGTAAAAAAATGACAGCTATACTCAAATTTATTAAAGTACCAAACTAAAAGCTGGAATAATCTAAAAATACACCATAAAACACAGTATAACAAAAGCTTAAAATACAGATATATAATATACCAGAACACATAATTAATTTTTGATAATGATCTGAAGGTAATGCCTGTGACCATACTCTTAAATATACTGCGTGAGAGTGATCTAACAAATGATCACTAAGAAACCAAGGTAAAAAATATTATTATAGTGAAAAACATGAATACTGATATCTGATAGTTCTTTTGGTATTGGAAGTATGAAAATAATACTAAAATGCATGTAAATTTTATGGAACCTAAATATTAACATAAAAATATCCATAAATTGTTTCACACATTGATTGACAGAAATAGAGATAATAGATATATATGATAATTCAGTCAGGGCTTATAATTTTAAATCCTTTGATACTAGCCAGACCTGAAAAGTTACTCACCACTGCAAGCCAAAACATACCCACCAGGGCTCAATTTCTACTCGCCAGGGCTAAATTTTCACTCGCCATTGGCTAGTGGCGAGTGGAAATTTTGAGCCCTGATTCAGTGATCTTGAGTATCGAAGCTGAATAAAATAATCTGTTTCTATATAAAATGAGCCCCTAATTCAGGATACCATAAGTGCACTGAGTGTCAGTAACTGGATGAATAATATTTAACCCAAACACCAAATGTCCATATCTTCATTTAATCCCTGTGGAATCATTGTTTCCAATATATAAATCTAAAAGGTCTCCAGTTTAGCAGGTTTGTGGTATCTATCAATAGTTGTTGTGGTATATGATCAATAACATGCAATTTAAGACCTTTTACATCACTATTATGTACTAGTGCAAAATGTTGGACTATTGGATACTTTTTCTTCTCCAGATTATGTTTCCTCGATGTTCTAGAAATCTCTTTTTGATCTGGCGAGTAGTCCTTCCCGCATCTTTCTTACCACAGGAACATTCAAAAATGGTAAATTGCATATAGAGTTGTACAACTGAAGAAACTTTGAATGTCAAACCCCATTTCTGTACTTCTGGATTTAAATTTGGTGGTTCGATGTTGATGTAACCAAAACTCAAACAGCTTGTATGGTCACATCTATAGTTTACTTTGATAATTTGAATATCTAATGCACTCTTTAGACCTTATTGAATATTTCTTCTTACTATAAAATGGATATTACTGGGCATTAATTTGTTTTTGAGATAGCAGATTTATTCAGAAAAAAAGTTTGCAGATATTTATCACTATTAAGAATTGGCAAATTCAGTATTCCTGTTCACTGAATATACCATATTGTAAAGCATTGTCAATTAAATTTTTGTACTACAAAATGAATTTGGGCAGTGGGTTATGAGGCAAGGCAAGGTGAATTGAGTGTTGCTGAGTATACAGTTATCCTCTTTCAAGTAGTCATTTATTTACAATTGTTGTGCACATTATCTAGGGCTAAAAAGGCAAGTGGCTCCTTATTTGATGTGGGTGAATACCTACTTTCTAAAATGGAGCCTTACGAACCTTTCCTTCATATCTAATGGTTATGGCCATTTTTGTGCAGGCAGGTAATTTCAAAAAAGACAAGTGGAAGGTGTAGTTTACTGCTTCTGGCACCTGCCTACTGTATGTCAACCCTTACCATTGTGGTACCATTTTCCTTGGGCTGTTAGAACATTTTAGTATCTTTGAAGTGCGGGAAATGTAAAAAAAAGAGCATTTTCCCTATAGCGCCACATTATGGAAATAACTGTGAACTCCTGTCTAGGGGTAAAACTGCAAAAATACCCTAATTTGATGCAGGTAAATGTCTGCTGTCCTTTCCATCATATCAATAATAGTTTGGACTATTTTAGTATAGGTAGCCTATTTAAAAAAGAAAACAAATAGGCGTCATGTTGTGCTTTTGGCACCCACTGTGGTATGTTAACCCATATCAATGGGGTACCATTTTTCTTGGACAAATAGTATCTAATGAAAATAGTAAGAAATTACATCGTTTTCAAAAATTTAGTACATCTGAAAAGGTGGAATTGTAAAAAAAATGCCTATTTTGTTTCTTTAGCTCTACCTTCTGGAAACATTTGTGCACATCAGAAAGGCAAGTGACCCCTCATTTGATATGTTGGGTTGTCTTCTTTCCAAAATGGTGTGCTTTGTCTATGTTTTCTTCATTTCTGTATTTGGTAAGATCATTTTACTACAGGCAAGTCATGTCTGAAAAATATATGAATGAGGATTTGCAGTTGGTGTATTTTTGTGCTTCTTTTACCCACTGTAGTATGCCATCTCATACCAGTTGGGTGCCATTTTTCTTGTAACAGTAGTAACTAATCACTACAGGAGTAAAGTCCATAGTTTTCAAAGATTTTAGTACATTTTAAGAGGTGGAAATGTAGAAAAAAATGACTATTTTTTCTATAGCTCCACCTTCTGGATACATGCACACAAGGCTATGGTAGAAAGGCATGTGAGCCTTCATTTGATGCAGTGGGATACCTACTTTTAGGACATATATGCTTTTACATAGTTATTGAGCTGTTTTATATGTAACCATATGTAACCATTTAGTTCCTAAAGTTGGAAATACCATTTTGCACTCCTGTTAATTAGGGGTCTGTGAAGGCCAAACATGTAAGCATGATACATATTTGGCATTTTTGTACTCAGGGGGCTTGAGGCTTTTGCTTTGCTCTGTCATGTTGGTGCCAGTGGCAGACAAGACATCCACCCTTGCCTTTGCCTCATGGAACTTTAAAGAGGAGTTGTTCCTGTTTTTTTTACACTGTGCAGTTCCCTTTTGTCCAGCCTCCCTATTTAAAAATATTTCAGTTGTGTCACCCTCATCAGCATTTCCATGACAGTTCAGTTAGTGTCTGCATCTGTAGCTCTTCCAGCTCCACCTTCAAGGTAATTTGTATTTCAGGACATACTTCAAAACCAGAGAAATCTCAGTGTAGTCTCTCTGGTAAAATACTTTCTAAATAAAAACTCAGACACACTTTCAAATTTCTTCACAGTTTTCAAGGCTATGGTGAGCAAAATAAGGTACATAAGATAGTTGTGGTATAGTTTACAGGTTGAAGTGCTAAGGGCATGCTCTACAAAGGGATATTCTTCAAGGTATGCAATTAGCAATGGTGATTTTCAGGAGGCATGAAGGACAGTGTGCTAGCCACCACTACATAAATCCACAATACTGCTGTCTCATAACAGGGATATAACTTTTTTGATCTCTCCTCAGGCATATTGTCAACCAGCAGGGAGATCTACAAATACTGCTAGTTTTACCCCCAGCAGCCAGAGCAACTAATAAGGAACTATTCTGCTCAAGCTCAATATCTGTTCCAGCTGGTGAAAATGAATAGTTGTTCTCAAAGTCCCAGCTTCTCGAATAGCACTAATCTCTTCCTCAAATATCCATTCAATGCGATCATAGCAATTCTTTGTGTATATGATCTTACATATATACAACCTGAAGCCTAAGTCTAATACACGTACAATCCACATTCAAGCAAACCCAAATTGTGGAGCTGATTTCTGAGCAACAGTGCTTCCCACATGTCATAGCAGGAAATAAGCAAAGGCTGATCATTCTTTAACAGGGGCTTTGTACCGTAGCAAGATATAAGCTATGGGCTGATCAGTATTTTGCAGGAGCTTTGCATGCTTCTTTTTGCTAGTAATTGACACACTTTAGTTTGTTCTTCTTGAGTTTGAATTACATTGTTGTCAATTAGATGTTCCTTAGAGCTGTCCCTGTCTTTGCAGTGGTACATCTAGACCCGCACTCCATATGTTTGTTTATGCAGGTCCTTCCTAACAACAGTTATACTGTTGTGAGTTCCCATACTGACTTACCCATTTGGCTGTCAGCTTACCTGGACACACCCACTCTACTCACTCCCACTCTGCAGTTATATATGATCCTGTTTGCTCTCCTGAACAAGCCTATCTGATCTTTATTTAGCAGCAACACAACCACTGCAGTGCATTAGTCTAGTCCTATTTGATTCCTGTTGTGACCCTTTTTTGCCGTATTGACCATTATTGTCTGCCATCTACCAAACAAACCTGCAAAGACCTAAGCCTGAAAAATGGTTCTGCTATCTGCCTGGTGCCTGCATTGACCTCAGTCTGTTTAACGACTTCGCTATCTGCCTGCACTGAACCAAGCCTGTTTTAAGATCTTGAGTTTCTGTTGCTACTGCTTATAACCCAGTTGCGTTTTTCGTCTCTGGTCCCAGCTCAATCAGTGTCTGGGTATTAGACCACCCATGTCAGATCATCAACAGGGCTCTCCAGTACTGTGCCAAGCACCAGGCCAACCTCCTATCACTCCTTTGCAAATGGATAGAAAACTGGTTGAAGGATAGGGAACAGTGTGCTGTAAATGGAAATTTCTCTAGTACAGTTGAGAGTGGAGTACATGGGACCACCCCTTAAGATAAGAAGAAAGGAGGTTTCAACTTCAGGAGAGGAAGAATTTTTTATAGTAAGGTCTGTTAAATTGTGGAATTCTTTGCCCAAGCATGTGGTAATGGCAGAAACAATGGATACATTTAAAAGGAGATTAGATACATTTCTTTCAAGAAGAAACATAGATAGTTATACTGTGTGTTAGTAGGTAAAACAAGGAGATCCAGTAAATAGACTAATACTCATTTGGTAGCAGGAAAGCTTACATAATTCTAATTTTTCTGGGTTATAAGGCAAAGGTTGAACTTGATGAACTTGTGTCTTTTTTCAAACTAATTTGCTATGTTACTATGTTACACTCAAGAGCCGTGTTCATTGTGTCCCTCCTTAAAGGGATAGTAATGCTTCATTTTATCTTTATTTTATTTTGTAGGCAATAAAAAAACATGAAGAATGATATAAGTCTTATCTCTCAAACCTTTATGGTTTAAGAGATATTCACAAGCAAAGTATCCCCCACTCTGTTCAGCCAGATCAGAAGGGAGGTGCCCAGGTAGACTGCAGAGAGATCTTCAATTAAGATAAGGGAAAAAGCTGAAAAACTTGTTAAGGGGGGCAGGGCTTTCATTGTTTTCATTGTAAAAAGATTGTCCCCTGCTGTTATCTGTCTGGTCTTACAACCAGATTCACATCTGAGAAGAGATGGCTTACACTAGGAAAAAGGGGCGGGAGGGGAAACTTTGCTTGTGAATATCTCTTAAACCATAAAGGTTTGAGAGATAAGACTTATATCGTTCTTAATGTTTTTTTAATGCCTACAAAATAAAATAAAGTTAAAACGAAGTATTACTATCCCTTTAAAGCGCATACTCTGGCTCTCTCCTCTTCTAGACTGAGCATCACCCTTGCTTAATGACTCTGACAAGTTGAAAACAGCTCAAAAATGTGTTCACTGTTCCAAGGTGACAGTCTGCAGCAGAAGCTGGCACTCAGGACTTTGCCCAGAAGCAGAGATCTTTGTCACAATATGCCACAAATCTTTGTACACCGGCACCCAATGGCACCCTAATAACTGCATCCTGCAAAACACTTTCTGAAAGACTAAAGATGGAGCTCAGTGTTCATGAAATACCTAGCACTTTGGAGGAGTTAATCTCCCTCTGGATAGCTGATCTCACGGGTAGAAAATTCTTTTAGCCAGCATTAATCAATTCTGCATGGACTGGCTCCACAAATGTACTAATTAGTAGTGAATATCACATTTGTGGAGGCAGACATAACTTTTTGTTGCAGTACACCAAGACCACAAACTCCTACCACTGAAGGATTCCTTCCTTTCTAAGAAGACCAGTGGGAGGAGTTTTGATTCCTGAAAAAGAGTAATATCTGCCTCAATATACATCATATCCAGTACTTTTACAGATTCATTTTTGGGAACAAGCCCACACAGAAATTTTTCATAGTGGCTATTAGGATTTTCTGCACAGATGACGATAAGTAAGAGTTTACTATTAGGAGATGTTAGTTTCTTTAAAGATCACAAATGTTAGCAATTAATGTAGCAAATTGTCATTAGTGATTAACTTGGAGTTACAACGAGATGTAAATTCCTTCTTTCTTTCCACCATGCAGTTACAGGAACAAAATAAGCCATTGAGACTTGTATAGTAAGAAGAATTATAGGACGAATTATAGCAATTCTGGGACAAACCAATTTCAAAATTCCCATTAATTTAAATGGCCCATTTAACCTTTATACTAAAGTGGTCGCCACGACATTGCATTAAAGATCCCCCTGGAGTCCAAGACGTCCAAATTAAAGGAATAGTAATATATCAAAATAAACAAAGTTCCGATTAATTTTCACAGTTTTTAGTCCATAGAGAGCGTTATTTCAATACTAGCCAATCTGTAGATAATGAGTAATTTAATTATAAAGTATTCCTCTCATGTTCCTTTTACCCATTTTAAGCAGCCTTCCCTCAGATATGGATTCCAGTCATCGTACCAGACAGCTCTCAGCGAGGAACAATCTTCATGCTTGATGAAGGAGGGAAAGATGGATCGCAGCAAGGGACAATCTACAGTGAGCATAAGGAAAAACCTGAAAAGCTTGTCAAGGGGGAAGACTGTCCCTTGCTGTGAGCTGTCTGGTCCCAGGGCCAGATTCCACATCTGAGGGGAGGCGGCATACACTAGGTAAAAGGGGCGGTAAGGGATACTTTATCATTCAATTACTCTTGAACTACAACTCTGACAGCATTAAAATAACACTCTCCATGGCCCAAATACTATGAAGAATAATCGGAGCTGCTTTTCTGTGAAACATTACTATCACTTTAAAATGAAAAAATGTTAAACTGCTGGATGTTTCATTGTATCATTGCTTAGCTTTGAACCACTGTTTGTGCTTTACTTATAGCTCTGTTTTATGAGGTCTCCAAAAAGACTCTGAAGCCAACATGGACACAAACTCAACTCAGACATCAGAGGATTCTGGGTAAAACTGCAAAGGTGACTAGAGTTCATTCCCTGTATAGCTGGGACCCACTTTTTTCTTACTTTTGATACCTAATATTTTCAAACTCATAATGGGCCCATGTACAGAGGAAAAGTGTTCAAGTGGAGTAACTTTTTGAAAAAACATCACAGGGTACAAAATCAGTTTTCCAAAATTCCCACTTATTTAACCCCTTCGCGACCACTGACGTGCCAGGACCGTCACGGCGGTCCGGCACTTAAGGACCAGTGACAGTCCTTGCACGTTTGGGAGTTCAGGGCTCCCAGCGAGGCTGCATGCCGCACCGGAAGTCCTGAACCGGAAGTTAAAAAAAAAAGCCCTGTGGTCACCAAGTGCCGGACACGTGTGCGTGCACTGGTCTTAAGGAGTTAAATGGGACATTTAACACCATGAATGCTAGGGTCTCCAACACATTGCTTTGCAATGTGTTTATACCTTTTTAGCATTCAAGAAGATAAAATCCCCATTTAAATGAATGGAGGTGTGGGTATTTTTCACTTGAGGTACAGTTGGTTTGATTACTCTGCTTTTGTTTTGAACATGGAGCCTTATGTGTATGAGGCATCCACATATTGCAGCTCAATGCATTGGATACCTTTCTGGCACTCAAAGGTTTATTATATGAGTGATAATTGGCAAGTGTACCCGGAGGGGGGATTGCCCCCTCCCTACACTTGCTCCATCCATATAAACATAGGGGCTGGGTGAGTTGGTCTGGGGGTCATAATATGACTTTTGCCCCCCCCCCCGGAAAAATTTCTGCTGAAGCCCCTGATCTTTGGGCAAGTTATGGAAAATGCAAAATCTTATAACCACATTCACTGATGACTTGCCTCCATTATTCCCAAGTATTGCGTATGGAACGGGAAATACATACTGATAGCATTCTGTGCCAGGAGTAGAGCACTAACTGATCTTGCTGTATTATGTAACCTACAGTGTACATGTGTTACAACTCTGTATTAGTTTTATAGAGGAAATTGTTACTCTATATTGCTCTTAAAGGAGAGCTAACCGTGTAATCATAACTGGGAATTTTCAAAATGAGCTAACCCTGAAAGTTCTCCAGAACATAGACTGTAGGCAATATGTCCCTGTTACTCTAACCCAGAGGTGTTCCAGTCAGTCCACAAAGATGAAATTTATTAGTCCAGATCATATAGTAGGTAACACTGGATTTGTTCCCCTTGAAATTTTGATTCTTCATCCTGAGACTCTGAGATTTGGGTCAAAACCCTGAGGCTCAAGGACATACTCCAAGGGTTCCCAGGTATACTTGTAATATTAACACCTGACTATATTACTATAGCTAGAAGATCATAATGGGTCCTGTGCAGTTTGCTTTTGTACATTTGTTCTATTGATAGCATATTCAAGCAGTCCTGGATGTCTTGTCCACAGAGGTTGACACGACTGTTGCTAACAGGACCATGGGACTTCAAACTTTGCCCACTACAAATGGTAATTGTATGCAAGTAACACACTCTGCCTGTTTTACATGAAAAGAAACATTTCCATTAATTGTCATGTCTGACTCCAGGACATAATTCCAGAACTAAGCAAAGATGTTATTTCTTAAACCAAGGAGCAAGGGCAAAATTCATAGGAACCATTAGGATTTTCTGGCCAAATTGAGGTAAGTTAGGGTTTATTAATAGGAAGTTACATAGTTACATAGTTACATAGTTACATAGTAATTTAGGTTGAAAAAAGACTTGCGTCCATCCAGTTCAACCCTTTTCCTATTCCTGTTTACCATCGCTGACCCAAAAGAAGGCATCCGACTCCAAATGGCAATCAGATTTCTCCCTGGATCAACAAGCCCTAACTAAATATTAATCCCAATACTAACGTGCATAGCCCTCTATATTATGCTCTTTTAAATAAGTATCCAGGCCCCTTTTAAAGGCATCTAATGTATTTGATAGCACCACCTCCTCCGGAAGTGCATTCCATACCTTTATTGTCCTTACTGTAAAGAAACCCTTCCGCTGTTGTAGACTAAATCTCCTTTCCTCAAGTCTAAGCGGGTGGCCCCTTGTCCTGTGTACTGTTCTGTTAATGAACAGGTCTTTTGAAAGCCCTTTATATGTAACTTCTTTAATGTTTTCAACCTTTACATGCCCATCTAAACACCAATGCAGAGAGGATTTGCGTAACATTTTGGAGCTGGACTGCCTGTGGGCAGGACCAGTTGCATATGGAAATAGATATTTCCTCTCTGCAATGGCACAAGGGAGTAAAAAAAGTGAGGCCACCATGCCCCAGAACAAGACGTTTTATCATGTTTGTTCTTTATGGGTGCATCACACTATTTGATTCTTGGTCTCCCTGTGTTAGAAAGGCATCCCAGACATAGGCCCTTGCCCTTCACGTGCCTATAGGGAATCAGCTGCACCACACCAATGAGGCCAAAAGGTACGTCTGTGATTTTGCGATTCTGTCATTCAGAAAGGATTTGCCTGACATTTTGGAGCTGGACTGTCTGTGGGCAGGACCAGTCTGATGGGGACATGGAAATTCCCTCTATGCAGTGGCATATGGGAGTGAAAAATATGACTTGTAGTACCACTGAGCGGCCACCATTCCTCAGAATAAGAGACTTTAATTTGTTAGTTCTCGATGGGTGTTTGTCGCAGTATTTGTTTCTAGGTCTAAACCCCAATGTAGCGTATACCTTGGTAACTAATTTTTATCTCAAAATTCCCCTGTAAAGGGGTATAAAACTGGTGCAGGGATATTGAGATTGCTCTGGCCACACCCACAATTTAGAATGTGGGTGTGGCCAGCACAGCTGCCCCCAAAATATGGAGCTCTATATTGGGAAATTCGGTCCTGTCTAGATGTAATGCAAAATATAAAAACATAGATACACATGACTGCTGTATGAAGGATGCCTGCCTATGTTAATTAACATGTTAAACAAATTAAGAGCCATTTTCCCTGGAGTATAGTTAGTGACAAAATAACTCAGTAATTTAGTAGACAAGGCTGAAAAAAAGACCTGCATCCATCAAGTCCAGCTCATGCCATATCAGCCCTGTTTTGAAACCAACTACATTATGTGGAAACATAGCATACCAAGGCAAATCATTCCACATTTACAACCCTTACTGTAAAAAATCTCTTCCCTTGTCTTAGTTGAAAGCACCTTTTCATTGGTCTTAATGGATGATCTTTTGTTTTTTGCTCAGCTCTTTGAGTAAATAGTTCCTCAGAAAGTTCTCTGTTCCCCTTCAATAAATCAATTAAGTATATCTGTATATCAATATATTTGTCTTGTAATACTTGATTTATGTATGACAGGTTCTTACCAAGGTAGGTCACCTATCTAATTTAGAGCGTCGTCTTTCCTCTGTGACCCTTGAGTCCTAGACAGGTTGTAATGCATTGAATGCATCTCTCGCACACAAATGTTAAATGCTGAATGAAGGGGACAATTTTATTTTCAGTTTCATTTCACCTTGGTTATTCTATTTATTTTTAATCAGACTAACAAACTCTGAAGTAGTTAGTAATTATAGTACTTCTTAGTAATTGGTAACTATAGCTAATTTAGACTCATTCAGATTACACATTAACATTTTGCGTCAACTATTGTCAGCCATTAAACTACAGGAATTATGTTGGAAAATAAAAGTGCAGCTAAAATGATGTTTTTAGTCAAAATCTTTTACCATCAATTTTCAAAGAGATAATGTAATTTTTAATAATACTTACAACCATGAAAAACAGTTTTAGAGAAATTATCTTAAAATAGGATGAGGTCAAACATATCATCAAAACAATTCATTATTTGAAAAAGTGGCATTATTAAAGGGACACTAACACCTAAACATGAAATAGGTTGATATAACTTTAAATATAACGTATTTACAGCTTACCTATGTATAAAATATTTATAACTCAGATTCCTAAAATATAATGCTAAACTTGCTTTTAATGCATAGTAAACTGTCCTATTCAGAGAATATATACAGTACTGTGTGAAAAAAATGCTGTAAAGTAAGGTGTGAAAAAAATGCTGTAAGGTAAGTATGCGTCCAAAAATAGACATGATAATAGGTTATTTTTATCAGTTAACAAAATGATTACGAGGAAACAGAAGAAAAATCTAAATCAAATCAATATTTGTAGTGACCACCCTTTGCCTTCAAAACAGCATCAATTCTTCTAGGTACATTTGCATACAGTTTTTTTAAGGAACAAGGCAGGTAGGTTGTTCCAAACATCTTGGAGAACCAACCACAGTTCTTCTGTGGATTTTGGCAGCCTCAGTTCCTTCTCCCTCTTCATGTAATCCCAGACAGACTCAATGATTTTGAAATCAGGGCTCTGTGGGGGCCATACCATCACTTCCAGGACTCCTTGTTCTTCTTTATGCTGAAGATAGTTCTTAATTACTTTGACTGTATGTTTGGGGTCATTGTCATAATGCAGAATAAATTTGGGACCAACCAGATACCTCCCTGATGGTATTGCATGATGGACAAGTATCTGCCAGTACTTCTCAGCATTGAGGAGACCATTAATTCTGACCAAATCCCCAACTACATTTTCAGAAATGCAGCCCGATTCTTGTACTGCTCTCCAGCCTCGGTGATCAAACTGTCTTCTGCTGCAATCAAATATTTCAAATTTTGACTCATTAGTTCAGAGTACCTGCTGCCATTTTTCTGCACCCCAGTTCCTGTGTTTTCATGCATAGTTGAGTCATTTGGCCTTGTTTTTACATTGGAGGTATGGCTTTTTTGGCCACAAGTCTTCCATGAAGACCATTTCTGACCATACTTCTCTGGACAGTAGGTAGGTGTAGTATCCCACTGTTTCCTGACAATTCTGAGCTGATTGCATTGCTGGATATCTTCCGATTGTGAAGGGAAATAAACATCTGCTGCACTAAATTTCTTTGGCCGACCACTGTGTCTACGGTCCTCAACGTTGCCCGTTTCTTTGTGCTTCTTCAAAAGAGCTTGGACAGCACATATGGAAACCCCTGTCTGCCTTGAAATTTCTGCATGGGAGAGACCTTGTTTCTTGTTGCTGTGCTCAGTCTTGCCATGGTGTTTGATCTGTGACTTTAAACTGTCTTCGGCAACCTCACATTGTTAGCTGAGTTTGGGTGTTCCTCACCCAGTTTTATTCCTCCTACACAGCTGTTTCTGTTTCAGTTAATGATTGTGTTTCAACTTCATATTAAATTGATGATCATTAGCACCTGTTTGGTATAATTGTTTAATCATTTACCTGATTATATGCTTACAAAATCCCTGACTTTGTGCAAGTGTACCTAGAAGAATTGATGCAGCTTTGAATGCAAAGGGTGGTCACACCTAATATTGATTTGATTTGTATTTTTCTATTGTTCACTCACTATTATTTTAATTGATAAATATAAACTATTAATATGTCTATTTCTGAAAGCATTCTTACATTATCAATTTTTTTTACACCTGTCTAAGACTTTTGCACAGTACTGTATATATATATATATATATATATATATATATATTTTTTTTTTTTTTTTTTTTTTTTTTTTTTTGTGATGTATGTAAAGGAATATAAGCTAGAGTCAGTTAATTTATTATGATTAAACCATCTGCTCAGAAAAGCTGATAACTTAACCCAATCCATTTCACCATATTCCTTGACAATTACTTCAAGATTGAAATTGTCTTGGAGTCCTGGAAAAGACAGGAATGTCTGCTCCCCCAGAGCACCTAGAAGACTAGAGTTTAGTTTTCAGAAAACAAGTAGAGAATTGTTCCACATGCTACTTGAAGTACAGTGGGTTTTTAGGTGTCGCTGTTAGGTGTTACTGTTACAGTCACTTTGTAACAACTATGTGATTTTAAAGGGATAGTAATGCTTCAACATAAATGCAGCTCCAATTATTCTCCATAGGTTTTAGACTTTGTAGAGAGTTATTAACATTTACTACGATGAGTCATCAAGAGTACTTGAATTATAAAGTATCCCCCTCCCACCCCTTGTAGCTATTGTAAGCCTCCTCCCCTCAGATGTGGAATCCGGTCATATGACGTCACAGATTGCAACGAGGGATAATCTTCTCGCTGTGAGAAGGGCAGGTTTCTCCTTATGCTCACTAAACATTGTTTCTAGTCACAATCCATCTGGACGGTCTAAGGAGAGCAGAGTTATGTAGGGAAAAGGGGCAGGAGAAGGACGGTATATAATTCAATAACTCTTGAACTACAAATCGTACTGAATGTTAATAACGCTCTACAAGCCTCAAAATCTATGAAGAATAATTGGAACTGCATTTTGTTGAAGCATTACTAACCCTTTAAACAGCTTTCAAAGGCAAACTAAATTTATGTTAGGCATTTTTTATTTTAAACAATAGTTTATATTTAACTTTATTTATCTGATAGTTATACAGGTATGCCTGGGGAAGTCAACATTCCACATAGCTCTGTGTTACCAACTGCCACTTCTTACCAAGAAGTAGTAGTACCAAAAACCTCTGCATTACTAATTGTCACTTCCTACCAGGAAGTACTAGCTCGGTTGCATAAACTGACAAATAAATAAAGCTAAATATTTCACAAACAATTGACTGGAATTAAAAATGACTTTAACATAAATATGTGTGAACTTGTACATTCTTTTCAAAATAACCTGTTTGTTACATCACAATTTCCAAGTAGACAATTTTGAACCTGGACCCAATATGTGTATACCAAAGCAGATATTGTTATTGTCCAGACAGGCCACACATTATTTCAGAAATCGATAATGTATCATTTAGGTATGTGCCTATTTCTTTTTAACCATTTAACCCTTTGAGCTCCAGAGAGAAATCCAATGCATTGCAATGCAATGTGTTGCATATATCTTTGGTCCTCGAAGGGTTAAGGACCAGAGCGCAGGGTTCCCAGTAAGGTGAACAAAAATTAATGAACCAGCAGTGAAAGAGTTAAAACAGGAATTGGGCAGGACTGCATGGTGCATCATTTTGTCCTCTGCAGACATGAAAAACACTCCTCTATAACTGTTTCAGTGCTGCGCCACTCACCAGTGCTTACAAGGCTGTGCGATGCATGCAGAATGACATGTTGCTCTCTGGTCCATAACGGATAACAAACATAGAAAATGCAAACATTTCTTTTTTCAGTTTATTTACAGTTTAATAATGGAGTGGGGTACAATGATGTAGTTGTATTTGGCCGGTGTTTTGGCTTATGCTAAAAGGTGTTACACAGCTCTGTCAACAATATCAAGCAATCAGATGGTCCTTGTATAGGTTATAAACCTGATCCTCTCTCTGATCTCCAAAATCCTTGTTGCGGTCACCTGCATTCTTCAGTCTTTTGATGTTAATGCAGCTGTTTTGTGCTTATTTTAAAACAATATGATGTTATAATAAGGAGCCTTTGAGGCTAATTTGAATATTATAGGATGCTTCAGAAGTTATACAGAAATATGGATTGCCTGCCTGGCAGGAACATGGCAGGCTGGGCACTCTGGTCACACCAGTTGGCAGATGAGCATGGCACAATCCATGCAAAAGAGGCAACCGCAGGGCAAAAGGACAGCACTGACTTCAATCTCTTCACACACAATACAGATGTGTTCATTCTTGTGCTGGCCCAATGAGCTGCTGGGATTGGTGGGATGGGCAGGCTCAGCAGAGGAGCTGCCAGGTAGAGTAGAAGATAAAGAGTAGTTAGCTCTGATTAAAGGGATAGTAATACTTAAAATGTAAAAAACAATATGTTGTAGGGTTTATCCCCCTGAGTAAAACAAGAGTATTCCCACTGCTGAAAGGTGTTTCATTCAAAAGTTAATAATTTTCAAAGTTGAATTTTTTTAGGTACAGTATCACAGTAGCCTGAAATTGTACAGTGGCGCTGTTGCTACACCATCCTATGGAGATTTATGGTCCCGGGACCAGAGCTGTCCATAGAATCGTGTAGCAACAGCGCCACTGTACAATTTCAGGCCACTGTGATATTGCACCTAAAAAATTCAACTTTAAAAATTAATAACTTTTGAATGAAACACATTTCAGCAGTGGGAGTACTCTTGTTTTACTCAGGGGGATAAACCCTACAAAATATTTTTTTTACATTTTAAGTATTACTATCCCTTTAAGGTGAAATTGTCTTGAGTTGACTGGCCTCCACCAAATCCTTTCTCACTGACTGGCATCTTATCTCGCAGGTTATCAGAACCGACACCTGGAAGGTTCATGTACACATCTCTGCCACTGCAGTGGAAATTGCTGACTGGATAAACATCTACAGTCGACCCAGTCCTCATGGTGATGTACATCTGTATTTCCTTCCGTACTCTGTCTATGTTCTTTGGCAGACCTGTAACCTCAAAGACTGGATTTTGTCTCTGCGAGGTGTTACAATGTAGATGCTGGTATTCTGCTGGATCCATTTTATAGTGGCCCCCTTTGTTCCCACCATGAGGCCAACCAAATGATAGGGAACACAAACCCACTTGGTGACATGGCCCGTCAATTTTAGAGGTCGCTGGCTGACTCCTCTAATCCCATTGGTCTTGGCCCTGATGATGGTAAAATAGTCAGCTGCTGCAAGGATATCTTGTTTAGCTATTTCCACAGCCTCCTTCCGGCCAGCCACAATAAAGACAGCATCCTTTCCCCTTACTGGGGTTTTGATGTAGGTATTTGTAATTGCTCGCAAGGCTTTAATTCTGTACACTAAGGTAGAAAGAGATAATATAATCAGGGAAACTAGTTGTGGGAACACCCAAGTTGGATTTACATCCCAGGTGCCCCTAGGCAAGACATGCTAAGAACCCCTAGCTCCACGAATAGCCACACCCCAGTCCTCACATGACCCTGCTCCCAGTCCTATCCAGTGTTTCCTGCAACAGAAAATACCCTTGGCTTATAAAAAGCAACAACAAAATAGCTTAAACAGTTTGGTTGGTAGAGAGATCTCCAACACACTGCTCCACAATGCATTGGTGATCTCTCTGGCTTCCAAGGGGTTAAATAATAACCTGTCCAAGGCTATAAACTGGTACAAGGATAATGAGATTGCTCTCATGTTGGTGTGGCCTGCCCAGCTCAGGCACAACCCCTCAAAATTTGAAGCTCTAGGCAGTTGCTACTCTGGCCATTGGGAAATCCGGACTTGAGGAACACTCTGCCGTTTAACCCCTAGGAATGTGCAACTCATTGAGCCACAAGAGCTGCACATGTCTGGTCCTCATCGATTTAAATTAAAGAGAAGGTAAAATTGCATCTTGAATATTGGTCTTGCTTGTATTACTCTATACCACAATCAACATTTACATAAAGGTCTTCCTTTGGTGCAAAATGCCATTTATTTGGTTTTAATTGGATTTTTGATGTGAATACAAGGAAACCAGTAGGGGAGAGGTGCAATATCCAGAGACAGTAATTTCCATAAATCACCTGAATACGGGTCCTACCCGGGATTAATGTAATACAGCAGCAACAGGAAAATGTGTTTTTTATCCACGCAGTGCAGATGCAAATGTTGAGACCTTGCTAGCAATGAAAAGGTTAAAAGTACCATCTAAATCAATGGAAATGGAATGTTTATCCCCCACAGGGACGTAACTGTGGGGGTGGCGGCTGGTACACAGGGTGCGGTTATGCCAGGAACCCATATCCAAGTAGCCCCATCTGCTCCAGGGTGCAATAGATTCTATATATGAATCTGCGAAAACATTTTTGCATTAGGGGCCAAAACAAGTTTCATTAGGGCCCTACAGGGACTAATTACACTCAGGGCTGTATTGCCAATAGGCAGAGCAGGCAACTGCCTACAGCTCCAGATTTTGAGGGGAGGTGCCTCAGCTGTAATGGACACACCTATACTCTGAATTGTGGGTGTGGCCACAGCAATTTCAATGTCCATGAACCTGTTGCATACAACATTACAGAAATTAATTTAACCCCTTGGATGCTAGAGAGATTTCCAAAGCATTGCCATTGATGGAGCTAAGGGCACCTGAAGTGCCTTGCTTAGGGGCACCTGAGATGTAAATCCAGGCCTGGTTACACACCTGACCCTCTATGGTGCATCTGGTTTTCCTCCAGACTTCCTCCAATCTGCCTTTATACAGGTTGCATTGTCTGACAGTAAGGCACATATTTTTGCCTTATTTAACTCTTTAAAGGGATAGTAATGTTTCAAAATAAAAGCAGCTCCAATTAATCTTCATAGTATTTGGGCCATGGAGAGTATTATTACAATACTGTCAGAGTTGTAGTTCAAGAGTAATTGAATGATAAAGTATCCCTCCTTCACACAGGTGGGACACTGCCCACTTTAAACTGCCCATTTTGTAGATATGACTGATCAGTCATACCTTTCATGCAGTCCCCATAAAAATGTAACCCATTGTGTCCAAATGACCCCAAGAGAAAAAAATGGTGTTTTTTTCATTTTTTTTTACAGTTTTCTTTAACTTTACAAAATAAACGGTGGGTTATCCAAATAAGTATGGTATCAAAAGAAAGCCCTATTTGTGCGTAAAAAAAACATTATATAACTTATGTGGATGGACTAAAAGCCTTAGAGGAAAAACGGTGAGGAACAAAGGCATAGTCAAAAAGGTCAGAATTGCTCCAGTCCTTAAGTGAAATCCACCTCAGATTTTCCTGGTCCTTAAGGGGTTAAGGCCCGGAGGGGTGAACAATGCCTTGCACACCCCTCTGGTCCTTAAAAAATTAATCGTCCACTAATATTCCCAGTGGTTTATAGCCCAAATCCATTGCCTGCTTTTTTCCTGAGAAAGTTTAACATTTTGTTGTACCTTATAGTCCGGCGTGACTTACAGAACTAATAGTACAACAACAGAAATAATGAGAAGTAGTGAATACAAACCTGTTTGGTCATTAAATGGTTAAATAATCATCATCATCATCATCATAACCCGTGCAAGTAAGTTTTGTGGTGAACACTGAAATAAATATGTAGTAGAAATCCGATGTGAAACATTGCCAATAATGAACATTATACACTGGATATTTTATATTCAAGATCTGTTAGTTCTAAACCTGTACATAAAACACTTGTTTTTGTATTAAGATGAATATACTCACCAAGCTTTCCCACAACCTCAGCCATGTGATTAGAGCTGGGCACTCGGACCCTTTCAGTCATGCAGACACTCTGGACTGAGAATGAGTCCACGACCGGTGGCAATAGCTCATGCAGGGAATGATTTGTATAGAGATGAGCATACAAATCCATGGTGTTCAGTGAGATTTCAGTGCCTTCTCCGACTGTTATCCGCTATCACAAAACAGGATCCGCCAGACCAGCTGCGCATTATCCTGCCTGCCTGCAGATTGGCCTAGGGAGAAGGTTCTCTGAGATGTGCCTGGTGGAAGATGGCTTTTGCCTCCTTAACAGTGACTGGATTAGATCTCCGTGCTCTGGAATTGCAGTTTGAATCCACATACTTTCCCCACACAGTTTGCTCTGGTGCAGATCTTCACTACTAGTAACAGAAATGAGTGTGTGGGGACAGAACTGACCCTTGGTAGAAAGTCAGTTGGAGAGTCAGTTGAATTTTATAACACCTATGGATCTGTATGGCAACAACAGCAGGGACAGGATGGAGAAAACAGGTGCCTGAATTCTCTCATTGTCAGTGTCAAGCACTATGCAACATATTACTCACCATCAGTTTCTTTCTAGTTCACAACTCAAGTCACTATAAGCTGCTTATTGGTTGAGAGCAATAAGAGTTTTCATTAAGCAGCTGGAAAGCCACATGTTGCCCACCCCCGATATACACTTATCAATCAGCAATAACAGACATTTACTACAGCACATGTGCCATTTCTATGTTGTATTTTCTCATATGGTTGACACTGAGCCAGAGAAGGAGACGGCTGGCCTGGGAGACAGAGGGGCAATTGCCCCCTGGGCCAGTCATATGTCTGGGCTGGTGGGCCACTCTCTCACTCATCTCTCACTTTCTGCTGTAAATGGAGCTACACTAGTGATACCACAGAGCTACAATCTAAATATATATATATATATATATATCCAATTTTCCTTATAAATGTTATGTTGTAAGCACTATAGTATCACTCGTGTGGCTTGTCTTAAATTGTAAGCTCTGTGTTATCACTAATGTAGCTACCTTTCAATTGTAATTGATGTGCCTTGCTTCACAACATTAATGCCAATTTTAAAATTAACAAAAGGGGGGTGGGCTGGGACAATGGGATCTAACAATAGTAGAAATGGGCCACTTGATTGTATTTGCTCCGAGGCCACAGGTTTCCATCCCTCCCCTTTTACTCAGCACCCTATAATCATTGGGCCTCAGTTTCACTCATCACCTCTTCCAAGTTCAACTCTCCTCCTTAAGCTATAGAGTTGGTGGTACCTAAATCACAAGTGGATACTGTATTGCACTACACATGGGCATTTTGCTCTCTCCTGGCCAGAAAAGTCAGTTATCTCCAGGGCTTAGTGGCGTCACAGGGCTCATCAATAAGCTTGAATTTCTTCAGCTATCTGCTTGACCCCTGCAGCAACTGAAACTACTGCATGTTCAGTGCCTGATCAATGACTCTACTCTCTGCTTGCCTCCAGACTCTGACCTTAAATTGTTTAACAATGCCGCTATCTGCCTGCACTGACCAAAGCCTGTTTTAAGACCTTGCAATTCCTTTGCCACCTTCCAAAACCCAACTGCACATTGCTGCCCTAGTCCTAGCTCAAATAGTCTTTAGGTAGTCAATAGCCTGTATTTGACACCACTAACAGCCTCACTCACTATTTTCTATCTAGAGATCACAGCTGGCATCGCTCTGTGTGGGCTTATCAACAGGTGGCTAACATGTTGTGTATTCATAGTGTTGCTCCTGTCCTGTTCTGTTTCTAAGTGCCACTACCTGCATTATTATCATCCAGCACAGGATACTGATACCAGTAATCCCGGTCAATTTTGAGTCATTCCTCTGCAGTATCGGTCTGTTCCCTGCCCAGTTAGTCAGTATGACACACACCTGCCAAAATCCATTTTAGTAAGCATATATCTTTTTTGTCAATACTTTTGTGGCACAGAAATCATCGTTAAGATATATTGTTGGCTCCCAGATGAAGATCTGTTAGAACGCACAAAGCCAGTTGTGGAGTTCTTGTCCTGTATTGACTATGAACATATCTGGGTTGCTCCGGAGTAGGAGAGGTAGGTTGGATTACGTTTGACTGTGTGGTAATCCTTTCATTGCCATTTTCAATCAATTACCCATTTCCATGCAGCTGGTCATCATTGTTTGTGTGTAGTTTCAGCTATGGTGCATACTTGGTGTTCATATATTCTCTGAGTGACACACGAGCAGGTTGATGTTGAGGGTCTTGCTTTTGCTTGCTGTCAGTTTGCTGTATTGACAAGCTCAGTCATAGAGGACTGCAACACTCCCTGGTATCCACACCACCTCTGACTGTGCCATACTGCATTAGAGTGAGATGTTTTCAGTAGCGTACAAAGCTCTTAGGTCATCTGTGGCCTTGTTGACCTGGCTGTAGACGTTGAGCATGAGCTTGTAATCAAGTCTGTCTCCAAGAGCCAAATGGTAATAAAGCACTTTGTTTTCTCACATACCTCAAAGTTCATCAGGGTGTAGAAGGGGTGACCTGTGCTGATCCCATTGCCCTGGAACATTGCTTTATCACTCTCTTGATGTCTTTACCACAGGTCACAGTAGGTGTGGTACACATCACTTTCTTAGATCAAAATTTGCATTGTTGCTCAAAGTCAGGCAGATTGTGAAGGCAAGGTGAACAGTATCTATCACATTTACATCCTGAGCAGTGAATTTGGGGAAACTCTGCTGGTTATGAGAAGTTATTGGCAATGACCACACTCTGCCGAATGATCCTGACCCTTAGTGTCTCACACAGGCACCTATAATCCATCTTTGAGTGTGCATGCTGCTGTATATATTGATAGAGCTTGATTGTGGCAAAATGGTCCATGGACTTGTGATAGAGTCTTCATCATTCACAAGAAACAGTTTTTGCACATAAAATTTGGTCCCATTCTTAATGTTTTCTGTGTGGGTTTGGGTCCAGATGTAAGTCCAGAAAGTTATTATCAAAGATAAATGTAGTCCATGCCTGGTTGGCCATTAAACCTTGTTCTAACCAATCTAAGTGTATGATCTTGTATGTGGTATTCTTAATAAAAGATATTCACTTCAGGTCATAATCAACATCAATAGCCACAGTAGTTTTGCCAGATTTGGTTGACTCCATGGCGCTGCCAGTTGGTATTTACAACAAAAAAAAACTCACTCAAATACATTCACAGCATTGTGGTCATAGAGGTTGTTAAAAAATTCCCATGCTTGGTCTTGAGGGAGAGGAACCCAAAGCTCTGTAGGAATCTTCCTAATTTAGTAATGGAAGATAGAACAAATTGCACACTACACACTACATGTTTATACACCAGACACTAAGGTTCAGAACATTCTGACAGAACGGCATGGAGTGTGCATTCCACATTTGTACTATCTTGTCAATATGCACATCGGATAGTTTATACTTTGTGAAGACATCAGGGGAGTTTGCCACAAACTGATCTCTCTTGGTTGTCACCAGAATTTCAAGCTCCTTGAGGTTTTTTGCTTGTAGATTGCTGCCACACCAAAAAACGTCCCACGTGCCTGATGAATGGGATCCCCTATTGAAAGCAAAGGCTTTCTTGTCCAAGATCATGTTTGATATGCTTTCAAATGTTCAAAGGTGGGAGCTTCCGGGCCACCAGAAGAACATTTAAAACCTTCACAACAACCTGCATGTTAGTTTGTAGTCAGTGGGCTCACATAATACTGGTACTGGGTAATCTTTCTTTTGATGTGCGATGTTCACAGCTAGGCCATCATTAATGTTTCCTAAGGCTTGTGGAATTTAACCCTGATACAAGAACTTGTCAGGTTTAATGCCATCAGTATTGGCTTAGCAGTGAAAAGAGAAATGAAGTAATCAGACTATCTACCCCCAATAACTTTGAAGTGCAGTTTACACCCAGTATACAGAACCTGCTTGGAGTTGATAATGCCAGTGGGCTTAAAATCAGAACTGTATAATGGAGACGGGCCAATAAAAAACTCCATGTGCACCTTGAATAGAAAAACGGCACAAACAATGCCTTTGTTGATAGCACCACCATATTACTTGGGGTTTCTGGTGAGGATGGCCATTTTTTGCCTGCTGAGTGGGAAGATCGATGAATTGAAACATTATATTCTAGACAATACAGGACATTGTGTAGACAACCACTGGGGATCACTGTTGTCCTTGAAATTTGCTAAAACCTTAGATTATGCTGTTTGCACTGGATCAAGTGCAAGTGTGTAGACTTAGCTGCAGTAATGGATATAAGATGAAAAACCTTCTGTACCTATTAAAAGTATAGTAATGGCTAACTTGTACCCTGAGCTGTCAGTTGACACTCTAACCCCTAATCATTCAAACAGACTGCAGAAGATGAGTTTTTCAGGCAACAGTTATACAAAAACTACCATTGTGGTGGCAACACAGTTGCTACCATGGATGTAGACTTCGCTAGAGTAGGAATTGGTATTGGGGTGCTGGCCTCCTATATCTTATTGCCGTTCCAGTTGTTCTGATCCTGGAAGCAGCCACTCTAGCCTACAGGTCACCGGCTGTGGTTGGCAAATCTGTCAATTGACAGACAATTGACAGACCACATCTACCTCTCTTTTTGATTGTAAGACTTCAAATCAAGAGTTTAGGTTGATTCTTGACAAGGTTGGCTTTGATAAAGCTAACAGCAAAACCCGGCCGGAGCACAGGGGAGAGACCAGTGTTCTCTAGCCCTCTCTTTTAATTCTGAGAACTGTCCAAAAATAAGTTAATGCAGCATGACTTACAGTACTGGGAAGTAAATGGGAATCAGAGCTCATGCTCTGTAGGTAGTTGTTTTCATTTGATTGTAATCAGCACCTCCAATACCAATGGAAGTTATAGTGTAACAACATTTCATAAGACTCCAGTGTTATTGCCACTTGTTGCAGAGAAGTTACTGAGAATCAGAAGTGCCCCTGGCACATCCTGGTACACTACAGCTTTCCATTTACATGTGCAATAATCATTGACACAATCAGAATGTTGCATGTCTCCCTAATCTTTGATTATACTAAATACTAGTCTACGTGATGATTGTATCTTGAAAGTATATCAAAAGGATTTATGAGTGAGAGACACGATGCTCTTTATTTTAGCCACAGCTGGCTGATTATCAATCCGCTATTCTGACTATGAATAACTAATGTCTATGTAATCTTTTTATTATACTAACTACAATTTATGTGATGATTGCATCTTAAAAGTATATCAAAGGGATTTGTGAGTGAGAGACACAATGCTCTTCATTCTAGCCATTGACTGGCTGATTACCAACCCATTGTGAATAACTACAGATGTTTTAAATAATATATATATATATATATATATCCTATATAATAATTCGCTAAGTTGTGTGTAACGCCCGACATGCGCAGTAGACACTGCTGCGCGTGCGGCAGTCATGCGCAGTACAGACTGGCCGCGCCGCGGCTGATACAGAGCTGGGTGCTCCGAAGGAGCGTCCAGCTTTGTATCAGCAGTGGCGCGGGCAGTCTCTACTGTGCGTGACTGCCCCGCGACCGGCTGCCAGAGGCACTGTGGCCCGTGTAATGGGCTGTTCAACTAGTATATATATAAAAGAATAAGCCTCATTGCATAATTTATGGTTCCTCACACACAGAACATAGTTTATGTCTCCTCAGAAAACACACACACACATTGCACAGAATGCCAGTAATTACATAATTTATGTCTCATCAGGAGACACACCTCCCAATGGTTGATTCAATGGGGACATTACTGTTCCCATTGGGTGATTCAATGGGGGCATGTTTGTCATACAGGGAGTTGGCCCACTCCCTCCAGCCCGCTCACCACTATCCAACTGACAAAAAAAAATATAGCTGCCACTCGCTCCTGAAGTAGGGGATATCAATAACTTCTCCCGGTCCACACACACTCTCACTCAGGATCATGACCCCACAAACACACTGTTTCACCTCCCACAGATAATTGTAACCCTCCATACACTCTGTTTCAGTACAAGGGTGTAATGTTTCCATAAAATACAAACTCAGGGATAAACTTAATAGCAACTCTTTTATTTAACGGTTTTCATCTCTTCAGTCAACCTCACTAACTGTCTGTCTTCAACTGTCACTCCTCCACTTCCTGCTTCCTGATTCCCGCCCTTTCTCCTTAAAGGAAGAGATACGCATTTCTGTATGTTACAGAGGGCAAGCTTCAAACACCACTTTCTATTTGTTCCCTCAGCATATTGCTACGTTGCCTCAACTGAAGAGCCACCGTGTGTTATATTGCTATGTTACCTCAGCTTAAGTAAGGAGGAGTTACTGCTCCCATTGGGTGATTCAATGGGGGAGTGATTTAAATCATGAAGAGAGTTGGCCTGCCCCTACTATCCAGCCCGCCCATCATTATCCAAGTGACTGAAAAAACAAAATGGCTGCCACTCGCTCCTACAACACAGACACAAACACATCAGACACAAACACACACACACAGTCACACAACTCACACACACTCACCCTCAATCACACATACTCACTCACACTCTCACACTCACTGACACTCACACTCACACTCAATCATACACACTAACACTTAATCACACACACTCACACTCTTTCACTCACACACACTCTCTCACTCACACACTCACACTCTCACGCACACTCAATCACACACTCACTCTCACTCACACACACTCTCACTCACACACTCTCTCACACTCAATCACACACTCACACTCACTCTCTATTCACACTCTCTCACTCACACTCACACACACTCTCACACACTCATACTCTCCCCCACACACACTCAAACTCAATCACACACACTCACACCCAATCACACACACTCTCACTCACTCACACTCTCTCATTCACACTCACACACACACTCTCACTCACGCACTCTCACTCACACTCTCTCACTCACTCTCTCACTCACACACACACACTGTCACTCATACACACTCATACTCTCACTCACTCACGCTCTCTCATTCACACTCTCTCACTCACACTCTCACTCACACTCTCACTCACACTCTCTCACACTACACACTCTCACTCAATTACACTCACAAACACTCACACATACTCACACACACACACGCACACACAATCACTTACATTGACACACTCACTCTCGCACTCACACGCACTCATTTACACTTACTCACTCATACTCACTCACACTCACACCTTGGGAGCCAGCATGATCCACCTGCCACCACAGTTTCACTCACACTCACTCACACCCTAGGAGCCAGCACGATCCACCTTCCACCATAGTATGTGCAATTACCACATACATTTCAACTACATGAATGAAAGCCACGGTGGAGGCATAAGTACAAACACAAACTCATTACAATGACACATAAGTCACCCCCTTATGACTCCCTTCTGTGTGTGTGTGTGTGTGTGTCTGTGTGTTTCTCACTGTGTGTGTTGCATGTCTGTATCACACTCTGTGTGTCTGCATGTTGTGCATTGCATTTATGTGTGTATGACTGTGTCGCTCTTTATGCATCTCAGTGCATGCGTGTGCATTTGCATGTGTGTCTCTGTGTGTGTGTGTGTGTGTGTCTTGCATCTGTGTGTGTGCATTAATTTCCTATATAGCCTGACGGGCAGCGCCGTCCCACGTTGCTAGTTGTTCTGATATAAAATAAGACGCTCTGCACTGGTAAAAACCAGTGATTCACGGATCTGAACCAAGGAGCGAGTTTTAAATATAGAGCATACTCATTCTGATTACCTCTCTCAAGGTGGAAAAAGTTTGTTTTATATGTGATCTTCGATATGATCATATTCTCACTACACAGCGTATTTGAAAGTGTCTAGTGACAATTAAGATCGTACATACAAAATTGATAGATGGTATACAACTGCTATTTAGTGCAGTTTTGATGGCATTGGATTTTACCATTTGAAATATAATGATCTGATCTGTCTACTGATTATCCTGATCGAGCAATACTGCATAACTGGAAGTACAGATATCTGGATAATACCTTCACTATATAATACTGCCACTAAGCACCAATGTAGCGAATATCTATACAACGCTACAGAATAATAGCTTTATCCTGAAGTGGCTCGTTAGTGATGATCAAATGCAACAAATACTTTATTAGTCAACATAAATAAGTTGACCGCCCATGTTTTATATCTACTAATGACAGACCTCTGGTCATGAAAAAGGTACCCTAGGCTGTGGAGGCCAGTAATTGATCCAGCACATATTCTTTATGAAAAAATTAAAGTCCAAATGTCTATTGCACTTATCATCTATAGAGATTTTCTTTTCATGTGATTTGTTCTCTTTTTACACCAATTACCCTGAGGTTTTCCTGGACTCAGCAACACAGTAATCCATTGGTAACAAGGGCATGTCACACATTGGAGCAACAACTGTGAAATCCCCTGTCTTCACTTTTCTTACTCTAAGTCAAAGTATTCAATTGATACTGCTTCTGCTACTAGTCCTAACTGTCACCAGGGTCCTACCACCATTTAAAATAATGTAAGCAAACCTTCCTCTTCTCTCTTAATGCATCAGATACTTCCAAACCCTTAATTTTGGAAGTTGATACTTCAGACATCTGTGGTGGAGCCAGCTTACTGCAAAGAAATCACTTGCAAAGGAAAATGCATCCTTGCAAATACTTTTCTAAAGAGTTAAAACTCTGAACATAACTACAAAAAGGGAAACTATAAACTATTGGCAATTAAACTAGCACCAAATGAGTGGGAACATATCTAAGCTGTTACTCCATTAACCATCTTCACAGATCACAAACATTTTCACCTATAGAATGAACCAGAATACTGGAACCCATTCAAACCAGATGGGCCCTTTTATTCACATGATTCAACGTCATTGCCTTTTTTTGGTAGGCTGAGCTGCGTAAACACATTCAGTACTTTCTAGTTTCGTGTCTTATATGTGCTAAAACTAATGTTCCACAATAGTTGTAACACACACACACATACACACACATCTCAATGGACTTAATTTTCAGTTACCTCCATCTAATGGAATGACCACCATCCTATGCATGACAGACACATTCTGTTCAAGGTTTCTTCAAAAGAAATATTCAGTCTGTGTGAAATTCTGGAGGTTATTGCATCTGACAATGGTTCTCAGTTTGTTTCCTATTTCTGTAGCACCTTCTGTCAATGTACTTGAATCTCTCTGTATTCTTCCTGTGGGTATAATTCCAGACCAATTATCTCAGAGAAAGAAGCAATCAGTCTCTGGACCAATTCCTAAAACAAAATCTCTAGCCTGTATGCTACTTAACAATCCCCTTCTTTGTATCCAGTAGGTATCGGCTGTTTTCCATGTGAAGAAACTTCAGTGTTTGAGATCTGGTCCATCTTAACCTTACTAGAACACCATCTTCACAAATGGACCAGGCTGACAAGAAGCAACATTATGCTCCCCATTACCAGCCAAGATATTCTGTCTGGATCAGTAAGAAGAACCCTTGACTAAATTTACTTCTTATAAATCAAGTTCACTGAACTTTTCAAGGTTATTGCCATTATCAACCCTGTAGCTTTTAAGATGGAGCTTCCTACAACTCCAAAAGATGTTCATGTGTTTCTTAAGCTCTATGTAATGTATGGTTTTCTCCTCCAGATTTACCAGCAATTTAACCTTTTCTTGTTCAGGGACTTAAGGAATATGAGGTGCAATGGATCCTAATCCTCATACGAAGCAGAAAAAAAGAAAAAAAAAGAAATGAGGGTGTATTAGCAGCATTATATGAAAGAAGGGAATATTCTCAATGTTAGAGCCTAGGTAAAACCTCAGGTGTATGAGAGATATGGCACAATCCTTCATCCTGTCAAAGTTAGGGAAATAATAATTTTAAATAATTTTGTCTCAAACTGCCTTCATAAAGGGCTGAGAAAGTGCAGATTTTTGGGATATTGTTGACTTTTCCCAGGTTTTACAGTCATTAGTTCAGTTATATTGAAAGCAACACCTATTCAAAATCACCGGGTTCCAAAATTCTGCAATGCCTTGGCCCTTTAGGGAGCTGTCTGAGAACCCTGTCTTAGAAGATAAATCATAGAGATGAATTTGGCTTCTAGTTCTATTTATATACTACTAGCAGTGGTGGCACAGCTTTGCCTGTGTGGTGAGCTCATGAGTGGGAGAGAGGTATCAACTCATTGAAATCATTGAGTGAATTCTCAAGAAGTTATCTCTGGGGGGGGGGGTTAAGCTCAGATCTCGGGGCGGGCCATCAGGCCCCCTCTTGATGCCCCCCAGCTACTGATCTCCCAGCCAATTCAATTGGGAGATAATAGAGGTGACACAGGGGAGAAAGAGAGCTCCCCTGATTCCATCATACCCAGAGTACTGGGTATGTGTGTGTAGAATCAGTAAACCCGCTCAAGTCAACATAGGCGTCTTCCCTCCCTCTATGTCGCCTCTATTTATTCGGCTGGGAGATAGAAACATAGAATTTGACGGCAGATAAGAACCATTTCGGCCCATCTAGTCTACCCATTTTCCTACAGTAAAAACCTTAAACCTTTTTTGGTCCTTGGTTTTTTATTAAGTTAAGGACAGCCTTATGCCTATCCCATGCATGCTTAAATTCTGTCACTGTATTAACTTCTACCACTTCTGCTGGTAGGCTATTCCACTTATCTACTACCCTCTCAGTGAAGTAATACTTTCTTACATTACATCTAAACCTGTGTCCCTCTATTTTTAGACTATGGCCTCTTGTCCTAACATTTTTACTCCTTTGAAATATACGTCCATCCTGCACTTTGTTGAATCCCTTCATGTATTTGAATGTTTCAATCATATCCACCTCTCTCATTTCTCTCCTCCAAGCTATACATGTTCAGATCCTTTAGTTTATTCTGATATTTCTTTTCCTGTAAACCAGTCACCATTTTAGTAGCCCTTCTTTGAATTTTCTCTAGAGCATCTATATCCTTCTGGAGATGGGGTCTCTAGTACTGTACACAATACTCTAGGTGAGGTCTAACTAGAGATCTGTAGAGTGGCATGACCACTTCCCTTTTTCTGCTACTAATGCCCCTAGCTATACAACCCAGTACCCTGCTTGCATTCCCCACCACTTTATTACATTGCCTGCCTACCTTTAAGTCATTAGAGATAATTACTCCCAAATCCCTTTCCTCTGTTGTCTCTGACAGTACGGTACCCTTAATAGTATATTTTTCCTTTGGATTTTTATTTCCCAAGTGCATTATTTTACATTTATCAATGTTAAACTGCATCTGCCACACTGACCATTCTTCTAATTTACCTGAATCATTTGTCATTTGGCTTATTCCCCTTGGAATGTCTACCCTTTTGCAGATCTTGGTATCATCTGCAAAAAGGCATACCTTACCTTAAAGACCTTTTGCAATATCACTAATAAAAATATTAAAAAGGATGGGTTCCCAGTACAGATCCCTGAGGTACTCCACTAGTAACACTCCTTTTGTCCGAATATTCTCCATTAACTACCACCCTCTGTTTCCTGTCACTCAGCCATTGCCTTATCCATTTAACTATTTTTGCATCCAGACCCAAACACTGCAGTTTATTTATGAGTCTTCTGTGAGGGACAGTGTCAAATGCTTTACTGAAATGTAGATAAGCTATATCTACTGCTCCCCCTTGGTCTAATATTTTAGTTACCCAGTCAAAAAAATCTATGAGGTTAGTTTGACAAGATCTCCCTGCTGTAAACCCATACTGTTTGGTATCTTGCAAGTCATTTAAATTCAGATATTCAGCAATTATTTCCGTTAACATAGTCTCCATTAATTTTCCCAAAACTGATGTAAGACTTACTGGTCTGTAGTTACCACACTCTTCCCTGCTACCTTTTTTGTGAAGAGGTACTACATTTGCTAACTTCCAATCTTCTGGAACTATTCCTGTTGTTAGTGACTGATTGAATAATTCTGTTAAAGGTTTTGCCAGGACACACTGAAGTTCTTTTCATAACTTTGGGTGTATCCCATCTGGTCCCATTGATTTATCTGTTTTAACCTTAGAAAGTTGAAGTAGAACTTCTTCCTCTGTAAACATGCATGTTTCCCATGTCTTGTCATTTTGTTTTTTTAACAGAGGTCCCTTCCCTTCATCTTCCTCTGTAAAAACTGAACAGAAATATTCATTGAGACAGTCAACTAGCCCTTTATTCTCATTTATATAGTTTCCATTTTTTGTTTTCAGTCTAACTATTCCGTTTCATTTTCCTCCTTTCACTTATATATCTAAAAAATGTTTTATCCCCCCTTTTTTATTGACTGAGCAATTTTTTCCTCTGTCTGTGCTTTGGCACATCTAATAATGCATTTGGCCTCCTTCAGCCTAGTCTTGTACCGATACCTATCTTCTTCCTTCTGCGTCTACTTATACTTCTTAAATGCTTATTTTTTCTCCTTTACAATATTTGCCACTTCTGCTGAGTACCACAGTGGTTTTCTTTTTCTTTTACCCTTGCTGACATGTCTAATGCAATGCTCTGTTGCATTTAGTAAAACACATTTCAGATAATCCCATTTCTCCTGGACTCTATCTAAAGATCTCCAAGTTGTTAAAGACTGATATAAAAATGTTTCCATTTTAGAAAAATCAGCCTTTCTAAAGTCTAGAAGCTTTGTTTTTGTGTGGTGCAACTCAGCCTCTGTCTTTATATTAAACCACACAGATTAATAATCACTGGAGCCCAAACACTCTCCTACAGCTACATCTGATATGAAGTCTCCATTAGGAAATACTAAATCTAGTGTGGCTTCCTTCCTAGTCGGATCTTCTACTAATTGACTAAGAGCTAATCCTTGTAAAGAATTTAGGATCTCTCTACTCCTGGCTGAACCTGCTGCTTGGTTTTTCCAGTCCACATCAGGAAGATTAAAGTCCCCCATAATTATAACCTCACCTTTCATAGTCATCTTAGTTACTTCCTTGACTAGCAGTTGATCCAACTCCTCTGTTTGTCCTGGGGGTCTATAGACCACACCTATACAAGTGAACACCTTATTTCCATATTCTAAAGATCAGCAGCTGAGTGCATCAGGAGGGGTCCTGATGCTCCTATGAGATCTGATTGTTTGTTTTTTAGTGAAGTATGATTAACCCTTTGAATGCCAGAGGGGTACAATGCATTGCACACCCCTCTGGCACTCCAAAGGGTTAAAAGGTCGGTGTCCATGGTGGAAGGGAAGGTGAGAAGGTAGAAGACAAACAGTGAAAGGGTTGGTGAGTGAGATCAACACACAGAGTGAAAGGGATGGTGTGTGGGGCAAAGAGGCAAAAGTATTGAAACAGGGAAGAGGGCAGAAAAGGAGGATGTACCAAATATGATGGCTGGAGGTAAAAGAGGATGAAGCATCAGTAGCACAGAAGGTGGACATTATGGAACAGAGAGGGGAAAAGTGGTGATAATAGGAGGTGGAAAGAGGATGGGAAAAGGCAATCATAGAAGGGAAGGTGAAGATGGGAGAAATCGGTGATCAAGCAGTGATGGCAGACAGGAGGGGGAATTGATATGTATCTGTTTGGTTGAGGAAGGAGGGGGCTTTGCCCCCTGCCTCCTCAACCAACTCACACTGTGTATTTGGTTGATGAGGCATACTCGTCCTGAGGCAAATGACATTGTCCATGTGACCCCTCCTCAGCCAACTCAAACCCTGACCAATACATGCCATTGGCTGGCCACAGTCATTAAGCCTACCCCGGGGTGTGGCTGCCACCAATCCAGAAACTGTTTCTAGACACCAAAAACAGGGCTAGCAGAAGGCCCCCTGGCTACTTCTGTCCAAATCTCTGCAAGGAGTTTGCCTGCCCTCAACTTCCATAGCCAACACACACACTTACACATAGACTAGCCTCACTTGAACCTCCCCTACGCTCACCACATCGATTTCATGCTGAAATGTTTCCCTTCCAAGCTTAAGCAGGACACAGCAGCAGCACTGGGGAAGCAATCCTACAAATGGGGAGAGCATAAATGTGCATATCCTGGTCGGCTGAGGATCATAGGAGTTTTAGGCCAACATGGATGAGAGCGACCCATCAGCTACTACATTAAGCCATTAGCTATCAGAAGAGAAAGCAACACATTGCTCATCAATGCGTTGTGTACCCCTCTGACACTCAAGGGATTAAGAAATAGAGTAATTTTGTAGTTATTTGATTTTGTTGTAAATGTGCCATGCAGGACAAAACAGCAGCACTGGGGGGTCATTGTAGAAGCTGTAACAGCATACACTTGCATATCCTGGATACAAACAGGGCCGGCGCCACCTATAGGCAAGGTAGGCGCTGGCCTAGGGCGCACATCTCCTGGGGGCACCGTGCCGTGCAGAGCAGAGCCACACGCACCTAGGCAGCTACTGCTGTTCTGTACCTGGTGCAGAAATTGAAGAGGAGAGAGAGGAGCCACTCTGAAAAGAGCAAGTGCCTACAAAACCTCCTCCTGCCACCACCACCTGACCGGCGAGTCATGACTGGGAGGAAAAGCAATGCATTGCATGGCACGAGGAGCGGGAGAAGCTGCCAGTGAGTGGAGGCAGGGAGCGGTGGAACAGAGATCTGCGCACCGCCACCTCTCCACCCCACTCCAGCCAGACCCAGTGTTGGCTGTTAAGTTAAAGACAGACTAGTCCTTCATTAAAAATTGTCATTACAACTGAGATAGAGGATCAAATGATCATGACCTGTGTTGAAGTTGAGACTTTTTGCAGGCTGGGGCTAAACAGGGGGACAACATGTTTAGCAGATCCTGTGTCTGTATCCCCGTCTGGTGGGTAGCTTACGTACTAGTCCGTGGTCCGCGAAGCAGCATGCATGTTCAATGCAAACAGGTATATACTAACTATATAAATATAATTTATGTATCTATTATGCAACAGAAAATGGACCAAAAGTGCTGGCACTGTTCATTAATTCTTCATCAGAGATGAAGAACAGTATCAGTGAATCAGCGTTTTCGGTCCATTTTCTTTAGTTGTACAGTAGATAAATAAATTAGATTTACAGTGCTGCGTATATATGTGAGTGACCCTGAACTGTATGCATTTGACCTGTCTAGTTTAAAGGAACAAACCAGTAAGTACTAACCACTAGACAGCCAGGGTCCTACTAGAAACAAGTTGTCCCCCTGGCTAGCTCCAATTTGCTCAATTATATCAGAGGTTATGTGATGAAGTCACATCTCAAAACCCTTGAACAGGTTAACCCCTTTGGTCCTTGAAGGGTCAACATGGAATTTTCTTTGTTCTGGTTGGCATTCTCTTGTATCAATCACACTTGCCTTTCTGTGAAATAAATGGTATTTCACAGAAATACGTTGTATACCTCTCTGGCACTCAAAGGGTTTATATATAAGAACTACTACGGGGTTTCAACGGGTTAACTTAAGCTGTCCTCTACATTTATGACAAAAACCAACTGTTAATTAGCACAAGGTGCTAAGGTAGCAATCATTAAAAAAAAGTGGGGTATAAGTGGGCAAGGTATAAAGGGGCGGGACACAAGGGGCAGGGACAAAGGGCAGCAAAATGAGGTTTTTGCCTAGGGTGGGAAAAATCCTTGCACAAGCCCTGGACACAAAGCACACTGCGGCACTTGGGAGGACTTTCTTACAAGCACTCACAGCATATACTTGCATATTGTACACATGGGAGTCTATATGCAAGTGTATGCTTTGAACACTTGTCCAAGTACAGGGCAAACAAAATCTTACCTAACAATCGCCAGCATTCTCCCAGTGCTTTAAAGCACCCTCAAATTATACAACAATCTTGGTTTTAAAGCAGAAATAGCAAGGTACTAGCTGTATAATACTAATTTCTTCCTGAGCTGTCTCTCTGGCTCTGTGCCGGATTAGCAATATACTGGTATCATACCTACTGACTGACAATGAGAAAGGACATTGGCTAAATCTATCCACTACCAGATGCTATGGCACTGACATTAGATATATATCGAACTGACTAATAGGTAACAAACTGGATTGGACCATGATCTCAGGCTTTAATATTTGTGTTGCCTTCATTATTCCTTGTAATTCAGAACATGGGTAACATATCCAGTTATCAGGGCTTGGGGGCTGTATGGCATCCTTTCCCACTATGATTACTTATAGAACAACATGGGATGCATCTTAACACATCTACTATTTCATAACAAACAGTTCGGGGAGAGCCAGTGACTGTTAAACCATACTCCATTTTGCTCTTTAGATTACTTGACTGTGTTCTTAATATTTGCTACTAATGCACAACGTGATACCATACTTTAGATTACTATAAGTTATCATCACTGGTTCCCCAAGATCAGATGATTCATTTTTTATTACATTTTTTATGTAGGCTTTTAAATAGCCTTGGTTTTTATGGGCTACCCAGTTTATTGTTGTTCAGGGGAGGATGGAGTTGAAAAATTATAATATTGGAAGTTGTGTCTCATCTGCAATATTCATCCTTTAGTCTTAAAGGAGCAATACACTTTTTTTTTAAAACATATTTTATAGATCATTTCCTGCTGAATAAAACAAGGTCACTCTCACTGCTGTCAGATGTTCTATTCAAAATTTATAACAGTTCAAATAATCATGAAATGAATTTACTGTGTTTACTTCCTGGAAGTTCTAACTGACAGGAAGTGACAGGCAGTTTCTATCACATTCTATGGAGAACTGTATGTCTCTGACTTTCCTCTCCATTAGAATTTAACAGAAAAATGAATTAGAATTTGACCACTAGAGGGCACTGCTAATGTAAAAAAACATGGGTTTAAACTGTAATAATTCTGGAAATTTGAATCTCTTGGCAGTGGGAGTACCCTTATTTTACTCAGTAGGAAAATCCCTACAATATATATTTTTTCATAAAAAAACTTTACTGCTTCTTTCAGTTTTATGATGTTGCCCTAGAACTCTTATGATCCTCAGCCTGCCAGCATATGTAAGTTTATGCTCTCACCTGTTCTAGGATGGACCCTCTAGGAAAACTAAGCCCTTCCTTAACTCTTTTAGTGCCAGAGGGGGTATGCAACGCATTGCTGAGCAATGATTTGTGTACTCCTCTGCCACTGAATGGGTTAACACCTGATGGGTCGCTCTCCTTCATCTTGCCCCACAACTCCAATCATCCTCACCCATGTAGCTCACGATAATGTTAATTTTACTAACACACATTTTGAGAAATTGGCGACATTATGCCCATTGTACTTCAGCAGCTCAAGATCCACATGTGTGTCTTTCTGTTTCCCTGCAACTATGTATGTTGCTGTGTGTGTCTCATTACCCCTCTTCTCCTGTCTGTGTCTAATTGTATGTGCACGTCTGTGGGTCTGACTCATTACCCCCTCCTCTCATTGCTGTGGCTTTCTTCATACTGAGTCTGTGTGTGTGACTCTGTTTATCTGCAACAATGTATATTGTTGCAGATAAACAATATACATATTGTGTGTGTCTCATGACCCCTCTTAACCTGGCTCTATGTGTGTGTCTGTGCCTCTGACTCAAGACACCCTCTTCTCATTGCTGTGTGTGTGTCTGTTATGACCTTGTCTTCTTGAATGTGTGTGTGTTTATACATTCCCTACATAACATGATGGCCAACGCTATCTGACATTGCTAGCATATATATATTGTTGCAGATAAACAATATACATATTGTGTGTGTGTGTGTCTCATGACCCCTCTTAACCTGTCTCTATGTGTGTGTCCGTGCGTCTGACTCAAGACACCCTCTTCTCATTGCTGTGTGTGTCTGTTATGACCTTGTCTTCTTGTATGTGTGTGTGTGTTTATACATTCCCTACATAACATGATGGCCAACGCTATCTGACATTGCTAGCATATATATATATATATATATATATATATATATATATATATATATATTAGATATATATATATATTAGATATATCTAAATATATATATTTAAATAAAGGAGAGCACCTAGGTGTTTAATTATATCAATGGACACTGACAAACAAACGATTGCAAAATAAAATATTTACTAAACAATCAAATAACAATAATCTATGCCTATAATTATGGTACCATAATAAAAATGTGTATGATCACATAATAAAGAAACAATACAAATATAAAGGAAGTTAGCTCACTGTATATTGTGCAAAAAAGTGGGCTGGCAATGCAGTTATAAATTGAATATGCACTGGTAAAGCAAGAATGTCCACTTCAGTATAGGTGTTAAATCTTTTTCTCCTGACACTGTGGTATCATATATTCAAATAGACAGTTGAAAGTTATTGTTTCTTTGTATTTTTATTTCAGTTGCTTTTGTTTTATTTTTATATTTACATTTTAGGGAGTGTGAATTCATTAGCAGCCGATTCCACCTCACGAAGTGACACTTTAATGCCAAACACCAATATGGTTTTTAAAACTTTTTCAGATAGAATTAATAGAAGAAACAAGTTTAGAGAACAGATGGGCATTATAGAAACAAAAGAGAAACAATCTGATAATAATGTTAAGAGCATTTTCTTTGATTTAGAAAAATTACTCAAAGAGGAGATGAACCACTGGTTAGATACTATTCTCCTCCAAAAATATATAGATCATAAAATAATCCCTAGAGGACTTCGAATCTACACACCTTGTAGTTTTGAAGATGAAACTTTCAAAACTATTTGGCAGGAGACTATTGACCAGTGTTCCATCTCTTTAATGACTAAAATCATAAAATACAGAGAGGACAGCGTGAGGACCCTGCCGGACCAAATAGAAAATAAAAGATCTCTACTACCGCCATTCATGGGAACAAATGAATTTAACACACTAGATGAGAACATTAAAGGGATAGTAATACTTAAAATGTAAAAAACAAATATGTTGAGTAAAACAAGAGTACTCCCACTGCTGAAAAGTGTTTCATTCAAAAGTTATTAATTTTCAAAGTTGAATTTTTTAGGTGCAATATCACAGTGGCCTGAAATTGTACAGTGGCGCTGTTGCTACACCATCCTATGGAGATTTATGGTCCCGGGACCAGAGCTGTCCATAGGATCGTGTAACAACAGCGCCACTGTACAATTTCAGGTCACTGTGATATTGCACCTAAAAAATTCAAATTTGAAAATTAAGAACTTTTGAATAAAACACCTTTCGGCAATGGGAGTACTCTTGTTTTACTCAGGGGGATAAACCCTACAACATATTTTTTTTTACATTTTAAGTATTACTAACCCTTTAATGTTCTCAGCTTGTGTGTTAAATTCATTTGTTCCCATGAATGGCTGTAGTGGAGATCTTTTATTTTCTATTTGGTCCGACAGGGAGAAAAGGAGGAAGGTTCCTCTAATAAGTCATCACACAGTACACCAGTTACTACATCTCCCATTAGACTGAGTAACAGATTTACAGTTCTAGCAGATACTCATGCACTCCCAAAAGTTACATGCTCCAGTGTTTCGACAGAGCTGATTGACATTTTTTTTTAACTTGAGGAAGCTCCGATACTTACATATGCACAGGTTACAGCAGGGGAGGGGGGGGGAGCTCCCATCATTTTTTGGATCTGAATGTCAACCAGCTCATCCACCCAAACAAAAGGACAAAAGGGGAAGAAATCAATCTCCAAAAAGGTGATAGGATATAAACATAAAAATAGAATAAGGGGAAATAGAGAAGGAAAAAGAATACACCAGTATAGGGCATCCGAGAATCGTAAGGAAAAAGGGATATATAATCTGTTTAGTCATATTCTTACAAAACAGGAAATATCCATTATCAGCAAAGGTCTCAAGTTTACTCCAGATGCAACATCAAGTGAGTTTGGACTATTTTTAAATTTAAACAGATTCGTAAGGAATTTAACATTAAAAAGATACTTTAAAGGGATAGTGATGTTTAATAATAAAAGCAGTTGTAATTAATCATCATCACAGTATTTGGACTTTGGAGAGTGTTATTTCAATTCTGTCAGTGTTGTAGTTCAAGAGTAATTCAATGACAAAGTATCCCCCTCCCGCCCCTTTTACTGATGTAACACTGCTCAGCCAGATCAGAAGGGAGGTGCCCAGGTAGACTGCAGAGAGGGACAATCTTCAATTAAGATAAGGGAAAACCCTGAAAAACTTGTCAAGTGGGGCAGGGATTTCATTGTTCTCACAGGAAGAGGATTGTCCCCCTCTGTTATCTGTGTGGTCTTACAACCAGATTCCACATCTGAGAAGAGGTGGCTTACACTAGATAAAAGGGGCAGGAGGGGAAACTTTGCTTGTGAATATCTGTCAAACCATAAAGGTTTGAGAGATAAGACTTATATCGTTCTTCATGTTTTTTAATGCCTACAAAATAAAATAAAGATAAAACGAAGTATTACTATCCCTTTAATAAAACGAAAGATATAGATCACGCAAATGACACCATGTGCTGTCTGGAGAGTCTATTAGAAGAAGGGATAGAGGAGCAGGTAGGGAATACAGATCAAGAAGATCTGGATACCCATATCATTCATACACCAAATAAACCCAAATCTATATTTTTTCCCTATCAACAGAAAGGACCATATTTAGAAAGTTTTTATAACTTACTTAAATCAGATTTAGAAAGACTCATATATAATAATCAAGATATAAAAACATATAAATGTAATGTGTGTGTGCGTGCGTCAGAAACCTCCTAAATAAGTGGCAGAACAATAATATGAGCTTTGGCTCCTTCTTGCTCCTTATTTTGCGGTGTGTATAAGTGTGTGAGTATACTCACCGGACCTCGGGGAGAGGCCCACATGATATTTCAGTCAAAAACCTAATTAACTAGCACACATGAACTAGTAGGCCATAAAGGTTCATGAGCAGTTGCCTGTTAAAATAACATTATTGTCATTGACAGCCTATATTCACCATTTTTATCAATTACAAAATGTATGTGGCCCTAACACGGATGACTTTTGAACACGTGGCCCACGACTGAAAAAACGTGGACGCTCCTGATGCATAGATATATGTTTTATGAGTTGTGTCTGCCCCTATCTTAAATGCAACCTAAGGTAGGAACACTCCAACCTGTTCTCAGCTCCCCCTTCCTATTGGCGCAGATTTTCAGAATCTCCTCAGTTAAACACAAGTGAATGTCATTAACTCAGGCAGATCCTTCAAGATAATTGGACTGACTGATTCACTTGTGGTCATGTGAGGAGATCCGGAAAACCTGTGCTGTTGGCGGGGCCTGAGGATAGGTTTTAGCACCCCTGAGCTAGGGCACAAATGTTCCCAAAGCTGTACAACAGTATGCACAATACTTCAAGACCAAATTAGTTTTACTGTAATACCCAAACAACTCATTTGCAAACATTTTGCTGTTAGATTTATGACATTTTTATACACATCATTACTTACTCATAAAGAGAGGGAAACAAATATTACAATCAGACATATTTTATTATTTATACTTATGCACAAACACAAATAAAGAAAATTCCATAATTCAGCATGACAGCAATAATGTTACAGTTGCATGGTGACAACTTTCCCTGTCTAGCATCACCTTTTTCTCTGACTGTTCTCCTCATTCCATTACAATATGCTGATCTCTGTCTTACTAGAATAGCATCTGAAATACCACTTGGATGGTGACAATGACATGAAGTTGGCAAGAGCATTGGGATCTGCAGACAATAATTTGCACCTTCCTAACAAACTGACACAATCGGGCATCTGAACAGTACTTACTAATTTATCAGTGAATGAGTCTGTAGATAACCTAAGTAAATAAAGTCCTTAAAGGGATAGTAATACTTTGTTTTATCTTTATTTTATTTTTTAGGCATTAAAAAAACATGAAGAATAATATGTCTTTTCTCTCAAACCTTTATGGTTTGAGAGATATTTACAAGCAAAGTTTCCCCTCACTGACCAAAACGGACAAGTCTGCCATCTAGCTGTCAGATTTGGAATCCAGTCCACAGACCGGCCGTGGCTCTACAGCAGAGCCGAAATCGTGAGATATAAGAAGAACTACTTTATTCGAATAGTCTACAAAGTGTGCTTGGTTTGCAAGCACACTTTTTAGACCCTTCCAATGAAATAGTTATTTTTGTATCTTGCGATCTCGGCTCTGCTATAGAGCCACCGGTTGATCTGCGGACCGGATTCCAAATCTGTCAGCTAGATGTCAGACTTGACCGTTTTGGTCAGTGAGGGGAAACTTTGCTTGTGAATATTTCTCAAACCATAAAGGTTTGAGAGATAAGACTTACATTGTTCTTCATGTTTTTTTAATGCCACCAAAATAAAATAAAGAGAAAACGAAGTATTGCTATCCCTTTAACAGTGTATCCTATGTTAGACATTGGGAAGTGAATGTAACATTTTTATAGCTATGCAAATATTGAATACGTTTATACAAGTTTGTGCAAATAAAGTTAAAGAGTATCCATTTCCTTGACATTTCCTTCTACTAGATACAAGCTTGGTCATTCACAACTACATCAGGGTTTTTATGAATGACCATTTGAGCAATGGTAAACTTACCACACACACAAACAAACGCAACACACATACATATACACAAAATTACAACACCAGGAAGGAGATTTAGAGCATTGCGTACCACACCAAGCAATGGCCTGTCTCAGCTATGTAAATGTAATGGGTCACATGAGTCATTGGCTGGGTAGATCTCCTTTACTGTGGAGACCAACTGTTGTGTCAGAAAGTGACAATGACATCCCACCACAAACTAGTGTTCAAAAAGTTGGAGGAAAGCTGATGTAGTACCATTGTTCAAAAAGGGGGCGAGATCCAAACCAGGAAGATATAGACCTGTGAGCTTGACTTCCATAGTGGGTAAGATATTAGAAGGGTTACTAACTGACAGTATTCAGAACTATGTGAAGACCAACAATACTATTAGAAGGAGCCAGCATGGTTTTATGAAGAATAGACAATGTCAAACTAATTTATTTGCATGTTATGAAAGAGTAAGTAGTAATTTGGACAAGGTAATTACTGTTGATGTGTTATGCTTGGATTTTGCAAAAGCCTACAGTGCCTCACAACAGGTTACTGCATAAATTAAAAGGCTTCGGTTTGTGAGGTGATATATGAGCATGGATAGAGAACTGGTTAAATGATAGATGACAGAGAGCTGTTGTAAATTGAACCTTCTCAGGTTGGTCTAAAGTTGTTAGTGGGGCATCATATGGTTCAGTCCTGGACCCAATGCTTTTGAACTTGTTTACTAATAATCTAGAAGTGGAAATTGAAAGTATTGTCTCTTTGCTGAGAACACTAAGAAGTGTAAGGAAATACATACAGTGAAGGATGTTTTTTCTCTGCAGAAAGATTTAGATAAACTGAGTGAATGGGCAGAAAAGTGGCAGATGACATTTAAAGTGTTAGTAATGTCTGAAAAAAACTTTTTTGCATTTAGAAGAGCTTAAAAAGCTGATCTAAATGCAAAAAAAACGTATCTCTCAAACCGCTATGGTTTAAGAGATACGGGCGTTTAAAGTTTGATTTATCCTACTGACAGCTGTAAAGCTGTCAGCAGGAGATCCGTCGACACGGAGGCGCTTGAGAAGTGCCGAGTTCTCTTTACTTACATGTAATCCCTTCATTGGAATGGTCTAAAACGTGTGCCTGAACACTGGGCACACGTTTTAGACCATTACAATGAAGGGATTCCGTGTAAGTAACGAGATCCCGGCACTTCTCAAGCTCCAGCGTGTCAACCGACACGGATCTCCTGCTGACAGCTTTACAGCTGTCAGTAGGAGAAATCAAACTTTAAATGCCTGTATCTCTTAAACCATAGCGGTTTGAGAGATACGTTTTTTTGCATTTAGATCAGCTTTTTAAGCTCTTCTAAATGCAAAAAAAGATTTTTTACAGACATTACTAACACTTTAATTTAGATAAATGTAATGCATTTGGGCTGTAGAAACAAACATGCTACATATATACTAAATGAAAAACTACTTTCTCATTAGAGAAAGATTTAGGAGTATTGATAGATGATACACTTCGTAGCAGTGTGCAGTCACTCAGCTGCTGCAAGTGCAAATAGGGTACTAGCCTGCATAAAAATGGGTATAGATGTACGGTATGCAAATATAATTCTACCTCTATATAAATACTTTGTAAGGTCTCATCTATAATATGGAGTACAGTTTTGGGCACCAGTTCTTAACCTCTTGAGTGCCAGAGAGGTACGCAACACATTGCAGAGCAATGCGTTGAGTACCTCTCTGGCACTCAAGGGGTTAAAAAAGACATTATTGAACTGGAAAAAGTGTAGAGATGTGCAATAAAACTGATAAAGGGATTGGATGATTTGATTTATAAAGAGAGACTAGCCAAACTGAGTTTGATTACATTAAAGAAGAGACATCTAAGGGGTGATTTGATTACCATTTACAAATATATTTGAGGTCAATACAAAGACCTCTCCAACAAACTATTTACTCATAGAGCTGAGGTAAGAACAAGACGTCATCCATTAAGACTAGAGGAAAGGTGCTTTTGATTAAAACAAATGAAGGGATTTTTTACAGTAAGGGCAGTAAAGTTATGGCATTCTTTGACTCAGTATGCTGTGCTTGCAGATACTGTAACTGTTTTCCAAAAGTAACGGATACCTATCTAGCACAGAAAAATATTGAGAATTATGGGCGGGATTCTATTGCAGGAGATAAATGTTAACCCTTTTTATCAAATATTTTCCTATTGCTGAGCTCACCCGGCTCTTTAGTAATACAGAGCGCTGGGAGATGACATAATCTCCCAGCACTCTGCATTACTAAAGAGAAGACCACGCGGGAGCTCCAGCAGCTACAGGTCTGTGCAGAAGCACAGATCTCTCCTGCCGCTGGACCACCAGGGAGATAGGAAATGTGAGGCTTAATGTGGAGATGATGGGGGCAACGTGAGGGAAATATGGGGATGATGGAGGGCAAGCAATGTGGAGCTGATGAGGGCAATGTGGAGCTGATGGGGCAATATGAGGGCAATGTGGAGCTGATGGGGCAATGTAGAGTTGAAGGGGCAAATGGAGCTGATGGGGGGTAATGTGGAGATTTGGAGCATTGTGGAAATGGCCAAGGTGGGGGGGCACTTCAGATTTCTGTGCCTATAGGCTCCTGAGATGTAAATCCGGCCCTGATCAGCCGGCGGCTTTGCAGCAGTGCTGAGATTGCGGTATTAAAAAAGAAATCCTTCATTAAAAAGGTCTTCTATGTGTGCTTGGTTTGCAAGCACACATAGAATACCTTTTAAGTTAAGGATGTATTTTTTATTACCGCGATCTTGGCTCTGCTGCAGAGCCTCCACCAGTCCCCGGGATCGGATTCCCCTGTTGTCAGCTAGAACGCTGATGTTAGGGGAGAGGGAACTTTGAAAGAGGATATCTCTCAAACCATAAAGGTTTGAGAGATGCTGCTGGGCTCATTTTACTCAGTTTTTGAAGGGATACAAGATGGGGGATAGTAATTTTTAAGTATTACTATCCCTTTAAATGGCTTCATTTGTTTTTTGTTTTTTTTTTTCCTTCCAAGTCTGGATCAACAGGGGTGATTTGACATGGGCTGGACTTGATGGACACATGTCTTTTTTTCAGACTCATCAACTATGTTACTATATGAGTCTAAATGTTCTGTAAATCCTCCTCGGGGAGAAATTAAAGCGGAACTAACACCTCTGCAATATGTAGCCTCAATTAGAGGGCTACAATCCGTGATAACTTGCTGTGTAATTATTTTTGTTTAAAAAACGTGTTATTAAAGAGTAATCCGTTAATTCCACAAAGTACCTGGTGACATCTTCCCCCCAGAAAAGCACATTGCGCATGTCAGCACGGAGCCGATCGGCTCTCTTGTAACTCCCCCCGGCTACACAAAAACACCTACGTCATCAGGTTTAGATTCTCGGACCAGCAGGAGAATCTAAAGCTGATGATGTAGGTGTTTTCGTGTAGCCGGGAGGAGTTACAAGAGAGCCGATCGGCTCCGTGCTGACATGCGCAACGTGCTTTTCTGGGGGGAAGACGTCACCAGGGACTTTTTGGAATTAACGGATTACTCTTTAATAACACGTTTTTTAAACAAAAATAATTACACAGCGAGTTATCACGGATTGTAGCCCTCTAATTGAGGCTACATCTTGCAGGGGTGTTAGTTCCGCTTTAAGAAAAAATGTTTGCAGACATTAAAAAACCACGAGGAATATAAAAGTAATGGGAGGGGGGTTAGTACTAAAAATAACAAAGTAAACAAAAAAATAATCAAACAATATTATTTATAGAGTTTTCACTAAAACCAAATTAATTAATATGTGGTCTTATACCCTATATTCATTATTTTCCAAAGTCCACATGAAATAAATTTATACGAGGGTCAAGAAGTATGAGACAAATTAATCTATCTTTTATGAGAAGTAAAAATACATTAATATGGGGTCCAGAGGCCCCATGTTAGTTGAAAAAAAAAAATCCAAGTTAAGGTCTCCCCGGGGACATCTTTCAACCTTATGTATACATACTGATGGTGTAGTTTTACATCTGCACATCCATCTGACTGCCTCAGATACAGATACGTGTTCGTCCAGCTCAGAGATGCCAGTTTTCAGCAGAATGCCTTGGCACATGGGCTCAACGAGAGTGAAGCCCAATTTACACCTATGCGTTGGCCAATGTTGCAGCGATCCTCCTGAAAATGATTTTGCAAATTTTGATTGATAAATATGCACAGTGAAGTGCTATTTTTAAAGGGTTTTTGCAACGTTTTCGAGATTTGCACGATTGGTAATTAAGCCTTTTAATGTCTTGCAGGGGAGGGCTGGCAACTTGTGGCCTGGGAGGCAAATACGATCAAGTGGTCCATATCAACTATCGTTCCAGCCCATTCCCTTTTGTTCATTTTAAATGTATGAAGTAAGGCAAATGATACCACAGAGCTTACAACTGGAATGGGGCTACACTAGTGATAATACAGAGCATACAGTTCAAATGGAGTTACACTAGAGATAACATAGAGCTTATAACTGAATGGAAGCTAGACTAGTGATACCACAGAGCTTACACCATAGAGCTTACAATTGCAATGGGTTATGCTACTAGAGGTACCACTGGCTCCGTGGTATCACTAGTGCAGCTCCATTTCAGTTGTAAGTTCTGTGGTATCACTAGTGTAGCTCCAGTTACAGCAGCAAGAAGGAGATTGAGTGAGGCAGTGGCCCACCAGCCCAGGCCCATGACTGGCCCAGGGGGCAATTGCCCCTTTGCCCCCCCCCAGGCCAGCCCTCCCCTGATGTCTTGTGTAGTATCTCATACTTCAAATCATGTTCCGATGAGGGTATTGATACAAACAAAAATCCTAGAGCATAAAATCTAGCATATTCCCATAAAGAGCAAAAATTGTCATCAGATACTATAGCATTAAGAAATAGGCCCAGTGTCAAATAGAGAGAAGTCTCAGCGCATTTTGTATAAAACATTACCATTGATTTAGATTGAATTTTTAATCCACTGAATGCTAGAGATGCATTACTAAAATGACTTGGAGATATATCTAGCATTCAATGGTTTAACCTTTTCAGTGTCAGTTGGATACACCCTGGCACCAAAGGGTTTAAAGGCTCCTTTAAATCAGTGTTAATTTAGGGAAGTGTCACTTATTTCCAAAGTCTAGTCGGTTTGTAATTTTAATGTCTCCCCGTGGAGCAGCTGGTTGGCTCCAGAATTACACCTCGTTCGCTTGATAAATAGGGTACATAACCCTTTAATGTGGCGGCTACCTCATGGGCACTCATGGGGTTAAGATGGGGCGTGTAACGCATTTACGGTCTTTAAAGGGTTAATATAAATCGGGTTCGTGTCTAATTAATATAAATCTGTTACTCTCACTTTTCCCTATCTCCCTCCCCCGGTCTATCTGCCTCTCTTGCTCTTTGTCACGGTCTCCTCCCCTTCAGTCTGTCTCTCCAGCTGTCTACTGTTTCTTCTCTTCCTTCTACTCTGCTGTCTCTCCAGCTCTGATTTTTCTCCTCCTCTCTCACTCGTCTTCTCATCTAGCTCTCTCCTCTTTCAATCCGTCTTTTCGTTTTCCTTTCTCCGCCTGTCTCCCCTCCTCCTCTCTCTGACAGTCTCTTCCTCTCTCCTCCTCTCTCCTTCCCTCCTCCATCTCTCAGCATCCTCCGGGAGGTTAGAGGAAGCAGAAGGCAGAGGGAGTGCCCTGTGCTCCAGCACCGCTACGGCCAGAAGGAGGCACGGACTCTCCGTGCTTGGGGAACCCGAATCATCAGGACCCCGATAACCAGGGGAGACCACTGCTTGGAGCCTGACACCTCCCCTTTTAGAGAGTCATTCCCGCTATCATTCCATCCATCTAACTGTTCACGTTTCTCTCTGATTTTTCATTCTTATCAAGCTCACGTTCTGTGCTCTAATTACCCGTTCTGTCTCTATTCTTCTACATTTTCTCCAGCAGACTGTCTTCTGTATCTCACACTCCACAATATTCCAGTTCCATTTACCATCTTTATTAATATATTTTCCTCATCATTTTTTGTCCTTGCCAGCTCTCATCTCAGTCCTGCTTACACTACATTTACATTTTCCCTATTATCATTGCAATATCACCGCTTATTACCAATCTCCATATCTTGTCCCTCCCCACTGCCTTCCTCATGCCTCTCTTATAACTCTCCATCCTCCCCTGTCCCCCCACTATCCAGGGAGGGGAGGTGTGATGATGCAGAGGAAAGTGAAGCCCCCCTCAGGGGCAGGTCCAGGCCGCTCAGCAGAGCTCCGTGTATTTCGGGGCCCCACCACTGCGGTGCATGAATCTCGCCTTCCTGGGGCCCCGCTGCGCAGGCAACGCTCTCTTACTAACCTCTCTGTGCTGACGGATGCTGAAAAGAAATTACGCCTCTGTGGCCCTGACTGGTGTGATGACCTTTCTGCAGTAACTCCCCCCAGGAGCCATAATGCTGCCCCAGCTTCACCTGCCATGTCTCGGGCACTGTCTCGTTCTGAACACTCTCTCCTTCAACCCCGGAACCCTAGCCGTATTCCTCGGGGCCCATATGCTGAGGTAAAGCCACTAAGCAAAGCACCTGAGCCCACTCCAGGAGGTCCTGCAGGGAATGATCCTGGGAAAGACCCCTCTGATGACAAGAAGACATTCCTCAAGGTGGATCCTGAGTTAGTAGTGACTGTCCTCGGAGATCTGGAGCAGCTGCTCTTCAGCCAAATGCTGGGTGAGACTACTGGGGAAAGAGGGAGCAATGGGCATTGTGGAATAAGAAGCGAAACGAAGGTGTTAAACCGTGCAGTATCTTGGGCAATATGAAATTAAATGTGAGAACAATTAGAAACTAGTTTGGGGGTAGACAGCATAATAATACTGCATGGGCCCTTAATTTCAGAAAGAAAATTGGAGTAATTCTGGGGCAAACCAACTGTACCACAGGGAAGAAGTACAAATCTCGCTGATTTAAATGCCACTTGAATGCTTAACAATGGGTTGGAGACAGTCAACATGTTAAGATCTCCATTTAAATCCGTGGTGAATTAGTATTTGTTCCCTATTGTGCAGCTGGTTTGCTCCAAAATCTCGCCACAATTCCTCTATACATAGAGCCCATATGTATATAGTGTATGAGTTGGCAATGGCAGAGAGATTTTGATTTGGACAAATTGGATATTGGGGTCACAGGGAAACAAGAGTAAACATGTTGTTGTGTAAAACATTTTGTGTGGACAGTAAGGCATCTGCTAAGGCAGTATGACATTGTGTGGTAGCGTTCTGTAGATAATCAACTGTTCCATAGGGGAGAGAGTGAAAATTCCCTTTGAATTAAAGGTGCATTTTTTCTGCAGTGAGTTTGAGACCTCTATAGCGTTCAGGGGGTTAAAATCCCCATATAGTCAAGTGCCAATTTGGAGAATTTGTATATGTTCCCTAACTGCAGTTGGTTTGCTCCAGAATAGCACTTCTTTAGATTGTTGGATAAGGGTGTAAGTACGCTGCATGATCAGACTGATGTCAGGGAGATGAAAGTAAGTCATTACATGAGGCATAAAGGTGTTTATGGAAGTGGATAAAGAGCAGCCACAGCTTTTATGAGGAGCCATGAGTTAGGGTGATGGTGATGCGGGGGTGGCAGTTGGCTGAAATGAACCAACACATTGCTGAGATTTGGGTCTTTTATTAACTCTTTGAGTTTCATTGTGGCAGCACTGCAATGTGTTGGATTCCTTAGATGCTCATAGGTTGAAGTTAAGGAGGTACAATTTTGGAGCAAACCAACTGCACCATATAGGTGAAATGAAAATCCCCATTGATTTAAAAGGGGCTTATATCCCTTTGAATCCTAGCAAGGTCTAATGCTCTGAGAGACCTCACTAGCATTCAAGGGATTAAAAGCCCCATTAAAATCAAAGGGAAATTGCAGTATTTTCATTTCCATCCTATGTGGAATTGGTTTTCTCCAGAATTGCTTCACATTAGCTTGATAAATAAAGTCCACTGTATTTGTTATTCAAGTGTTGTTCACACCACTGTACTACAGAAGATGTCATGTATTGGTATACAATCTCTAATTTTGTATTAAGCTGCACACATTGCTGATGTTGTGCAGTTGTTACTGCTATTGTACCTCTCCCATAAAGTGGCACAAGCTTTTGGAGCCAACATGACTGTGTCAATATATTGAGGTATACATCTGCGTTATTTTCAATACCCATAATGCATCAGGTACAAGGGTGCCATGTTTTGTTGTGAAAAGCATTTTATATAAGAGCAATATCAGCACAATGCTGAGAAGCAAGAAATCATTTTTAAACCCTTTCAGTGCCAGAGGTGTAGCCAATGCATTAAAAAGCATATCTCTCTGGCACTCAAAGCCGGTTACATTTTTTGCCTACTTTATTCCTTTTATTCATAATAACCCCCAAAACATGTGGTAATAAAATACTTTGTTTACTTGTGTGGGTGTGCAGTTTAGCTGGAGGCAGAGCAAAATGGTAAAAGGGTGATAGATGAGACAGGTATATAGGCACAGAGAGCAATTATGGGACAAACCAAGTGCACTATAGGGGAGAAAAAACATTCCCATAGCTTTAAATCTGGCTCTTTTAAAAAATATGTAGAGTAACGAGAGTAATGACATTTATCATCTCAACATCATAACACAACAACAATATAGCACTATATGGGGACATATAATCTGGATGGCGCGAAATCCCGAAGGGGGAGGGGTCCACCTTATCAGTTGTTTCAGACCTCCCGTCGATGTGAACTTTTATTTGTCCCCTTTGACATGCTTGGTTTGCCCCAAAAGTGCTTCTCTTTAGCAACAAGGGGTCTATTCAGAAGGCTAAAGAGGTGCACTTCTAGTGCAAACAGACTTCCAAATAGGGGAGAAATTCCCCATTGATTTAAAAGGGGCTTCCAACCCCTTGAATGCTGTAGAGGCCTCCAGTGCTTTTCAGAGAGTTGGTGTTCAAAAGATTAAAGGGATAGTAATACTTCATTATTACTATCCCTCCTGTTGTAGCCCTTAAAATTCTGAAATCCACGATACCGGCGGCATCTCTCAAACCTTTATGGTTTGAGAGATATCTGTTTTCAAAGTTCCCTCTTTTTGCCTTTCCCCCAACGTCAGCGTTTTAGCTGAGAGCAGGGGAATCCTCTCAGTGAGCAAGCGGCGGCTCGGCAGCAGTGCTGAGATCTTGTTATAGAAACAGAAATCCTTCATTAAAATGGTCTTCCATGTGTGCTTGCAAACCAATGTTAATTTGTCAGACAAAAATAGCAGTAAAATATACATTAATAGTATACTGAGGGTGCTAGCAACCCCCCAGTATGGTCAAACTGTATAGACAATTGTAAATCAAAAAAGAAGTACACTTCTTAAAGCTTAGCACTCCAAAATGTATGTAGATCCAGTGACCATTTGCCTTGGAAGGGCCCGTTGTGGCCATAAATGTTGTTGTTTGGCGTGCTCACCTAATAAAGTTACTTCTGAAATGCAAGTATATTGAATTCACATACATTTTTGAACGCTAAATAACTTCTTGAGAAACAGAGGGCTGTATAACACATTCCTTTGCAATGCGTTGCACACTCGTCTAGTTCTCAAGATGTTAAGAGGTTTACTTCCTCCTTTTTTGTTTTATGAATGTTTATTTGTCCCCTGTAATGCACTTAGTTGGTACAAAATAGCTCATAATTAACGTATCAAATCGGCCACAAGAAAGAAGTAAGAAACAATAAACTTGGGAGGCAGGGCTGTCTATGGTATTTCAGGGTACAAATATAAATAGGAGAAAAAGAGCCACCAGGAACTGTCCATTAGCATATCTAGGGACATAAATTAAATGGGCATAGTAGCGGGCATTACTTCCCACTGCTCCCCTTGTCAGATGCCAAGACTTGATAATAAGAGTGAGTAAGTAGTTCCATAATAAACTTCCAAGCGCAGATGGTGGCAGTGAGGAAGTACTACTTGAGCACACATACTGATGGAGGCCAAGCTCAGATGTTAGCAGTCAGAAAGTACTACTCCTGCACGTTTCTCAGTGGATGCCATGCTCAGATGATGGCGGTGAGGCAGTACTACCCCAGGACTTCTCCTGATTGTGGCTAAACTCATATGATGGCATGAGATAGTACTAGTGCAGCTCACATCTTGATGGAGGCCAAGCTCAAATGCTGGTAGTGAGGCATCTCTTCCCCAGCACACCTCTTTATGGAGGCCAAGCTCAAATGTAAGTAGTAAGGCATTTTTAACCCAGAACATGACCTGGTGGAGTCTAATTTCAGATGACAACAGTGAGGCAGTTCTACCTCAGCACATCGCCTGATGGAGGCCAAGACTAGATGATGGCAGTGACTCTGTACTAACCCAGCATACCATCTGATGAAGGCCAATTTAAAATGATGGCAATGAGTCTGTACTACCAAAGCACAACTCCTGATGGAGGCCAAGCGTAGACTATGGCAGTGAGGCAGAACTAACACCTCACATCTAGTGATGGAGGCCAAGCTCAGATGGTGGCAGTGAAACTGAACTAATCTAGCAGACCTCCTTATGGAATCCAAGCACAGTTGATGGCAATGAGGCAGTACTACCCAAGCACATCTCCTTATGGAGGCTCAGCTCAGATGGTGGCAATGAGGCTGAACTAGCCCATCACTTCTTTTGATGGAGGGCAAGCTCAGAGGCTGGCTGTGAGACATCCTTTTGTCAGAATTAAAATTCCAGTGAACCAGTACAGTTAGGTGGAAAACCCCCACCATCACTACCACTACATATTTCTAGGGCCTGCAACTCAATGGACCCATTGTTTTAGTACCCATGCATCCCCTAATGATGGCCCATCACAGCACTGAGGTATTCTTCTGTGAAATATGGTACTTCAGGGATCAGTCAGGTACTTAGAAACTCAGTCAGTAAATACAGACACATGATTTAAGGCACTCTGGTGGCAGAAAGGCATTCTGTCTAGTAATAAGGAGAGATGTGTAATAGAGTTAAGCTCAGTGAAAAGGGAGCAGTAAGATTTAAGAGACAAGGGCCATATGTATAAATACAAAGTGGAGCAAATCTGTTAACTAACTGAATCATATGGGACACATAAACAGTTCCCAAATACCCTTTTATGTAAATATCTCTTTACCCCTTGGATGCTAGAGAGATCTCACAATGCAATAGTGACCTCTGTAGCATTCAGAGCTTAAACACCTCATTTAAAGGGATAATAATACTTAAAAAGTATAAAAAAAAATTATTGTACAGTTTATTGCCCTGAGTAAAACATGACTACTTCCACTGCTGAAGGTGTTTTATTCAAATGTTATTACAGCTCAACTTGAAATTTTTTAGGTGCTTTAGTGGCCTGGAATTGTACAGTGGTGCTGTTGCTACACCATCCTATGGAGATTTATGGTGAGCTGTCCAGAGGGTGGGGTAGCAACAGTGCCACTGTACAATTTCAGGCCAGTGTGAAACTGCACTCAAAAAATTCAAGTTTGAGCTGTGACAACTTTTTCAGCAGTGGGAGTCCCCTTGTTTTAATCAGGAGGATAAACCATACAATATATATATTTTTTTATATTTTAAGTATTACTAGCCCTTTAACGTATATTTTTATTTATCCCTTATGGTGCATTGGATTTTCCCTTGGGCTGTACCACTTTTGTTAGTAACATATTCTCATATTAAAGAGGTGCAATTCTGGAGCATACCAGCTGCAACATAGGAATCAAATGAAGATTCACCAACTTGCCATTGGTTTCAGTTGGACATTTAATACCCGTGAATACTAGTGAGGTCTCTAATGTATTGTAAAGCAACAGGATGGAGACCGTTTTAGCACTCGGTGTGGTAAAAGCCCCAATCTAAGTCAATTAAAATGTTTGTTTGTCCAGTGTAGGGAAGTTAGGTTACCCTGAATTGCTCCATTTTATTTTGATGTATAAGACATGTAGTGGTTTTGTTTAGCTAGCGCTGCACTGCATTGGATGCCTGTCTAGCATTCAACGGGTTAACCCTTTGAGTGCCAGAGGGGTGCGCAACGCATCACAGAACAATACGTTGCGTACCCCTCTGGCACTCAAAGGGTAAAAAAAAAAAACCCTGTTTAATTCAATGTAAACCTTGGACATTTTAATAGTTCCCTGTGGTTCAGTTGGTTTTTGCTACAGAATAGCTATTTCTTTTCTTTTTACATCTGGCCTGTTGTGTTAGTGACTTGGTGTTGGACTCCTGGAAGCTGGTTTCATAAGAAGTAATGGAGCAATTCTGGAGAAAACATTTATAAACATTCCCAAAGTTTTATTGATTAAAAATGGGCTTTTAACCCCTTGTATAATAGGGTTCCTGATTAACTGATGCATTTTTATGGAGACATCTCTAGTATTAAAGGTTTTAAACACACACTTAAAAAGCTTTTTGGTTTGGGTTTGGATAATAACTCTCTGGCACTCAAGGGGTTAAGCCAACGGAGCTGTTTATGTGTTTTGTATGCTTTTAGTTGGCTTGCCTCAGGATTCTTCTTATTAAGTTAGCCTCATGGTTCTGGGAAATGAGGAGACACCATTCCGTGTTCCAGGGGTACTGTAGCCAAGGGCAAACTAACAGGAGGTTTTCAGTTGCCCAGATACCTCCCTTGGACTCTTTTGCCCCATTATATTGGATATAGTAAAAGCTTTTGCATATCAGTAATGAAAAATGTTTGATAATGTTGTGTATATGGGCCTTTCTTCAGTTGTGGATTGAATGCAATTCTCATCATTCTCAGATGGCTGTTTGCAGTCTGAGGATGATGGGAATTGCAGTCCAACAACAGCAGGAGCACTGCAGGTTGCCCATTCCTAGTTTAAGCTGATGGATTTTAATGACCTTTCATAAAACAAAATCCAGGTATTCTTATGAGATACTTATATTCATTTTTGGAAACCCCACTCAGGAAATCCTGATTTTGCCCCTGAAATAGGCTGATCAAATCTTCTGTGTGGGAATGCAGAAGAGGATGTAAAATGGCAGAACTGTGTGTATGAGGGGGGAATTGGACTAGAATAGTAAGGATCCATGGCTGCTGAATGCGGGTCACTACAGGAATAGTAAAGCGTGCACTGCAGAATGGAGGTGCAGTAATATTGCTGTATGTGTGGGAGTGGTACCTTACTGCTTATAGCAGAGTAAAATCTCTTTGTTCACACATACACACTGCACTGCTGCAGGCAAAAAAATACTACACGCTGAATCAGACATTCTGTGTTGGATACTGGTACTGAGTATAACCTACAGCAGTTACAAATACATTGTCTGATTGTCATATTATAAAAAACTCTACATACTCAGTATTACGATAGCTCATAATGTGTATGCTCATCATTTTTCCAAAATAACATGATAATGTTTAGGATTGCTTGTAGTGGGTTATAGAAACTCAGCATCATTGTTATCAATGTATAGATACTCATCATCACACAGAGAAGCATGTTCATTATCAGTGTTTAGATACTCAGCACCATTGTATATAGTACATATTCATTATCAGCATGTAGATAGTCAGTGCCATTATATAAAGCAGCATTTTCATTCAATGTATAGATGCTCAGTATCATTATACAGTGCAGTATATTCATTATCATTGTATAGCTGCTAAACATCATTTATACAGTGCATCATGTTATCACTGTATATATACCTAGTATTATTCTACAGGATAGCAAGTTCATTACCAATGTATAGATACCCAGCATCACCATACAGTGCAATGTCCTTTATTAGTGTGTAGATACTCGGCATCATTATACAGTTCATATTCATTATCAGCATGTAGATAGTCGGTACCATTATATAAAGCAGCATTTTCATTCAATGTATAGATGCTCATTATCATTTTACAGTGCAGTATGTTCATTATCATTGTATAGCTGCTAAACATCATTTATACAGTGCATCATGTTATCACTGCATATATACCTAGTATCATTATACAGGATAGCAAGTTCATTACCAATGTATAGATACCCAGCATCATTTTACAATGCAGCATACTCATTATCAGTGTATGGATACTTGACATCATTATACAGTGCAATGTGTTTGTTATCAGTGTATGGATACTTGACATCATTATACAGTGCAATACGTTTGTTATCAGTATATGGATACTTGGCATCATTATACAATGCATCATGTTCATTACCAGTATTGATACTTGGCATCATTATACATTGCATTATGTTTGTTATCCATGTGTAGATACTCATTATCAGTATACAGTGCACTATGTTTGTATATAGGTACTCAGTATCATAACACATTGCTGTGTTTTCTTTCTCAGTCAATACTCCGCATGATCATACAGTGCAGAGTATACATTATCAATACATATAGATACTCCATATCAGTGCAGTGCCCTATGATTATCGCTGTATATGTGTACCATTATACAGTGTAGTATATATGTTATCAGTGTGTGTGTAGCTACTCATTATCAATATGCAGTACACTGAACCTGATATAGATGAATGGTAGCAATCCTAAAAGGGACAAGTAAAAATGGGAAATTTTATTTCTCCCCTAGGATGAAGTTGATTTGCTCAATAATTGCTCCAGTTCATCTTAGCACATCATCCTTACTATGGCCTTGATTACATTATGGCTGATACTTTTATTTTATCTACAAAGTTCCCCATAAACTTCACTGAGACTACTTTAGCTACAAACAGCTGATAACACTTACCAACTGTAATGTTACCTAGTCCTTTGTTTCCTTTTTTGGTGTATAGTCAGGACCTGATATCCAATAGACAGAGTAGGCAGCTGCCTAGAACTCCAAATTTTGAAGAGCATCGCAGCTGTGTTGGACACACCTACATTCTGAATTGTGGGTGTGGTCAAGTGGCTCCAAAAGGGACTGACAGCGCAGGCGCACGGACGTCACTGTGACGAGATGTCCGTGCTTCCTGCTCCTGTGAGCATCGGTAAAACGGAGAAATCTTTGGAACCAGGTAATATTTCTGGCGACTAGCGCTACTAAGCAGCTAGTCGCCAGATGAAGAATGAAAGCATGTTAAGTTATTGCGGGGTGGTAGTTCCCCTTTAAAGGATAGTGGTAGCTATCATATGACGAGGGTCATGTAGAGCTGTATTTCAGTAGTTTACATTTTGTATTTCAAGAGTAAATCAGTTCTAAAGGATCCCCCTCCTACCCCTTTTACCTACACTTAGCCGCCTCCCTTCAGATGTAGAATCCGGTCCTGGGATCGGACAGCTCGCAACGAGGGACAATCTTCATCCACTTAGCATAAGGAAAACCCTGTCCCCCTTGCAACCTCAGTAGCATTGTAAACGGAGTCTGCTGTAACGTTAGCCCACAGAAATACAGCTACTAAGGGAAGTGTGAACACACTCCCTGGGGCAGCTGGGAGAGAGGTGGGAAGTCCCGTGGCGTCGTGCGGCACATACAGGATGCCGCAGAATGCGGAAGTGCCCGATTTGAAGGCTTCATATCTCCACTCGTAGGAAAGTTTTTCGTAGGAAAGTTTAAAAAAAAAAAGCAGCACAAATCTTGTTATATTGATTAAAACCCATGGTCCAATTTTTTTTATCTGAATGTTCCCCTTTAAGAACAGGTTATACCTGACGTTAAGATTTAATCACTAAAACTGTCTTTTATTTGTGGTGCAATTAGCGAATTTCTTTATAAATATGCTGCCACACAATTCTTATTTGGACAAGACCATGTCTATTCGAGTTTTCAAAAAAGTCAGCTGATGAGTTAGGAAATGTCGGTAAATGTTTATACATATCCTTATGTCGCTTTGTGACAGTTTTACAGACACTTACTTTATTACTCCAGGTTTATAAATCTCTCCAATGAGTCTGCTTTCATAAGAAGCATTGGAGCAATGATGGATGAAACCAACTGCACCATGGGGAGAAATAAGAATTCCCCAAATTCCCATTGATTTAAATGTGGTATTGTAACCCCTTGAATGCAGTGAGACCCCTGTAGCATTCAGTAGGCTAAAAGCCCCATTTAATTCAATGGTAATTTATATTGTGATACATTTGGTTTGTTCCAGTTCAGCCTCAGCTGGGCTTTTATCATTAATATATTGTTTTGCACCTCATTTATTAAACTTTAGTCTTGATGAATTTGCCCACTGTCACTATACAGTGCAGAGTGTGCATTATCGGTTTATATAAATCTGGGGTGAGCACCCTGCGGCCCTACAGCCATTGTTGGACTGCAGTTCCCATCATTATCAGCCAGACACCAGCTAGCTGAGGAGGATGGGAGGTGTAGTCTTAACAACAGCTGGATGACTACAGATTGCTCACTATATACAGAGAAATATGTTTGATATTATAATAGAGACACTCAACATCATTATATAGGATAGGGTGTTAACCCTTTGAGTGCCAAAGGGGTACCCCTCTGGCACTCAAAGGGTTAATAATCACTGCAGAGCTACTCTATATCAAGATGATAGACTAGAGCAAATTGATATACTGTATATGTATATTACCGTATCAAGCTCTACAGGTCAGTATATAGTGATACTGTCATTATAGGATATACAGGGCCTTATGCAAAAAAAGAGTGAATTCTGGAGCAAACCAGTTGCACCACAGGGACAAATAAAACTTCCCAACGTTCATTTTAATATGAGTTCACATACGGTGCAGTTGGCTTGTCTATAACTGAACCTCTTTAGCTTAAAGTGATAAGAATGTCTCTTTAAAAGTTGTTCACATAGTCTTCTTTATATTAAAAGTAACAGATTGCGCGCATGTAGTTCAAAAGTTATTCAGCGATAAAGATCCCCCTCTCGCCCCTTCTGGTCACTTCACACAGAAGCTGCAGTCTGGTCAGGACGGCTGCAGAAAGGGACAAACTTCAGAAGTTTGTCCCTTGATGCAGCTGTCTGGTCCCACGACCAAATTTCATATTTAGTGGGAGGCAGCTAGAAAGGGCCGGTAGAGCTTTATCGCTGAATAATTTTTGAACTACATACAAGTAAGGTCTTAGACACCACGCAATCTGTTACTTTTAATATACAAAAGACTCGGCAAACTACTTTTAAAGAGACATTACTATCTCTTTAATGCCTAAGGCCCAAAGTGTTCATTAACAATGTACAGCAGGGATGGGCAACCCGTACACCCCCCCCCCCCCTCATCTGATGTTAGACTACAACTCCTCTCTTCCTTTATGCTTATGCTGGCTGACTGTGTTTCATGGTATTTGTAGTCCAAAAACAGCCATGGGTCCTCAGGTTGCATTATTTCAGTGTATAGCATCATTTACACAGCACAGTTAATTTTCTGTGTATAGATACTTAGCATTATAATACTATGTAGAATGTTCATTATCAGTGTATAGATGCCCATCATCATTATACTGTGAAGCAAGATCATTGTCAGTACATGTTCTGCAGTATTATATGGAGAAGTATATAAACAGCAGTGTATAGACAACATGGTTATATAACTCAGTGTTCATTATCAGCGGATAGAGATAGCATTGTTATGAAAAGCAGCATTATTTACTGTTTTTTGTAGAAGAGGTCTGTTAAAAGGTTAGAGTGCCAGCTGATAGGACATAGACTACATTGTATATACTGCTCATACACAAGAACATTCATTGTATTGTTTCTGTAGGGTTAACACAAAGCTTTCTATTTGTGGAAACAAAAATCAATGGGAGTTAGGAGGAAAGCAACCAACCAGGATTTGTCATATAGGGTCCTGTGTTCAAATGAAAACTGGAATAATTTTAGGGCAGACCAACTGACCATAGGGGACAAATATATTCCCTCCACTTCCCACTGATCTGAATGTTATTTTTAACCGCTTGAATGCTAGAGAGGTACGTTAGAGACCTCTCTAGCATCCAAGGAGTTAAAGCGGAACTATCACGCTAAATGAAGTACCTCCCAATAATAATAGTTATATAGCGATAAGCTTGGAAATTGTACTATTACCCAGCATAAGTACCGCGTTATGAAGAAATCCTTCTTCTTCTGAAGGCCAGACTTCTTGTTTTAGAGGCATCTGCACACCTGCACCGACAGTCCTTTCCTGTTACCTTATGGTACAATGAAGGAGACTGGGAAGGACAGCGAAGGCGCGCAGATGTCTCTAAGCCTAGATGTCTACAAGCAAGCCTGGCCGTCAGTCCCTTCCTGTCACCTTAAAGGGATAGTAAAACTTAAGTATTACTAATCCCTATAGTAAAGTCATATTAAAAATAAACATATTGCCCCCAGTGTCATCTCTAAGACCTTTATGGTTTGAGAGATGAACGCTCCTAAAGTTGCCCTCTCCCTCCCCCTTCCCCGAAGTCAGCATTGTAGCTGACTGAAGGGAAATCCGGTTATAGATCATCAGGCGGCTCTGCAGCAGAGCCGCGATCGCGTTAATTAAAAAAAAAAAATCTTTCACTAAAATGCTCTTCTACGTGTGCTTGACAACCAAGCCCACGTAGAAGACAATTTCAGGGAAAGTTTCTTTTTTTATTAACGCGATCGCGGCTCGGCTGCAGAGCCGCCTGATGATCTATAACCGGATTTCCCTTCAGTCAGGTACAACGCTGACTTCGGGGAAGGGGGAGGGAGAGGGCAACTTTAGGAGCGTTCATCTCTCAAACCATAAAGGTCTTAGAGATGACACTGGGGGCAATACGTTTATTTTTAATATGACTTTACTATAGGGATTAGTAATACTTAAGTATTACTATCCCTTTAAGGTACAATAGAGGAGACTGGGACGGACAGCGCAGGCGCACAGATGTCTCTAAGCCAAGATATCTGCGAGCAAGCCTGACCACAAGTTTCAGAAGAAGGATTTCTTAATAACGTAGTACCTGTGCTTAATAATAGCACTGTTTCTAAGCATATCGCCATATGGCTAATTATTGGGGGGGAGACTTTATTTAGGGTGATCTGCTTTAAAGGTCCTATGTGCTGTATTATACTGATGCATTGTATTGATGTGTTAACCCATTGAGGACTAGAGCGGCTTGCAGTGCATTGCACTGTACAGCCCTCTGGTCCTCAAGAGGTTAATAATATACAGTTTGTACTGTATAATGATGTTTCGTGTCTATACCTGATTTGGATAAAAATCAGTGGGAATTTTAATTTCTCCTCTATGGAGAAGTTGGTGTGCCCCTGAATTCCTTTTAAACATAGGGCCCAAATAGGCTGATTTAATAAAAAGTAGAGCAAACCAACTATGCCATAGGGGGCGAGATAAAAATTCCCATTGTTTAAAATGGGGATTTTAACTCTTTGAAAGCTAGAAATCTTCAATGCATTGCAAATCAATTAATTGGAGCATACACTAACCCCATTGTATCAGAATTATACTTCTTCCCTATGGTGTTGATGGTTTGCCACAGAAATACTCCAATAAGTCCATAGCAAAAGTAGCTTCTGAAAAGACATGTGATGCTGGTCGTTCTAGAATGTGGGTCACAGATTCCTTCATTTCACCAACCGCAGCAGCAGCACTCAGCCGTCTGATCATCAGCTCCCCCGCATGGCACTGTGTTATTTATAACCATTCTTTTACAACATAGACACTCAGCACTATTGTACCGCACAATGCTTCTATTAGCAGTGCATTGATATGGGTACTCAGTATCATTATACCGGCCAGCATGTTCATTAGCAGTGTATAGACACTCTGAATAATTAGTGAAGAAGTAGAATCAGCAGACATTCTGCTTAAAGGGAAACTCTCTTTTTGGAATAAGTGGTTCCTAATTTGTTTAGCAGACTGATTTACCTAGGTAAGGGTCCTTAAAACAGAAGTCAGGTGTATCTGTTTACATGTTTTTCCGATTAAATCAGCAGTTTCCTGTGTATAGTGATGTCTTTTGAAGTCTGTCTGTAGGTCACACTTCCTGACAATGAGTGGGCTTCAGTAGGCTAGATTTACTCATAAAATACACTAGTCTTTATCAGATTTTAAAATGAAAACATTAGAATTAGATTATAATAGACCAATGGCAAAACTGTAAATAGAACTGACTACTGTCTGAGGGACACCTACTGTTCCTTGGTACAAACCTATTATTCTTAGGATATAGTTCCCCTTTAAAGTTTAATCAACTCACTTAATGGGGTAATTATGTAAAATGTGATGGTTAATTCACTTTGTCAGATTGTATTAAAGGAATAGTAACCCTTTATTTTGAATAACGTATTATGCAAGTGCATTTCCAGTTGCCTATATTCTTTTCATTTTCACCAATTTTTTTTATTCACATTTATGTTCCTGGTCGATAGACCATCAAAGTAGTACGTGATGCATTGTTACAATCTTTCTGCGGCATTGAATGTTGTGTGTATGTGTTTCCTATTTTTTTTTCTACATTTTATCTTTAGACCTGCTTTTACATTTCCAGATAGGAGGCTCTCTAAAAACAGATCCAGATAGCTTACTGTCAAGGACATACAATTATAAAATAAAGATGAAAAAAAAAATAAAAAGTGACTGTACATATACTTGCAGAATATGTATAATCAAAAGGGTTACCATTCCTTTATAACATAACTCTGGGCCGCATTTTGTTTTTAGAAGAAGCAGTATCCAGGAATGCTAGGGACATCTCCAACTCAAGAAAGACATAAATCGTATTATGTAAGGCTGTTCACCTAACCATGTGCCCATTGGATTTTGGGCCCCTAATCTGGTGTACTCTCTGCAGCTAAGCTGAGAACACTCTCTGTGGATATTCAAGCACCTGTTGTTAACTGTTTTGCCAGACAGAGTGTGACCAGTTAAGCGCACAGTGTGCCCTCACTGTGTAGAGAAATGAGACATGCACAATACAAAATTGTAAGGTGAATGGTCACATTTTTTGGTTATAAAAAAAAAAAGTGTGATAACACCTGCTACATCTTAAAGGGTTAGTAATGACTAACATTTACTAACCCTAATATTGAAGGTATTAAAAAAATAATATTAATGTGCCAAGTTGTAGCTCTCAAACCTTTACGGTTTGAGAGATATAAGCTCTGAAAGTCTCCCCCTCCCTCCCCTTTTCCAGACGTCAGCATGTAGCTGACGTCAGGAGATCCCGGTCCCACACCAGCCAGCAGCTCTTCAGCGGAGCTGAATGAATGCTATCGAAGAACAAATACTTCAGTGGAATGGTCTGTAAAGTGTTCTTACTAACCAAGCACACTTTGTAGACAGTTTCAGTGAAGTATCTGTTTTTCGATAGAGCTCATTCAGCTCTGCTGAAGAGCCGCTGAGTCACACAACTCAGATCCACTGCTGTCAGCTTTACAGCTCGTCAGCAGGAGGGGGAACTTTCAGCGCTTATATCTCTCAACCCGTAAAGGTTTGAGAAATACGACTTGGCACATTAATATTATCTTTTTAATACCTTCATTATTAGGGTTAGTTAATTTTAGACATTACTAACCCTTTAACCTGTACTGACAGTGATGTCACACCGTCAACAGGTCAGCGTTCATCACTGTTAGTCCTGGGGGCACACTAACAGGTTAGCTTTTTTTCACGATATCCTTGCTTAAAGGGATAGTAATGTTTCATAATAAAAGCAGCTCTAATTAATCATCATAGTATTTGGACTTTGGAGAGTGTTATTTCAATTCTGTCAGAGTTGTAGTTCAAGAGTAATTCAATAACAAAATATCCCCCTCCCGCCCCTTTTACTGATGTAAAACTGCTGAGCCAGATCAGAAGGGAGGTACCCAGGCAGACTGCACAGAGGGACAATTTTTAATTATGATAAGGGAAAAACCTGAAAAATTTGTCAAGGGGGCAAGGGCCTTCATTGTTTTCATAGGAAGAAGACTGTCCCCTTCTGTTATCTGTCTAGTCTTACAACCTGATTCCACATCTGAGAAGAGATGGCTTACACTAGGTAAAAGGGGCGGGAGGGGAAACTTTGCTTGTGAATATCTCTCAAACCATAAAGGTTTGAGAGATAAGACTTATATCGTTCTTCATGTTTTTTTTAATCCCTACAAAATAAAATAAAGATAAAACGAAGTATTACTATCCCTTTAATCACAGGTGACCAATCAGTGTCTAAGTAATTTTGATTAAGCTGCCTGTGCTTAATTAAAGATATAATAAAAAGCTGACCTTTTGGTGTGTCCCGAGCACTGGAACTGAGAATCACTCTGCAATAGGTAGTTTAAGGCTGCTAACTCAGTTTCCATTAACCCCTTAGGCACTTAACACCCACCAAACTTTTTTTTTCCATTGTTTTAAACGACTTCCTGGACGTACATGTACGTCCTCTGTCACTAAGTGACAGTTTTTGTGGGACGTACATGTACGTTCATTGTCGGGAAGGGGTTAAGCAAATTTCATTACCCATCAGTTTACCAGTGCTCTAAGGGATGTCACAGCTCTGTTAGTTAAAGGATATTACCTCAGTTTCTACTAAAACATTACCCAGCAATGTACCTATGCTCTTAGTGACGTCATAGCTAAACTAGGTAATTTAAAGGGACAGTAATGTCACATAAAAAATTCTTCTAGTTTTGTAGAGGTTAAAAAATAAATTAGGTGCCACAAATCCTATCTCTCAAACCGCTATGATTTGAGAGATATTTGCATTGAAAGTTCCCCCCTCCCTCTCATTCTCCTGATGTCAGTTATAAAACTGACAACAGGAGATTCAAGTAGGCCGACTCGAGGAGGCTCTTCAGCAGAGCCGAAATCGCATTATTTAAAAAGAACTACTTCATTGGAACGGTCTACAAAGTGTGCTTGCAAACCAAGCACACTTTGTAGACCTTTAAAATGAAGTAATTATTTTTAAATATTGCAATTTTGGCTCTGCCGGACCAGGATCTCCTGCTGTCAGCAGAGCGCTGACATCAGAAGAAGGCAAATATTTCTCAAACCATAGCAGTTTGAGAGATAGGATTTGTGGCGTATGATTTAAATTTTTAACCTCTACAAAACTAGAAGAATTTTTTATGGGACATTAGTGTCCCTTTAAGGCTGATAACTCAGCAGTGCTTGTGATATTAATTTGGGGCTGGTATTTCACTAACTGATGCTATGGCAGACATACACAACAAATAATTATTTATTCGATCCAGAATAAACAGGATGACTATTTCACAGACACAGAATTGAAGCACTTTCCCATGCTTTACTGCTAGGTAAACCTTTAAATATGGTGTTAGTTGCTCTTTAAACTCCAACTGCAGAGTGAAAGGAATTAAACACACATCACTGACTTGAATGTGTATGTGATGTGATGATTTGCAACTGACATATATTTTGCAATCATACACTTGAATAGCACTACATTCACCACATTAAATGTTTAAAAAATTACATGCTGTAGTGTTTATGCCCCTGAGTAAAATAAGGGCACTCCCACTGCTGCTTTTTTATTAAAAAGTTATCACAGCTCAGACTTGACTTTTTTTTAGGAGCAATAACACATTGGCCTGCAATTGTACAGAGGTGCTGTTGCTACACCATCCTATGGAGAGTTATGATCAACAGACTAGAACTGTCCATAGAATGGCGTAGCAACAGCGCCACTGTACAATTTCAGGCCACTGTGATAATGCACCTAAAAAATTCAAGTTTGAGCTATAATAATTTTTTAAAATAAAACACCTCTCAGTAGTGGGAGGACCCTTGTTTCACTCAGTGGGATAAACCCTAAAACATTTTTTTACATTTTAAGTATTACAGCCCCTTTAAAGGGATAGTAATACTTCATTTTATCTTTATTTTATTTTGTAGGCATTATAAAAACAGGAAGAATGATATAAGTCTTATCTCCAAACCTTTATGGTTTAAGAGATATTCACAAGCAAAGTTTTCCCTCCCGCCCCTTTTACCTAGTGTAAGCCATCTCTTCTCAGATGTGGAATGCAGTCCATAGACCAGACAGATGACAGCAGGGGACAGTCTTCTTCCTATGAGAACAATAAAAGCCCTGCCCCCCTTGACAAGTTTTTCAGGTTTTTCCCTTATCTTAATTGAAGATTGTCCCTCTCTGCAGTCTACCTGGGCACCTCCCTTCTGCTCTGGCTGAGCAGTGTTACATCAGTAAAAGGGGCAGGAGGGGGATACTTTGTCATTGAATTACTCTTGAACTACAACTCTGACAGAATTGAAATAACACTCTCCAACGTCCAAATACTATGATGATTAATTAGAGCTGCTTTTATTATGAAACATTACTATCCCTTTAAGTAAATGTTCTATATAATGTATATACATTTATTATCCTCTGTACAGTTTTGTATCCATTTCTCTCTCTCTCTCTCTCTCTCTCTTCATGGTTTACAAAATAGGTTCTGTTGTTTCTTTAGCATCTTACTGGATCTTAAACATTTGGGGCAGTAGTATATTTTTGTGGTCGGTGATTCCTTTTATTGGACTACAAAAATCATGATTTTCTCAAGAATCAATATGCCTTTCAAAAATGTGTACAACGTCACGGAGCAGTTAAAAAAAATAATGCTAGTATGGATGTGAGATTACCACATTATGCACCAAAGTTCTTGGTATATTGAGTGCATGTATTTTGAAGGTCATTCACAAGGAGACTGAAGTACTAGTAATGTATGCAGTAATTCAGGAGTAACACAAGTACACCATAAGGGACTTAAATAAAAGTTCCCCAAATTCTGAAGTGGATATATCACCTTAAAATGCTTTTCAGTTAATTACAAATTGATGTAGAAACTGGTTATACATTTAGCTAGGCCTTTGTTTGTAATTTAAATAGCTTTTGAGAAATTATCCTTTATTTGTTGGAGAACTTGGGTGGCACTTTATTCTAATTAGTTCATGTGCTGCACTATTACGATACACACTGTACTATGAAATAATCTAAAGAGACTCTTCACACCGGTGGCATTTGTATAGAACAGAGATTCCAGGGCCTGGTAAACACACACAAAAATGCATGTAAAGAGCTGGAGTTCAGCCAATTTTGACCACAGTAGCTAAAAGCAAAAACACAGAATATTGAGGCACATCTATATTTATTCAATATTAACTTTATACTGCTGCACATTGCATATAATCACTACATTACACTTAATATTTTAGTCACCTAATATGGCCATAGAATGCTAAGCTTGCCACCACTCCAAGTTACCACATTTAGGCAAGTTCTACCCTTAAAGGGATAGTAATGTTTCACAAAAAAAGCAGCTCGGATTCATCTTCATAGTATTTGGGCCATGGAGAGCAATATTTCAGTACTGTCTGAGTTGTAGTTCAAGAGTAATTGAATGCTGAAGTACTGATTATATGCAGACAATATGCAGCAGGATGAAGAGTTAAGTAAACATGGTTGCACATTAGTATTCTGTTGTCTTGCTATTTTGATCAACATTGGTTGTACTTCAGCTATTTAAATGTATTTTATTTAGGTGTAATTACCAAAACCTAGACTAGAATAATATATTTGAAAGTTTGTCCTGATTCTATTGGTTCAAGCTTCCCTCCCACCCTCAGGTGCATTGTTCATTGTCTTTAGGACACTATAAAATGCTAGTCAGAGGGTCTCTCTCCATTATGAAGAGATTCAGCAAACAGGACAAAGCAAATTAAGGTAAGAACTTGCCTAAAATGGGATACTTTGGCATAGTGGTAAGCTTAGCATTCTATGGTCAAATTTAACACAGTGATAATATGCAGGTAATATGCCTCAATATAAAATATTAATATTGTGTAAATATGGATGTGCATCAATATTCTGTTTTTGGTAATAACACAGTTGGCCTGGAACAGCATTAATTAGCATACTGGACAGGAAATTAGCATGAAGTGCTACCCTGTGCCACCAACACATAACTGTTTATTTCTCAAAAACTATTATTTGCCAAAATAAAAAATGTCTAGTACAATCTATTTTTCTGTAAAACAAACTAAACTTTTCTTAAGGTGACAGGTCCATATTAAATGGAGCCTTTTAACCCTTGAATGCTAGTGAGATCTCCAGGTTTTGGGAAACATTAACAGCCCTATGTAAATCAGTGGACGTTTTTATTTGTCCCCTATGGTGCATCTGGCTTACTACTGAATTACTCCAAGGGGGAGATTAACTAAATTGTGATGAAGAGGAGATATCTTCTCTATTGTGATAAACATGTACTAACATGTCTCCAGTTTGCAAGGGCTCTATAGAATTACACACGAGTTGGAGAGTTTTTCTCACTGGAGAGTTTCTTTAGTGCCAAGGGTATGCAAAGTGAGGCCCTCCCGCTGCTTCTGGAATACAACTCCCATAATCCACCACCAGCTTTGTGACTGGCTGTGGGATGATGGAAGCTGTAGTCCGACAGTAGCTGGGAAGCCTCAGATTGCCCACATCTGCCTTAATGCATAACCTCCAAATCTCTCAGCATTCTCAGTATATCTTAGTTCAGTGACTCCATGGAATAACATAAGAACTGGAGAGATTATCACACTGGTTTAGCACACATTTATCTAACCTTTATCACTCCTTAGCATGTTTCCTCCCAGTTCTTCACAGGACATTATTCTCAAAATGTTATCATGTGGGTTCTGCTTACAGAAACTTGTTTGGGTGCAGCTGGTTTATTTTTTTCCATTGTTTTGTTAGCAGAATCCACATGTGTTCACACCAACAACTTTGTTTGGGAGCTATACATTGATTGAGTGGAATCATGTGAAAATGCTGTTGTATTTTTATTGTGTTCTTACTTGTGATAGTGTAGTAAGGTTTTACTTTTATTTTCTCCCAGCACCCATAGGGAAATGGGTAGTCTAGATAGGCCACATGATTTTAAACCTAATGGTTAGATCTGTATTTGCCCTCTAGTATGCTGTACGCCATAGGTTCTCATTTGTTTTTTTTTTTGTTGTTCAGGACACCCCTAACATGCATCTAGATTTTTTGGTGCACCCATAAAACTTTGTCATTTGGCAAGGATAATATAAAGGGTACACATAAGTAAAATATAGTTATTAAGTCTATCCATCAGAGTAGCAAAAATGGAAAATGTTGAGCATAAAATGCTCTTAAATAAACATTTGAAACTCAACATTAATATCTTTGTAAACATCTGTATAGAAAACTAGCAGGTGTGTGGCATGTTTTTGCCCCTGCATCAAAACTTGTTTTTTTTTTTATTGTATTAAAAGTCAGACTTTGTGGTGGGACGTCCGGACCCCTCCTGATGCCCCCCAGCTGGCTGGGAGATCAGTAGTGGTGACACAGGGGAACAAGGGAGCTTCCCTGCTTCCATCCTACCCCAAATACCGAGTAGGAGTGGGCAGGATCGGGTAACCCTTGCACATCAATAAAGGAGGCTTTCCCTCATTGATCTGAGAGGGTATCTCAATCCCACCCACTCCTATCTGAGTACTCTGGAAGCAGGGGAAAGTTCCCAGGTATGGAGATCAGTAGTTGGGGTGGGCATCAGGAGGGTTCCTGATGCGTCACCACAAGGTCTGACTTTTTTTTTTCTTACTTTAATTAAAACAATGGCAGCAGTGGCTGGTTGAGCCCCTGCCTCCTCCTCAGCCAATCAGAGTTTTCTAGCCACGCCCCCGACAGCAAACCAGATTCACTTAGATTTTTATATATGTAGAAGATAAGGGGCAGCCAAAGTGGATGTTTGTGACACACCAGTTTGCCATGGCATACTGACTGAGAATCATTGCTGTAGGCGATATATCAGAGTGAGCTGCCTCTGGTTGTGGGGCAACAGTGCAGTGAAGTCTGAGATAATGATTTCCTCATTGTGAGAATACCTGGGTTATACTAGCTGTGATACAATGACTGATACTTAATCTATAACCAGGGATTACATTGGACAAAGTATGTAGTACATATTATGATGGTTGCTTTCCGTTCAGTGTGGGCTTGTAGAGCAATTAAAGGAGAACTAACACCATTCACCTAAACCCTTTGAGTGCCAGAGAGGCATCCAATACTTCTCTGTTACAAAGAGTTAAGATGACCAGAAAATCCTAATGGCGTCTATGAGTTTTGCCTTTGAATCTTTGTTCAACAGATGACCTCTTCAGTCTTTCCTAGATGTCAGGTCTATGGAGGTAGAAATGACAGTTGCTGTTGGGGCTATAGGACCTTGAAAACTGTTTACTGCATAAGGTAATCTTAACCAGGCAGCTGTGCAACACTTTTCTTTACAATGCGTTTCATTCCCCATTGGTATACCTGGGAATTCCTCATCTTGAGCCCCCTGGAGACAGTTCATGTGTTGCTGAACAAGAGGATGTAAATGACACAATTTGTGTCATAAAAGGGGTGGGGCTTAATAAGCTTTGTTTCGGGAAGTGGGCAGAACAGGGTGGGAAGGAAGAGAAGTGGGCGGGAATTGGGAGAAACAAGGTGGGAGGGAGAAGAAACTCATCCGCATTGGGCACCGGTTCTGAAAAAGGATATACTAGAACTAGAGAGGGTACAGCGGAGAGCAACAAAATTAATTAAGGGAATGGAGGACTTGACATATGAGGAACGACTAAACAAACATGGTTTATTTACTCTAGAGAAAAGAAGACTAAGAGGAGACCTTATCACATTGTACAAGTATATGAGAGGTCAATACAAGGATCTCTGCGGTGAGCTATTTATTCCAAGGCCTGATCAGGTGACCAGGAGACACCCCTTGAGATTAGAGGAAAGGAGGTTTAAACTTCAGAAGAGGTAGGGTTTTTTTACGGTAAGGTCTGTCAAATTGTGGAATTCATTGCCCAGGGAGGTAGTTATGGCAGATACAATGGATACATTTAAGAGAAGATTAGATACATTTCTTTCAAAAGGGAACATAGAGAGTTATACTGTTTATCAGTAGGCTGATAAGGAAGGTCTGATAAAGACTAATTTAATTGGTAGCAGGAAAGCTATAAAATTCTCAGTTACTGAGGTATGAGGCGAAGGTTGAACTTGATGGACTTGTGTCTTTTTTCAACCTAATTTTACTATTGGAGAATCAGCCTCTGTCCCCGGAGAATTGGTAATTCAGTCAAAAAACTAGAGTCTCTGGGGCAGAACTGGATAGTTCCCAGGTATGCCCATTGGTCTTTAAAAGGTTAAGTAGGCTCATACAGTCTACCTTCATCAGTATTAAAAAAAAAAACTGATATCAAGTGTCATGTCCACCTCCATACACATGACATCCAGGATTGTTTGAAGATAACTCTTGAACAAATAAACCGACAGGGGAAAAATTCATTTTTGCCATTTTGATTTTCTGGCCATTGTTAGGGTTGCCACCCAGCCAGTATTTTACTGGCAGGCCGGTAAAAAATTGGCTTATGTCCAATGTTAAGTCTATGGAGGGAAAGCCATGGCCGGTATTTTTTGGAAGAAAAGGTGGCAACCCTAGCCATTGTAAGGTAAATAAGGGTGGTTATTATTTAGAAGGCGTTAGTTCTCCTTTAAGGCTGTAATGGCAGTAGTTTGATTTGTGATTTTGGATATTAGCAGGGAGCTGTAAAAAATACAGAATAAGGTGATCACACTTAGTTACAGTAAATAATAGTTGGTGTTTAGGAGTGCAAAAATCAGCAAAATTCTTGGAAGTGCTGCTGTGTGTAGTACTGTGTGTGCAGTGTGTTAGGAAGAGCAGGAGTGAATGTTAATCGAGCAAGCACAATGTGTCATGGGCTTTCAAATGACCTTGCTTTATACTCAATGTCACAGCAGCAGGCGACGCAAAATGAAAGGGTCAGGGTGGTGAATCAACTCCCCAACAAAGCTGGCACCCCTTTCATACAGAGCAGGCAGTACAAACCTTTCTGTACAGAGAAAGTACCCAATGCCAGACTATCTGAAACATACATTTCCAGAACTAGAATCTTCACGAGGTAAGAACTGCAGGAAGTGCCAGCCAACCCCATCTCATGCACAATTCTGTAGTGCCATCTTACTCACATGCTGGACTGTACCATTCTGCCTCTCACCAGGAAAGATATTCACTTCCCCTTCTTAGTTACAGTGGTAATTCCATTTTCTACAAGCACATGTGGCTATGCCAGCTTTCTTTTCTCATACAAACAGTAAGGCTGATTTATAAGAAGGGCTTTATCACGTCTGGAGCAAACCATTTAAAATATGGAGGACACACCAAAAATTCCCATAGATTTAAATGGGGCTTTAACCCCTTAAATGCTAAAGAGGGGGGTCTCCAGCAATGCACTGGAGACCTCTCTATCATTCAAGGGGTTAAAATGCCATTTAAATCTAATGTAATTTAGACATATGTTTTTCCATAGCACAGTCAATACATGTATATTGGAAGAAATGGTGCAAAACCATATAACAAGTGCACACACAGGTCTTGTGAGTAAAGTGCTATTTTTTTGCCAACTAGTTGACGAACCCGTGTACACGGGCCACAGTGCCAGGCAGCAATGGCCACTGTGCAGTCATGCAGCTGATATGGAGCGGGGTGCTCCGAATTCAGACCGTAGTCCTCTCTGCGCACCGAAGGTCTGAATTCGGAGCGCCCAGCTCCATTATCAGCTGCGGAGCAGGGAGACTGTACTGCGCATGACAGCTTCTGACAAACATACATTAGCTAATTATTATATAGGATGGTTCGGCCCTCTTGGAGGCTGAAACATTGACAAATAAATTAGCTGTGTGTGCACTTATTATATGGTTTTGCATATATATATTTAACCCTTTGAGTGCCAGAGGGGTACGCTGCGCATTGCTTTGCAATGCGTTGCATACCCCTCTGGCACTGAAAGGGATATATATATATATATATATATATATATAATATACATTTTTAATTATTGCTTTCTATCAGCTCTGCTTAGCAGATCAGCCTCAATAACATTGCTTGCCTCTCGTTCCCATTCTCACTACATTTCCTATCTGCCATAAACACAAAAAAGCAGTGCTAACCTAATAGAATGATAGGCATGGGAGGAGAGAACGAGGGAAGGAGATAAAGGCAGAGAGAGAGTGAACGTAGAGAGAAAGGGGGGAGGGAGGTGAATGCAGCTGGACTGCTTGTTATGCAGACAGGATGTGAGTCTCACACACAGAGTCTGCTGTTCTGCACAGCCTGCATGTTACACACTACTTAATGTCCATAACACATTTATCTGTATCCCAGCTGTGTCATGTTCTCCAGGCCACCACTGTATTACAAGTAATGCAACATTATGATGACATCATATCTTTCTGTTGTGTGTGTGGTTTTGCTTCATTATGGTTGCAACACACGCCACAACACTATTGTTTTTACACAGGGATACAAAACCTGCTTTTTCTCAAGCACAGTTGTAGTAAAAAGAGGTTAACACCTTTAGGATTGCTTCTGAAATGCATGTCTCTGTGATGACTATGAATTAGATGAAATTGTCATGGTAACAGAGCCAGCACAGCTCCCTATCATCTCCATGGCAACCAGAGCCAAACCACTATGCAATGCCTCTGCATGTGTAGAATACACTTATAAGCACTTGCATATCTGTGATAAAATGATTCCCCAGCATTTATGGACTTTGGGTAGACAAAAGAGAACAGGCAGGTTCATATATAGAAAGGAATGTGGAAACATTCTGGAGCAAATCAGCTTCACAAAATAGGGAACAAATAAACCCCACTTTCCTACTAAATTAAATGGGGTTTTAACCTTTCAAATGATAGAATATCTCCAGCTATTTTTTTTGCAATGTTTTAGTGACCTCTTTGTCATTCAAACCCCATTTATATTAATGGGAATTTGGCAAAAGTTTTACTGTTAGTTTGCCCCTGAAGCTCTGCAATTCTTCTTTGGACCCCAACCTCAGTATGCTGCAGATTTATCCAGCATCTAAGAGGTTAATAGGAATGTACTCAAATGAGTGGGAACATTTCAAGGCCTTCCATGGTTAAATTCAAATGAAAGTTCTGTATTATTTGATATTATCATTCTGCGTATAAATTTTGATTTCAGCAGCAAAAGTGGCTGACATTTTGGATTCCAGGTTGGATCAGCAGTCCCTTTAACTCTCCGATGCCAGAGAGGTATTTAACACATTAAATTACAATGCATTGGATACCCCTCTGGCACTTAAAGGGTTAAACATTGCAAGTAAAAAAAAAAAAAAATGAATTGGGTAGTTTCCGAGTGGCAAACTGTTTAAAGGGGATCTCTCACCCCTACAAAAGTTAGGCTTATTAGGTAGAGTATATACCGATAATCTTGAAAAAGTTATTTATTTATTTATTTTAAAGGCTATTTGGGTTAAAAGTATTGCTTGTAGAGTGCCCTGCACCCTACTTCCGCATACATGGCTTTTTCCACAGTTTGCCGCACTGCCTCTGCTCCCTTCCCACTACCCAGCCTCCTCAGATGACGGAGGCTTCTGTCTGTAAGCTGGAGTGATCTTATTGGAAGAGATCGATATCTAGCCAATGAGACCACTTCAGCTTACAGACAGACAGCCTCCCTCATCGGAGGAGGCTGGGTAGTGGGAAGGGAGCAGAGGCAAAGTGGCAAGAGCCGTGTATGTGGAAGTAGGGTGCGGGGCACTCTATAAGCAATACTTTCAGCCCAAATAGCGTTTTTTTTTGTTTGTTTTTTTTCAAATAAATAACATTTTCATCTTTATCGATATACTCTACCTAATAAGCTTAACTTTTATAGGGATGAGAGATCCCCTTTAAAAAATATATTCTTCCGATTTGGCTCTATAAAAAACATTAGTCAGACCTGCAGCCTAAACTATTTTATGGATTTTCACCAGAATTGGCAGAGAAAAGGGAACGATGAGTACTGCGTGTGTTTTTTTTTTTTTTTTTTTTTTAAATAATAAATCAGAGCAGTAGAACCAACTATATATGTGCTTAAAATGTAAAAAAAAAAAAAAAGAAAAGAAAAGGGAAAAAAAGAAACCTAGAGAATTTATGGACAAAACGTAACTGGGGTATAGGCTCTGTAGACCGCATCCATAGGTGTCAGTCACAGTGACTGACACTGATAGGAGCAGGCAGGGGCTGTTCAGACCCATACAGTACACTTAACCCACCAGTGATAGAGTGAAGTACATTACTCACTGCTCTGGCACTGGAGAGGTTTAAAAATGTCATAACCCAAATGAATTCCATCCAACATACCTCAGCAGGCCCCATGAATCTGTAACATTATAAGTGCCAGAGGGGTGACCAACACATTGCTCTGCATTGCTCAACCTTCTCGTGTTCCACTTCCTGGAGGTGGCAGATCCTCTGTATCATTCCTAGATGTGGCATATCATCTGTAGCAGTCCTAGAGGTGGTAGATCCTCTGTACAAGTCCTAGCTGTGGTATATCCACTTTACCAGTCCTAGATGTGCCAGATCCTCTGTACCAGTCCTAGTGGGGGTAGATCTCCTTTACAGTCCTAGAGGTGGCAGGTCCTCTGTATCAGTCGTAGAGGTGGTAGATCCCATGTTGCAGTCCTAGAGGTTGCAGATTATCTGTACCAGTCCTAGAAGTGGCAGATCCTCTGTCAGTCCTAGAGTTGGCAGATCACCTGTATCAGTCCCAGAAGTGGACAATCCCATGTACAAGTCCTAGAGGGATCAAATAATTTGTGCCAGTCTAACAGGTGGCAGATCCTCTGTACCAGTCCTAGAAGTGGCACATCCTCTACAAGTCCTATAGGTGGCATATCCCCTTTACCAGGCCTAGATATGTCACGCTGTATGTCCTTTGTACCAATCCTTAAGGTGCCACACTACTCATTCTCTGTACCAGTGCTAGAGGTGCCAGGCTGTGTATCCTCTCTACCAGTCCTAGCAGTGTCACACTACTCATTCCCTGTACCAGTGCTAGAGGTGCCAGGCTGTGTATCCTCTCTACCAGTCCTAGCGTTGTCACACTACTAATTCCCTGTAGCAGTGCTAGAGGTACCAGGCTGTGTATCCTCTCTACCAGTCCTAGTGGTGTCACACTACTAATTCCCTATACCAGTGCTAGAGGTGCCAGGCTGTGCATTCTTTCTACCAGTCCTAGTGGTGTCACACTACTAATATCCTGTACCAGTGTTAGAGGTGCCAGGCCGTGTATCCTCTTTACCAGTCTTAGAAGGGGTAGATGGCAGATGCTCTGTACCAGTCCTAGAGGTGGTAGATTCCCTATACCAGTCCTAGAGATAGCAGGTCCTCTGTATTAGTCCTAGAGTTGGTAGATAACCTATACCAGTCCTAGAGGTGGTAGATCCCATGTTGCAGTCCTAGAGGTTGCAGATTATCTGTACCAGTCCTAGAAGTGGCAGATCCTTTATCAGTCTTAGAGCTGGCAGATCACCTGTATCAGTCCAAGAAGTGGACAATATCCTGTACAAGTCCTAGAGGGGTCAAATAATTTGTACCAGTCTACTAGGTTGCAGATCCTCTGTACCAGTCCTAGAAGTGGCACATCCTCTACTAGTCCTATAGGTGGCACATCCCCTTTACCAGTCCTAGAGATGTCACGCTGTATATCCTTTGTACCAGTCCTAGAGGTGCCAGGCTATATATCCTTTGTACCAGTCCTTAAGGTGCCACACTACTCATTCCCTGTACTAATGCTAGAGTTGCCAGGCTGTGTATCTTCTCTACCAGTCCTAGAGGTGCTGAAATGCATATTCCCTGTAGCAGTGCTAGAGGTACCAGGCTGTGTATCCTCTCTACCAGTCCTAACGGTGTCACACTACTAATTCCCTGTAGCAGTGCTAGAGGTACCAGGCTGTATATCCTCTCTACCAGTCCTAGCGGTGTCACACTACTAATTCCCTGTAGCAGTGCTAGAGGTGCCAGGCTGTGTATCCTCTCTACCAGTCCTAGCGGTGTCACACTACTAATTCCCTGTAGCAGTGTTAGAGGTGCCAGGCTGTGTATCCTCTCTACCAATCCTAGCGGTGTCACACTACTAATTCCCTGTAGCAGTGCTAGAGGTGCCAGGCTGTGTATCCTCTCTACCAGTCCTAGCGGTGTCACACTACTAATTCCCTGTAGCAGTGCTAGAGGTACCAGGCTGTGTATCCTCTCTACCAGTCCTAGCGGTGTCACACTACTAATTCCCTGTAGCAGTGTTAGAGGTACCAGGCTGTGTATCCTCTCTACCAGTCCTAGAGGTGTCACGCTACTAATTCCCTGTAGCAGTGCTAGAGGTACCAGGCTGTATATCCTCTCTACCAGTCCTAGCGGTGTCACACTACTAATTCCCTGTAGCAGTGCTAGAGGTACCAGGCTGTGTATCCTCTCTACCAGTCCTAGCGGTGTCACACTACTAATTCCCTGTAGCAGTGTTAGAGGTGCCAGGCTGTGTATCCTCTCTACCAGTCCTAGCGGTGTCACACTACTAATTCCCTGTAGCAGTGTTAGAGGTGCCAGGCTGTATATCCTCTCTACCAGTCCTAGCGGTGTCACACTACTAATTCCCTGTAGCAGTGCTAGAGGTACCAGGCTGTGTATCCTCTCTACCAGTCCTAGCGGTGTCACGCTACTAATTCCCTGTAGCAGTGCTAGAGGTACCAGGCTGTATATCCTCTCTACCAGTCCTAGCGGTGTCACACTACTAATTCCCTGTAGCAGTGCTAGAGGTGCCAGGCTGTGTATCCTCTCTACCAGTCCTAGCGGTGTCACACTACTAATTCCCTGTAGCAGTGCTAGAGGTACCAGGCTGTGTATTCTCTCTACCAGTCCTAGCGGTGTCACACTACTAATTCCCTGTAGCAGTGTTAGAGGTGCCAGGCTGTGTATCCTCTCTACCAGTCCTAGCGGTGTCACACTACTAATTCCCTGTAGCAGTGTTAGAGGTGCCAGGCTGTGTATTGTCTCTACCAGTCCTAGCGGTGTCACGCTACTAATTCCCTGTAGCAGTGTTAGAGGTGCCAGGCTGTGTATTCTCTCTACCAGTCCTAGGGGTGCTTCAATGCATATTCCCTGTACAGGTGCTAGAGGTGCCAGGTTGTGTATCCTCATTACCAGTCTTAGAAGGGGTAGATGGCAGATCCTGAGTACCTGTCCTAGAGGTCGCATATCCCTGGTATGTGAAAGCCCTATTTAAATCATAGGAAATAATGAAGAATGTATAATTTTCCCATGTGATGCAGTTGGTTTGCTCCAGAATTTCTTCTTTCTTATTTGTTCATATGGACCAGTGATAGATATCTAGAGTAGGGTTCCCAATAGCCTGGCCTTCTCCAGGATGCACTACGGGGTGATAAAGAGGAAATAACCTCTCCTGTGATATCACTTCTCCAAATCCTATGTTATTCCCACTTGAGAAATCTTAGTACATTGGTTCCATAGAATAAAATAGGAACTGGAGACTTGATATCACGGGAGAAGTCATCTCTGCTTAATCACCTTTTCATCACTTCTTAGAGCATCTCCCCCAAGGTCTTTGAAGACCACGTCTGAATGCAAAGCATGTGAATAAACTTGAGGCTTTGTTTATTTTCTTCTACTCTTCTCAGTGCAAAAACTGTCTCAATCACTTTATAGTAAGAAAAGTGATTTCAGCTCTGCCAATTAGGGGCTAGATTCTATTGCTAAATGGTAACACCCGTTTCATCAAACATTTTCCTATTGAAGTCTATGGGGAAAACTGGAGATAGAAGCAGAGATAAAATTAGCACCTGTAATAGAATCCAGCCCGAAGTGCATAATGCCACAAAAACCATCCATTACTATTTTCGCAGCTTAATAAATTTCATCCTATTAGGTGCTAATCTTTTTCACTTTACCTAATAGGATCAAATAGATTAAGTATTTACTGAAAAAAACAAATAAGTAAGTACAGATTCTGAATATGATTTGGAAGTTATTTTAACCCCTTAAGAACCAGCGGTCCTGGGACTTTTCCATCCCATAAGGATTAATTTGATCCTTGCCGGCGCGCTGGTACACGTGACCTGTTGCGTGTATCGGTGCACCACTTTGTGGCCTGAAAGAGATCGCTCCAGTCATGGAGCAGTCAATTTTAGGCCCCATTTTTACTAACAGCGCTCTCTGTAGAGCACCGTAAGTAAAAAGTATGTGACGTACTATGACCTATGAGTATTTAAGGACCATGACGGTCATAGTATGTCATGTAGTCCTTACAGGGTTAAAGCAAAAATATATGTTTGTACATTGTTGTAATAAATTTCATTTTGACCACCTTTATCGAGGTTCCCAAAAATCATTCATGCATCAGTGCATAATGTTTGGCTGCACTGGGTTTAATGCTGTCATGCAGAGCGGTGCCATAACTAGGACTTGCTAGGCCCTAGAGCTAAATTTCTAAGTGCTCCTTACCCTCCCTCCAAAGTCATAACCCTTCCCCCAACTTTGGATGGATGTATCTCTGGTAGGGTTAGCGCCTTTTCTGAATTCAGTCTCCATTAAAGAGAATCCAAAGAAACAAGCCCCAAAACACAAATAAGGGCTATCCTATTGCTTTCATACAATTGTTATATGGTAAAAGCCCAGTTTGTACCAGCCTGCCTGGCATAAGGCCGCACGTGATATATACATATATATACATCATTGCACATACATGCATATGCAGTCATGTATACACACATGCACACATACACACACGCATGTATACTTTCATTCTATCTCATGGAAGAGGTCAGCAGAAAGGGCCTTTTGGCGGGAATTCCCGTAAGAGGTTGAATGTCTTGTGTTCCACTGAATCTCTTCCCACAGCGGAAATGTTTATACATACATGCCTACTGAAGGCCAATTCTGCATCTATAGCACTGTAGTGAAACTGGTGGCTCCATTCATTCTCCAGTGCAAAGAAACGAGATTCCTAGATTTCCCATCTTAGGTGCAGTGCAGCAACAATATTGCAAGACTATATTAATGGCCTACTTACTATGACCCAAAAAGCCTAAGGCCCTTATGAATATTGCCCTTGTCCTTTTGTTCAAGAAAGAAATAACATTTGCAGTCAGTCCTGCATGTCATGTTCGTAAAGGCAGATGTGACAGCTGAGAGCAGGGCTACAGGACCTCAAACTCTGCTCTGTACACATGATAGTCTTAAACATTAAAGGACCAGCTGAGTGTGCAGTGCATTGCGTTGTGAACCTGCAGTCCTTAAAGTGTAGGCTCAAATACTTGGCCTGTTTCCATTTGAAAAAAAAAACAAAAAAAAAACACCAGCAACTGTCGTGTCCTCTTCCATGAACATGAGGTTCAGGACTAATAGAAATTGTCATCTCTTGAACAAAGGCAAAACTCATTTACGGTTTTTAGGCTATAGTAAGTAAGGTAGGATATTATAAGGAGATATTTGCAAAACAATGCATTGTGTACCCCTCTGGCACTCAAAGGGTTAACAAATTTCACCCTACTAGCTGCTAGTCCCACCAAACAAAAGTCATAACCCTTCTCTGAGATTTGGATGTATACGTTTTTTATAATATTGGCTCCTATCCTGAAGAAAACAAATAAACACAAAAAAAACCTTAAAAAAACGAATAGCAACCATTTTATTGTTCTCATATACTAGTGCAGTGTTTCTCAACGTTAGTCCTCGGGGCACACTAACAGTGCAGGTTTTCAGGCTGTTCTTGCTTAATCACAGGTGAGTAATTAGTGGCTCAGTCATTGTGATTGATTCACATGTGATTAATTAGGGATATCTTGAAAACATGACCTGTTGGTGTGCCCCGAGGACTGGAGCTGAGAATCACTGTACTAGTGGTACAAGCACCATTTTTACTAGCTTTCCAGTAAAATATCGGCCAAGTGCATACCTCCCAACATTTGAAATGGCCAAAGAGGGATGTAGAGGGGGTGTAACTGGGGGTGTGACTGGTGGGCGAGGCATAAACACACATTTTTAGTCTATTTCACGACCTACTGACACCTCCTTGTGTGATCTAATAAATGACTTATAGCAAGGCCATAATATTTTATTTACATAGACTCATTTATGAACATATATACTGACGTTTATACAAGCAATAATTTGCATTTTATTTCTGTGGAGTAATAGGATACACTTATATACACACCACATAGTCTGATCTCCTAAATAGAGGGACTTCAGGGTGAGAAAGAGGGACAGAGGGATTTGGGTCTAAAAGAGGGCCTGTCCCTTCTAAAGAGGGACACTTGGGAGGTATGCAAGTGGCAATCTTAATCCATTGGTCTTTCTTTTATGTGCACAGATGCTGCTGTTAGCCATAGCAATTACAGCAGTGGTAGAGGCTATCAACATGCACTGAATGTAGGCCATTGCCTCCATTATATAAAAAATATATAATATTTTAAAATATTCAAAAGCCCTGCAGAATAGAAACCTATGCCATCCCCATGGCTTCAATGTTGGTAAGGATGGTTCAGTTTTAATCTGGTTAGGACCATTCAGGGAATTCTATTTCCTTGATTAATTGCACGATTGGCAAAGTTGCTTCAGTGGACCATGTGAATTGACCTTTAAAGGAAGAGAATCTGTCTTCAAGCCCTGAAGGGGTTAATATGGATGACATTTGTTGACAGGTTTGTTGGCATGACAGAAATCACTCACATCTGACCTACTAAATGAACCAATGGGTGCTAAAGTTCTCTTCAGCTCGTGTTAGGGACGTGCCTAGCATTCAAGGGGTTAACCCTTTAACTGACGGAAGAGTGTCCATTACATTGTAAAGCATCAATCGGGGAAGTTCTCTATCACACAACAGAGCTGGGGCTTGGAACCAACTAGTTATCATATAACCCAATTGCACCACTATGTTTACACATGCAACTTTATTGCACTGTTTTGAATTTATAAAAAATGCTGTTTACACTGTATCTTATGTATAAGGGAAAATGGTGCAATTCTGAGCATACCAATTGCACTATAAAGGACAAATAAAAATTGTCACTGACATAAATAGGGAGTTTAACCCTTTGTATGTTCCAGAAGTCTCCACTGCATTGTTAGCAATGTGCTGGAGGCCACTTACATTCAGGGGGTTAGAAAGCTGCATTTATAGCAAAGCAAACTTTTGGAATGTTTAATTGTCCCCTGTGGTACAGCTGGTTTACTCCAGAATGTCTCCAAAGTCTTTATACATAAGTCCCATTGGATCCAATAAGGCTGTTTACAAGGGTGATTTACTCAACTCATGTCATAAGTCAATGCATCTTGTTGCAACTTTAGGTCTGTAAGATTCCCACTGTTTGTTTCATTGGGATCGCAATACAATCAAAAATCCAGGTAACTGCATTTTCAATGCATTTTTGATCAACTGTTTATACTGAGAGCAAGGAATGGTGGGAAAAAAATACTTGCTACAACTCGTGGAAATTGTATCTAAAACTCAGTAAAAATGCATGAAAAATGCAAGTAAAATGTCTCTTTTTCCACATGATTCACTCCAATAAAATATTTGCACGTGTAAACATAGCCTTGATGTGATCAGCAGAGCATTACACCATTATGCGCACCCACTGGCAACATGATCAGAGACTTGAGCCCCCCCAAACCAGTGCTAGCAACAACTATGATATCAATACATATTTTACCTATGATAATATTTTGTTTACTTTTGCAGTTTTAGCATACAAGCCTTTCCTAGCTTTTCATCAAAAAGTTAGTTCAAAATGATATGCTTCTTCTTTTTTCATTTATGTGTATAGGATATCATTCCAAGACTCCATTTTGTTCAGATCCCTCTGCTAATTAGGTTCCATCTGCAGTATAGAGATTTGGATTACTATGCACACTTCATTAGGAATGAATAAAGTAACAAAAAGGACAAGGCCCAGTAATAAACCTGATGTATCACATTTTCAGCTTTAACCCTTTGAGTGTCAGAGAGTTATCCAATTCGTTGTACTACAATGCTTTATATAACTCTCTGGCAAGCAAAGGGTTAAAGGGGAACTACCACCCGACACAGCCATCTGGTGACTAGCTGCTTAGTAGTGCTAGTCGCCAGAATAATTACCTTATTTAATAGATTTCTGCTCTCTTACATGGGCGACAGGCAGGACGGAGCGCAGACATCTTGCCATTGTGACGTCCGTGCGCCTGCGCTGTGAGTCCCAGCCAGAGCCAAATGGCTCCTAGCAACGCCTCCTAGACCCGGCTGGGACTGACAGAACAGGCGCACGGACGTCACAATGGCAAGATGTCTGCGCTCCGTCCTGCCTGTCGCCCATGTAAGAGAGGAGAAATCTATTAAATAAGGTAATTATTCTGGCGACTAGTGCTACTAAGCAGCTAGTTGCCAGGTGGGGACTGACGCTAAAGACTGTGTGGGGTGGTAGTTCCCCTTTAAAGTGGACCTTAAGCTAAGTTAAGTTAATTATATTTAAGAAGAATATGCCGTTATGTTGTACAGCCCATTTGTTTGTTTTGGCATAGTGTTTCACTTTAGGCTAATTAGTTTATGTCCTGGGCCCATATTACCATACACACTATGCTAGACAAAGCCCACACATTGAGGTCATTTCTGATATCAGGACAAGCAGTAAGTTTGGCTTTTAACATATCTAATTAATATATTATTCCAGAACTGCTGAATAAGTTGGTACTATATAAATAATGCATAATAATAATAATATGCAGGGAAATAGTATAAAGGGCCACACTGTTGTAAGGCGCTTAGTATTCTGTGTGGCACCATATATTAAGGATATACTTATATACATACACTGTGCCACCGAAATATAAAGGTTAGTTTCTCAAAAACTATTTATTTTATAGATTTTTTTTTATTATTCTCAGTGAAACAAACTATCTCCTCTTAGGATGACAGGTCCACTCTAACATCATCTAAGAATGTTCCATTTATACCAACTCTTTGTTCCTATGTTTCGACCAGTTGTCTATATATCCAACCCTAGTCCTAGATCTGGTTCATTTCAAGATATAAACACCATACAGTACCAGGTGTCTTACTATTCTGTTATTAAACAAAGACCCAGATCCCCCAGTGTGTGTATACACAGATAGAAATATTACCTACCCTGACTTGAAGAGAAATATTAACCCACCCTTACTCTGCGTACACAGAAAGTTGAATAATTCTGTGGCAAACCAAATGTAAAATTCCCAAATTCATATTGATATTAATTGGTGCTTTTAACTCCTTGAAGAATAGGGGTCTCCTGTGCATTGCATATCATGCACTAGTATTCAAGGGGCTAAAAATGTAAAACAGCTTTTTTTTTTTTTTTTTTTTTTTTTTAAACCTTAGTTCATGTTAACCCCTTGAGGACCAGAGGGGTGTTCAAGGCTTTGAGAAGCAGTGTGTTGCATACTTCTCTTGTATTCAGAGAGTTAAATTATATAATTTGTCGTGTGTGTGTATATGTCTGCCTGTGTTTGTGAGTGTATGTGTGTGACTTTATTTGTGTGTGTGTTTGTATGTGTGGGTGTGTGCCTGTGTGTGTCTGTATCATGTGTGTATATGTGTGTGTGCCTGTGTTTGTCTGTATGTGTGTGTGCCTTTACTTATGTGTATATGTGTGTGTGTTTGTATGTGTGTGTCTGTATCATGTGTGTGTCTGTATCATGTGTGTATATGTGTGTGCCTGTGTGTGTCTGTATGTGTGTGCCTTTATTTGTGTGTATATGTATGTTTGTATGAGTGTGCGTCTGTATCATGCGTGCAGCATATGTCTGCGTGTTTGTGCGTGTGTCTGCCTGAGTTTGTGTGTGTGTCTGTCTACTTCTGTGTGTATGTCTGCATCTGTACATATGTGTGTGTGTGTGTTTGTCTGTATCTGTGCTTGTGTGATGTATGTGTACATACTTCCCAACATTTCAAATGGCCGAAGAGGGACACTTGTGTTTTAGGTGATGTTGCTGGGGATGTGACTGGTAGGTTGGAAATTACTTTGAATTTTTAGATTATTTAATGACCTACTGAAACCTCTTTATGTAACTGAAAAAATAATTTAGAACAAGGCCAAATTATTTATTTACAGGGACAGAGGAATTTGGGTCTCAAAATGGGACTGTTCACCCTAAAACGGGACACTTGGGAGGTATACATGTGTTAGTCTCTCAGGGACCTCCAGCCATGCATTAGAGCCAGTTTGGGTGCAAGAGTTCAAGGCTGCTACCAGGGACCTTAGGTCTACATTGCAACTCTTTTCATCCCAGTTACAGGGGATCTTCCATTCTTGGCAGACCCCCTCCTCTGTCAAGTCTGCCCTGCCCAAACCTCTGGGAGTACCTGACGTACCACATTCCTCTGAGGAGGAACTGCTGGTGGATTCAGATGTTGAGGAATGTTCTGCTGTGGGCTCCTCAGTTTTTTGGGGATCCTTTTGAGGCTGATCCTGAGCCCGCGGCTGAGGGCCTGATCAGGGCTGTTTTGCATACCCTTAACATTCCCTTAGTTCAGGAGGTTCCTTCTGATCCCTATGATGTGTTTCAGGAGCCTAAAAAGCCCCTTACTTGCTTTCCATCTAACCCCACTCTTGACCGCCTTGTGTCTGAAGAGTGGAAATCACCGGACAAGAAACCTTCTGTGTCCCAAGAAATTTGCCAAGCTTTATCCCTTCTTTAAGGCAGCGCTTGCTCAGTGGGTTCATCCTCCCAAAGTGGATGCTTCTATCTCCAGGCTATCTAAGTCTACTGCCTTGCCAGCTTCTGATGCGTCCGCTCTGAAGGACTGGACTGACAAGAAACTTAAGGTCTCCCTCAAGTCCATTTTTGCCACTGCTGGTACTGCCATGCGTCCAGCATTCGCTGCAGCATGGGTGAACCGGGCCATTGTGGTTTGGACTGAACAGCTCACCCTGGCTGTCCATCAGGGTGCTCCTACTTCGGATATGTTGTGCCTTCTTACCAACATTTCTGAGGCACAGCACTATATTTCTGCTGCCTTATTTGATGCCATCCGTTTAGTGGCTAGGGTTTCCACCATGTCTGTGGTTGCCAGACGGGCTCTTTGGCTCAAGATCTGGTCTGCTGACACTGCTTCCAAGAAAGCATTGATCTCCTTACCTTTTCAAAGTACTTCTTTGTTTGGGCCAGATCTTAAAGATCTGATCAATGAGACCACAGGGGGTAAGAGTACACTTCTACCCTTGGTCCCCAGGAAGAAAACGCTGCTTAAGCGTAATCTGTATTTTTGTTCCTTTCAGACTGAGACACATCCGTCGAACCAGACGGTTCCCTCAGATCTGCACGCCTCCTCCAAGTCCAAATAGCAATGGAAGCCCAAGGTCTCCTCCAAGCCCAAGGCTTCCAAGCCTTCTTCGGCATGACTCACCGAACCCAGGTCCCCACTCTGCTGTGGGTGGTCGTCTGCGTCACTACCACAGCATCTGGGAGAATTCAGTGGCGGACCTGTGGGTTTTACAGGTGGTGACGGAAGGGTATAGGATCCCTTTTGTCTCTCTTCCTCTCTTTTGCTTCTTTCCTTCTCATACGCCTCTGGGCTCAGAGAAACGCCGGCTGTTCAACGGCGCTATTCAGGCTCTTCTGGACAAGGATGTTCTAGAGCCTGTTCCAGTTCAAGTCTGAGGTATGGGTTTTTACTCAGACCTCTTTGTGATCTCCAGAAAGGACTGCGGTTGTCGCCCCATTTTGGATTAGAATTATCTCAATTCCTTTGTCATCTGGACCCATTATCACCAAGAGTTTCTACGGACTGTGATTGCTGTTATGTCCCCTGGAGGAATTCCTTGCATCTCTGGAACTTCTGGATGCTTATTTGCACATCGTCATTCATCCAGAGAGCCGGCAGTATCTCACATTTGCCTGCAACCAAGGGTATTTTCAGTTTTCAGCTCTTCCTTGTGGTCTGACTACAGCTCCTTAAGTTTTCAACTGTGTCTTGGGAGGCTTAGTGTCCGTCCTCCACCGGAACGGCATCAGAGTTACTCCGTACATGGACAACCTGCTTCTGAAAGCCCCATCTGCGGAACTTCTTCATCAGCAAGTTTAGCAATGCATTCTCTCTCTCACCCATCACGGGTGGATCATCATCATGGACAAGTCAGATCTTGTCCCATCCCAGTGTCTGGTCTTCCTGGGCCTTCTCTTCGACACTCAGAAGAGCATGGTGTTTCTCACGGACGAGGTAGCTCACCAGATCGCCCACAGGGTTTCTGCGGTTCTGGCTCAAGATCCAGTTCCAGCCAAGAAGCTGTCCTTTCTAGTGGGGAAATTTATCTCCACCATAGAAGCGGTCCCGTTTGCCATGGCGCACACCAGAGAACTCCAGAGGTTTGTGATCCAGGTGTGCAGGGGTCAGCCGGACCTTCTGAAGATGTCAGTGTCCCTCTCTCTTCATGTGGAACTGAGTTTGTCATGGTGGCTCGACCTCTCCAACCTGCTGAAAGGCAAGTCCTTCCTGGTATCCTTCTGGACCACGGTGACGACGGATGCCAACCTCTCTGGCTGGGGAGCGGTTCTGGGTCACCTGAGTGTTAAGGGTCGGTCTCCGGAGGAATCTCTCCTTCCCATCAACGTGTTGGCGCTTCAGGCGATATTTCATGCCCTTCGTCATTGGACATCTCAGGTTACAGTCCGACAATGCCACGGCCGTGGCTTACATAAACAAGCAGGGTAAAACAAGAAGCCTCGCCACTTGGTTAGAGGTCAAGGCTATTTTGTCCTGGCCAGAAGAACATTTAGTCTTTTCCCTTAGTCCATACAGGTTACTCTTCACCCACCCTGTCAAGGGACCATGCTTGGCTCTCTTGTGGCAGACCGTGGGGGTCCTTCGAGGTCATGCTCAGTCTTTTTTCCCTTCCACTATCTAGTCAATAGTGTCTCAAATCTTTCTGGAGCTGGATGGCTAGGTGCAGCCAAGGAGGGAAGGTTGGCTTCACCCCCTGCATACAATTCTAGAATTGTTCCTGCCTACAATTAAAGGGGCAGATTGGCTACCCAAAGTTACCAGTAACCTGTATGGACTAAGAGAAAAGGATTTAACAGGTAAGACTAAAATCTTCTTTTTAAAATAAGGAAAGGTTAAATCTTCTGTATGGAAAGAAACCCAACAGAGAGAGAGGGAGATAGAAAGAGAGATCAAGAGAGACAGACACATTAAAAAACAAAAACAAAATAAATGCAATTCTGGGGCAAACCAGCCACACTTATGGGGAGGGCTAAAAATTCCCATTGATTTTAAATGGTGCTTTTATCCCTTTGAATGCAAGAGAGGGCTCCAAAAAGCATTTATTCAAGGGGTTAAAACCCCATTTAAATCAACGTGGGGAATTTGTATTTGCCCCCTGTGGTGTGATTGGTTGGTTTGTTCCATGTCTGCTTCAATTTTCTTTTTTTGCAAAAGAAGCCCAGAGAGAGAGAGAGATGGAGATACTCTAAGCAATTAGAATGTTTTCATTGGTGTAATTTGTGTCGAATTGGACCAAGCTGGGCAGGAGAGACAGAGAGTGTGTGTGTGTGGGGGGGATGGTTACAGATAGAGGACAGTCAGGGCAAGCGAGATTGCAGGTTATGTGATTTGTGAAGGATAGGACCAATGAAGGTAAAAATATTGGGGAGGGTGCACTGTTTGTAGAGAAATAGACAAATAAGGACAAGAGGACAAGAGCGTGTGTCTTTAAGGTTTGTTTGGCACTGAATGGAAAGTCAGCAAAAAGAGATATAGTGACAGCTTTGCCTGTTTCTGTATACAGAGAAAAGAGCCTGTCTTATGTCTATATAAAGTGACAGAGAGAGAGACATTTAAAAAGAGACAGAGAGAGAGATACAGTTTGCTCGTTGTCTTGAGTAGAGAGAGACAGTGCTGTGTCTGTAATCAGAGCAGCTAGCTAGATGTGAGCTAGTCAGTTGCCATTTTAACCCTTTGTAATGTGTTGGATACCTATATGGCACACAAAGGATTAATGCTACCAAATTCTTTTGAGGCAAAATGCATGTGTCTGGGGAGCCACAGTGTTAGCTTGGTATCTCTCACCTGATTAGTTTAGGTAAATAGATTGTTAGATACTTTGGTGATAACATCCACATACGTTTCCTTTCAGAGGCAGACACGTATATCCACTTCTTTAGGTGGCCATCCAATAACTGATGTGACATTATAGTGTGTCCTGCCTGCTTGTTACTCTTTCCTGTTAATTTTTACATTTTTTCCAGAAAATTAACTATTTAACCCCATACCAGCTGCAGCTGAATTACAGGAGGATAAACAATATTGGCAAGGGTGGTGTGTGGAAGCCTCAAAGTGAAAAGGCGAAGAGAATGGAGTTTCAGCTGCATTTTGGGAACAGAGAGAGAGAGAGACGGCTTCCTTGTATACGAGTGCAAATTATGGGATAAGGTGTGATTTGGGATAAGGATTTGAGATGGAAAATTAGCATTTTAGTTAAAGAGGAATGAAAAAAGGGACAGAGTTGCCACACACAAATGAGATGTCCATGATAATGGGGGAAAGGCAAGAATAATTATTGGGAAAAAGGGAAAGTGAAGGAGCTGACTCCCACTGAGGACACGAATGCTGTGCACACAGAGACAGAGAAAGAGAGGTCACTGTACACTGCTAAATCTGAGTGCCTGGGGTATCCAGCGTACCCCTCTGGTACTCAAAGGGTTAAACATCCTTGCAAACAAATCTTATATAACTACTGACTGGCATTATTTGCAGCAAAATGTAAAATGTATCTGTCACCATATTACACATTCAGTATGTTTTAAAGAGAATTTGAATGTCTGTTATACTAGCCGTTTTTGTGTGAAATTGATTGTATTTGAGAAATTAACCTTTATATTTCGAAGGCATAGCATGGCACTTTATGATAATTCCCTGCACTGTATACTTATTAGTTCAATTTGAGGCTGGACTTGATGCTTCCTGTGCTATTAGAAATGTGAGCTCTGTCTAGATTCAGTCAAAGCAAAGAATGTGGCAGTGTTGGCCTAGCATATAAACTAATTAGCATAAAGTTCCACCAAAAAAATTGAAGGTTCATTTCTCAAAAACTATTTATATTACAAACAAAATGACTGCTGACTTTTGCTTGCAGGACACTTAAAGGGATAGTAACACTTCGTTTTAACTTTATTTTATTTTGTAGGCATTAAAAAAACATGAAGAATGATATAAGTCTTATCTCTCAAACCTTTATGGTTTATGAGATATTCACAAGCAAAGTTCCCCTCCCCGCCCCTTTTACCTAGTGTAAGCCATCTCTTCTCAGATGTGAGTCTGGTTGTATGACAGTACAGATAACAGAAGGGGACAATTTTCTTTGTATGAAAACAATGAAAGCCCTTCCCCCCTTGACAAGTTTTTCAGCTTTTTCCATTATCTTAATTGAAGATTGTCCCTCTCTGCAGTCTACCTGGGCATCTCCCTTCTGATCTGGTTGAACAGGGGGGGATACTTTGTTTGTGAATATCTCTTAAACCATAAAGGTTTCAGAGATAAGACTTATATCATTCTTCATGTTTTTTTAATGCCTACACAATAAAATAAAGTTAAAATGAAGTATTACTATCCCTTTAAAGGGATAGTAATAATTAATACTAATCCCTATATTAAAGTAATATTAAAAATAAATGTATTGTCCCCAGTGTCATCTCTCAAACCTAAAGTTGCCCTCTCCCTCCCCCTTCCCCGAAGTCAGCGTTATAGCTGACTGAAGGGAAATCCGGTCTTACGATCATCAGACGGCTCTGCAGCAGAGCTGCGATCGCGTTAATAAAAAAAAAAAAAAATCACTAAAATGGTCTTCTACGTGTGCTTGCAAACCAAGCACCCGTAGAAGACTGTTTTAGTGAAAGATTTATCTTTTATTAAAGCGATCTTGGCTGTGCTGCAGGGCCACCTGAAAGTTGTACTACGGGGAAGGGGGGAAGGGAGAGGGCAACTTTAGGAGCAATCATCTCTCAGACCATAAAGGTTTCAGAGATTACACTGGGGGCAATACATTTATTTTTAATTGGACTTTAATATAGGGATTAGTAATAATTAAGTATTACTAGCCCTTTTAAGTAGTTAAATCAGTCTGTAAAACAAAAGTCACTTATTACTAGGGAAAAGTTCCACCCAGAGCTAGATTTACATCTCAGTCTCCCCTACACAGAGCACTGTAGGTGCCAGTAGCTCTGCCCATGGCTGCACCCCCAGTCCTCACATGACCCCAATCCCATCCACTGTTTCCTGGCACAGAAAAGACCCTTGGCCTATAACAATCATACCTGGGGACTTTTAAAATGAGCTGACCCTGAGATATTGCAAATATTAACCATTAAAGTTTCCATAATGTGGATTCTCTGCAATATGTTCCTGCACACTGTAATCAAGATGTGCTCCAATTAGTCCCCAAGGAGCCAAATAATATACAACAGCTTAACAAAACCACTGCATGAACACACACAAGACAAGCAGGACTTCTCCCTCTGCCTTCCTGTTACAAGTGTCACCAAAAAGATTAAAACAATATCCGGAGCAGAATATATAACAGAGCACTGGGCTCTCTCACCCTGAGAATTTGGCCCTTCAACCTAAGATTTAGGTCAAAACCCTGAGCCTCTGGGTCAAACCCTGAGAGTTCCCAGGTATGATAACAAGAAAGGACCAAAAAAAAGTTTTAACCCCTTGGTTGCTAGAGAGATCATCAATGCTTTGCTAATCAATAGATTAGAGATCTCTTTGGCATCCAAGGGGGTTTGGTAAAGGGGCATAAAACTGGTTCAGGGACATTGAGATTGCTTTGGCCGCACCCAAATGAATCTGTGGCCTGCATACCTGAAGCACCCTTCAAAATTTGGAGTTCCAGGCAGTTACCTACTCTGCCTATTAGTAAACAGGTTCCCCCTTAAAGCGATAGTAATGTTTCAATTATACCTAAGCTACGATCCTTCCTTATAGTGTGTACTATTGCTTTGTTACGATGGTAATGCTAAAATCACACTATTTTATCAGAGATTATATTATAAATTGTCCCCCTCCCACCCCTTTTTGGTATGGTAAGCCACCTCCCTTCAGATCTGAAATCCACTGATTGGACCTGACAGACCACAACGAGGGACAATCTTCCTTCATTCAGTATAAGGCAAACTCTGCCTCCCTTGACAAAGGAAGGCAGGTTTTCCTTATACTGAAAAAAGATTGTCTCTTGTTGCGATCCTCTGAGACATGAAGAATGATGTAAGTATAAGGGACTGGAGGGGACAATTTATGATATAATTTATGAGAAAATAGAGATATTTCAGGATTACCAGCGTAATGGAGCAATAGTACACACTAGAAGGAAGGATTGTAGCTTAGCTGAAATTGAAACATTACTGACCCTTTAAGATACAGGATGTTGCACGTGTAGATTTTGAGCAGTCTGCAGGATGAAATTTGACCTGTACTTATCATTTCCTGGTACGTACTGCCACCTGACCAGGAAGTGATTAGTGCACAGAAAAGGTGCTTCCACAGCCTGCTGAAAACCAGGACATGCAAAATCCTTTCATTTAATTTGTGTGAGGAAATGAGAACGTTTACAGATGTGTGTGTTACATCATGTTCCTTCATCAACAAGGTTATGCTGCGTAAAACAAAAATGAAAACAATCTCTCCACCTTACAGAATACAGTACCTATATTATACATTTGTGGTAACATTTACCTGTCTGAAAGGGATCAGGAAACATGTCTCCAGCAAATAATTCAAAGCTTACAGTGTTTCCATTGCATTCCCAGAAAACATCAAATATAAGTTAAGGGATCCATATTTATATTTGTTAAGTGTCTGCACTGTTTGCATCCATTTTCCTGTTGCTGCATGAAATTCTGGGAGTTATCTGATCTCTTTCTAGCAGGTAAATGCAGAAGTGTATTATATGGTCTTTCATAGTAGAGCAATATATGTTTTAACACTAGTGTTCCGTTAATTTCCCATGTGTGCTTTGAGTCAGCTATTTGAGCTTTTCTCTTCCACGCTCAGTGACACTGAAAAAAATAGCAGTCAGTGACTCATCTGTCTGTAAAGAATCATAAGACCTGTGGGAGGAATTTATTTAGAGTGTTAATGGCTGATATTGAGAATGTGGAGGATTGAGTTAAGAGTTCTTAACATGACAGTAAAGAGATACATATAAATACATAGTCATAACTGTTATTTGCCCTTTTAATACTACACATTTATATACCCCGTACTCCGTGCTAGCCTCTGTAAAAAGTCTGTTTTCTGAATCCTAAAAATTACGCTTACACATGAACTGTAAGGGCTCCCATATTTCTGCTTTTTACAGGACACACATTACCATATCAATCTTGATAGGGTATCTAAGAAGTGATTGTGCTGTATTGAGTTAGTGTACCAACCTTCTGAGTAGGAGAACAGTGGGTGTTCATTTCAATACACTAACAGTATTTTCTCTGTTCAAACAATAATCCAAATATGTCTATATAGGATATTATACACATGCATTAAAATACAAGTTAAGATTAGATTTTAGGGGATCTAACATAAAATACCTACATTTAACAGATGATACCTGAAAGTACATGCTATTTAATACTCTAATACCAAGTTTCATTTTTAGGCGTTAGTGCCCCTTTAACACTTCTCAGTGAATTTTTCACCCCTCTAGGAATAAGAGACTCTTAATCTGTTAAACAGAAGTATTTGCCTAGGCAGATGTTCTTCATGCAGCAGTCAGGTAAAATACCTCTGACTGTCATACAACACAATCTGCACACCTTCGGATCTTCCTTTCCCTTGCAATCTAGGGTAAACAATAGGAGTATTTTAATCCTCAGGTACATTTTCCTGTAGATGGAAACTAACATTAAAATGAAACAAGGCAAATAACTGTAAAAAGGGCAACTAACATTAAAAATAAATGCACTTGTACAGCCAATAGAAATGAGGTGACCGCAGCCAACTTCAACTGTGGGACATGAAACTAGGGCCAGATTTGTACACTTACCGCTGTTAGTTTATAATGCTGATACTCTTAGAGATGGGAATGGTGGCAGTTAATGCTTTTTACCTCCTAGTTACCCTTTAATAGAGGTATCTTAAAGGGATAAACAATGCAAGTACATATTCATATGCAACTATAGATATATAATATATATAATTTTATTTTTTTAAAGAATGTATTTTACCAGGAAGGATACATTGAGGTTATCTCTCATTTGCTGGGTACTCATTTTATCTATCTCAGAATGGTTAAAGGCTGAGTTGACCTTGCCAGGACTAGAACCTGCGACCCCGAGATTGTACAGCTTGTGCATTAATCAACAGAGATATCTCACTGGCATGTCCTTTTAATAAACATCTGTTGCTTCAAGGGTTAAAATGGGAAGAGTTATAATGACAATGTATCTATCACAGAAAAAGGGTCAAGCTTCACAAACACCCAGTGTAATTCAATTAAATTTGAGTGAAATCTTGAAGTAACAGTAATGTTCCAATAAAAAAAAAATCTTATTTTGTAGAGTTTAAAAAAATAGATTTATGTGTCACAAAACCTTTATGATTTGAGAGACATTTGCATCTAAAGTTCCCCCTTTCCTGTCAGCTGTAAAGCTGACAGCAGGAGATCTGTGTCGGCCGACACAAGGAGGCTCTTCAGCAGAGCCGAAATTGCGTTATTTAAAAATAAAAACTTCATTGGAACAGTCTACAAAGTGTGCTTGCAAACCAGGCACACGTAGACCTTTCCAATGAAATAATTATTTTTAAATAACACGATTTCGGCTCTGCTGCAGAGCTGCCGGCTGGTCCTCGGACCGGGATCTCCTGCTGTCAGCACAGCGCTGACGTCAGGAGAAGGGGAGGGAGGGAGAACTTTCACTGCAATTATCTCTCAAACCGTAAAGGTTTGAGAGAGAGGATTTGTGACACATAATTTCTTTTTTTATACTCTACAAAACAAGTACATTTTTTGGGGGACATTAGTGTTCCTTTAACTTGTCCAATAAATTTGCAACCTGTTATGCACTAAAACAGTTTAATTAAGGCTACTACTGATTTATTTTATTGCAAAGAGGTATACACTTGTGTCCAAAAATTTACATTTGTTTAAAAATAGGTGACTAGATTAGGGGCACATGATTATCAAGTGAATGGACTGTCTAATTTAGGCTTGGATTCCATTGCACTTGAAAGATTTAGCACTGTTTTAGCTACACATTTCTGAATCAATTTCAATAGGAAATAATTGCAATGTAATCTAGGCCAGAGGTTCTCAACCCGTGGCCACTAACAGGCCAGGACTTAGGAATTTCCATGCTAGAACACAAGTGTGTTGATCAGAGGCTCAGTCATATTGATTAATTCACCTTTGCTCTTAAATGGAAATTCTAAAATCCTGGCCTGTTAGTAGACACTGAGGGCACGGGTTGTGAACCACTGATTTAGGCCTTAGGCAGTTACCTGACTGCTGTGGGAATCAAAACTCCCATAGCCTAAAACCTTCTGCCTTTCTTTTCCTATCCATCCTGCAGATCTCCATGATTACAGGACTGGATTACATCAGTGATTCACTCTGAAAGTCTGAGAGAGAAAGCAACATCTCTACCTTCTCATCTCAAACACTGTCAATGAATTCTCTGACAGTGGACTTCAGTACAGAGGACAAAAAATCTCCCAGAATCACTGCGTGAAATGCTGATTATCAGCCAACCCTGCAGATCTCTTCCTTCTTGGAGTTGACCAGTTGACTGACTAGCAGAACTGGGATTGCTGTTGGTAACCCTACATGAGAATCTGTTGACTGAGACAATTAATTTTTTAGCCTTGTAAATGAGTTCTGAGTACTACCTACAAAACCGCTAGTATGCAGGCAGATTTGAGGCAGATTTGAAGTGGTAGCCTCAGTTCCATGATCTGTCTACCTGCCATCCACATGGAGAAGGGACAAATGTCACATAAAGGGGGATACTAAAAGTTAATTATCATAATTGGCCAAATATAGTGATGTTTGAGAGTGTGACTGGGATCAATCACACTCTTAAATTGGCTATTACGTAAAGTTTAGAAGAAACAAATCTCTCTCTCAACGGAGATTGTTGTATACAGGAAACAGCAGATATTGTGCAAAAAATAAATAACTATGACTGCTACATGAAGGACAATTACCTAGGTACATTCCTGTTAAAACCTCAATCTTTATCAGCTCAAGGTACCCCTAATATGCAATCTGGAATTTCAGGGCACCCTTATCATTTTATAGATAATTTCTGGAGGACTTAATGAAAAGTACATATTAAAATAAATAGGTATTCTTATGTCTTACAGTCAGAATGACAACAAAGAGTATAGTTTGGGTAATAATTTCTAAAAATGCACATTAAAAACTCAACTTAAACATTTTTGTGAAATAGCACAGCAAAGAGCCACGGAAAGCTAGCTGAGATCCAAGATGTTAAACAGATTGTGAGCCACTTATTTCTTGATTTTAGTTCTCCTTTAAAGCAGAACTTTCACACAAATTAAAGTGCCCTCCAAATAATTATGCACATAGAGATACACATATGTATACTAGTATTATTATCATGAATAAGTCCGGTGTTACTGAGAAATCCCAGCTGATCCTAGATGAACAGGCAGGCATCATCACAGACATCTTGCTGAAGAGACATCTGTGCGACTGCACTGTCCATCCAACTCTCCTCTAGGATTGGTGAGGTGGAATTGCATTGTACCTTAAGGTACAGGAAAGGACTGATGGTCGCATTGTACCTTAAGATACTAATACTAGTATTATCCTGAACATGTCCGGTGTTATTGAGAAATCCAACTTGATCTGAGATGCACAGGTAGGCATCAGTGCAGACATCTTGCTGAAGAGACACCTGTGCACCTGCTCTGTCCAGAATCTGTTGACTGAGACAATTAATTTTTTAGCCTTGTAAATGAGTTCTGAGTACTACCTACAAAACCGCTAGTATGCAGGCAGATTTGAGGCAGATTTGAAGTGGTAGCCTCAGTTCCATGATCTGTCTACCTGCCATCCACATGGAGAAGGGACAAATGTCACATAAAGGGGGATACTAAAAGTTAATTATCATAATTGGCCAAATATAGTGATGTTTGAGAGTGTGACTGGGATCAATCACACTCTTAAATTGGCTATTACGTAAAGTTTAGAAGAAACAAATCTCTCTCTCAACGGAGATTGTTGTATACAGGAAACAGCAGATATTGTGCAAAAAATAAATAACTATGACTGCTACATGAAGGACAATTACCTAGGTACATTCCTGTTAAAACCTCAATCTTTATCAGCTCAAGGTACCCCTAATATGCAATCTGGAATTTCAGGGCACCCTTATCATTTTATAGATAATTTCTGGAGGACTTAATGAAAAGTACATATTAAAATAAATAGGTATTCTTATGTCTTACAGTCAGAATGACAACAAAGAGTATAGTTTGGGTAATAATTTCTAAAAATGCACATTAAAAACTCAACTTAAACATTTTTGTGAAATAGCACAGCAAAGAGCCACAGAAAGCTAGCTGAGATCCAAGATGTTAAACAGATTGTGAGCCACTTATTTCTTGATTTTAGTTCTCCTTTAAAGCAGAACTTTCACACAAATTAAAGTGCCCTCCAAATAATTATGCACATAGAGATACACATATGTATACTAGTATTATTATCATGAATAAGTCCGGTGTTACTGAGAAATCCCAGCTGATCCTAGATGAACAGGCAGGCATCATCACAGACATCTTGCTAAAGAGACATCTGTGCAACTGCACTGTCCATCCAACTCTCCTCTAGGATTGGTGAGGTGGAATTGCATTGTACCTTAAGGTACAGGAAAGGACTGATGGTCGCATTGTACCTTAAGATACTAATACTAGTATTATCCTGAACATGTCCGGTGTTATTGAGAAATCCAACTTGATCTGAGATGCACAGGTAGGCATCAGTGCAGACATCTTGCTGAAGAGACACCTGTGCACCTGCTCTGTCCATCCCGCTCTCCTCTAGGATTGGTGAGGTGAGGGGGAGTCGCATTGTACCTTAAGGTACAGGAAGGGACTGACGGTGCAGGCGCACAGATGCCGCTACAACAAGATGCCTGCATGTGCTTCTCGGAACAAGTTGGATTTCTCAATAATGCTGGACTTATTCAGGACAATACTCGTATTGATATGCGTATTACTATGTACATAATGATTTTGGGGGGCACTTTAATTTGAGTGAAGTTCTGCTTTAATGGAAGCTCAACATTTTTTAAGGATTCTGGGAGCTTAAGTACCTTTTTAGCAGAGATGCATTTAAAATGTTACCCCATGGATCCAAGAGAGATCTCCAGTTCATTCCAAGCTTTTTCCCATGGCCTAGCATTGAATTAAAACAGCCCTAGTTAATGGTTTTGAGCAGAAAGGCCACTCCTCTAGCTCATCCGGTCTAAGGTCAGTGATATCATTAATTATCATTAATTATCTAATAGTAGTTCCAGCTGAACATGACATCATGAAACTAGTTAATGGAGTTCTTCGGTAAGGAAACCTTGGGAGGAGGTTTTATTGACTAGAGGAGGGGATTGATGGCAACAATACTTCCCTCTGCACCACCAATATTTGTGTTTGTTGACAGCTCTGAGTGGTACATGTTACATTTTGACAGTGCCCCCCCCAGTAGTACTTGAAAATCATTTTGGAATGTGAGAGACCCGTGGGGCAGTCTTTGTGAATTTCTTGATAACTTGCATGTGTAGGTACTACTAAGCAGGACATCCATATTTTATTAATAATAATATTATAATTTAGTTTAGAATGTCTTACATATTCAATATGTATTGTATTAAAATAATATATTGTTGTTTCTCAATGAAAATAAGCATACATTCAGCCTTGATAGCATGTTAGATAGTTTTAGTACTGTGTTAACCCTTTAAGGACCAGAGCCCAAAGTGGAACTGTCACTTTGTAGCAAATAGGTGATTGTTAACCCTTTACAAGGCATTGCATTGCAAAGCCATCTGGCACTCAAAGGATTAAATAGTTTTGAAGATCACCCGTGTGTTAATGTTAACAATTTTTTCAACAATAATTTATGAGATATCTAACCTTTATGTATGTTTCGATGTATGCAAATAAGATTGTATTGGCTGGCATGCCAGAGAGATACTAACATTCCACACTGCTCCCCTCCCACAAGCCACTTCCTGTCAGCCAGTACTAGATAATTCAAATCCTGTCAGGATGGATGCTCCCACTGAGGTGAGTATGTTGACACAAAGGCAGGGATTGTTTTACTTTAGTAAGACAGAGCTGCATTTCAGAAGCTAATGTATTGCAATACTTAGACAAGGCAACTGCACCTAGGGAAAAAATAAAACTTTCAAAGGTTGCCATTGATTTAAATGGGGATTTTAACCCTTTGAATGCTAGCGAGCTCTCCAACCCAGTGATTCTCAACTTTAGTGGCTCTGGACACACCAACAGGTCATGAATATGTATCCATACTTTGTACCCTACCATGTTCTTAAAAGCAGGGAACTGACCAAGGATTTTGCCTACAATTTTTACCCCTTTTCTCAAAATCAGGAGAGTCGCTAGGTTTCTAAAAGACCCCGGGCTTGAGGGTACCTCATTAGTGTACTAGTGTACACAGTGCAGCACAATTCTATTGTTACTAGTTAAAGAGATAAATATATTTACATTCCCCAAGCTGTCAACAGGACCTGGGGGGAGGGGTGCTTATGCACTAAGGCATGATAAAAAGTGGATTAAGTGGAGAGGACTTCTCTAGTGACATCACTTCTCCAGTTTCTATGTTATTATGTAGAGCCAGTTCACTAAGATCTCCAAAACTGGTGAAATCTTAGTGCACTGGCTCCATAGAATAACATAGGACTTGGAGCAGTTGCATCCACTTTATCACCTCTTTATCACGCCTTAGTGCATCTCCCCTTGGGTCTTAAAACATGAGACTTGGTGCTTTAGCCATTACCTAGCCATGTACCTGCACAAAATTGTCCTCATATTTTAAAGGACACGTAACACCTCCTGCCCCCAACCCCCTCCCACTCTACAATGGCCAGAAAATCCAAATGACTCCTATGCATTTTGCCATTGTGCCTTTGTCCAGGACAGAATATCTTCAGTCAGTTCTGGATGTCATGTCCATGGAGGCGGACATGACAGTTGATATCAAATTTTTTCATACTGTTGAAGGCAGAGTGCATGGGCCTGCTTAACTCTGCTTAACCCTGTAAGGACCAGAGGGGTACGTAACATATTAGGATGCAATGCGCTGGATGCCCCTCTGACACTCAAAGGGTTAATTGATTCAAATCAAATAGTACAAAGAATTGCTTCTTTCTTGGGGCTGAAGAAGTGCAATTTTGGAACAAATCTGCTGAACCTTAGTAGCAGAATGACAATCCCCAGTGATTTAAATGGGGCTTTTGACCTTTTGAGTGCTAGAGATGTCTTTAATGTATTGCTTGGCAATGCATTGGTGACCTCTCTAGCAGTCAAGAGGTTAAAAATTACATTTTTTTGGAATGGAACTAATGGAATTTTTTTAACCCTATATGGTACAGCTCTAGAATTGTACCTTTAGTTTATTGAATGCAGTTCTTGGTAACTAGCCTAACAAATAGGGTGACCACATTTCCAATCTACTATTCCGGGACATGTTCAATGCGAGGCTATCCTGCTGCTATTGATTGCATCACACACTTGCACTATGCTGCTCCTTACTTCTGTGACTCCGACTCCTGTTCCTTCACGACTGCAAGTGCACCCAGAAACTCACTCTTAATCAATAGCAGCACCAGCATACATGCCGCCACCATCCCCGCTGTCTCTCGCACACCAGCCAGCCAATGAGTAGAGGACCATTGTGTAAATACTCTCCTTTATCATTGGCTGTGGTGGTGCGTGTTGCTGTAGATAGGATGTGGGCTCACCGTGCTGGCAAAATGGGGCTGAGTGACAGTCACAGAGACTGTCTTTGCTGTGTGGGTGGCTTTGCTCATTCCGGGACTCTTTATTGTCCCAGTGGGGGTGACTCGGGACACAGGACACACCTCAATTAAGGGACAGTCCTGGGCATTCCGGAACACGTGGTCACCCTACTACCAAATGATTCTGCCTATTGTGTTGGTGTAATCTATATGTGTAAAAGCATAGTATGATACATGCATACCTGGTAACTCTCAGGGTTTGGGGCCACATCTCTGGGTCTCAGAATGAAGGGCCGAATGCCCAGGGTGAGAGAGTAAAGTGTTAGCTACTGTATCATCTTCACTAATCAACTGCTTCTTTGGTCTGTAAATTGGTGCCATTTTTACCTGAAAGCCAAAGGGAGAGGTATTTGTGTGTGTGTATGTGTGTGTTGAAGGACTAAACTGAATAATGTTATGAGTTTCATAAGGTCTGACAGGAGTACCAGTGGGTAAGAGCAACTAGGGACATATCGACTAGGATCTACATTCATAGAAGCTTTAAGGGCTAACCTTTCAAAGATCTCAAGGTCAATGCCTTTTGAAAGTCCCCAGGTATGAATACATGTTATAAGATATGTGTCTGTGGTATACATTGTTCTCCAGGTCTGTCTGGTAATGACATACCACATTGTGAAGCATTATGTTTTACATCCTGGTGCTTACAGGTTTATCATGAGCTAGACTGGGATGCAGCTGTCTCTCTGGCAGTGACTGGGTTAATAAAGGGGAACATAGCCCTAAGGGCTAATGACTTTAGAAGTGCACCCACAGGACACATTTTCCAGATAAACATCCCTTACATGTAACAATGGGTCTGTGGTGACCTTTGCAAAGGAAGCCAGGGACACAAAAAGATCTACAGGACAAGGAGATTGAGGCTAATCTACTAAAGAAAAGTGGTGCAATTCTGGTGCAAACCAAGCGCATCATGAATAAGTGAACAGTTGAAAATCTGTAATTGATTTCAATGGGTATTTTAACTCCTTGAGTGCTAGAGAGGTTTCCAATACATTGCTTTAGCATTCTAGTGGTTAAAAGACCTATTTAGCCCTTTGAGCGCTAGAGGGGTACTTGTAGGAATTTTTCAGTTGTTCACTCATTTCCCATGATGCACTTGGCTTGCACCAGAATTCCACTGATTAGTAAATCAGCCTCCATTTGTTATAGGGTGAATGTTTTCAGGAAGAAAGCAGGTTTGTGCCCACTTTGTGGCTGAATGTACAAAGCTATTTGGGACTGATGAACAGAAGCAATTCTCCACCACATCGTAGGGTACAGATACAAATTCTCCAAATTCCCATTGTTTTAAAAAGGGCTGTTAAAGTGTTAGTAATGTCCAAAAAAAGTTTTTTTTGCATTTAGAAGAACTTAAAAAGCTGAGCTAAATGCAAAAACCTGTATCTCTCAAACCGCTATGGTTTAAGAGATACAGGCGTTTAAAGTTCTCTGTTTCCTACTGACAGCTGTAAAGCTGTCAGCAGGAGATTCGTGTCGGTCCAGATCGTGTTCAGGCACACGTTTTAGACCATTCCAATGAAGGGATTCCTTGTAAGTAACAAGATCTCGGCACTTCTTAAGCGCCTCCGTGTCAACCGACACGAATCTCCTGCTGACAGCTTTACAGTTGTCAGTAGGAAACAGCAAACTTTAAATGCCTGTATCTCTTAAACCATAGCGCTTTGAGAGATATGTTTTTTTGCATTTAGCTCAGCTTTTTAAGCTCTTCTAAATGCAAAAAACTTTTTTTGGACATTACTAACACTTTAACCCCTGGCATGCAAGGGCGAGAAGTCTCCAATGCATTGCTTTGTAACAAACTGGAGACTTCTCTAGCATTCAAGGAGTTAAAGCGGAACTACCAACCTAGTTAAAGTCATTCTGCAATAATTAGGCAGATGGTGACTAGCTTAATAATAGTTATATTACCTCTCATAACTACACAATGATAGAGAAATTCCTTAATCACCCAAGACTGATGGCTAGGTTTGTGCAGTCTGAGCGCCTGTGCCGTCAGTCCCTTCCGGTGCCATTCGGGCCAGTGCAATGCTTCTGAAGGGAGACCGGGACTGACAGCGCAGTTGCGCAGACAAGATGTCTGCGCTGATGCCTGGCTTCTGGTCTCAGAAGATTAAGGCTTCCTGTAGCATTTTGTAGTTTTTAGAGGTAAGATAACTATTATTAAGCTAGTCGCCATCTGCTTAATTATTGCAGGGCGACTTTAACTAAGTTGGTAGTTGTGTTTTAAAAAGCCCCATTTAGATCAACGCAAATGTTACTTTATACTTCATAGTACATTGGTTTGTGCCACAGTTGCACAATTCAAATGGCCAAAGAGGGACATTTGTGTTTTTAAGTGTTGTTGCTGGGGGGTGAGGCTGATGGGTAGGGCGTTACCAAGAATTTTTAGGTTATTTCATGACCTATTGACTCGCCTTTGTGTAACTGTATCAATGATTTAGAGCAAGACCAAAGTATTTTATTTACCTAGAGTAATTATATATATATACGTATATACTGAAGTTTATACAAACTTTTTATTGCTGTGGAGCAGTGTGATACACTTATATATACGAAACACAGCCTAATCTCCTAAAAAGAGGGACAGCAGGGTGGAAAAGAGGGACAGAGGGATTTGGGTCTCAAAGAGGGACTGTCCTGGATAAAGAGGGACACTTGGGAGGCATGCTTCTTTAGCTTAATGACTAGGCCTAGAAATTGCCCATAGCTCCTCCAGGGCTACAGTGTTTCATATGCAATCCTGCAGTATGTGTTTTTCATTACATATAAGGATACATGTAATTCCTGTTGATTATCTATACAGCTAAAAGTTATATTTGTGTTATTTTTTTTTATAAAACTGCAGCACAGGTGGTTTTGTTCATATCTATCTATCTATCTATCTATCTATCTATCTATCTATCTATCTATCTATCTATCTATCCATCCATCCATCCATCCATCCATCCATCCATCTATCTGTCTATCTATCTATCTGGTAGTGGGGTTTCTCCGCCCCACTGTTTGCACAGAAATTTTCCAGACACAGTGAAGCCTTCCTTCACACACCCTGGGGTGGTGATTCAACCATCTCAGTGCCATTTGGGGTGAAATATGTCTGAGAAATTCCAGGCCCTCTAACATGCTCTCATCATCTCACATACCTGCTTATGTAAATGTCACCCACCCTTCTCCATTACTGTGCCACGCACACTATCACCCACTTTTTCATGCCCACTTACTTATAGTTCTACTATCCCTCCCGTTTTCAGCTTTATGTCCTCTGATTCACTCCACTAATCCTCCTGTTTAGAAATTAGGAGCTCCACTAGCTCCTTTATAGAGGTAGGTTTTGAAAGAGGGGAGAAGCTGAAAACAGGTATCTGACAGATGAACGTTTCAGTAGGTAAACAGATTACTGTAGAGATATCAGAACATTTACTTTGGTAGTAGGAGCTGGATGTACGTTCCATTTTATTGAGGAGGGTTTGGAAGCAGCCAGCTGTGTTTTGGTGGTCTCTTGGTAGATGAATTCTATGTAAGGAACAGTAAGAAGACATCAGAACCGTTATGTTGGCAGCTGGAGATGGATACCTGCTTCATTTTATAGAAGGAGGGTTGGAAAGAGGCCATAAGCTGCAGAGTGCCAGGTATCGGAATTGGGCAGCGGACAATTTATTTGTGGTTTTGTGACTACCAGTGGAACAAGGTTGGGCTGTAACAAAGTGTAGTTTGTTTCTGTTGCTAGTGGAACAAGGCTGGACTGTCACACAGTGTAGTTTGGTTCTGTGGTTACCAGTGGAACAAGGCTGAGCTGTCACACAGTGTAGTGTCATTCAGTGGCTACTACTGAAAGAAGGCTAGGCTGTCACAAAGTGTACTGTGGCTACCAGTGGAACACGGATGGACTGACAGTGTTGTGTGATCCTGTGGCTACCTTTGGAACAAGGCTTAGCTGTCACACAATGTAGTGTGGTTCTGTGGCTACCAGTGGAACAAGGATGGGATTTTACACAGTGTAGCTGTGGTTTATGGTTGCCAGTGGAACAAAGCTGGACTGGAGGACATTGTAGTGTATTTTTGTTGCTACCAGTAGAACAGACTTATGACAGACATTGCAGAGTGATTCTGTGTCTACCAGAGGAACAAAGCTGGGGTTTCACACAATCTATGTGTGTGGTTCTGTGACTACAGGTGGACATTTGAATTTCACTCCCTTTTCCCAGTCTCTTCTTGCATGGGTAACACCTTGCTTCTTTTGTGAGTCACGTACTATGGGGAGAAGTGGTCTATGACTTGAGCTGTCCTAAAGATTGCGTTACAAATGTGTGATTAACCCCTTGTGGACCAGATGTCCTTATGGTGTTAAAACAAGTTTGAGCTGTAATACTTTTTAAATAAAAATCACTCAGCAATGGGAATACCCTTATTTTACTCAGCAGGAATAACCCTGTAGCTTGCATTTTTTTAATTAAAAAAGTTAACAGCTATTTTAAAGTTTTCTGCTTCCTACAGACACACAGAAATCACAGAATAGATCAGCAAATCAGAGTGCAGACAGAGTGGCTTTTATATAAACCTTTTACATTCTGACCATTAACTGCTGACAGCGCTGCTACATTATTGCTATTGGATTGACTGTCCATCAGCAGCCCACAAATGCAGCACTCAGGACTGTATTGCCCTGAGAGGCAGAATTTCCAGTAACATCTTTAAAGTGACAGCCAGTCTCCTTTATGACTTTCCATAATCTGTAAGTGCATTATATAAAATCAAATTGCCTATACTTTTAGTTTTTATTTTCTTCAGCTATTTTTTGCACTTTTTTGTCTCTGCCATTGAACTGGGGAACTGTGAAAGCAGATATATAAATATCCACCACTGCAGTCTTTCTTCAGCTCTGTGTGTTTTGTATGCTATAGAGCATCAGTTGGCAACTTGAGGCTCTCCAGCTGTTGTGAACTACAATTCCTATCATCCGAATAATGGGAGTAGTAGTACACAACAGATGGAGTGCCATACTCTACTGTAGAGACAGGATTTCTACATTCTTTTTACTTATGCACTGTGTCTGCTTTCACAATCCCAGACAGAACTAAATTCAGATACATAAAATTATAAAACTAAAAGTGAAGATACAAAAAATAATAACATTTTATATGCAATTTTAGTTCACATAGTCTTCAAGTGCACAGAAAAAAGGTTGACCGTCACTTTAAGACTAAGGCTCAAACCCCATGTGTGTTCTGGCATGTTGGTAGTATTTCCTTTCCACGTAGAGCTAGCCTCTATCTACGTATTCTTTACTTACAGAGCCAACAATCAACTTCCTTTCCATGTAGCCTGAGACATACAGAAATTCCTTTGTTACTGCGATCATCTCAGCAGTGCCTGTAGGAATACAATTTTATTTATGTCTGTTCCTTGGAGATTATGCACTAAGGTGTGATAAACTCTTCATTTCCTAATTTAATTTATGAAACCTTTGTATTTAGAGCTTTCTAAATTAAGGAATTTTAGTGCAGGGGTAGTAGTTTTACTTACAGTTGTTTTGGAGTACAAATCATATCATCCCCAGACAGCCACTGGCTGGTTGGGGATCATAGGCGTTGTAGTCCTTAAGGACTGATGGTACAGTCAGTAGCTCATAGTAACATAGTAGATGAAGCTGAAAAAAGACATGCATCCATCAAGTCCAACCCATGCCAAAAACACCCCTGTTTATCCAGAGGAAGGCAAAAAAAGCCCTCTGGAGCCATTTCCAATCTAACTCCAAGTGTGTGTGTGTGTGGAGGGGATAATGTATTCCTTCCTGACTCAAATTGGTAGTAAAATATTTCCCCGGATCAATATCCTATCTGCTTTGAAGCCATCCCGAGGCAAAGAATTCCATAGCCTTACCTCCCTTACTGTAAAGAATCCCTGCCTTTGTTTCAGTCGAAAGTGCCTTTCCTGTATTCTTAATGGATGACTTCTTTTTCTTACTTCAGCTCTTTACGTAAATAATTCATTGGATAGTTCTTTGTACTGACTTGAATGTATTTGTAAATAGTAATCATATCACCCCTTAGATGTCTCTTATCTAATGTAAACAAACCCAGTTTGGCTAGTCTCTCTTTATAACTTAATTTTACCAGTTTTGTTGCACGTCTCTGCACCTTTTCCAGTTCAGTAATGTCTTTTTTAAGAACAGGTGCCCAAAATTGTACTCCATATTCTAGATGAGGCCTAACCAATGATTTATACAGAGGAAGGATAATATTAGCATCCCTTGCTTCTACACCTTTTTTTATGCAGGCTAGTACCTTATTTGCTGTTGCAGCAGCTGAGTGACTCTGCACACTGCTGTGAAGTCTATCGTCTCATCAGTACTCCTATATCTTTCTCTAATGAGGATTCCCCAAGTTGTTTCCCATTTAGAGTATATGATGCAAGTTTGTTTCTACAGTCCAAATGCATAACCTTACATTTATCTACATTAAAGGGGAACTACCACCCCACACAATGTTTACCTTTACTAAGTCCCCATCTGGCGACTAGCTGCTTAGTAGCGCTAATCGCCAGAATAATTACCTTATGTAATAGATTTCTCCATGGGCGACAGGCAGGATGGAACACGGACATCTTCCCATTGTGACGTCCGCGTGTCTGCGCTGTCAGTCCCAGCCGCAGATGTCATAATGGGAAGATGTCTGCGCTCCGTCCTGCCTGTCGCCCATGGAAGAGAGGAGAAATCTATTAAATAAGGTAATTATTCTGGCGACTAGCACTACCAAGCAGCTAGTCGCCAGATGGGGACTTAGTAAAGGGAATCATTGTGTGGGGTGGTAGTTCCCCTTTAAATGACACCTGCCACTTTTCTGCCCATTCACTTAGTTTATCTAAATCCTTCTGCAGAGAAAAAATATCCAGCTCTGTATGTATTTCCTTAAATAGCTTAGTGTCATCAGCAAAGATTGAGAAGCTACTTTCAATTCCCACTTCTAGATCATTAATAAACAAATTAAGAAGCATTGGTCCCAGGACTGAACCCTGCGGCACCCCACTTATAATCTTAGACCAATCTGAAAAAGTTCCATTTACAACAACTATCTGCCATCTATCATTTAACCAGTTCTCAGTCCATGACAGATAACACCTCCCAAACCGAAGCCTTTTAATTTATGCAGTAACCTATTGCAAGACACTGTATCAAAGGCTTTTGCAAAATCCAAGTATACTACATCAACAGCAATTCCCCTGTCCAAATTACTACTTACTCTTTCATAAAATGCAAGTAAATTAGTCTGACATGATCTATTCTTCATGAAACCATGCTGATTCCTACTAATGATATTGTTCATCTTCACATCATTTTGAATGCTGTTAGTTAATAACCCTTCTAGTGTCTACCCACTATGGAAGTCAAGCTCACAGGTCTATAATTTCCTGATTTGGATCTTTCTCCCTTTTTAAACAATGGAACATCAGCTTTCCTCCAATCACAGGGCACTATGCCTGATGAAAGTGAATCAATAAATATAAAGTATAATTGTTTTGCTATTATTGAACTAAATTCCTTAAGTACCCTTGGGTGTATACCGTCCGGTCCAGTCTCTCTTGGAACTTGTCCTCAGTAAGCCATGTAGATAATGGATGAAATTCCGTGGTTGTATCCGTTTGCCCATAGCCTGTCACTGCTGCCTCCTTTGTATATACTGAAGCAAAGAATGTATTTAGGGTGTCAGCCATAGCTGTATCAACCTTAACTATTTTGTTATTAATATACTTGTAGAATTGTTTAGGGTTTTTCTTGCTCTAATTTGCAATATTTATCTCATTTTCTATTTTAGCTAGCTTAATTGCTTGTTTGCAGATTTTATTACATTCTTTATATTTTTTTAAATGATGCATCTGACCCGTTTGACTTAAAGGGATAGTAATACTTTATTATTACTATCCCCAATATTGTAGATATTAGCAAAATAATTTAATAGCCCCCAGGTTCATCTCTCAAACCTTTATGGTTTGAGAGATAACCAAAGGCAAAGTTCCACCCTCCCTCCCTCCCCCTTCCCTGAAGTCAGCATTGTACTGACTGCAGGGGAAGTCTGAACGACAGGCTTGCGGCTCTGCAGCTGAGCCGAGATTGCGTTAGAGAAAAAGAATTTTCACTGAAATGGTCTTCTACATGTGCTTGGCTTGCAAGCACAAGTAGAAGACCGTTTCAGTGAAATAATTATTTTTCACTAATGCGATCGCGGCTCTGCTGCAGAGCTGCAAGCCTGTCGTACGACAGACTTCCCCTGCAGTCAGTACAACTCTGACTTCAGGGAAGGGGGAGGGAGGGGGGAACTTTGCCTTTGGTTATCTCTCAGACCATAAAGGTTTGAGAGATGAACCTGGGGGCTATTAAATTATGTTGCAAATATCTACAATATGGGGGATAGTAATAATAAAGTATTACTATCCCTTTAAACACTTTAAAAGCCTGCATTTTATTTCTCATTTCCCTGCTAACCACATTATTAAGCCACATTGGTTTCGCTTTACTCCTCTTGTGCTTATTAACCAATGGTAATCAGTGGCTCAGTCACTGTAATTGAGCCACTTGGGCTTAATTAAGGATATCCTGAAAACATGACCTATTGGTTCGCCCCGAGGGGTGGAGCTGAGAATCCCTTGGGGCCTTAGTAAGTTGGTGGATTTGCCCAGTCACAGATGGCCACACCTCCCTGTGGGAGGTGGAGCCTGCCCAGCTTTAATGAATAGACACAAGGGAGACAGGCTAACCATAACCCTGCTCCTTTCTGGCTGGATCAGACTGGGGTGACTGGGAGAGCAGGAGCCGTCCTGGGCCTCATCTGACCCTAAAAAAAAACACACACAGTCCTCTCATGATTTAATCCATCTGTTGCCAGAGTTGACTGGAATGCATTGCATAGCAATGCTTTCCAGTTGCACAAGCAATGAAAAAAGTTAAGAAACAATGAAAATTATACACTGTCTCCCAGCCACTCCGCTATTTTAACCTGACCTTTGATTAACCCTTCTGTTTCTGGTTTGCTTCATATTAGCCAAACCGGCAACAGAGGGGTTAATGGTGAAAAGAAAGAAAACAGTCAATTTTATTTAACCCTTTGAATGCCAGAGGATTACACAATGCATTTAAGGCTTCTCAGTGGGTTGGAGACTTCCCAAAAATCCAAGGAGTTAAAAGGGCCATTTAAATCAATGGGAATTTGGGGGAGATTTTATTTACCCCCTATGTTGCAGATGGGTTTCTCCAGTTGTTAGTATTAGAGCATCAGTCTCACAAAGTAATCAATCTCTTACTTGTCTTCTATTAAAGACTGCAGCATGCTAAGATTCCTGTCAACTGTTTATCCTGCAGATCCTGAGACTCAGCGCAAACGGACAGTCCAGAATGTCCTGGATCTGAGACAGAACCTGGAGGAGACTATGTCCAGCCTGCGTGGTTCCCAGGTAACACACAGGTAGGTGAAAACAAATTGCTTGTTCACACAATCTGAATCCATTGCATACAAGATCCAGATCTACCCTATCAGTTCGCTCAAAAGGTAAAAGATACGTATGGAAAAAGCAATAGCTTTAACCCCTTTGAGTGCCAGAGGGGAACACAACGCATTGCAAATCGATACATTGTGTACCCCACTGGCAATCAAAGTGTTAGAGAAATAGGGTGCAGATATAAGGGTAAGGTTTTGACAAGCTCGAGAAGGACACTTACCAATGTGAACTGATGTGACTTCGCAAAGGCTGCACTGCTAGCATCCGCTCTCATCTGCTCATATCTCCTATTGTCCTTCTCCAAAGCATTACAAAGCATTGTGATGGAAATATGTATGTGTGTATGACCTATGGAGTTGAATAATTGTGCAGTCAAAACTTTGCTGCATGGTATCACAAGAGGAAGTATGGGTTACACTTTTAGTCATGATGGTATTTTCCATGATCAGCCACCATTATCTTGTCCATTATTTAAAAAAATATTGTAGGGCAAGTTTTAAAGAACAGTAAAATACATTTAGAATGAAAATAATCATAATACATTTTTTACCCAACCATAAATTCTAAACTCTTTCACCATAAGAGGGTTATGCAAACAACATCCCTATGGCATTGAAAGGGACATTGTCATACCTGGGAACTCTCCGGATTTGCCCCGAAGACTCCGGTTTTGACACAGCTTTACCAGGTCTCCGGGGCAGCGACTGATTCCTCCGGATGTGGGGAGTTTCTATTGAAACTCTGCCCACATCCGCTATTTCACCCTGTGTTCCTCCTTCCACAGCCTTCTGTTTGATACCTTTAAGCCCTGCCCCCACAACTTGCATCAAGCCCCACCCCTTTTTGACGCAATTCGCATCATTATTGTCACCCCCTGCTGCACCAGAGGACTCCCCTCCGGGCAGGCCTCAATTGGAAATTCCCAGGTATGGATACTGGTGGACAGCTGCTGTTTCTCCTCTTTGGCAGTGACAGCAAACTGTCCACTGGCTCCATAGAGAGCTACAGGAAGATGCCAACATAGCCAACCATAAGTAGGTGATGTAGGGATTGTGAACTCTGACAGCAGTGGCACTATCGGAGTTTAGTACATGTGATGAAGAGCCTTATTAACATATGAACACACCCACAATAACACGACAGTGAGTCATTAACTTGCTTTTCTTATGCAATTTAGCCATTGTTGATGTCATGAGTGCAAAATTTTAAACCTGTTGAAGGCATGTCAGATTCGTGGTGATGTTGGTGAATGATGGTGGATTGGTGGCAGATTCACAGGGATATGACGGAGAAGACATAATGCATTGTGAAACAATGTGAAAAGCCCCATTTCAATATATAAAAAGAACAATAAACAGGGTGCTGATGTGTAAATCCTTAAGGCTTGACATCACAGTAACACTTAGATTGCCAGATGGATACTCACCTATCCAATTAGTCACTGAATTGGAAGTGACTACAGACTGATCGTTAATGTCAGTGTGGCTTACTAAAAACAGAACATTTTACAGAGCTCTATCTGGTAGCAGTACTGAGTATCATAGACATTATAGGCCTTATTTGTCAAGCTAAAGAGCAATTCTGGGGCACACCAACTTCACCAGAGTTTTGAAATGAAAATCCCACTCATCCCATTTAATTAAAATGGGCTTTTAACCCTTTGACTACCAGAGGGGTACACAATATGATGCATACCCCTCTGGCACCCAAGGGATTAAGCCCCTTGAATGCTAGAGAGGTCTGCAACGCATTGCAAATTTATACTCTAGAGACCTCTCTAGCAGACAGGAGAGGATAAAAAAGACCTCTGATTTAATGGAGAATTTTCATTTCTACTGTGTAACGCTTTGGTGTGCACCAGAATTGCTCCTTTTTTGCTTGGTAAGGAACTATGGGAGACATTCATAAAAAAAAGCATTCTTAGTGTACATTTAACCCCTTAACGACATATGACTTACCAGGTACGTCCCGCAAAAACTGTCACTTAGTGACAGAGGACGTACCTGGTAAGTCACGGAAGTCCGCGTCTCTGTGCGGCTGCACGCCGCTCGGAGACTCAGGACTTCTTTGAGAAAAAAAAAAAAAAATGTTAGGCGGGCGTTAACGTGACAGCCGCGTACGAACGCGGCTGTCACTAAGGAGTTAAGATTTGTCACTAAAGTTTACAATTTTGGGTCATATTTATAAAGAACTAAAGTCAAGCCTATAAATTTGTTTATCTGAGAATTTTCTGAGAAAATTCACAAGAGAATACTTTTTTGCATAAATACCTGTCACTGTATACTTCCATTAAGAACAGGTTATACCTGGCTTTAACCCCTTATAGGGATAGCAATGTTTTAAAATAAAAGCAGCTCCAATTAATGTTCATAGTATTTGGGTCATGGAGAGTGTTAGTTTAATACTGTCAGAGTTGTAGTTCAAGAGTAATTGAATGATAAAATATCCCCCTCCCGCCCCTTTTACGTAGTGTAAACCACCTCCCCTCATATGTGGAATCTGGTCTTGAGACCAGACAGCTCACAGCAAGGGACAATCCTCTTACTGTGAACATAAAGAAAACCCTGCCCCCCTTGACAGTTTTTTCAGGTTTTTCCTAATTGAAGATTGTCCCTTTCTGCAAGCCTTCTGGACACCACCTTTCTGTTCTGAGATGAGCAGTGTTACATCAGTAAAAGCGGCGGGAGGGGGATACTTTATCATTCATTTACTCTTGAACTACAACTCTGACCGTATTTAAATAACACTCTCCAAGGTTCAAATACTATGAAGTTTACCGTAAAATCTCAGGTATAATACACACTTGTGTATTATACACAGGTATAAATTATACCCAAAATTTTAGGGGAAAACAAAAGTGCCTATGTACAATACACACCCTTGTTTTCCCACCCTTTACTCAGCAAAATCTATATATGTAAAAGAAGACTTCTGTGTGCCTGGCAAAACACACCCAGGGGTGGCAGTGAGGAGGAGTTACTGGTCCCAATGGGTGATTCACTAGGGGCGTGATTTTCATAGGCATTGCCACTGCTACGCCTATGAAAATCATGCAGCGTGTTGGCCCGCTCTCACTATCCAGCCCGCCCACCACTATACAACTTACAAAAAAATCAAAATGGCTGCCACTTGCTCCTACACCACAGACACGCACACAAGCCCCAATGACACACACAGCACCAAACACACACACATCACTCAAACCCCACACAAAGACTCTCTCTCTCACACACACATACACAAAACCAAGCAATGGAGGAAGCCCACTTATTCTCTGTGTGCCCTCAGCTTTTTTTTCCCTCCTGTCTCATACCGCCAGCTGCCCTATACACTCACTATAGAGTGAGCGCAGGGGTATTCCGAGCCCATCATGGCCTCTTGCTCTCTCCAGCACCCTGCCCCAGCCCTGTCCTGGTGCTGCTCCCCGGCCTCCCTAGAGCCCTCTGGTTGCCACAGCTCAGCTCTACAGGACAAACCAGCGGTACAGTGATGGGAGGGAACCGGCAGTCTAGCCTCAATCAAACACTGCCAGTAGCAACAGCCCGGGACCGAGAAGGACAGGTACTGCAGTGCTTTATTTACACTGGGGTCTGGCCAAAGGTTTTCAGCGATGACCTATAACAATAACAAAATATGTGCGTTTAACTGCCTAGGATCGCGCTGGAAATACTTTCATCACATCGCAGTGGTTTCTCCTGTTTTGATTACTACTTTTGCTCCACTACATATTCAGAAACCGACTTCTGAATATATAGTGGAGCAAAAGTACTAATCGCAACGGGAGAAACCACTGTGATGTTAGGAAAGTATTTCGAGCACGATCCAAGGCAGTTAAACGCACATATTTAATTGTCAACTCAAATCGCTCTTTTCATGGCACCCGCTGAAGATCTGTGAGGACAATCCTTACACCTTTTCAGCGCACGCAGACAATCCAGCCACCTCAGCCCCTGTTAACCCTTTCTTTACTTGCAGGTTCACATATGCAACGTCTGCACTCGCATATGGGTCTCCAGCGTATTGCACAGCCTGATGGTGAAGACGTACAAATTTGCTTGCAAAACTTGAGCTTCAAACTTAAACCCTTTCACTACCGCAGTGGAGTGCAACACATTGCACACCACAGCAAACCGTTGTACATAAAACATTTGTGCCCCACACATGAACACCATTTATCATACTCAAACGCACCTTCACTAAGGATGATGGCAGTGATACTGTACGTTGTACATGACATCCAACTCACATGCCATTCTGTACATGTTACAATTTACTTCTACCCTTCATACATACACAATAACATTATGACATATATAAACACACACCTATAAACATACACACACGTATCAACAATATACATCCAATAACACACACATACTGTCACACACACACACATACTTACACATATACGCATTCACAGACCCTATAAAACACTTTAAACAACTTACATTTGAAATACAAAATAACACACATACAAACCCATGACGGGCAACGCCGTCCAAAACTGCTAGTAAATATATATATTTCACTGTCGTCCAATACAGGTCACTGGTACTCTGGGAGGCGTAAGTCCCCTTTAATAGGCAGGAACAACTATGCAAATAATTTGCAAGGGGCGGAGCCTCCCCTCTTACTTAAGCCCCCTTCTGGCCAGAGCCACTTTAGATTGATTTGTTCCTGGTGTGCTTCCACACCAGGTAGAGAACATCTATGCATCTTAGTATTTTATTATTTTTTATTCAAATATGGAATACCACCATTAGGAGGGTGACCATGGCTGTGAATTGCCCTCTTTAAAGTGGCTGGTGCAGCTTCCAGGGATTTTCTGTGGACCTATGCCCTGAAGAGGGGACAGCTTGTGTTAAGCAGCTCCCCTGTTGGGGAATTTACCTCTGGTTCTTTCCCTCCTTATCATGGTCACCTGAAGACAGAAGTCAGCAAGGAAGGTGAGTCACCCATTGAGTGCTGAAGGTCCACTTGTCCCCACAGTGTCCCTTTGATGGGCTTGTATTTGGGAGTTTTAATACACTCCAGCACTCATAGGGTGTTTTTATTGCATTATTACTGTTTATGCAATTTCTGTGTTATTCTCTGAGTTTTGGAGCATTGGGTATTCATTTATTTATGTTTCTCATGTGTTTCATGCTTGTTTGGGCACTTTTTAATGTTTTACTAAACTTTATTAAAAATGGTGTTCCGCGCCTTTAAGCGCGGCTTTTTCCCGCTCAGACGCAAGGGCTCCTTTACTCTCTATGGGAATTCACAGTATGGGACATATCTCTGGAACCGCTTGTCACAGCAACTTCAGAGAGGGCTCATTTTAATTCTAGGCTCCTGATCTATCATCCGGAATGTGTTTTATTCAAGGGGGGCTTCGGGCAATGTTTGGGGTACTTGGACAGGAAAACTACATTTCCCATGAGCGCTTGGTTCGCGCTCGTTTCTGATTGGCTGTCACGACAGCCGCCATTTTGTGGTACTTTTCCTAGGCGAGTACACTACGCAGGGACCGAGCCTTCTCTCTCCTCAACAGATTAACCCTTCGCTGGCCAGATAAGTCCGTTTTTAGAACATTTCTGGGGTGAAACTTTAATCTTAACACTTTTTCTGGGTGATAGTGTTATTAGTGGGGTATATTGACGCTGTGAGCATGTCTACTTCACTGGAGCTAGGGGCTAGACCCAAGTCTAAGGAGGATGGGGGGTCCGCTACCCCCATGGCGTTTTGCTCCTCTTGCCACATTGGGCTGGATGGCGATAATGTGGGGGATCTATGCCCTAATTGTACTGGTCAAGATAGCAACCCTGGGCTTCCCAGCCACGCTATTGAGCCATCTTGGGTGAGGGAGTTTAAAGCTGCCACTAGGGATCTCAGATCCACGCTTCAACTCTTTCCCTCTCAGGTACAGGGGGCTCTCCAGGTCTGGCAGACCCCCTCTACTATCAGGACCTCCCTGCCTAAGCCACAGGGAGCTCCTGATATCACTGATTCTTCTGAAGAAGAACTTTTACAGGATTCTGATGCTGAGGAACGTACTGTTATTGAATCTAACAGGTCCATTGGGGACCCCTATGAGTGTGACCCTGAAGTTTCGGCTGAGGGTCTGATCAGAGCGGTTCTGAATACGCTCAACCTTCCTCTGACTCAGGAATCCACTTATGATCCTACTGATGTTTTTCAGAAAAAGCCATCTAAACCGGTTGTTTGTTTTCCAACTAACCCTACTCTTGCCCGTCTGGTCTCTGAGGCATGGAAGAATCCTGATAGATCTTCCTCTGTCTCCAAAAAGTTTGCTAAACTTTACCCTTTTCCTGAGGCGGAGCTGGCAAAATGGGTTCATCCTCCCAAAGTGGATGCTCCTGTGTCTAGACTATCCAAATCTACTGCTTTGGCTGTCTCAGATGCCTCTGCCTTGCAGGACTGGACGGATAAGAAACTAGAGCTCTCTCTTAAGTCTATTTTTGCCTCCATTGGCACAGCCATGCGCCCCACTTTTGCTGTGGCATGGGTTAATAGAGCTATTGCGGCCTGGACTGAACGACTGACTGAAGCGGTTCGCCAGGATGCGCCTGTATCTGAACAGTTGCAGCTTCTTGCTAATATCACTGAAGCTCAGAACTATGTTGCTGACGCTGCTTTTGATGCTGTGCGCATGATGGCGAGGGCCTCCACTTCTTCTGTGGTGGCTAGACGCGCTCTTTGGCTGAAAATTTGGTCTGCTGATACAGCCTCTAAGAAAGCCTTGCTTTCCTTGCCCTTTCAGGGGAATTTGCTTTTTGGGTCTGAACTCAAAGAAATGATCAGTGAGGCTACTGGCGGTAAAAGTACTCTTCTACCCTCAGTCTTTAAGAAAAAGTTTCCAGCCAAACGCAATCGGTCCTTTCGTTCCTTTCAGACTGAGACACGCTCCTCGGCCCAAACGGGTCCTCCCACTACGCGCTCCTCCTCCAAGCCCAAACAGTCCTGGAGGCCCAAAGTTGCCTCCAAGGCCAAGACCTCCAAGACTGCTTCGGCATGACTCGCCGAACCCGGGTCCGCATCTGGCTGTAGGCGGTCGTCTCCGCATCTTTCGCCGGACTTGGGAGGAGTCAGTGGCGGACCCATGGGTTCTTCAGGTGGTGTCAGAGGGATACAGGATCCCTTTCTCTTCCCTTCCTCCTTTTCGGTTCCATTTTACTCGTCCTTCTCAGGAACCCACAAAAAGGCGTCTGTTCGACGACGCTATTCAGGATCTCTTGGACAAAGAGGTCCTGGAGGCGGTTCCTCAGGGGGACACAGGTTCAGGATTTTATTCCAACCTGTTTGTGGTAGCCAAAAAGGACGGAGGAGCCCGTCCCATCTTGGATCTCAAAGATCTCAATGCCTATGTGGTGACTTCCCACTTCCGCCAGGAGTCCCTGCGCTCTGTGATTGCAGCAATGTCTCCAGGGGAGTTTCTTGCCTCCCTGGACCTTCAGGATGCTTATCTTCACATCCCTATTCATCCAGAGAGCAGGCGGTATCTCAGGATTGCCTGCCACAGGGGACACTTTCAGTTTGCAGCGCTCCCCTTTGGGTTGACTTCAGCCCCTCAGGTCTTCCAGAGGGTGTTGGGCTCATTGATAGCGGTGCTCCATCAGGATGGGATCAGAGTGCCCCCTACATGGACGATCTACTACTGAAGGCCTCCTCAGCGGAGCTTCCCCTTCAGCAATTACAGATGTGCATGCACACCCTGAACCGTCATGGCTGGATCCTGAATCTGGACAAGTCGGACTTGATTCCATCTCAGAGGCTTCTGTTCCTGGGTCTCCTGTTCGACACTCGTCAATGCATGGTGTTTCTTCCAGAGGACGTGGCTCACCAGATAGCTGTCAGAGTGGCTGGAATTCTGGACATGGACGTGATTCCAGTACCGAAGTTGTCGTCCTTAGTGGGGAAGTTCATTTCCACGATCGAAGCAGTACCATTTGCCATGGCCCACTCCAGGGATCTTCAGAGATTTGTGATCCAAACGTGCAAGAATCATCCAGATCATCAACATCTGTCTGTTTCTCTTCCTCCTCATGTCGAGTCGAGTCTGCACTGGTGGTTAGATCTCTCTCATCTCCTGAAAGGGAAATCCTTTCTAGTTCCTCCTTGGACCACAGTCACTACGGATGCCAGCCTTCGGGGCTGGGGTGCAGTCTGGGGTCGCTTCAGTGCTCAGGGGAAATGGGGTCTGGAGGAATCCATGCTCTCCATCAATGTTCTGGAACTTCGAGCTGTCCGGCTGGCCCTGAGGCACTGGGAGTCTCAATTGACCGGTCTTCCAGTCAGAGTGGAGTCCGACAACGCCACGGCGGTGGCTTACATCAACAGGCAAGGCGGCACAAGAAGCGGTTCCGCCTGGTGGGAGGTCAAGGATATTTTGTCTTGGGCAGAAGATCACGTGCCTGTCATCTCTGCGGTTCATATTCCAGGCGTGGACAACGTCATGGCAGACTTCCTCAGTCGTCATACCGTCGACAGCGGAGAATGGGCTCTTCACCCAGAGGTGTTTCACATGCTCACTCAACGGTGGGGGATGCCTGTGGTGGATCTGATGGCTACCAGACACAACAGGAAGGTTCCGGTGTTTTGCTCCCGGTTGAGGGACTCCCTTGCTCTAGCAGTGGATGCCTTGTCGATCCCTTGGGACTTCTCCCTGGCTTACATCTTCCCTCCTCTTCCTCTATTGGTCAGAGTTATCCAGAAGTTGAAGAGGGAACGTTGTCCTGTCATCCTGATTGCTCCAAACTGGCCTCGCCAGTCCTGGTTTCCGGAATTGATGGCCATGTCAGTGAAGGATCCAATCCCACTTCCAGCCCGTCCGGACCTGCTTCTTCAGGGGTATCTGTGGAAAGAGGATGTTCACTCTCTCCATTTGATGGCATGGCGGTTGAATCCTCGATTCTAGCAAAGAAAGGCTTTTCTCCTTCTGTGGTATCGACGATGCTCAGTGCTCGTAAGCCTGTGTCTTCCAAGATCTGTCATCGCATATGGTCAACTTTCGTGACATGGTGCTCTGACAAGAAGTTGTCACTTGACTTCCATCTTCCCACTGTCCTGGCCTTCTTGCAGGACGGTGTGGATAAGGGGCTCAGTCTGAGTTCCCTCAAAGTTCAGACTTCTGCCTTGTCTGTGTTTTTCCAGGAACGGATTGCTGTCCTTCCTGATGTGAAAGTCTTCTTCCAGGGTGTGACTCATGTTCGACCTGCCTTTAAGAGTCCTGCTCCCCAGTGGGATCTCAATTTGGTGCTGGGAGTTCTACAGTGACCACCGTTTGAATCCTTGGCTTCCATTCCATTACGTCTTGTGACTTGGAAGATGGCCTTCCTCTTGGCTGTTGTGTCAGTGCGCCGGGTAGCAGAGTTACAGGCCTTGTCTTGTAAACCTCCTTACCTGGTGTTCCACAAGGATAAGGCTGTGCTTCGCACTACCAAGGAATTCTTACCCAAGGTTGTGTCTGAGTTTCACATCAATCAGGAGATTGTGGTTCCCTCTTTCTGCCCTAATCCTTCATCTGACAAGGAAAGAGATCTCCATCTGTTGGATGTGGTGCGTTGCCTCAAGTTTTATGTTCATCGCACCGAGTCTATCAGGAAGTCTGACGCTCTATTCGTCATTCCTGAGGGGCCTAGGGCAGGGAGACCGGCTTCCAAAGTTACCATTGCCTCTTGGATTAAGGCTACCATCCGTGAAGCCTATAAGTTGAGGAATAAGCATGTTCCCTTCCGGGTGACTGCCCATTCCACCAGATCTATTGGGGCCTCTTGGGCCTACAAGAATCAAGCTTCTGCTGATCAACTGTGCAGAGCGGCCACTTGGTCCTCTGTGCACACTTTTTCTAAGCACTATCGAGTTGATGTACTGGCTTCGGCTGATGCCAGTTTTGGAAGGAAGGTCCTGGAGGCAGTCTTGCCTGTGTAGGTCTTCCGCTCTGTGATCCTTAGTGCTTCTTTACTGTTGAGCCCGGTTGGCTCTAGTTCCGTGTGCTGTGTTAGTTCAGGGATTGTTCCCTTGGTTGGTGTCCGTTGACACTTACAGTTTGGGCTATGTTATCAACTGGTCATAGCAGTTCTAGTGACTTGGGCCTTGCGCCTGGTCCTTGCCTTACTTCCCGCCTCTGGATCAGCTCAATGTTTGTACATCCCAGAGTACCAGTGACCTGTATTGGACGACAGTGAAAATAGGATTTTAGTCTTACCTGTTAAATCCTTTTCACTTAGTCCATACAGGTCACTGGTCTCCCACCCTGTCAAGGGACCAGTCTTGGCTCTCCTGTGGCATTCAGTGGGAGACCGTTCGGGCATGCTCACAGGAGTCTTTCTTTTTGCTTACCTGAGGTCAGTTTTAGGGTCTCAAATCAATCTAAAGTGGCTCTGGCCAGAAGGTGGCTTAAGTAAGAGGGGAGGCTCCGCCCCTTGCAAATTATTTGCATAGTTGTTCCTGCCTATTAAAGGGGACTTACGCCTCCCAGAGTACCAGTGACCTGTATGGACTAAGTGAAAAGGATTTAACAGGTAAGACTAAAATCCTATTTTATTGTCCGCTTCCCTCCCTCCACCTCCCCCAGTATGCTCCAAACCTCCTCTAGCTCTTCTCACCCCTTCCATTGGCATCTGGGATATCTATGCAGCTTCCTGCATTACCCTGTGAGGACCTGTGTTCATTCAAGAAAATGGTAGTGCCGTTTGAGGACCTGAAGGTCCTTGCAGGACACTACTGTAGTTTCAGGGTACGTTAGTGCCCTGCAAGGACCTTCGGGTCCTCAAAGAGCACTACCATTATCTTTAATTAAAGCGGAACTTTCAGATAATAGCCAGTCGCCATGCATTCTTTAAATGTTTTATTTCTTCTGTAGCCTTGAAATCTGATTAGCAACTTTGCATTTGTCCATGAGCTGAACAGACCCTGAACGTGCAGGGATACTTGGTACATTTATAGTGCTGGATTGCTGCTAAAGGCAATACATACCCAAAATGTAATTTTCACTTAATTACTTATCAAAAGATATACTGTAGTCACCTCTGCCTGCACTCTTTGTGATATGTAATTGCACTATATCATTTTCTTACATGCAAAATCAGAAACATATGACACTAAGAACACATCAATGTTATTTTCATCTGTACCACAGTTTGTTTCTTGTTTCTGTTAATTCAATTATTTATGCATCCATCATGAGGAGGGCTCCACGTTAAATAGAGTATTGTGAGGTGGATGTATTAATAAATTTTTTTTTTGAGTCTTCCTAATGCCTATTTGCTGAGTTGCTTATGCCAACAGTTGTTCTCTTTAGACCTTTTACACTAAGGAAATGGTACTGTGGGAGTGTGCAGGCTTTTCATGGGCATTCCTTTCATCTGATCATTTTCCTTCCTTGTACTACAAGGTGAAGAGGAAATTTGTGTTTGATTTGTCCATTTTCTTGCCATGTGATAGGCTTATGGCATAGAATATATTAATATCGAAACTGATTAAATTTTTTTCTTCAGTAGTATAATTTTCATACAGAAAGTCCTATGTATGCTATTTTGGATGTATTTTTCAGGAGTAACATACTCAATGCCAGGAGAAAAAGTTGCTGATAGATAAAAACCAAAATGTTTGTCACAATGTAAGAGTCAGAGGTGTGTGAATGGCAACACACATACGTAAAAATTCACCTGCTCTTTTTCTATTCTCTGTTAATTTTACTGGATGGATTTTTGGGAAAAGGTTTTACTGAGGGTGGAATTAGGTATTGCCTGAGGGTTTGGGGAGGATAACTCCCGAGGTCTGATGCTTAACCCCATAAGGACCAAAGCTGTGAGCATAGTGGTGTTAAATTCCAGGTATTTTTGCTGTCTTGGGATATGCCAGTTTACCTCCTAATAATGGTGCAATTGAGCTGCCCAGTGCATTTATATGTCGGCCTAAGCCAGAAAAAAGCCCTTGCCTTTTGAGAATATAGTAGCTCCCCTAGTTTTACTCATTTTGGGTAGCTCAGGGTTAGGTAGGAGTGCAGCTCATCATCCCTTGCCTGGCTTGCTGAGGATAGCCTAACAGGAAAGATCCAGCCAAAACGAGTAAAGCATACTTGCAGAAACATTAACGGCTGAAAATGAAATGGTGGTTTGATATACATATAATTGTACCATAAGGAATAAAATATCTCCATTAATTTCTAAACCTGCTTTTAATATACGCATGTCCAATTCAGATTTAATCGGGTGTTGCGTCATCAACATTTCCCCATAGGAAGGCTGCAAATCCTAATATATGGAAACTATGGACCTTATGCATTATAGGAAGGAGGAGCAGTGAGTCTGAAACCTCCCTGGCATTCAGTTGGTTAAAACCTCTATTCCTTTGTACATAACCCTTTGAGTGCAGAGAGTATCCAACGCAATGGCACTCAAAGGGTTAAGACCCTTTATATTATAAAAACATGGAGCGGGGGGGGGGGGTGATGAAGGGCTTTTTTATTTACTTTTGTTTTAATATTACTATTTATTAATTTTCTGCCACACACACACCATTAGTATATATAATGAGGGCTATGTACTTACTGTAGATACTTATATGTACCTGTGTGTATTAGCAGCATATTCCCCTCTCTTTGTTTATCAATACGTTCCTCTATATAGTAAGGTGGTGGGACGCACAGTCAGTATACATCCAGCCACCAGCAGGCTAATAGACAATGAAAGGAATAGTTTACATGGTAACTTTATTTTTAGAAAATCACCCTGTGATCTTCCACACTCCATGTTTAACTCTCACCTTCCACACTCCATAGTTACCCCTCACACCCTCCTTAGGAGTAGGCATGTGCAGTATAGGAAACTCCTGCAGTTCAAACTTACAGGAGCAGGCAGTAGAGGGAAGGGCTGAGTGCTCCCTGTGTAACATACAACTTGAGTAGACGGCTGATACATTTGATTCAGTACATTTACAGTCAATGTATTCTTCCAGCCTGAGCCTGAAGTAGATACTCTTTATCTTGAAATTCAAAAACATGCCATACTTGGGTAATCTCTTATAACACAAAACATTGTGAATCTTTTTTAACCCTTTGAGTGCCAGAGGGGTACACAATGCATTGCAAAGCAATGCATTCTGGCACTCAAAGGGTTAAAAAGGAATGCACTGCATTCTAATAAAGGGACACTGTAGGCTGGTGATTCTGAAAGTTAGTCTGTGGGATACAACAGCAGGTCAGGATTTCAGTATAGTCCAGTTTGACAACAAGTTGATAATCAGTAGCTAATTAATTTCACTTGATATTTACTTAGGGATATCCAGAAAACCTGAATTGTTGGTGTGTCTTGCGTACTGAAGCTGGACCTGGCTGTTTCTTTGACATACCTTTAAAGGGATAGTAATGTTTCACAAAAACTGCAGCTCCAATTAATCTTCATAGTATTTGGGCCGTGGGGAGTGTTATTTCAATACTGTCAGAGTTGTAGTTCATTAGTAATTGAATGATAAAGTATCCCCCTCCCGCCCCTTTTACCTCCCCTCAGATGTGGAATCTGGTCCACAGACCGGACAACTCACAGCAATCTTTTTACTGTGAGAACAATGAAAGCCCTGCCCCCATTGACAGGTTTTTCCCTTATGTTAAGTGAAGATTGTCCCTCTCTGCAATCCATTTGGACACCGCTTCTCTCAGCTGAGCAGTGTTACATCAGTAAAAAGGGCAGGAGGGGGGTACTGTATCATTCAATTACTCTTGAACTACAACTCTGACAGTATTGAAATAACGCTCTCCATGGCCCAAATACTATGAAGATTAATTGGATCTGCTTTTATTATGAAACATTACTATCCCTTTAATGTGAATGTGTGTGTGTGTGTATGTATGTATATATATATATATATATATATATATATATATATATATATACACATATATATTTAAGTATGTAACGTATTAGACTTGGACTGGAATTTTATTTGTGTGTGTAATTCCCTCCACCCAATAAGTGGTGTATTGCACATACATAACTCTTTGTAATCTCTAGTCCAATTTGCAGAAGTGATTCATTTTAGCAAGCTAAATGGAATCATCCACATGACTTTAAAGAAAAATAACAGCATTGCAGTGGCAAGGAACAAAATGACCGATCAAAGTAGAGACTATGCATTATTGTAACTTAAATGATGGATGATTCCATTTAGCTTTCTAAAATGAATCACTTTTGCAAATGGGACTAGAAATCACAAAGATCTGTGTGTGCAATAAACCACTTATTGGGTGAGTGGAATTAATCAAGTTGCTAAAGGACAACTATAACATGGATAGTGTCCTATATGCAGATCTGTTTCCCTGGGAGCAGATCTGCAATAAAGCTATTGCTGCTTTGTTAGCAACGGTAGATGAACGGGGGAGCAGATTGGGGGGCTGAAAAGAGATGCCCATGAGAAGAGACTGAACTGCAGGAATTAAGTCTCACTGTTTGGACTCACCCTATGTGCTGGAGTCCTAGACACAGAGCCACAGACTTCTGGGTTGCTTTATACTAGGGAGAGCGAGAGAGAATCAGCTTTCTCACCCCTGGAATAGCTGATGGGAGCCATTTTGGAGCTGCATAGTGCAGCCTGTGACCTTTGACAAAGTCTGCTCTCATTGGACAATGTAATCCCTTCTAATTTTAAGTAGTGAGGGATAAAATAGTTAACAAGTATGTGTTGTTAGTAAAGGGGAAGTAAAGGTTCAGGGGGGAATGGACTGTATCAGACTCACCCAAATGTACAGTTTTGGACAGTACAGCATCTCTTTTCCTCTTCCTGTGCATGCTGAACATCCACAGTGCCCTCTGATTGGCCAGATGATGAAGCTTCTCCTCTGATTGGTTAGCAGGTTCAGCCTGCACTCTGACTGGGTGTCTGACATCTGACAATCAGACGATGGAATCAATGACTGAGTGGGTCTACAACTGTTTTGCAACTCAGGCAGATAACAGTTTATATTTACCCTGCAAATCTTTCCAACCTGTGTTTTCCCAGCTAGGTGTTTTTGGACTGCAACTGCTCATTTTGTCTTGAGTCAGCCAATGGATGGATTGGGATTTTAGGAGCTGTAGTCCAAAAACAAAATAAATATATATTTTTTAAAGTGTGCATACACACATACACTTTCTTGTTATATATTTTTTGTATTAACCATTTGAGTGCCACATGATACCCCTCTGGCACTCATAGGGTTAAATGTAATTTATGCCCCTCCCACCCAAAAACATAGAAATAAATTTTACTGCTTGAGAACATTCACATTATAACCGGGATGGGTAAATTATGGCTTTCCAGCTGTTGTACTACAATACACATCATGTACACAGTGTACATACACATATATATCTCAATGGGATGAATGTGCCGTAAGTGGGAGTGTACCTTTTTTCTGTGAAATGTTAGAGTATGATTTATATGCGCAGGATGTTACCTGAAAAGTGACGTGAATCGAGTTCCTATAGCTTAAAACTCTGCCACGCTCACTACTTTCCTCCTGCAAATCTCTGTGATCTGCAAACATCAGAACTTCACTCACTACTCTGTCCTCTCTATTGAAGCCCATTGCAGGGAAATTTGCAGACGTGCCTTCAAAGTAGAGGATAGCAATCTCATTTCCTTTCCCAGAAACTCTTGAGTGAAGTGATATGACTTCACACAGCCCTGCAGATCATAAAGATCTGGAGGGGGAACAAAGACAGCATGGTAGAGTTTTAAGCTATGGGAACTCAATTCCCATAGCTGACAGGTACTGCCCTACACTTATAAAACCCTTTCCCTTGCCCCTTTACCCAAGTAAGTGTACAGGGGTGTCCAGCACATTACTGTTACATATTGTGACCACATTGCCTCATCAGTTTTTCTGCTCACCAACTTTTTAGTAAATACCTCCATAGTTTATTTCCAGTAACCCAATAAGAACTAGACAGGTATGAGGGCATTGCTTTGCAACGTGTTGCCTACCCATTTAGTCTTTAAGGAGTTAAGTTTTGTTTAAGTAGCTCATACCTCTTCCTCCTTGAAGTTTTATTTCTATTTATCTTGTTGAGCAGCAGTAAACATAGTCTAGCAACTAAATCTTAATGGCTTTTCCCAGCTCCCTTAAAATACCTTGTTTTAGTGACTTAGCTTGTAAAATCAAGAGATTGCATCAGCACATGTCAAAATGAATTGGTGAAAGGAACGCCTTACATTTTACAAAGTTAATGAAGCCTAAATTATATGCGAGTAGTATACCTTCCCTTAACTTACTGATTATCAGTCTCTTTTCTCTCAAGGCACCCCCAATATGCAATCTGGAATTGTTGAGGTACCATAACATATTTTCTGTAATTTGACAGGCAGGTAATGAAGGGTACAAATACTGTACATAAACCTATGGTTATTCTCACAATCAGAATAACAAAAACAAGAATATTATGCTTATACCTTTGCCAGAGAGATACACAATGCATTTGCGAACATTGTAGGAGACCTCTCTAGCATTCAAGGGGTAAAAATCCTCATTTAAATCAATGGGAATTTTTAGTGCTCCCTTACAGTGCATATGGTTTGCCCCAAAACTCATCCACTTTTTCTTTTGAACATACGGCCCTTATAAATGTATGTCCTTGTCAGTGTCATGGCATCCTGTTTGAGGACCACTGCTTTAACCCTTCAAATACCAGAGGGACACCTTCGGCATTAAAAGGGTTACTTCAGACCATTTCAGTTATAAAGAGCTTCTTTATATCTATACAGCAAAGAAAACCGACTGCACCAAAAATATGAAAAACAAATTCTGTAAATCCCCATTGATTTAAATGAGGTCCTTAAAGGCATAGTAATGTTTAGGTATTGCAGTAAGATTGATTCTTCTATATACATTTGTATAACAATATGTAGCTTTATAACCATATATAACTTTGCCTTTTTCGTTTTATTGTATAACTAGTGTAAAAGCCCATGTACACGAGTCAAAGTGCGGGTGTATTACCGCAGAAGTACACCTCCCAGCATTCTGTGCATTCGGGCAGTCTCTACTGCGCATGACTGCATCGCGCATGACTGCTTCTGTGCATTCGGGCAGTCTCTACTGCGCATGACTGCATCGCGCATGACTGCTTCTGTGCGTTCGGGCAGTCTTTACTGAGCATGACTTCATCGCGCGTGACTGCTTGTGTTCATTCGGGCAGTCTTTATTGTGCATGACTGCTTGTGTTGGTTTGGGTAGTCTCTACTGAGCATGACTGCAACGGACAAACATACTTCTGGCCTTTTATATTATTGTATGATAAAGAGTCCCCCTTCTGCCCTTTTACATACTTCACAAATCTTCCCACAGAATCAGCAAGCTGGTCCGAACAGATCGCGAGAAGAAACAATCTTCTTTCAGCATAAGGAAAATCTGCCCTCCTTTGTCAAAGAGGCAGGGTTTTCCTTATACTGCTAGAAAGAAGATGTCCCTCTCTGTAATCTGTCCGGTCTGATGACTGGATTCCAGATCTGAGGGGAGACTACTTGACTTTTGTAAAAGGGGCGAGAGGGGGAAACTTTATGGATCTTATAAAGCTACACATCGTTATACAAATGTGTACAGAAGACTCAATCTTACTGTAATAAATAAACATTGCTATCCCTTTAGCCACTTGAGAAAGAGGTCTACAACACGTTGGAGCAAACCAACTAGGCCACAGGCACCAAATAAACAGTCCACAAATGTGCTTTGATTTAATTGAGAATTTTTAACCCATTCAGTGCTAGAGGTCTCCAGTGCATCCGCAATGCACTCACCTGTTTGGATGGGTGTAGCCCCAAAGGTAACCATTGTTGTGGAAATAGTCAAGCCTGTGGAAAAGTATCCATCTTCCAGGTCTCAAACATATTGTTAAACATCTTATAACTTGTAGAACTACATTTGTAGTATATGCATTTTGTCCATATGGGAGATTATATATAGGCAAGACTCAGGGGTGTCCGTAGAAATTTTTCCGGGGGGGGGGGAGCCATAATATGACCTCCAGGCCAGACTATCCAACCCCTTTTTTAAGGAGGGGGTAATTGTGTGTGTGTGGGGGGGGCAAGTGCCCCCCTTGCCCCCCCCCCCCTCCGGACACCCATGGCAAGACTAAATGTCCTCTAAAGGACAGAATTCTGGGACATTTAAGAGTGATTTGGGAGGGTTTAGTGACTATAAGAATAGCACATAATTTTTGAGATGTCCTTAATGAAGATGCTAATAATATTAAATTTGCAGATATCTAGAACCTCTTTCTACACTCTAGAGGGGATAATAGAGAGAATGATTATTAAAGAAAGAGAATCCAGAAGGACTATAAGATTACATGCAACTCAGCTATTAGGTCTCAGTGATAAAAAAAAAAAATAGTTATCATGTTTGCAGTAATTGTTTTTTTCATGAGAGCTGCACCGAGAATTCAGTACATATTGTTATTTGTGTGATATGACGCTATAGCAACAGTGAAGACAGTGGGAAGAATTGTTTAAAGAAAAAAATATATATATATATTAATAACAATGCTTTTTTTATGATCAGCTCGCTCCATTTGGGGGTTTGTACCTTTAAAATCGGCATGTATTGTCTTCGGGGGAGGGGTACATTACCTTTAAAATGGCAGAGAGTAGGCTTTTTTTATTGTAATGAATGCCTTGATAAGGTGCTGGTGAGGCACAAAACAGCTGGCGAATTGCATGTAATGTTGGAATGCCAACTACTCATGTGATTACCATGTTACTGCAGCTTTTATGCTTAAAGGGATAGTAATGTTTCATTTTGCAACACAGCTCAGTTTGTTCAACATAAGGAACAGTACTGCCGCCTGATTCTCACATTCTCCAGAACTGTACAGTTACAATGTAATTTTATGTTGAAGTTGATCCCTCCCTCCCCTTTTCCTGTTATGATGCTGCCTTCCAACAAAGCATGAAAAGATTGCACTGAGGTACTTATTATCTTGCAAAAAATGTGCAGTATGCAACTTGGCATTAAAAACATCTCTTTATTGACTTCATCTTCTAAAAATCATCCACTTATGTAAACTGCACATTGATAGAGAGTATTAAAGGTCAGTACAATAAATAGGGAATGTATAGAAACACTTATCTTTACTCCATATGATCAACGCGTTTCACTCTAGTGTAGCTGTTACTCATGATCCTGGCTTCCCTCAGATCTGCAGTCCGATCACTTGACTGGACAGATCACAAAGAGGGACAATCTTCCCTCAGTCAGTATAAGGAAAAACCTGCCCTCCTTGTCGAAGGCAGGTTTTTCCTAATACTAACTGAAGATTGTCCCTTGTTGTGATCTGTCGAATCTCAGCCTGAAATGCTGGCATTGGGTAAAGGGGAGGGAGGCATCAACTTCAGCATAAAATTACAATGTAACTGTACAGTTTTGGAGAATAAGATCATCAGCCGGTAGTACTATTCCTTATGTTGAAGAAACTGAGCTGCATTGCCAACAAAATATTACTATCCCTTTAATAAAGAAGCAGTTTATTATGACGGCTTTTTGCTTCTTTTATTGTTATGGTTTCTAGTGCATTGCTTTGCTTTAAACCCTATTTAGATCAATGGGAATATTCACTTTCCCCTAGTGTAGATGTTTTACTACAGAATTCTTCTTTTTGGCTTTGGGCAAACTGCCATGTGGGTCTTATTCATCAAGCAAAATTCTGGAGCAAACCAACTGCACCATAGGATAAAAATGAATTTTCCACAAGGTCCCATTGATTTAAGTCGGGCTTTTAAATCATTGCATTGCATTGAAGCCTTCTCTAGCATTCAAGTGCTAAAAAAAAAATCCATTTACATTAATGGGATTTTTTTAAACCCCTGCATATGGTATCATTGGTTTTCTACAGCATTGCACCTTTTTAGTTGATGAATACAATGATATATTAGTACGATTTGTAAAGTATCACATGGAAGGGGGAGTTAAGGTGCAGATGCAGGGGATATTATGCGCAAGGGGTTGAGGAGGAGCTATGAATGAAAGGGGGGGTTGATCGGGTTAGGGAGAAGAGTGCTTAAGAGAAGAGGATGTAGAGACAGTCGGAAGGGATGTTAGGAAAGAAGGGGTTTAGGAGGAAGGGGGGGGAGATAGACTAATGTATGTTTAGGAGGAAGGGAGTTCAAGGAGGATGGATAGATTAAGATGGTGATAACAAGTAAGAAAGGACAATGAAGAGAAAGTGGGGAAGAAGGGATGAGGCGAAAAGTGTGATATGGAATGATAGTGGAAAAGAGGATAAAAAGGGCAGATGACGAGGAATGAGGAAAAAGTGATGAGGAGGAAGAGTGGAGGGTGATGATACAGGAGGAAAGTGTATGAAAAGAAAGAGATGAAGAGTAGGAGGAATTAGAGAAGTGGGAAGATGCAGTAAGGTGTGATAAAGAGGTAATAAAACGGAGATTACTTCTCTAGTGTGATAAACTCTCCAAGTCCAATGTTATTCTATGGAGCCTATGTACTCAAATGTCTCCAACTTTGGAGATTTTAGTGCATTGGCTCCATATAATAAAACAGGCCTTGGAGAATTTATAACAATGGAGAATGAACCTCTACTTTATCATCTCTGTATCACACCTTAGTGCATCTCCCCCAAAGAGGAAGAACAGATGAGGAGGAAGATGGGTAAAGAGAAAGATATGCATATATGGGAACTTTCCAAATGAGCTGACCCTGAGATCTTTATAATATTAACCCTTAAAGCTTCCTATAATGTAGATTTTATGCAATACCTACCTGCTTGCTCTAACTCGGAGGTGCTCCAGTCGTTCCGCAAGGAACCTTTAAAGGGATAGTAATACCTGAAAATAAGTTTATTTTATAATGTAGTCCTTAAAAAACCATGAAAAATGATATAAGTGTTATCTCCCAAACCTTTATGGTTTGGGAGATATTCAGAAGTAAAGTTTCCCCTGGAGTGATGTCGTTGCTCCACTTTTCAGATTTGGAATCCGGTCGCCCGACCAGCAGTGCCTCTCCAGAAGTGCTGAGATCATGATCTTTAAAAATAATTTCTTAATTGGAATGGTCTACAAAGTGTGCTTTCAAGCCAGGCACACTTTGTACACAGTTCCAATGAAGTAGTTCTTTTCAAAGATCGTGATCTCGGCACTGCTAAAGAGCTGCTGGTTGCTATGTGGACCGAATTCCAAATCTGTCCACTAGATGGCAGACTTGGCTGAAACAGCAAGGAAAAGTGAACTGTACTATATTTTACATATGAATATCTCCCAAACCATAAAGGTTTGGGAGATAAGACTTATATCATTTTTCATGGTTTTTTTAAGGGCTACAATATAAAATAAACTTATTTTCAGGTATTACTATCCCTTTAACAAGTTACAACTTAGAGATCTTACTGCCTAAACACAAATAAGACCAGCAGAACATTTCTGCTGCTTTTCTAGTACAAATGGCACCAGTTTAGATACTAAAGAAACATTTAATGGTGGCAAATATTGTAGTAGGTATCACAGACCTCTCTCACCCTGAGAATTTGGCCCTTCACCCTGAGACCCTGAGATTTGGGTCTAAACCCTGAGTCTCAGGGTCAAACCCTGAGATTTCCCAGGTATGAAGATATGGTAAGGAGTAAGGTGTGAGAGGTGAAAGGACAGATGAGGAATGAGAGATAATGAGGGAAATTGGTGAGGAAAAATGAGTTCTTTGGAGGAGATGAGAATGGAGATTGTGGGATGAAGAGAAATTGTGTTTTGAGGCGGTAGATCGCTGAAGCAAAAGTGCGCTAAGGAGAGAAATTGAGGATACGGGTGGAGGAAGTGAGAGTGGGAGGTGGAAGAGGGAAATGAAGATGCAAGAGCATGTGCAATACAGACTGGGAAAGGTGAACATAAAGCATAGAGTAAGAATGAGGCTTTATATAGAGTAAACTAGTGTAAAAGCCTGTGTACACAGGCCAAGGTCCGCATAATGTTAACCCTTTGAGTGCCAGAGGGGTACACAACGCATTGCAAGGCAATGCGTTGCGTACCCCTCTGGCACTCAAAAGGTTAAGAGGCCACTACCTCACTGCTCCACGCGATGCAGTCTTGCGTCACCTCACTCGTGCAGTGCAATCATGTGCAGTAGAGACTGCCGAATGCGGGCACTGCACATGACTGCATCGTGACAAACATCCTAGCAAATAATTATATAGGATGTTGTAACGCCTTCCTTGCCTTACCACTTAGGATCTTATTCAGATAGCAAAGGCAGTACGGTCATGGAGAAAACCAGCACCCGTAGCAGGCAAATAAAGATTCCCAACATTCCCATTGATTCAGCTGTGGCTATTAACCCTCTAAGAGCCAGAGAGGTATCCAACACATTTCTTTGCAATGCAATGGATACCTCTTTGGTACGCAAAAGCTTATCCCTTTGAATGATATAGGGGCCTCCAACGCATTGCAGAGCAATTCTTTGCAGACCAGTAAAGCATTCAAATAGTTAAAAACCCATTTAAATCAAGGCGTATATACATTTGCCCCCTGTGGTTAAGTTGGAATACTCCAGAATTTTCTTTTTAGCTTTTTTGCATAAGGCAATTATTGTAAGTGAAAGAAAGAAGTATAATGTATTCTGAAGCATGTAACAGCCCATCCAGACAAATCTGTAAAGAGGATATTGTATTCTCTCCCTTACTTCTTGGAAGAGTAATTGTCCAAGCAGGAAAGATAGTTTAATTATACACTGAAAATACCAGTGAAACGTGGATGCCTTGATTTTTATTATATACAGTATTTGTGATAGATAGTAATTATGAATAGGCCTTCCCAACTGAAGTGCTGACATATTATGCTTAGTCCCATAGTTGGAAGGCATCTCCGTTTATTGACTGACAGTCACACTTACTGAGGAAAAACAAAAGATAGAACATTCCACCACACGCAGTTCTATTGTCTCACCATATTTGCGTACTTAACTCTGCTTTCAGCTGACTGTTCTCTCTTTGTGTATGGGGTTTGAAGAGATGTGAGATTTCTGAAGATTTCTCCTTGTTCTGGAGCCTTCAAACCCCAATCGCTGATTCAGGTTTCAACCCTCCTCTCTGCCCACTGCCTTCTCTTGTCCCTGGTGCTCAACATCTTCAAGGTTACAAATACATTTAGCAATTAAACAGAGAGAATAGTCATTTATTGCGGATATGTTAAAACGGCAGTCTAGCTGATGTCACTGATTGATGTGCAATCAGTCATAAAACTGCCCCCCCCCTCCCCTCAGGTGAACTCAGCCTGGAAGGATGTGTCTCTAAGCCACAAACAATGTATGCACAGCTTCCGTGGACACTAAGGGCTAGATTTAAAGGTAGGAGTTAACATAGCCAAAATGAATACCGGCTGTTAAACTAACATGTTTAACGAGGTATTTAAAGGCCCTACCAGCTAAAACTCCAAAGGACATTAAAGGGATAGTAATACTTCGTTTTATCTTTGTTTTATTTTGTAGGCATTAAAAAAACATGAAGAATGATATAAGTCTTATCTCTCAAACCTTTATGGTTTGAGAGATATTCACAAGCAAAGTTCCCCCTCCCCGCCCCTTTTACCTAGTGTAAGCCATCTCTTCTCAGATGTGAATCTAATTGTATGACCAGACAGATAACAGAAGGGGACATTCTTCTTTGTATGAAAACAATGAAAGCCCTGCCCCCCTTGACAAGTTTTTCAGCTTTTTCCCTTATCTTAACCCTTTGAGTGCCAGAGGGGTTCGGAACGCATTGCAAAGCAGTGTGTTCCGTACACCTCTGGCACTCAAAGGGTTAATTGAAGATTGTCCCTCTCTGCAGTCTACCTGGGCACCTCCCTTCTGATCTGGCTGAACGGGGGGGGATAATTTGCTTGTGAATATCTCTTAAACCATAAAGGATTGAGAGATAAGACTTATATCGTTCTTCATGTTTTTTTAATGCCTACAAAATAAAATAAAGATAAAACGAAGTATTACTATCCCTTTAAGCCACAAAAACAGTCTTGTGGCTGACCGTCCGTACTGTGCGATATTGGGAACTGCACAGTAAAAAACTGTCTTTAACTGATCTGTGTTACACTTACCTGTCATCCACTGTCCTTCTGTCTTCTCTTCTTTCTCCTATCTTCCGCCTTCTCTTCAGTTTTCTGTTTTCTCTCTTTAAAATAAAAGAAATGAATTAACACCAAGCATGAGCGAAGTCATTCCTGAACCCTTTTAGTGGCAGAGGGGTACGCAACGCATTGCAAAGCAATGCGTTGTGTACCTCACTGGCACTCAAAGACTTCAATAGCACTGCGCCAATAAATATACCCATATGATATGCCTCCATGTAATACCCCAAAGAATAAGCATGCCAATAAATAAAATGATCCACAAAGACATAAATAAATGCCATCCATTAATGCCCAGTATGTCTACTTAGCTTTTTATTCCGTGTCTCCGCCTCTTGGAGCGGCCGCAAGGATGGTGGCAGCGGAGACACAAATGTACCACGACGCTCCCCTTCAGCTGTGTATGGGCCGATGCCCATGACACACTTAGGGTATTTGAAGTGAGCCTGCCATTGCCCTCACAGCCATTGGCTGGGATGTTCTTCACATCCCAGCCAATCATTTTCAAGAACAGTCGCTTAAATCTAATTTTTTTTTCACTTTATGAAAAAATCACAGAATGTGGAACTGTTGCTACCATTTTGGATTGAAAGCTGTAGTTGATTACCAAAAGTACTTTAAAGACAGAAAAAGAAAAATGCATTGTGTGATCTGATTTGTGCTGTGATAACTTTTGAATAAAGTGTCTCCTACCAGGTGATATGACCTTGTGACCTACTGCATATATTTTATTTTAAGAAATAACTATTTCTTTGAAGGTTTAATACAGAAGTATCCTAAAGAGTGAATGTTTGTAGCTAATTATATTTCCTGTGTTCCCTCAGCTCTCTAGACATTCCATGTTACGACAGTGATGATGCCAACCCTCGCAGTGTCTCCAGCCTCTCAAACCGCTCCTCCCCGGTTTCCTGGAGGTACGGACAGGCTAGCCCGCGGCTGCAGGCGGGGGAGGCTCCCTCACTGGGTGGATGTCGTTCTGAGGGTGGTAGTGGAAGTTGGCAGTTCTCCCACACAATGCCTCTACGTGGTGGCAACCGAATCTGTAATATTACCCAGCGCCTAGAGCTGATGGAGGCAGGAGATCGTGAAATGAAATCTGGGTATGGAAGCGACAGTGACTGTCAACTTGGCAAAGAGAACACACATGACGATGATGACATCATCACTAGGTGAGTGCTACAAATACCAAGCTTTTCATACCAACTAGAGAGAAAATGTTATAGGAAATTCTAATAGTAGGAGTTATATAGAGACATTGTAATGGCCTAATAGTAGGAGTTATGGAACAATGGGCTGGTTTCCATTGCAGGTGATAACTTTGTAATTGGTTTTATCTCACAAATTCCTCTAAGGTTATGTTCACACAGCTGCCTTGTTACCTGTGCTTTCTCTGCAATGTCCCTCCATACCCCCAACATTCTAGTTGCTGGATGGGAAGTAGTGGCGGCATACCTGATGGATTGTCTATATCATCATCGGCTGCATTATTGGCTGTTGCTAACCGTATGCTGCGATGTGTATTGCAGTGTCTGAATTCAAAAGTTTGAAAAATCTGCACCACAACCCATTGGCTACCATGCAGATCAGTGTTGCTCATTGCACTCTGCTCATGAATGCAGTTTAGTTGCATCATGCCGTGCTAGGTGACAGTCGTCTGTGTCATTAGACTAACTGGCAGCATTGTTTTGTAATATATTGCCAATTAGTGCTCCACTGAAAAAACTGTGCTAATGTTGTCAGTGAGACTAATCCTTTAGACTTCTAATCAGAATTTTTGAGATGAACCCAGAGTAACATTGGCCACCTGCAATGGAATCCAGCCCAGCATTGGAGTAATAGGAAAGTATATAGTAAGCATCTCAGACAGATTGCTTTGTAGTGTGCTGAAGACATCTCTAGGATCAAAGGGGATAAATCATGGGATGGCAAACTTTGGCTCTACAAGTGTTAGAGACTACAACTCCCATCATCCCCAGCCAGCTCTTGGCTAGTTGTGAATGAGAGAGTTGTAGTCCTACGCAGCTGAAGAGTCAGAGGTCAGCTAACCCTGGTTAAATATTGCATACTTTTGAGAAGACCCTGGAGTGTGTTGCAGCTGTGTTTACTTTTCATTGCACAGGGCAGTATTCTGTGGCCAGTGTGGTCAACACCCTTCTATTCATCTGTGTGTGAATGAGAAACTAGAAGCGTTCATGGGTCTGGATAATGTGATGGAGAGCCTTGCGCTGTAATATGGTCCTACTTCCACTAGAGGGGCGTCTTGATCAGCTCACTGACTCTGCACATTTGGTCACTGTGATCTTTCTTCTGACAGATGTCTGACAAAGGGACAATGTGAGTCCTGAAATACTGACACATTTTTGTGCCTAAGGGCAAAAAAAACAAAAACAAACAGCTGCACCATGGGGAACAAATACAAAATTCACATTTACTTTGGTTTGAGTACTAGAAAGGTCTTCAGCACATTGCACAGCAATGTGTATGAAATGTCTGTAGCATTCAAATGTTTAAAAGTCCCATTTAAATCAGTGGGAATTTGGAGAATTTTTATTTGTCCTCTAGGGTGCAGCTGGCTTCATCTAGAATTGTTCATCTTTTCTTTCTGCATAAGACCCTTAGGCACAAAAATGTGCCAAAATTTCAGGACTCATATTGTCTCTTTGTCAATAGCTAGGGGCATTAGTAGCAGAAGAAGGGAAGTGGTCATGCCACTCTACGGATCTCTAGTTAGACCTCACCTAGAAGATTGTGTACAGTACTGGAGATCCCATCTACAGAAGTATATAGATACTCTAGAGAAAATTCAGAGAAGGGCTACTAAAATGGTGACTAGTTTACAGGAAAATAAATATCAGGATAGACTAAAGGATCTGAACATGTATAGCTAGAGGGAGATTGGGGATATGATAGAAACATTCAATTACATGAAGGGATTCAACAAAGTGCAGGATGTAAGTATATTTCAAAGGAGTAAAAATGTTAAGACAAGAGGCCATAGTCTAAAACTAGAGGGACACAGGTTTAGATGTAATGTAAGAAAGTTTTACTTCACTGAGAGGGTAGTAGATAAGTGGAATAGCCTACCAGCAGAAGTGGCAGAAGTTAATACAGTGACAGAATTTAAGCATGAATGGGATAGGAATTAGGCTGTCCTTAACATAAGAAAAGACCATGGACCAAAAAAGGTTTGAGATTTTTACAGTAGGAAAATGGTCAGACTAGATGGACCGAAATGGTTCTTATCTGCCATCAAATTCTATGTTTCTAATACACCTGTGCTGTATGTGTACATATATGTGTATATGTATGTGCTTGTGTGCGTATGATGTATGTATGTGTGAATGTGCATTTGTGTTTATATGTGAGTGGTGTGTGTGTGCATGTATGATATGTGTGTGTCCATATGTGTGGTTATGTGATTGTGTGTATTTATATATGTGTGTGTGTGTTATGTATATATGTGTGTATATATGTATGTATGTGTGAGTGTGAATGTATGTCTATACGTGTAGTAGGAGAGTGTGTGTTTAACCCTTTAAGGGCCAGTGGGGTATGCAACATGTGTGTGTGTGTGTGGAACAATCATATAGAAACAAAGACAATTAGTGAAATTCATACGCTGCCAGTAGAAAGCATGTCCAGAGGAAGGCACTGGTGTGCCGAAACGCATCGGATACCTGAGAAAAGGAAATATTGTATTTTGTTGGAAGATCGTGCCTCTGTGCAAGCTGCTATCATTAATACCCGGCTGAAACTGAGCGCTCCAGGACCGGAGCATTCAGTCTCAGCCACTTTCACAAGTGACGGGTCACTGAATTGCTGCAGCAGCGATCCCATGTACTGGCATTGTGAAAGAATGAATGAGGCAGTGTTCTACACTGTCTCTAGTGTCTCTTCTCAGTGGTCTATCCCTTGCTATCAAAGTAAGAGACAGAGAAGTAGAGAGGAGACACCTAGTGGACAAATAAAATGCAGCAGCTGGGGGTATTAACCCCTTCACTGCTGTGCTGGAGGCTGGATAAATGCAGGTCCATTTTTGACCTGCTAAAATTAGCTAAAAAAATGGGAAAATGGGGGGGGGGGGACATGGGTTTTTTCACCCAGGGGGGACAGTGACCACTTAAAACTGCCCATTTTGTAGGTATGACTGACCGGTCATATGTTTAATGCAGTGTCCATAAAAATTTAACCCATTGTGCCCAAATGATTCAAGAGAAAAAAATGGCGTTTTTTTTTTTTTACTTTTTTTTTACCGTTTTCTTTAATTTTCCTAAAATAAATGGTGTGCTATCCATATAAGTAAGGTATCAAAAGAAAGCCCTATTTGTGTGTAAAAAAACGGTATATAATTTTCTTGGGTAAAATAAAGTACTTAGAGGGAAAACACTGTTGAACAAAGACATAGTCAAAGAGGTCAGAAATGCTCCGGTCCTTAAGTGAAAACGACCTCAGATGTTCCCGGACTAAGATCAACTTGTATAGGGGTAATAGATCCCCTTTAAGGCCCTGCTGGGTCCTGGGAAAAGTATAAAACAGTGCCTCACCCCTTAACTGCCTTGCCATGCGCTGAAGACTTTTCTAGCATTCAAGGGGTTTAAAATCTCATTTAACCCTTTGAATGCCAGAGGCGTGTACAACACATTGCTTTACAATGCATTGCACACCCCTCTGGCATTCCAAGGGTTAAATTAATGGAATTCTGTTGGATTTTTAAATTTCTCCCCTATGGTGGTTGATGTGCTCCAGATTTTCTCCATTTGCTTTTAGACATAAGGCCCAGTGAGTTCCTTAGTTAGCAGAAAAGTGATATATTAATTAGACATCATCACATTTATCATTCATACATTCTTCTTCACACCTATGCACTACTTGTCAGACTGTAAATGACTAAGCAAGTATATGTATAAGAATTTCTATTTACAAAATCAGTGGGATTGTACTCCATTATCAATGAGCAAGTTCCAGGATATGGAACTGGAACACTGTTTTGGAAATTAACATTATTAAAAATCTGCCGTGCACTTATTTCCAGACAGACTACGGTTACAGCTGTGCACCGCAGTCTGCAAATCTTCTTCTGTTCCTCCCCATCTATTGTCGCATTCCAGCCTCCACCGATGACGGAGGAGTTCTCCGTGTGTGCTGGTTGGAATTCTACAATAGGGAGGGAACAGAAGAAGACTGGCAGGCTGCGGTACAGCGCTGTAACCGCAGTCTGTCCCAAAGTAAGTGCACAGCAGATTCTTTATAATGTAAATTTCCAAAACAGTATGCATAAAAAAAAAAAAAACACTGATTAAAGCTTAGCGATATATCAGGAAGGCAATTGGGTAAACTTGTATAGGGTGATAATGCCCTTTTAAAGGGATAGTAATGTTTCATAATAAAAGCAGCTCTAATTATTCATCATAGTATTTGGACTTTGGAGAGTGTTATTTCAATTCTGTCAGAGTTGTAGTTCAAGAGAAATTCAATGACAAAATATCCCCCTCCCGCCGCTTTTACTGATGTAACACTGCTCAGCCAGAGCAGAAGGGAGGTGCCCAGGTAGACTGCAGAGAGAGACAATCTTCAATTAAGATAAGGGAAAAACCTGAAAAACTTGTCAAAGGGGGCAGGGCCTTCATTGTTCTCATAGGAAGAAGATTGTCCCCTTCTGTTATCTGTCTGGTCTATGGACTGGATTTCACATCTGAGAAGAGATGGCTTACACTAGGTAAAAGGGGCGGGAGGGGAAACTGCTTGTGAATATCTCTCAAACCATAAAGGTTTGAGATATAAGACTTATATCGTTCTTTTAATGCCTACAAAATAATATAAAGATAAAATGAAGTATTACTATCCCTTTAAAGCCTTATTTAAATCATTAGGAATCTTTGTATCCCTGTGGCCGTGGTGCTTTATGCAGGTAGCAAAAGCTGAGAAATTCTGGAGCAAACCAACTGCACCATAGGGATCAAATACAAGTTCTCCAACTTGTCTTTGATTAAAATGGGGCTTGCAGCACTTTAAATGGATAGTAACACTTATGTAAAAAAAGGACACTCCCATTGTTGAGAGGTGGTTTTATTCAAAAGTTATTGCTCCTCAAACCTGAATTTGTTAGGAGCCATTCTTAGGATGGTGTAGCTACAGCACCACTGTAAAACTGCAATTCAGGTTTGAGCTGCAATATTTTTTGAATAAAACACTTCTCAGCAGCAGGACTTGTTTTACTCAATAAGATACAATCTATTCTATATTTTATATATTGTTACTGTTCATTAACCCTTTAAGTGCCCCACTGACACTCAAAGGGCTAAGTCAGAGGTACTAAATTGTGAGACCCTCAGCTGTTTGGGACTAAAACTACCATCGATTGGCTCCCCCCAGCATCCCCATGGCTCCTTTCTACTAAGGTGTAGACCATTGCAGCCCGTGGACCATATATGGCCCAACTGACCCCAGCCTGAGTTTTTTCACAAAACCCTAATTAACTAGCACACATTACCAAGTAGGACAGTAAGGCCTAACAGACAACCTTACTATCCAACAATAGTTGTCTGTTAAATAGCAGTATTGTCAGTGACTTAATAAGTAAATGCATATTGTTATTAATAAAAAAATAACCGGTGTGGCCCTCACATGGCTTTCTGATCACACAGCCCACAAATGAAATAACTTGGATTCAACTGGTGTAGACTGTCCATTTTCTTGGCATACAGCAATGTACTAGTACGGAAGCACTTCCAACCTGTCCTCAGGTTCCCTCCCCCAGCGGTGCAGGTTTTCAGTATCTCCTCATATTAACACAGGTGAATCAGTCATTGGTTCAGCCATTCTGAAGCATCTGCCTGTGTTAGTCATCCACAGATGCCTAACTGAGGAGATTCTGGAAACATGCACCAATGATGGGGGGGGGGTTGTGCTTGAAAACAGCTAGTCCATAGCTCAGTCCCTCTCTGAGACCCAGATCCCTCTGTCCCACTTTCCCTCATGTCCCTCTTTTTAGATCATCAGACTGTGTGGTGTGTATATATGTGTATCACATTGCTCCAAAGCATTAAAACTCACATTAATATATGTTAAAATTCAGTATGTGTGTAAATAACATACTTTGGGCCTTGTTGTAAATGATTATTAGTTGCATAAAGTGGTGCCACTAGGTCATTAAATACTCTAAAATTCCTTGCTAATGCACCAGGCACACCAGTTCATCAATACCATACACAATAAAAGTGTCTCTCTGGTAGGGTTGCCACCTTTTCTTAAAAAAAAATACGGGCCATGTCATTCTCTCCATAGACTTAACATTGGATAGAAGCCAATTTTTTACCGGCCTGCCAGTAAATTACTGGCTGGGTGGCAACCCTACTCTCTCTGGCCATTTGGAATGTTGGGACAAATGTTAGTCAATTATTAATTGCCTGTCTTGAGCCACTTTTTTTGTATTTTTATAAAAGTCCTGGCCAGGAGAGTAATCTCATTGTATTGAATTGGACAGTTCTACAGGAAGTAGCTGACAGGAAGTAGATTTTCACTTGTATTGTACACACTCGATGTAACTCCACTTTTCTGAAGAAAATTAGCCATATCTAAGTGGCAAAATAAACTCCCCATTGATTTAAGCCTTTAAGTGCCAGAGGGTAGGGTTGAGAATGTAACCCACTGAATGCTTGAGGTCACTAACGCATTACTCTGCATTCAATTGGTTAAAAGTCATAATTAAATCAGTTGTACTTTGTGGTATTTTCATTTTAGCTCTTTGGTGAAGTTGGATTGCTCCAGAATTGCACCTCTTTAGCTTTTTGAATAATATCAAAAAGGGAGGAATTACGGAGTAAACCATATGCCACATGGGGACAAATGAAAATTCCCACTGATTTAAAATGGGCTTTTATCCCCTTTAGTAACAGAGAGATCACCAATGCATTACCAAGCAATACTTTGTTGACCTCTCTAGTTTTCATGGGTTAAAACCTCTCATTTAAATCAATAGGGATTTGGGGAATTTGTATTTGCCTCCTGTGGTGCATTTGTTTGGCTCCAAAATCGTTGATCTGTTATTTGTACATATAGCCAATAGAATCGTTTCAGTGTTTGTGAGTGACATATGACTCGGATGCCATATGCCCTAAAGGGGCAGTGTTATTTGAACCTGAAAGAGCCTCAGTCAAAAATGTGGCTTCATTTTTGAGGCAGAATCATAGATATAACCACACGACATAGCACTTAGAAGTGCTTTAGCAGTGATGCAGTTAATAATCTGGAGGATGTTCTGCTTTTAGGTCAATTTTACTGTGACAGTAAATGGGTCATTGGTGTTTGTTTGGGGAGGTTTCTCTGGCAGTGAAAAGGGAAGGAGGCTTCTGACTTCGGTTTTTTTCTGGCTGTACAGATCTCTGGTAGTAATGTGAAGGCGAGAATGAGGTATGTCCTTGCTCTGCCGATCCATGTAAGATAGGTTAGGGTCCCGGATCTGCAGATCCAAGCGAGTTGGGTTACTGTGTTCTGGTTCTACAGATCCATCCATATGAATGAGTTATTGCAGTTGGTCCTGGCAGTTAGTATAATTTATCTCTCTCTCTCTCTTCGATTCTCAGGCAGTGAATCAGTTATTGTAGTATTGTGACTTCGTAGCCGTCTCAGAAACGGCTTTAGTGCATAATGTTATGCAGTTTTCTGGCCGCGAAAGAGTTAGCGTTGTGTTCCAGCTCTTCAGTTATCTGGCAGTGAATGAGTTAATGCATGGAGTCCTGTCTGTACGTTTTTCCATGAAGGAGTTTGTTCAGACTGTAGTGCTCTTGCAGTTAGAAAGTTAATGAAGTACAGTAAATATACTAAGAAAAAAGAGTTAATCTGGGGCAAAGCAACTAAACCATTGGGGGTGGGGGGTACAAATGCATAATGTTTTAAACTGGGCATTTAACCCATAGGATGCTAGATAGAGCTTCAATACGCATACTCTTAAATATTCAAGCTGTTAAAATATGTATTGAAACCCAGTGATTTAGGACTTCTTGTCTCTGTGGTGCAGCTGGTTTGTTCCGGAATGCCTCAACTTTCTTAATACATCAGACTCAGTGTGCCCTGGCTTTTCATTTGTCTAGCAGCTAAGGAGTTAACCCTTTTGAGTGCCAGAGAAGTATCAAAGGCATTGTGTTACAATGCGTTGGATACCTCTCTGGCACTCAAAGGGTTTACATGTATTTTCTTATGTAGCCCCCTTTCAGTTAGATAATGTAGTTATCTGATTGCAATCACGTGGCACCGTATGGGTTGGTTTAGTGTAATGAGTGTGCTCTGGCTCTGTTTTTCTGTGTTTAGGATTGAGACATTTCTAGCAGTGAAGAGGTTACTCGGGGAGTGTCCTGTCTTTTGCATGTCCCCAGGAAAGTTTGGGTTAACGGGGGTGTGTTGCAGTCACAGGCAGAGGGTTTAGTAATCTCTTGGCTCTGTTCCTGGGTGACAGCTGGAGTTGCAGAGCATTTCACATCTGTGCGCTCGGCAGCTCTGCGCAGGGTCCCCCTCTGACAGTCCCTATGATTGCTCCCCCTCCCCAGTACTGAGCAGCAAACAATGAACAGCGGAGAGTGTACAGAGGACAGAGCCGCGTGGGGGACACGGGAAGGTATTGTGTGACCGGACACTCCTATCTGTGTGTGCGTGTAGTGTATGTCGGGGTTGGGCAACCGGAGACCATCCAGCTGTTCAGGACTACAATTCCCATCATGCCCAACCAGGCAACGGCTGCTGGAGATAATAGAATTGCCTTCCTGAATAGGGCTTCAGGTTGCCCACCACTGGTGGACTTACATTCTGAACATGCATACACATATCCTGTCAATATTGCTTGTCACTCCATTTGAAAAATTGTCTGTGTGCTTGTCTGTCACATCATCACATTAAGGTGTCTGTTTTCTCTATCAGCATGTGCTACATTGTGTATGTCAATGTGCATCTGCGGGTGCCTTATCGTGTCTCTCTGTACATCATATTGTGTCTGCTTCTCACTGCAGTCGGATTGATCTCAGTGGTATGGAAAAGGGGGTGTGGGTTGGGTGGGGGTAAAGAGCTGCAGATTTGCAGAATTGTGGGGTGGGATAGACTGGTTGCCATGACAGCCTCTCCAAGCCCCTAATGAGGCTTAAACAGTAGAATGTATATACACCCATGTATTCTTGGTGTTGTGGATACTGCAGTGGGGGCTGCATAATCGTGTATGGGTTTTTTATGCAGTCAAAGATAAAGGGGAAGCCTACGATGACCAGAGAGGTTTTCAGAAAATAAGTACATTATAAAAATGTGTAGGGCTTTATTATGCAAAGAGACCAAAGGGACAAACCAACAAAACATTGATTTAATTTGAATTTGCTTTCCTCTTCTACAGTGCATTGTTTTTGCCCCATAATTACTAAGACCTATAGAGTCTGTGTTCCATTCAAAATCCATGGCAGCTATCTGTCCATAGACTAGAGGTGGGCAGCCTGTAGCCCAGTGAAGGGCAATGAGAGGCCCTCCAGCTGCAGCCAGACTACAACTCTCTTCCTTCCTGGCAGGGAAGTCTGACAGCAGCTGGAGCGCCTCATGTTTCCCATTCCCTCAGTGTATTCCATACCTGCCAGCTGTCCTTGATTTTCAGGAACAGTCCCTGGTTTGGGCTTCCTGTACTTAGTTCTTCAGTCCCTTTGTAAAACTGAATTTTGAACTCAAAAGGACCAGAGGGTTGTGCAATACATTGCACACCCCATTGGTTCTTAAGGGGTTAAGTCTAATGTACTAGGCTTTGGACCACTAGTGGAGCTCAGTCATGTGACAAACATACCTGGATTTTTTTTAAAGTTTTGTCAAATATGCTGTAGCCTTCCAGCTTTTTGATGAACTACAAATAGCATCATCCTTAGCCAGACAGCTTCTGTCTGCAAATTATGGAACTTGTAGTTCAAATACAGCTGGAGGGCCAAAAGTTGCCTACTCCTGTCAGACATACAAGGGACATTAGTCATTTTGGATTTTCTCTGATTTGGTAGGGGCAGTAGAGTGCAAATGGGATATCTTGGACACCTGACAACCTCCTCTGCATTTGCCCTTTAACACCTATGAGAATTAAGGGAAGGGCTACTAAAATGGTGACTTACAGGGTAAGAAATATAAGGATAGACTAAATGATACATAAACATGTATATCTTGGAGGAGAGAAGAGAGAGAGGGGATATGATGGAAACATTCAAATACATGAAGGGATTCAACAAAGTGCAGGAGGGAAGTACATTTCAAAGGAGAAAAAATGTTAGGACAAGAGGCCATATCAACGTGTGGGTTAGTGGCACTCAAGATCAAATTCGAGCCGACTCATAAAATGAAAAAGCTTTTATTCATAATATTAAAATCACATCCAGCACATATTCCTACATAGATGGAACAAAAGATATATTCTAACAATGCTGATATTCCAAGAGGCCATAGACTAAAACTAGAGGCACAGAGGTTTAGATGTAATGTAAGAAAGTTTTACTTCACTGAGCGGTAGTAGATAAGTGAAATAGCCTACCAGTAGAATTGGCAGAAGATAATACAGTGACAGAACTTAAAGGGATAGTAATGCTTCATAATAAAAGCAGCTCTAATTAATCATCATAGTATTTGGGCTGTGGACAGTGTTATTTCAATTCTGTCAGAGTTGTATTTCAAGAGTAATTGAATGATAAAGTATTCCCCTCCCGCCCCTTTTACTGATGTAACAGTGCTCAGCCAGAGCAGAAGGGAGGTGCCCAGTTAGATTGCAGAGAGGGACAATCTTCAATTAAGATAAGGGAAAAAGCTGAAAAACTTGTCAAGGGGGGCAGGGCTTTCATTGTTTTCGTAGGAAGAAGATTGTCCCCTGCTGTTATCTGTCTGGTCTATGGACTGCATTCCACATCTGAGAAGAGATGTCTTACACTAGGTAAAAGGGGCGGGAGGGGGAAACTTTGCTTGTGAATATCTCTCAAACCATAAAGGTTTGAGAGATAAGATTTATATCATTCTTCATGTTTTTTTAATACCTACAAAATAAAATAAAGATAAAACAAAGTATTACTATCCCTTTAAGCATGCATGGGATAGGCATAATGCTGTCCTGATTATAAGACAAGAATAAGGGCCAAATACAGTTTGAGGTTTTTATTATAATAAAATGGGCAGACTAGATGGGCCAAATGGTTCTTATCCGCTGTCAAATTCTATGTTTTTAATGACCAGAGAGCTGTGTACTGAATTGAACACACCTCTGGTCCTTAGATGATTTAGCCCTTTGAGTGCCAGAGGGGTATCCAACGTATTGCTTTGCAATGCATTGCTAACCCCTCTGGCACTCAAAGGTTTAAAGATAGACTGACCATACCTCACCTTTAAAATGGGACACATAGGAAATAGGCATATTTCTGGAGTGCACCAAAATCAAAGCAACCCTGTAGTATGCATTTTTCATGTGTGTCCCTTTTTAAAGGTGAGGTATTGTCAGGCTAGTTAAAGAGCTGTGTATAGGTTTAGTTACTTTAGTTAGTTTACTTTGAAAAGCACTGGACACCTCTTTAGCATTTTAACATTAAATCAATATTAGTTTCGGGAATGTGTATTTGTTCCCATTATTGCAGTTCATTTGCCCCACAATTTCTTCACTATTGGTTTTGTATATGCCCCTTAATGTATAACAAAACATGTATGTTTCATACAGGGAGATCCAGTATATCAGGCGTTGCTGGGACATAGCTGTGCATGTTCTTGGGACAGGGGTTCCAGAGCAGAGACAGGCAACATGAGTACCTCTAGCTGTTGAGGACTACAACTCTCATCATCTACAGACCTTAATAGCTAAAGGGCCTCAGGACAGCATGCTTTGTCTCAGAGGATTCATGCAATAGCTCAGCTGCTTTCTTCACATGTGTTGGTGCAGTATTAGACTGACAGGACCGAGCGTGAGTCACTGACACTCAGTCTGACCCTGAGCACAGCAGGGAGGCTCACTGATTTACTGACACACCCTCTCACACACTGCTCTCTAGTGTATCTCTCACCCACCATCCCCAACTCGGGGGCCTCTATACTGGCCTGCCCAATTTGCATACCTAGGAACTTCCAAAATAAGCTGGCAGTGAGATCTTTGAAATATTAACCACTGAACTTCCGAAGAGTTGCTCGACTCCAGTCAGTCCTCAAGAAAACCTTTAACATGTCACATCTTAGAGATATCACTGCTTGAAGACCCATAAAATAAGCAGTACTTCTTCCGCTTCCCTTATAATAGAAATTGTATCAGTTTAGTGTAGTGATTCTCAACCAGGGGCCCTGGCACTGAGATATTAATCATTAAAATTCCCAAGAGATACTTTACTTCAAACAGTCCTCAAGGAACCCCCTTAACAAGCCACATCTTAGAGATATCACTTCTTGAAGACCAACAAGATAAGCAGTACTTCTCCTTCAGCCTTAATAGCAGAAATTGTATCAGTTTAGTGTAGTGATTCTCAGTCAGGTGCCCTGGCACTGAGCTATTAACCATTAAGAGATTCTACCCTTCAATCAGCCCTCAAAGAACCCTTAACATTCCACATCTTAGAGATATCACTGCTTGAAGACCAACAAGATAAGCAGTACTTCCCCTCCACCCATCTGTTAGAAATGGTATCAGTTTACACTAGTGATTCCCAACCAGGTGACCCGGCACTTTGGTGTGTCACAAACATCCATGTAGGCTGCTCCTTTGTTTCTCTAAAGCCTTTGAAAAATTGTGAATGTTGAGTTTCAGATATGATACCTCCCAAGTGTCCCTCTTTAGGAGGGACAGTCCCTCTTTTAGACCCAAATCCCACTGTCCCTCTTTCCCACCCAAATGTCCCTCTTTTTAGGAGATCAGATTGTGTGGTGTGTATATATAAGTGTATCACATCGCGCCACAGCAATAAAACTTACATTATTGTTTCTTTAAACATTAGTATATGTGTTTATAATTTAGTCTGTGTAAATAAAATTCTGTGGTCTTGTTATAAGTCATTTATTAGGTAACACAAGGAGGTGTCAATAGGTCATGAAACAGCCTAAAAATTCTTGTTAATGCGCCACCCACCGGCCACACCCCCAGCAAAACCCCCTAAAACACAATTGTCCCTCTTTGGCAATTTGAAATGTTGGGAGCTATGGATATGTATAATTATGAAAATTGATATGCACAATATATTTGTTTTTGTTATTCTGATTGCGAGACCTAAACTTAACTGTATATTTGTGTATTGTAACACTTTATTACTCCTTGAATAAAGACATAAAATGTTACGTGTGCCCCAAAATTCCAGACTGTATGTTCGGGATATTTTGTACAAAAAAAGATTGAGAACCACTGATTTAGAGATTAAGGGCCTATGTATATAAGTGGAATGGGGTGAGTCTGGAGTAAACCAACTGCACCACAAGGGACAAATAAAAAAATCCCCAAAGTACCAGTGATTTAAATGGAGCTTTTTAACCTACTGAATACTAGAGTTGTCTCCTATGTACTGGAGACATCCCTTGCATTCAGGGGGTTAGACATTCTATTTAAATCAAATCGGATTTTTATTTGTTCCCTGTGGTGTAAATGGTTTGTCCCAGAATGGCGCCAGTCCACATTTATACATATGGCCCTAAAGAACCAGTCAGTTAGCTAGAAACATAGAATTTCACTGCAGATAAGAAATATTTGGCCCATCTAGTCTACCCATTTTCCTACTGTAAAAACCTCAAACCTTTTTTGGTCCTTGGTCTTGTCTTATGTTAACCCCTTAAGGACCATTGACGTACCCGGACCGTCACGCTGATCCGGCACTTAAGGACCAGTGATGGTCCAGGTACGTCACATACTTTTACTCAATGCGCTCCTGTAGGAGCGAGATGAGTAATACTGGGACTGAAGTTGATCGATCCAAGACTGGAGCGATCTCTTTCAGTCCCCCATTCGGCATGCTGGCACACGTGATCAGTCACATGGGACGGCACGTCAAAGTTTCCTATCTGGTCCTTAAAGGACCAGACACCCCGGGACCGGTAGTCCTTAAGGGGTTAAGGACAGCCTTATGCCTATCCCACGCATGCTTAAATTCCATCACTGTATTAACGTCTACCACTTCTGCTGGTATACTGTTCCACTTATCTACTACCCTCTCAGTGAAGTAAAACATTCTTACATTACATCTAAGCTTCTGTCCCTCTGGTTCTAGACTATGGCCTTTTGTACTAAAATTTTTACTCCTTTGAAATGTACTTCCATCCTGCACTTTGTTGGATCCCTCTATGTATTTGAATATTTCTATCATATCCCCTCTCTCTCTCTCTTCTCTCCTCCAAGCTATACATGTTCAGATCCTTTAGTCTATCCTGATATTTCTTATCCTGTAAACCAGTCACCATTTTAGTAGCCCTTCTCTGAATTTTCATATCATATACTATGTAATACTGGACTATCTTGCCATGAGAAATTGGCCAGTCACCCAGAGACCCTAAGGATCCCTGGTATGGCAATCTGAAATAGAGTCCCTGTCACAAGCGAAGGCTATAGGCCCTGCTGAGACAGTGGGGAGAGTGTGGGAGTGAAAGGGTTAACAATACCAGACCCCTATTCCTATTAACCACCAAATTAACCCTTGAAATCCCTCATGCACTATCACCCCAGTACTAAAATTCACTGACACCACCAAGACTTTATATCCGGACATCTTAGGTTACCCCAGACACAACAAAATTACAGTATAAAATCTCCTTAACAATCAAACATTTAGACTTAACCCTTTAGTAGCGTGTTCTAACTGAGCTTCCTTCAGAGTAGTGAGTTCATGTTAGAGAAGAGAGACAAGAGCTGATTAATTGAACATTTAATCTGAAAAAAGGCTTCACAGTGCTGGCTACAAAAATACAGAAATAATGGACATACACAAATAAAGATTACACATTGGCAAAACAGTCCACAAAATAAAATGGGAGAAACACAAGAAATCCTTAAATAAAATTACCGGTATTTTAAGAGTCCTTGGGAACTTCAGATGGTATTTCTCCCTTCAGTTGTTACAAAGAAATTAACTGTTTTCATCTAAAAACCCGTATTAAATAGGAGTCCACAGTTGCTTCTAAGAGGCTAAACCCCCTGGGTGTTACCTGGGAGGGTCAGGGGTCTGGCCTGACCATTTACAGCCCACTCAATCAGACCTGTCAGGGATGCTACTGCAGAGTTCAAACTGAAAAATCATAAGGCTTCCCAAAACATGCAACCCACAGCACACCTCAACAATGTTATAATAATCATATTCCTCATATCTGTGTGAATATCTGGACACCAAACATGCTGGGTCTAACTGGTTGCATAGTGGCTATTGTTGTAACTCATAGCAGGAACACCTCCCCCTGGCATGTTTGGTACCCACCACAGGGGTAAAACCTGGGCATTCTGAATATATATTTGTACTGAACCATTTTACACTATATATACATGTTCTCCCTATCCTATATAATAATTCACTAGAAAGTTTGTAACGATGCAGTCATGCGCAGTAGAGACTGCCCGTGATGAGGCTGATACAGGCGGGGTGCTCCGAAGGAGCTTCCAGCTCTGTATCAGCCGCGGCATGTGCAATCTCTGCTGAGCATGACTGCACCGCGACGGCTGGCACTGTATCAGCCTCGGCGTGGGCAGTCTCTACTGTGCATGACTGCCCCGTGACCGGCTGGCAGTGGCACTGTGGCCCGTATAACGGGCTCTTCAACTAGTTTCATAATATTTGACTGTCCCCTGGATGAACCCCATCAGAGGAGAGGGTCCAATATAGTTTATGACATTCTGTTCTGCTCCATTGATCTACTCATTCCATTTCTGGTGATGTTATCTACTCAGCTAATTTTATGGCCTAGGACTGGTGCACTTTGAATAATATACAGGTCAGCAAACAAACAAACAAATTATACAACTCAGAGGGCCAACACATGCCTTGGCATGACAGCCCCCAACTCATTCATATATGTAATGTGTCTTATTTAGCACCAACGAGCAATTCTGAAGCAATTCACCAGATTGTCCTTGAATAAAATTGCACCCTTAGCCCTTTGAATGCTACTAAGGTCTGCATTGTATGGACCAATCTGCTTTATGGGCTTTATGCATTGAGATGAGCAAATATGGAGCAAAGCAATTGTGCTATAAGGGTGATGGTGGGGTGGGGAGTAGAAAAAATATTTCTCGTTTCTTAAATTGTGTTTTAACCACTAAAATGCTAGAAAAGTCTCCAATGCATTGCAAGGCAATTTATAAGGGGACCACGCTAGCATTCAAAGAGTTTAAAAGAACCATTGAAAGAATTGGGAATGTTGATTTGATCCCTTTGATGCCCCAGAACTGATTGAGGTCTTCAGCCTTACTGTGTGCATGCAGCAGGTTGCACAATGAATAAACATTACGTTCAGGTGTATGTGTATGAAGCCAAACATGGCACTCTCCTGGGACTACACAACTCAACCATATGTAACAAATAAAATGTCCTTTGATTTAAGTGGGTCTTTTAACCACTCGATTGCCAAAGAGTTCTCCAACGCATTACTTCTCGATGCGTTGGAAACCTCCCTAGCACCCAAGGGGTTAATTTTACAGAATTGCTTCTGTTTTGCTTTTACACATATGCCACTCAGTACCATACAGTGGGGAAAGGGGAGCTAGTACATGGTAATCTAGGTTTATAGAATCATCTTGGCCCAAGGAATTTTAAGGAAACACTAACACGTCCTAATAATAACCCCCCCCCCTCTTCTTTTTATCAGGACAGCAAATCCTATGAATTGATTGTGCTCACACTGGTTCTGCAGCATTAACGTTTAACAATTTGAGTGCCGAAGAGGTATCAAACGCATTGAAACGCAAAGCGTTCGATACCTCTCTGCACTAAAAGGGTTAAAGAGTATTTTATTGAATACCATGGCCACGGAGGTAGATGTTTTTTTTGTTGTTTGTGTTTTTTTTGTTTGTTTTTTTTTGTTGTATCTGGGATCTCAAACTGAAGGTTTCCTAAGAAGACTTCAATAAGAAGAGTTCGGAATCCCAAAGGGTTTTCAAAAAAGAATAATGTGTGCCTCTGTCATGCTATGCAGTATTAATTACAGATTCCATTCTAGACAATACAGGGAGAATGTATTCATACAGCCATTAAGATTTTCTGCCCTGATTGAAGCAGAACTTTCAGATATTACTAGGTCGCCATGCATTCATTAAAGTGGTAGTAATACTTAAAATGTAAAAAAAAACATGTTGTAGGGTTTATCCTCCTGAGTAAAACAAGAGTACTCCCACTGCTGAAAGGTGTTTCATTCAAAAGTTATTAATTTTCAAAGTTGAATTTTTTAGGTGCAATATCACAGTGGTCTGAAATTGTACAGTGGCGCTGTTGCTACATGATCCTATGGACAGCTCTGGTCCCGGGACCATAAATCTCCATAGGATGGTGTAGCAACAGCGCCACTGTACAATTTCAGGCCATTGTGATATTGCACCTAAAAAATTCAACTTTGAAAATTAATAACTTTTGAATGAAACACCTTTCAGCAGTGGGAGTTCTCTTGTTTTACTCAGGAGGATAAACCCTACAACATGTTTTTTTTTTACATTTCAAGTATTACTATCCCTTTAAGCGCATGGCGAATAACTTGGAAATCCACGTCTTACTTTAAAAAAAAAAAAAAAAGCATATTCTAAAGAAATCCTTGCCGTTTGGAGACTGATGTGCAGGTTAGTGCGGTCTGCGCGCCTGTGCCGTCAGTCCCTTCCGTTTACTTTGTGGTCACTGCAGTGCTACTCAAAGGAGAACGGAACTGACAAGATGTCTGCCCTGTAGCCTGGGTTCCGGTCTCCAAACGGCAAAGATTTCTTTACAATGTGCTATTTTTTAAAGGTAAGACGTGGATTTCCAAGCTAGTCCCCATGCTCTTAATGAATGCATGGTGACTTAGTAATAACTGAAAGTTCCGCTTTAAAGGGATAGTAATACTTAAAATGTAAAAAAAAATATGTTGTAGGGTTTATCCCCCGGAGTAAAACAAGAGTACTCCCACTGCTGAAAGGTGTTTCATTCAAAAGTTATTAATTTTCAAAGTTGAATTTTTTAGGTGCAATATCACAGTGGCCTGAAATTGTACTGTGGCGCTGTTGCTACACCATCCTATGGAGATTAATGGTCCTGGGACCAGAGCTGTCCATAGGATGATGTAGCAACAGCGCCACTGTACAATTTCAGGCCACTGTGATATTGCACCTAAAAAATTCAACTTTGAAAATTAATAAATTTCAGCAGTGGGAGTACTCTTGTTTTACTCAGGGGAAAAACCCTACAACATATTTTTTTTTACATTTTAAGTATTACTATCCCTTTAAGGCAAGTGGGGGTTAGTGTTCCTTTACTGGACTGTGATACACTGCAATCACTCTGGTGTTTTCAACTTATCTTATCCTGCTGCATCCCTGCTTTGTTTCTGTCGCTAAGGGTGAAGTAGCTGATAGCCACCCCATGTGCCATACGCGAGCACATCTGTTAACTCTCTGGATGTAACCTGTGGACTCCAATTTTTATAATTAGTTACTGGGTGTCAGAAGACACAGGCAGATTATCAGGGCTCAGTCAGTTTCCTTTTAACCCCACCCACTTCACTGCCAGTTCCAGTCAGTCACTGCTCTACTTCTCCCACTCCACCCTTTTTAAGGGAAAACCCTACTTCCTCGCCTCCTAATCCCACTCACCTCAGTTGAGCCTTGCCCAATTTATGATGCAAATTACATCATTTGGACACTCCCACCTCCGGGCCTCAGTAGACCTCTGTAGGCTTGGGACAAGAAAGGTCCCAGGTATGCATATCGCTCAGCCATTCACTGAAGGTTGCAGTGTACATCTCATAGCTCAGGTGAGGCTAGTGGATACTCACACAGGCCGCCAATCAGGTCAACCCAGCTGTAACTCTGCTGTGTTTCTGCATGGATGCAGTAAAGATGCAGCTTACTGGAGGTTGATGTATTCTCGGTTGGAGATAAGCATCAGTGAGAAAGGCGCCAAAGGGATACTTTTTGAACCGTGGTACACTGATAACACACCATCACTATGTTGATGTCTCCCTTGTGAAAGTGGCTGAAGAGTAGAAATCTGTGATGACATTTAGTGTGCTTTATAGGGAGAGTTGACCATAAATCTCCATAGGATGGTGTAGTAACAGCGCCATTGTACAATTTCAGGACACTATGATACTGCACCTAAAAAATTGAAGTATGAGCTGTAATAACTGTTGAATAAAACGCCTTTCAGCAGTGAAAGTACCCTTGTTTTACTCAGGGGGATAAACCCTACAGCATTTTTTTTTACGTCTTAAGTATTACTATGCCTTTAAGGCCCATCTGGTAAATATATACTGCTGATCTTTCATATACCTCAGTATACAGTACCACATTTCACACCGCCACGTATATATAAATAAACAATAAAGTTATGTAACAGACACAAGCCTTGGTTGGTACGTCACCTAACCAGTACCACTGATTTGATCAGTTATCATTTTTGAAGCTCTGGCGTAATGCAGTGCTCTAATTACGATTTTTTGCTTCTAATTTGGGGAGATAAAATAATTTGGGGAGTAAACATTTCTATACATAATACAACCTAAATACATATATATCATATCATATGTGCATTATGTCCTTTATTATAAGATGAATTTATATTTTTCCCGTTAATTGTTCTTTTAACCCCTTAAAGATCAATGGGTTGTGCAATCAGTGCTTTACATACCCTTCTGGTCCTTAAAGGGATAGTAATGTTTCACAAAAACAGCAGCTCCAATTAATCTCTATAGTATTTGGGCCATGGAGAGTGTTATTTCAATATTGTCCGAGTTGTAGTTCAAGAGTAATTGAATGATAAAATACCCTCCTCCCACTCCTTTTACCTAGTGTAAGTCACCTCCCCTCAGAATCTGAGGGGACCAGACAGCTCACCGCAAAGGGCAATCAGTGGCATAACAATAGTGGTCGCGGGGCCTGTCACTCCAGGGATCCGGCTGCCCACTGCTATACCACCAACACTGCCAGCAATAAAAAGCTTTGCCGGTGGGAAGAGCTGACTGATCTCCCCACTGGCAAGCTGCGGTCTGTACCGACCTCTGAGCAGCTTCCTCACTGTCCCCAGCAGTCTAGTAATGCAGAGCATTGGACCACCAGGGATGAGGGACCCCTCCCTCCTGTGCCAGGTAGGAGTGGATAATGGGGGCAAATTTGTGGAGGTGGACAATGGGAAAATTTGTGGAGGTGGACAATGTGGGAATGGACAATGGGGCAATTTGGAGGTAGACAATGTGGAGGTGGACATGAGGGCAATGTGGAGATGGACATTGTGTAGATGGACAATGGGGGCAATGTGGAGGTGGAAAGTGTAGAGGTGGACAATAGGGAAAATGTGGAGGCTGACAGTGTAGATGTGGACAATGGGGGAAATGTGGAAGCGGACAGTGTGGAGGTGGACAGTGGGAAAGATGTGGAGGTGGGCAATGTGGAGATGGTCAGTGTGGAGGTGGACAATGGGGGGCAATATGGAGATGCACAAAGTGGAGATGGACAGTGGGACAATGTGGAGGTGCACAGTGTGGAGATGGACATCGGGGGCAATGTGGAGATGGACAATGGGGGCAATATGGAGGTGGACAGTGGGGGAAATGTGGAGGTGGCCAATGTGGAAGTGGACACTGGGTTTTTCCTTATAATCATTGAAGATTGTCCCTCTCTGCAGTCCATCGGGACAGTCTTGCTGCTCCGAGGTGAGCAGTGTTACATCAGTAAAAGGGGCAGGAGGGGGATACTTTATCATTCAATTACTCTTGAACTACAACTCGGACAGTATTGAAATAACACTCTCTATGGGCCAAATAGTATGAAGATTAATTGGAGTTGCTTTTATTGTGAAACATTACTATCCCTTTAAGGGGTTATATTACAACTTATTACATAATATACCGTATATAACTTTCAAATCAGTAGCAATGTATAACTAAATAGGTTTACAGTTCTCAATATGATCACATTATATGTCACATATTTCCCCTCAAATCTCTCTTTCAATGATTTCCTTAAAGCTGAACTTTCATGGTAATAAGATTGCCCACAAATATATTACTAACTTAGCGACATGCAAAGGCACACTATCTTTAAGCTTGATATATTAGTGGTATTGCAGTAAAAACATATCTTCTGCAGGAACCAGAGGATGGACAGTGCAGACATCTTGGAGGAAATGTACCTCTGAGTCTGCACTGTGTGTCCCATTCACTACCAGCATTGGTGAGTGGAGTCCTTCGTGCCTTATGGCACTAGAAGGGACCGACTGTGCTGGCGCACAGAGCTTCTCTTGTAAGCTCTGTGTAGCCCGATGCCTATAGAAGCTATGTTTTTACGGCAATATCACTAATTTATCAAGCTTAAAGATAGTATGCCTTTGCATATTGCTAAGTTAGTAATATATTCAGGGGCAATCTTATTACCACGAAAGTTCTGCTTTAAAATGTATCCCTCACTGTGTATATTTTTATTGTTCTTTGTTTTCTATGTTGGCTTCTTTCCATCCATCTTTCTTTGACTTGGAGCTAGTAATGATATTGTGCCAGCAATTGTTTTTCTATTATTTTTAATAACAAAGGTTAGGGCTGAATTTCCTATTAAGCAATGTAGGCAACTTCCCTGAGCTCCAAGTTTTGGTCATACCTCCCAAGTGTCCCTTTTTAGGAGGGATAGTCCCTCTTTTTGACCCAAATCCCTCTGTCCCTCTATCCCACCCTGATGTCCCTCTTTTTAGGAAACCAGATTATGTGGTGTGTATATAAGAGTATCACATTGCTCCACAGCAATAAAACTCACATTATTGTTTGTTTAAACATCAGTACATGAGTTTATAAATTAGTCTGTGTAAATAAAATACATTGGTCTTGTTATAAGTAATTTATTATGTTACACAATAGGTCATGAATTAGCCTAAAAAATCTTGGTAATGCCCCACCCACCTGCCACACCCCCCAGCCACGCCCCCCTAAAACACAAGTGTCCCTCTTTGGCAATTTGAAATGTTGGGAGGTATGGTTTTGGGGGACATCCCAGCTTTTATGGACACGCCCACATTCTAAGTCAAAAGTGTGGCCAGTAAAGTCTCATTGCCTCTACATCAGACACCTCCTTCTGTTTTATGGTGCTGGTTTATTTATCAGATCATATAGTGACATGGGGCTGGACTCTACTGCAGGTTACATAGTTACATAGTAATTTAGGTTGAAAAAAGACTTGCGTCCATCCAGTTCAACCCTTTTCCTATTCCTGTTTACCATCGCTGACCCAAAAGAAGGCATCCGACTCCAAATGGCAATCAGACTTCTCCCTGGATCAACAAGCCCTAACTAAATATTAATCCCAATACTAATGTACATAGCCCTCTATATTATGCTCTTTTAAATAAGTATCCAGGCCCCTTTTAAAGGCATCTAATGTATTTGATAGCACCACCTCCTCCGGAAGTGCATTCCATACCTTTATTGTCCTTACTGTAAAGAAACCCTTCCGCTGTTGTAGATTAAATCTCCTTTCCTCAAGTCTAAGCGGGTGGCCCCTTGTCCTGTGTACTGTTCTGTTAATGAACAGGTCTTTTGAAAGCCCTTTATATAGGCCTTGAACATATTTATATAGTGTTATCATATCCCCTCTAAGACGCCGTTTCTCTAGTGTGTACAAGTTTAACTTTTCTAGCTTCTCTTCATAACTAAAACTTTCCATTCCCCTTACTAGTTTTGTAGCCCTCCTCTGATACATGTTGTAATTTGTTTTTATCTCACAGATTTCTACTGAAGTCTATGGAAACATTTGTAGATAAAACCAGTGATACATTTATCAATTCAGTGAAGGGATATTAAGGTTTCACAATAAAAGCAGTTCCAATTAATCTTCATAGTATTTGGGTCATGGAGAGTGTTATTTCAATACTGTCAGAGTTGTAGTTCAAAAGTAATTGAATGATTAAGTATCCCCCTCCTGTCCGTTTTACTGATGTAACACCTCAGAGCAGCAAGACTGTCTGGATGGATCACACAGAGGGACAATCTTCAGTGAGTATAAGGAAAGGTGGCAGGGTTTTCCTTATGCTCACAGTAAGAAGATTGTCCCTTGCTGTGAGCTGCCTAGTCAAGGGACCAGATTCCACAACTGAGGGGAGGTGACTTACACTAGGTAAAAGGGGAGGTAGGGGGATACTTTATCATTCAGTTACTCTTGAATTGCAATTCTGACAGTATTGAAATAGCACTCTCCATGGCCCAAATACTATGAAAATTAATTGGAGCTTCTGCTTTTGTGAAACATTACTATCCCTTTAGTTATAAATGCTAGCAAAATAATAATATGGTTACTCGCATGATTAGAGGGAGGGAGAACGGACAAGTATTCACTTCCTGCTTCCCCAGCCTTGTTCCACTGCCAACTGGTAGTCACAGACCCACACATAGACTGTCTGACCCCAGACTAAAAAAAAAACAGTATTTTTGAACAGAGAAGTAGGTACTAATCTCAATACAATAATAGCATTAGCTATGCACAAACAATTTATCAGTTTGTGTTTATATATAGGATAGCTTACATATGCATTAAAATGCACATTTAGAATTAGATTTTAGGGATCTAAAATAAGATAACTAAATATTGCAGCTGCTCACTGAAGTACATAATGTTGATGTTAGTGTTCTTTAGTATCCACTTATGAATAATGCATGCTGGGGACTATTGCAACCTTAATGTGCAACCTTTGGCTAGCCAGCTGTTCATGGACTACTGTTTCAGTCATCCCTTTCTGGCTAATGCACAACTGAGGATTATGGGAGTTGGAGTCCCAACAGCAGCTGGAGAGATACATTTTATAATTTTCTGCTCTAGAGCTGTGATGGTTCCTGTGCAGCCCTGCTGTATGCATCTTTCATAACCATCCATTACTAAAAGAATGAGGTTGCAACCTTAAACACAAATCTGGGGGGTATTTCCTCACATGAGGATTTTTTTGCCACATCATAAATTTTGGCCTACATTAAGGAAAATACAGTTTAGTTCTGTTAACTCCTATTGGCAGCCATTAGACTTGTAGAACTGCCAGTGTTCAGCTTTTGAAATCCCATGAATTGTCTCTGGGAGTTAACTGGGGAAACTGCCCAATCTACTTTTCTTCTGCCATGTATGGTGTACAAAGGGCACTGTGCACAGAGGTAATGGGGAGCAAGTCTGGAGCAAACCAGTTGTACCATAGGGACAAATGAAAATTCCACAAATATCTACTGATTTAAATGGGGGGGTTTATCCCAGTGATTGCCAATGAGATCTCCAATGCCTTCTCTGCAATATGTCGGAGATCACTCTGTCACTAAGGTGGGTTAAAAGCCCCCCCCCCCCCATTAAATCATTGGTAAGTTTGCTCCCGAATTGTTCCTCTTTATATAAAGAGCCATAAGCACAAAGAAAAGCGTAGCATTACTGGAACAAACTAGCCACACTGTAGGGGACAAAATAAAATTCCCCTTGTTTTAAATGGGGGTTTTAACCCTTCAAATGCCAGAGAGGTGTCCTTTCTTGTATTTAAGGCGTTAATATCAACATTTAATTTGAAGGGTGTTTGGAGGCATTTTATCCCGTTGAGCGCCAGAGAGTGGCTACCTCTCTGGCGCTCAAAGGGTTCATTCTCCCCCATGGTGCAGCTGGTTTGCTCCAGCATTGCTCCATGTTTTGTTTGTGTATTAGAATCTAAATTCTGCCTTTTATTGGAGTTTTTCTTTCAGGGAATGCACAGTGACTTTGTATTTGTTTTGGACAGCCCTAAAGATCTGCTGCTGGTACTCCTGCACCTTTAAGAGTGCTGAAAGGGCGGGTTTGGGGTGGACATAGAGCCCTCCTTCCAGATGAGTAGTGTGCTGTGTCTCTGGCAGTGATAGAATGAGTTCCCTGCAGAACAGACATCACAGACCTGCACACCTCGCCGCTAGGTAAGGGGAAAGCTCTCAGCCCTCTAACGCTCCCCTCACTAGTGAAACCTTATACTTTTAGCCGTTGGCTGCAGGAAGGAGGCTCCATTCAAACCTCCCGCTCACCCTATAGCTGTCTGTTAACCCTGACACAGCTAGGAAGGCTTTCCATGGATTATATCTAATAACATAGCAATGTGACAGACAGAGCGATGTGTATGGAGATGGGGCAATGTTAGAACTGTCTGTGCAATGTTACACTATTCTGGAAGTAAGGGGTGGGTGAGCTGAAGCTCTCCTGCTGTTCAGGACTACAATTCCCATCATCCCTGGCTAGCTAGAGGGTCTTAGCTTTCCCAGCTTAGCTGTAAGTAGTTATTATAGTTGTCATCAGTGTAGCTGCTATATGCCTAAATCTGGAGCTTCAGGCATCCTAATGCATTATCAGTGCACTGTTCAGCCCAACTGCACCAATGCCAATAGGGAGATCAGGACCATAACATTCCCTCAAGACCCAGGGCTTTAAATCTTTAACCCCTTAAGGACCGGCGCGTGCATGCGTGGCCAGCACTTGAGGACCACAGGGCTTTTTTTTGTTTATGTTCCGGTTCAGGGCTTCCGGAGTGGCGTGTAGCCGTGCCTGGAGCCCTGAATTCCATGCCGTGCCAGGACCGTCACTGGTCCTTAAGTGCCGGACTGCCTTGACGGTCCTGGCATATCAATGGTTCTTAAGCGATTATGCACCAGAGAGGTGTCCAATGCATTGCAGTGCAATGCTTTTGTACACCTCTCATGCACTCAGTGGGTTAAAGTGGACCTGTTATCCATACAGCTTTTAGTTCCATTAAATGTATGTATTCAAAGTGTCTTTAACTTGTCCGTTTGTTTTTTAGTTAGTTTAACCCTTTGAGTGCCAGAGGGATATGCAACTAATTGCGTACCCAACTGGCACTCAAATGATTGATAGTTTTAGAAAATTTTTTTTATTAAGTAGTTGCAAAATCTGTCATCAGAGCTTTGTTCTCTGACCTTCCTGATAAAGCTGTGTAATTAATCACTCACATTCACAGAAAATCACCTCTCTCCATTGAGGAAATGGTTTTAGAACCTATCAGTTTCATCACAGAAGTAGAGTAATTTAAAGAGACAGACATCCTCCTTTTTGACTTTACATATTCTGCAAGTAACTAATATTTTAAGTCAAATTGCCTATACTTATAATTTTAATTCACTTTTATTTCATCTTCCCCTATTTGTTATTACACGTTTATGTCCCTGACATTAACTCTTTGAGTGCCGGAGTGGCATGCAATGCATTGCTCTGCTCTGCAATGCGTTGTGTACCACTGTGGCACTTAAAGGGTAAAGCTTACTGGTTCTGTTTCTAGAGAAAGGACTGTGAAAGCATAGATGTTTATACAGTGTTCCAGTCTTTCTGCTGCATTGTGTGATCTGTATGCTATACAGACAGGCTTTTCTACATTGTTTCACTGTCTTGTTTACATTGTATCTTTTTTACATTGTTGCACTCTTTCTGCTTTCACAGTTCTATGCAGAAAGCTCTCTGAAGACATTCAGTAAGATCTTTGTCAGGCACATAAAAGTGTAAAAAAAAAAAATAATAGGTGAAGATGGGAAAAAAAATAATAAAACGTATAGGCAATTTGACTTTACATATTATACACTTGTAGAATATGTATTGCCAAAAAAGAAGGTTAACTGTCACTTTAACAGGATGGAATAATCATGTAAATACTTTAAAGCGGAACTATCATCAAGATTAAATTGCCCCCCCAAATCCTTATTAACATAGCGATAAGCATATACATACTTTTATTATGCTGAATAAGTCTGGAATTAGTGAGAAATACAACTTTTTCGGCAGTAGGGATCTTGCTGTAGGCGCTTTCTGTGCCTGCGCCATCAGTCCCTTCCGGTACCTTAAGGTACCAGTGAACTACATTCATCAATACTGGAGGTGAACTGGACGGACAGCGCAGACTCACAGATGACTTTTCTGCAAGATGTCTGCTCTGTTACCTGCTGATGCCTGCCAAACGGAGTTGTATTTCTCACTAATGCCAGACTTATTCAGCATAATAAAAGTACGTACATGCATATCTCTATGTTAATAAGGATTTGAGGGGGGGGGGGGGCAATTTTGATGATGGTTCTGCTTTAATAATGGATGAGGACTTGGAAAGGTAACAGGTCGGAGACCTAGGGATTTAGCCATTACAGAGAGTACCTAGCAATATCCCTAGTTATCATGTATAGTCTCAACTGGACTTAGTGAATGTTACAGCATATAAAGGGGATGTACGAATACAATTCCGCACAAACATAAGAGCTGGACCTGATGTTTATTTTCTGTGCTTATCTAGTGCCTATGTACTGTCGACGCTGAAGATAAAGGGGGCTTTCATTTTGGCGTGTTCCACTCCTCTGTGCTTGTTTCTCACTATGTACTAACATGAAGAGAAAACTGGAGTCAAATCAGTACATTTTCCTGTGCATGCTATAGGAAAGGCGTTTCGGGTTTGCGCATGTTTTAATGTTGGTGGTGGGTGTGCATGAAGTGATGGATCATACACGTACATGTTACCCAGGAGCGCAGGTACACGATTTTTATTGTAATGACTAAGATCAGTGAATGAACTGCACTGGAAGATTTACTAGGAAAAACTGGAGCAATTCTGGTGCAAACCAGCTGCACCATAGGGGACAAATAATTCCCATTGATTAAAATTGGACTTTTAACCCCTTGAATTCTAAAAGGCACATTTAAATTAACCCTTTAAGGACCAGAGGGATGCTCAACACATTGTAAAGCACCCCACTGGACCTTAACCCCCTTAAGGACCGGCTGCGCACGCGGCCGTCACTTAAGGACCACGGAGCATTTATTTTTTTCCTCATCCGATTCCGTACTCCCCGAACGGCGCGCAGCGAGCCCGGAATTCCATGACGTACATGTACGTCCTTGGTCTTTTAGGGACATCCACCTCGTGACGTACATTACGTCATGGGTCGTTAAGGGGATTAATAGACATTTGAATTCTCCCCCCCACCATTGTGCTGTTGGTTTGCACTAGACTTCTTGAATACAACAAGTTTTGAGACTAGCTTACTTGAGACAGTTTTAAATTGGGCTTTTAACCCCTTGAATGCTAGAATGGTCTCCAATGATTGAAAAAAAAAAAAAATGCATTGGCGATCTCCAGCATTCAAGTGTTTAACCCACTAAGTACCTAGGGTGGGGGAGTATCGCATTACTTCGGAATCCGCTGTGCTCCCCTCTGGTTCTTAAAGGGTTAAACGACCTGTTTCAATCAGTAGGGATTTGGGGTTGTTTTTCACTATGATATATTTGTTTTGCTCAAAATTGTTCTAAATGTACATCAGCCTTTGTGTGAATAACTCCGCTCTTGTGAGTGGTGAATACCACGAGCTCTCTATGGTTATCAGTTAATGCCACGGACAGTTTTGCATAAAAAAGCCTAACCTCAAATATTCAACGATGACAATCAGTCTGAAGCACAGGAAACCTCAGCCTTGCAGGAAAAGGAATGAACAACTGTGTGCAACTGAGAATGACTGCTTGTTTCATTATTATACTGTGATATACTGCCCATATCCTTAGAATTGCTTGCTGTGGAGGTATTTATCCTGCAGTGGACAGACAATGGCTTCATATGCACACACACACTGTGGTGCAAGGTAGGCACTCGCAGGCCTGCTCAGTGTAGACTGCTCAGTGTGAGGATACTGAGGCTTATGTATAAGATAAACCGGAACAAACAACTACATCATAGGAGACAAATACAATTTCCACCAATTCCCTTTGATTTAAACCTATGAGTTGCATTGCAGTCAAAGGGTTAAATTGAGCTCTGCATTGTACTAGAGATCTCTAGCACTCAAGGGGTTAAAAGTTCAACTTAAATAGATAGTAACTGTTTATGTATTGTTTAAGTAAATACCTTGCCACTTTTGCCAGATATGTAAGTTTTATTATGACTACCTTTATGTGTCAGCTGGTTCTCCTTTGTAGGGTCAGATCCAACAGAATGATCACTGGATCTGAGACACGTCTCTATGTTTGAGTGTTCATTGGTATAACTAATCATGGGAGAGCCCTGATTCAAACTTTTTTGGGTCCCCTAACATAAAAATATTCTTTCAGCGTGTAAATAGGATCTATTGCGTCCTGGGGCTGATGCCTTTCCTCCTTGGATGTCGGGCTCTGTCACAATTGCACCCTTCCCCTATAGTTACATTTCTGTGAGTGTTGTAGAGGAGTCCTGAGCACTAACTGTATTGTAGCTAGGGTGCAGGGTAGACGTGCCATGGGAGGGGAGATAATAAAACAATAAAATACAGCATTTTTAAGAGTGTTACTGAGATTGGTCACACTTTTAACCCATTGGAAGCCAATGGTGTGAGCAACTCTCTCCACTCAAAGGGTTAAATGACAAGCTACTGAATTATACAATGTGTACACTAACCATTGCTGTCTTACATGAATGAGAATGTTAGATTTGACCCTTATGCAGAAATTGATGATTCCCAAACTGGGGAGCATTCTCAGGCTCATGAAACATTTGGGGTGGGGGAGGGGAATTTTGTTTCAGCATCCATCTTCTGCGTTGCTGTGCAACCTTGCAGTATTAGTCTTGTTGAAAAGCAGTTGCAGAGTCATGTTTGCGAGAGGCTGGTTCAAAGAAACGTTGTGAAAAGCGCAGTCTGCCATGTATGTTTTCATGATACACATATGTATATATGTAGATCTTGTAAGTGAAAGTACTCACAAGAAAAGGAACAATTGCCAAGGATGCAAGTTCAATTTAAGTACAAATCTCAAGGTGAAACACAACTCACTGGCCTTAACCCTTTGGCCCACAAAAGGTTAAGATTCTTCAGAAGTCCAGTGAATGCTGTTTCACCTTTTGAGACCTTACTAGCATTCATGGGGTTAAAAGCCTCGTTTAAGTGAATAGGACCTGTGGCGCAGTTGGTTTTTGCCAGCATTCCATCACTGGTTCTTAGTGTCTCAGCCCCAGTGACTGTAAGTCTAACTGTTGTAGGGGTTAACACTTAAGTGCAGGATGGAATTTAGGGGCATGTTGTTACACTTGCTTACTTAGTGCTGTGTTTGTCCAGATGCAGTTGTCTGTGTTTGTGTAAGTGTGTGTGCATGTATTTGCACAGCAGCATGTGTATATGTGTGAGGCATCTTGAATAGTGATGTTTCTCTTTAGCAGATTTATTTATACATGTGTTACGTGACAGTGTTAGCATCATAGACAAAATGCTTTGCCCACAGTGGTCTACATACAGACACTTGTGGCTCAGTGCATACAGACAAACCACGTTCATACCTTTGAATCTCAGACTTTTGACCAGAATCTGACTAAAGCACTAGATTCTCAGGGTGAGAGATTCCAATGTTACCTACTATATTATTTGCACCAGTTACCTGCTTCTATAGTGCCTAAATTGGTGTAATTTACACTGGAAGTAGTGCTTGTCTTATGCGTGCTTGTTGATAGTAAAACTTTGTATGTAAAAAAAATATATATTGTTGGGTTTATCTTTTTGAGTAAAACAAGGGTACTCCCTCTTCTGAGAGATGTTTTATTCAAAAGTTATTACAGCTCAAATTTGAATTATTTAGGTGCAATATCTCAATGACCTGAAATTGTACAGTGACACTGTTGCTACACGATCCTATGGACAGCTCTGGTCAGTTGACCATAAATCTCCATAGGATTGTGTAGCAACAGCACCACAGTACAATTTCAGGCCACTGTGATATTGCACCTAAAAAATTCAACTTTGTGCTGTAATAACTTTTGAGTAAAACACCTTTCAGCAGTAGGAGTACCCTTGTTTTACTCAGGAGGATACAACCTACAATATCATTTTTACTGTATATTGATTGTTACTTTACCTTTAATGTAACACCTTCTATTATTAACCCCCATTGGCGTTACTATGGCCAGAACATCCAAATGTTCTAATTTTTCCTTGCTTCTTAAAACGGAACTACCACCCGACACAATCTTTAGCTTCACTAAGTCCCCATCTGGCGACTAGATGCGTAGTAACGCTGGCCGCCAGAATAATTATCTTATTTAATAGATTTCTGCTCTCTTCCATGGGTGACAGGCAGAACGGAGCGCGGACATCTTGCCATTGTGACGTCCGCGCGCCTGCGCTGTCAGTCCCAGCCGGGTCTAGGAGGCATTGCTAGAAGCCATTTGGCTCTGTCTGGGACTGACAGCGCAGGCATGTGGACGTCACAATGGCAATGTCCGCGCTCAGTCCTGCCTGTCACCCATGGAAGAGAGCAGAAATCTTTTAAATAAGGAAATTATTCTGGCGACTAGCGCTACTAAGCAGCTAGTCACCAGATGGGGACTTAGTGAAGCTAAAGATTATGTCGTGTGGTAGTTCCACTTTAATTCAAGAGATAACATCCTCAGTCAGTCTTGGATGCCATATCAGTGGAGGCAGACATAACAGTTGTTAGCAGGAGCACAGAACACAAGCTCTGCCCACTGCACATGGTGTGTAGTGCATTGCTTCACACTGAGTTGTGCACTACTCTGGTCCATAAAGAAACATTAATTGGTGCAACAGACGAGAGAACAAATGCTTACAGGAGCAGTAAACTTTTTTTAATGAAAACATATATGTTATAGAGCTTTTTCTGCTGAGTAAAACATGGGCACTCCCACCACTGTCAGTTGTTTTATTCAAAAGTTATAACAGTTCAAATAATAAGGAAGTGAATTTACTGTGTTTACTTCCTGGAAGTTCTGACATCATGATGCAGTTTCTATCTCATTCTATGGAGAACAGCAAGTCACTGACTTTCTTCTTCATTAGAATGTAACAGAATTACCAATTGGATTTTGACCAGTAGAGGGCACTGCTAATGTAAAAAAACATGGGTTTAACCCCTAGAGTGCCAGGTGGGTACAATGTACGAGTTTGGACAGCTGTACCCACTAAAATGCGGTCACTGCATGAGCCGGTATAACGGCATGCAGTGGCCGCATTTAAAAAAAAAAAAAAGCTGGGCAATTGTGGGGGGACATGAGGATCACTCCTCATGTCCCCCCTGTTATTGATCTCCCAGCCGATTGCGCTGGGAGATCAATAAAAGAAGAGGAGAAGCGCAGCTTCTCCTCTTCCGTCTCTCCTACCCGAACTTCCGGGTAGGAGTGGGCGGGACCGGGGGAAGCCTCCCAACGTCATCAGTGACATGGTCACTGATGACGTTGGGGTAGTTTCCCCGGTCCCATTCACTCCTACCGGTGGTAGGAGAGAAGGGCAGGAGAGCTTTTGCTCTCCTGCAAGTCGCCTTATTGATCTCCCAGCCGATCGGCTGGGAGATCAATAACTGGGGGGACACCAGGAGGGGTCCTGATGTCCCCCACGAGGTCTGAAGTTAAAAAAATAAATAAATAAATAAATAAAAAATAAAAAAAAGGCTAAGTAACCCTGTGAGTGTCGCAGGGGTCCCCAGCACATTGCTTTGCAATGTGCTGGAGACCCTTGTGGCACTCACAGGGTCATTTCTTTGGGGGGGGTTTTTTTTTTTTTTTGAAAGACCTCATTGGGGGGATCAGGGGGGATCCTGATGCCCCTCAATGAGGTCTATTATTAAAAAAAATATAAATTTTTTTTTTTAACCCTGTGTGTGCCACGGGGGGGGGGTCCAATGCACCCCCCCCCTCCTGTGGCACACACAGGGCTTCTATCATTACTTTGTTACTAGAGATTGTTGGGGGGCCATCAGGATTGGTCCTGATGGCTCCCCAACAAGCTCTGATTACAAAGTAATAATAAAAAAAAAAATTAACCCTCTGAGTGCCAGAAGGGTCCAATGCATTGCTTTGCAATGCGCTGGAGACCCCTTTGGCACTCACAGGGACATTTATTTTGATTCCTTTTTTTTTTTTTTTTTTTTTTTTTTTTTTAAGACCTCATTGGGGGGAATCAGAGGGGTCCTGATACCCACCAATGAGGTCCATAATAAAAAAAATGTAAAGAAAAAAAAATTAACCCTGTGTGTGCCACAAGGGGGGGCCAATGCAGCCCCCCTTCTGCGGCACACACAGGGCATTTATCATTACTTCTTTATCAGAGATTGTTGGGGGGGCCATCATGATTGGTCCTGATGGCCCCCCAACAAGATCTGATTACCAAGTAATGATTAAAAAAAAATGAACCCTCTGAGTGCCACAAGGATCCAATGCATTGCTTTGCAATGCGCTGGAGACCCTTGTGGCACTCTCAGGGTCCCTCTGTTTGTGGACATATATATATTTTTTTTACTAAGACCTCATTGGGGAGGGATCAGGGGGGTTCTTATGCCCTTAAATGAGGTATATAATAAAAAAAAAAATTAAAACACAAATTAACCCTGTGTGTGCCACTAGGAGGGGAGTTCAATGCCGACCCACTTCCTGTGGCACACACAGGACTTTTTATCATTACTTTGTGATCAGAGCTTGTTTGGTGGCCATCTGAATACAAAGTAACGATAAAAAAAATTAACCCTTTGTGTGCCACAGGGGCCCAAATGCATTGCTTTGCAATCCACTGGACCACCCCCTTTATTTTTTATTTAGACCTCATTGTATGGGTTCTGATGCCCCCAACGAGGTCTACACAAAAATACTGTGGGAAAAAGCCCCCAAAAATGCACGTGCCACAGGAGGGAGGGGGTCCAACACAGTGCTTTGTATGAGGGGACATACATTGCACACTGGTAGTCACAGATCTCCCATACACACTATCAAACACTGCCCCACCATCACCACCATCCTTGCTCCTCTGCTCATACCCACACACACTGCCTAATCCCTCACCCTCCCACATACTTTGTTACACTTGTAGTCACAGGTCCGCACGTACACCGGCTGACGCCCTAGCTTCTTTCATCTGTTAGCCATAAAATCACACATACACTGTTTGCTTTACCATTTCTGTTTCACTGGTAGCTACGCTCCTGTAGCGTAAATTGGTATGTCAACCCACAGCAGTGGGGTACCATTTTTCTTAGGCTGGCAAGAAGTCCTCCTAGGAAATCCCACGCCATTGAACCATTTTAGTATCTTTGAAGTGACTGATGTGTAAAACAATTTTTTTTTTCCTGTAGCACCACATTCTGGAAATAGTTGTGCCAACTAACTTAGGGGTAAAAAGGCAAGTGACCCCTCATTAGATGCGGCAGGTTGTCTTCTTTCCAAAATGGTATGGTTTATCTACCTTTTCTTCAATTCTGAAGGTGTTATAGCCATTTTCATACAGGCAAGTCAGGTTTGAGAAAATGTTAGAAACATCAGAGGTTGTAGTAGGTGTAGTTTTCTACTTCTAGCACCCCCTAAGGTAGTTCAACTCATACCAATGGGGTGTCATTTGACTCCTAAGAGCACTAGCAAACAAATGCAGTTGAAAATTCCATGGTTTTCACAGCGCTCCATACATTTGAAGGGGCAGAAATGTAAAAAAATGCAATTTTTTTCCTATATTGCCTCCTTCTGGAAACATTTATGCACACCAGTATTGGGGTAAGAAGGCAAGTGACCCCTCATTAGATGCGGCAGGTTGTCTTCTTTCCAAAATGGTATGGTTTATCTACCTTTTCTTCAATTCTGAATGTGTTATAGCCATTTTGTACAGGCAAGTCACATTTGAGAAAATGTTAGAAACATCAGAGGTTGTAGTAGGTGTAGTTTTCTACTTCTAGCACCCCCTAAGGTAGGTCAACTCATACCAATGGGGTGTCGTTTGACTCCTAAGAGCACTAGCTAATGAATGCAGTTGAAAATTCCATGGTTTTTACAAAGTTCCATACATTTGAAGGGGCAGAAATGTAAGAAAATGCCTTTTTTTTCACTAGCGCCACCTCCTGGAAGCATTTGTGCATACCAGCCTTTGGGTAAGAAGGCAAGTCACCCCTCATTAGATGCGGAAGGTTGTTTTCTTTCCAAAATGGCATTGTTTCTCTACCTTTTCTGCATATCTATTATGGTTATAACCATTTTAGTGCAAGCAGATAATTTCAAAAACAAAAGTGTCAGGTTTACGTACGTGTTCCTAGCACCCACATATTGTATGTTAACCCACACAAATAGGCTACCATTTTTCTCATGTTGGTAGCAAGTACTGAATACAGCAGGAAATGTTATGGTTTTCAAAGATTTTAGTATCTTTGAAGTGGTGGAAATGTAAAAAAACATGTATTTATTCCCATAGCGCCACATTTTGGAAATATTTGTGCACTTCAGCCCAGGGGGTAGAAAGGCAAGTGACCCCTCAATTGATGCGGGAGAATGTCTACTTTCCAAAATGGTATACCATTTATACCTTTCCTTCATGTCTCTAACAGTTATGGACATTTTAGTACAAGCCGCCATTTTCGAAGAAGCAAACAGGTAGGTGTAGTGATGTGCTTCTGGCACCCCTAAGGTAGGTCGACTCATTCCAGTGGGGTGTCATTTTTCTCCTAAGAGCACTAGCTAATGAATACAGTTGGAAATGCCATTGTCTTCACAAATTTCAGTACATTTGAAGGGGCAGAAATGTATGAAAATGCCATTTTTTTTCATTAGCGCCACCTTCTGGAGGCATTTGTGCACTCCAGGCTTGGGGTAACAAGGCAAGTCACCCATCATTAGATGCGGCAGGGTGTCTTCTTTTCAAAATGGTATGGTTTGTGTACCCTTTCTTTACTTCTGTAGTTGTTATAACCATTTGTGTACAGACAAGTAATATTTGAGAAAATGTTAGAAAAATTTGAGGTTGTAGTAGGTGTCGTTTTGCACTTCTAGCGCCCCCTGAGGTAGTTAAACTCATACCAATGGGGTGTCATTTTTCTCCTAAGAGCACTAGCTAATGAATACAGTTGGGAATGCCATGGTTTGCACAAATTTCAGTACATTTGAAGGGGCAGAAATGTAAGAAAATGCCTTTTTTTTTCATCAGCGCCACCTTCTGGAGGCATTTGTGCTCTCCAGGCTTGGGGTAACAAGGCAAGTCACCCATCATTAGATGCAGTAGGGTGTCTTCTTTTCAAAATGGTATGGTTTGTGTACCCTTACTTCACTTCTGTAGTTGTTATAACCATTTGTGTACAGACAAGTAACGTTTGAGAAAATGTTAGAAAAATTTGAGGTTGTAGTAGGTGTCGTTTTGCACTTCTAGCGCCCCCTGAGGTAGTTAAACTCATACCAATGGGGTGTCATTTTTCTCCTAAGAGCGCTAGCTAATGAATACAGTTGGAAATGCAATGGTTTTCACAAATTTCAGTACATTTGAAGGGGCAGAAATGTAAGAAAATGCCTTTTTTCTCCATTAGCGCCACCTTCTGGAGGCATTTGTGCACTTCAGGCTTGGGGTAACAAGGCAACTCACCCATCATTAGATGCGGCAGGGTGTCTTCTTTTCAAAATGGTATGGTTTGTGTACCCTTTCTTCACTTCTGTAGTTGTTATAACCATTTGTGTACAAACAAGTAATGTTTGAGAAAATGTTAGAAAAATTTGAGGTTGTAGTAGGTGTCGTTTTGCACTTCTAGCGCCCCCTGAGGTAGTTAAACTCATACCAATGGGGTGTCATTTTTCTCCTAAGAGCACTAGCTAATGAATACAGTTGGAAATGCCATGGTTTTCACAAATTTCAGTACATTTGAAGGGGCAGAAATGTAAGAAAATGCCTTTTTTTTCATTAGCGCCATCTTCTGGAGGCATTTGTGCACACCAGGCTTGGGGTAACAAGGCAAGTTACCCCTCATTAGATGCGGCAGGTTGTCTACTTTTCCGAAATATATAGTTTTATATAGTTATTCCACTGTTTTAGGGTAGTTTTACCACAAAAACCCTAGAATGCGCATATTAGTTTATAAAGTTGAAAATGTCATTTTGCGCTGCTGGTGATTAGGGCTCTACGCTAGCCATGGACGTAGGTAAAACTATACAAATTTGGTATTTTTTTTACTCGGGGGACTTGGGGCTTTTTCAAATAATTGAAACTTTTTCAATCAAGGTAAATGTTTTTGATACATATTATGTGATTTTAGGAAAATGAGTAAATTTTCACTTTTTTTTGTCATTATGACATCATAGCTTTTTGCACGATGTAAAATTCTCTTCATGTAAGGTACCACGAGAAAGCCCAATTCGTTCTGAAAAAAACAATATATAGTTTTCCATATTTAACTAAAAATCCCCAGAGGAAATCAAGCATAAACAGAAGGATAGCAAAAATGCTGAAAAAGTGTCTGGCCTGCAGGGTACAGGAAATGGCCCAAGCCTCTGGCACTGAAGGGGTTAAACTGGAATACCACTGGAGATATGCATCTCTCAGCAGTGGGCGTACCCTTATTTACAATATACATTTTTTCATCAAAAAAGTTTACTGCTCCTTTAAAAACAAACTATATAGAGCTGACTTCTGTATGAAGGACACCGACAGGTAAACGAATAAAAGCCACTGATTCCTTGGGCATAGTTTCGTTGAGGACTGATCGTAGTACCGCTGGGTTAGAGCATGCTGGGACATATCACTTAGAATCTACATTTTGGGAAACTTTAAGGGTTAATAAAAGATCTCAGGGTCATTTTAAAAGTTTTCTGGTAGGGACATATTTAGGATTAACATGTCCTAACTCTGGGGATATATAGGACACATCGGCATATCAACAGGATTCAACCCTATGGATGATGGAGAAGTGAGTAATGCTTGCGAAACAATTGTTTAAAATACTGGATAATTCTTCATGTATATTCCTGTAGGTGTTTTACAAAACCTTTAGCATGGATTGGTGTCCAGGAGCAGTAAGAAGAGTCTTAGCACTACTAATAGTAAGTGACTCACTTACAGCTACTCTTCCAGTAAAGGTACTGGGCACAGCAATGCAGTAGGACCGGGAGCATTGGCACTAACTTCAGCTGGGCAGCTGGATCCAAAGTACTTGCTGTGTGTAACAAGTCACCCTCACACAGTCACAGGACTCAAAGGCTCCAGCAGCAGTAGAAACTTAGTTGCAAGTTGTGGTATGCATGGGGAGCTTGCCTCACTCACCATAGGGCATGTAATAACAGAGAGGTAAAATAAAGTTCCATGCTGTTTCCTACAAGGAAATCCATGCCATTTATAGCATACTTTAAATTCCAAGACAGACTTTTAAAAGGGAATATACTCACTACCCTACACAGGCTCGCTGATCATCATGCACTCACTGCAGCACACAGGCTCGCTGATCAGCATTCACTCACTGTGTCATACAGGCTCGTTGATCAAAATGCACTCACTGCACCAAACAGGCTCGCTGATCAGCATGTAATCACTGCCCCACACAGGCTTGCTGATCAGCATGTAATCGCTGCCCCACACAGGCTCACTGATCAGCACGCACTCACTGCCCCACATAAGCTCGCTGATCAGCATGCACTCACTGCACGATACATGCTCGCTGATCAGCATGCACTCACTGGCCCACACAGGCTCGCTGATCAGCATGCAATCACTGCACCACTCAGGCTAGATGATCAGCAAGCACTCATTAGCCCACACAATCTCGTTGATCAGCAAGCACTCACTGCCCCACACAGGCTCGCTAATCAGCATGTACTCACTGCCCCACACAGGTTTGATGATCCACAAGCACTCCTTGCCCCACAAGGCTCAATGATCAGTGTGCACTCACTGCCCCACACACAGACTCACTGATCAGCATGCTCTCACTGCACCACAAAGGCTCACTGATCAGCAAGCACTCACTGCACCACACAGGCTCGCTGATCAACATGTATTCACTGCTCCACACAAGTTTGCTGATCAGCAAGCACTCACTTCCCCACAAGGCTCACTGATCAGCAAGCACTCACTTCCCCACAAGGCTCACTGATCAGCATGCACTCACTGCACCACACAGACTCGCTGATCAGCAAGCACTCACTGCGCCACACTGGCTCACTCATCAGCAAGCACTCACTGCACCACACAGGCTTGCTGATCAGCATGCTCTCACTGCATCACAAATGTTCGCTGATCAGCAAGCACTCACTGCACCACACAGGCTCGCTGATCAGCATGTAATCACTACCCCACAGGTTTGCTGATCAGCATTCTCTCACTGTGCCACACAGGCTCACTCATCAGCATGCACTTTCTGCCCTACACAAGCTCACTGATCAGCACACATACCTCTTTGCAGTAGTTTATATGAACAATGTTATTTGCTTGCATTTGAACTTCAAACTTCTGCAGGATTGTGACTGAGGTTAGTTTAGTACTAATTTGATTAACTCTTTGAGTACCAGAGGAGTATCCATCACATTGTGATGCAATGCGTTGGATACCCCCCTGGAATGCAAAGGCTTAAGGACACTAGCTGGGTTTGGAAGTAGCGAGGGTTCGTGTGGAATCCCATTTACAAGTAGGAAACAAAAGAGTTTGCAAGTCTTGTTCTCTGATAAATCACTTTGTAATACCTGGATGGTCTGCATGGTATTGGCTTTGCTGTGAACCCAGTTAAAGTAGTTTTTGTTGTTGCCACACTGTACCTGGTCCTACATTTATCATTATGTAAAGCTAAAGTCCCACATTTGAATTAAGGATCTGTATTGTTTGTCTACATATCCAAATGATTAAACCTTTAAGGACCAGAGAGATGTCCAAAGCGTTGAGATTTCCCTAGCACTCCGGTAGTTAAAGGGATAGTAATGGTTAATATTAAGTTGATTTAATATTGTAGACATTAAAAATAGATTAACATCAGTGTAAGTCTTATCTCTCAAACCTTTATGGTTTGAGAGCTATAACTTGCTAACGTTCCCTTTTCCTGGCTGTTTTACTCAGGACTGCCATCTAGCTGACAGCTGCAGATTCCAGTCATTTGACCAGACAGAGGCTCTTCAGCAGAGCTGAAATCACGCTATTTAGAAATAAATACTTCAATGGAACGGTCTACAATGTGTGCTTGCAAGCCAGGCACACTTTGTAGACCGTTCCAAATTAAGTATATATCTTTCGATATCGTTATATTGGTGCTGCTGAAGAGCCACATCTGGTCAAGTGACCAGAATCTGATTCTGACAGCTTTACAGCTCTTCAAGCAGAAAGGGGAGGAACCAGAGAACTTTATTTTCCTATATCTCTCAAACCATAATGGTTTGAGAGATACAAATAAGTTCATCTAGTTAATACTTTTTTTCTGACTTTACTATCCCTTTAAGGTAAAGCAGTGCAAGTTTATATATGTTCCAAGGCAAAAGAAAGAGGGTGGATGTTTTTTTTGGGGTGAGTGTAGAGTGTATATGATGTAGTAGAGGGGCATTTTCTTCTCTTCTGATTGTAGAAGAGAACATACTGTAGGCCACAGCTGTATCTGACAGGGTTTGCAGCATAATGTGGGTGGGGCTTAATTGGGGTGGGCAGGGTTGAAGGGATGTGAATCATGGTTTGTCAGGAAATGGGTGGGGAAGTGGGAGGAATAGGAAGGGAAGTGGGTGGGATTCAGCCCGGACTAACCCAACCAAAGAATCGACCTCTGTCCCCAGAAACCAGGTAATTCAGTCTAAAAACTGGAGTTCATGAGGCAGATTTGGAGTTCCCAGATAGAGTGACATAGGGGGTTATACAATAAGGTGTGATAAATAGGTGATCAAGAGGAGTTAACTTTTCCAATCATATCACTTCTCCAATTCCTGTGTTATTGTGTGGCGCCAATGCACTAACATTTCTGTGATTAGAGAATTGCATTTGCTCCACAGAATAATACTGGGATTGAAGAGGTGATCTCACTGGAGAAGTTATCTCTTATTTATCACCTCTTTATCACACCTTAGTACATCTCCCCCATAGACTTCAATAACACCTCAGTAAAACTAGCGATAACACTTTTCTATTGTAGTGTAATCCAGCCCCAAATCAGCTTCAAATTGCAAATTCACCATCTGTCCTTGCCATACTAGTACCCAAATTGCCGTTCTAACCAGCTCTGCCATCCTGTCAGAGGAAATACAGTATATTGTACAGAACATGATCCATTATTTAGTTCATCTCTGACTGAACCACCTGACAGTAGGATAAATGCTTTATTCTATCCTCTTTTTTGATTTCAGCCTTAATGGCAATATATTTAGATGTTCTGACTGCCTATTTACTTATTTATGTATGTATTTATTTTTATGCAATTGTATTACTTCCTTATTCTAATATATATTTAGTTTCTTCTATACTTCTGCTATTAATCATTTTTCTTTCTTAACTCCATGCATGCCAAGGCCTTAAAATGTTATCTAATCTGGGTGCTTCATGCTTAAAGGGACGCTGCCACCTAAAAACAGTTTTTATGATTTTGAAATCTTGGTTTTGAGTTATTTAGATTTATCGTTTTTGCTCATTTAATTCTGTGTGTGGCAAATGGGATATGCAAAGCATTGCCTTTGCAATGCGTTGTATACTCTCTCTGGGCCTTTGACATTCAAAGGTTTAACCCTTTGAGTTACAGTGGGGTACGCAGCGCATTGATTTGCAGTGTGTTACATAATCCTCTGGCACTCAAAAAGTTAAGGCATGCCATGCAGACACTTCCTGTCTTAGCCATTCATTACCTACCATACTCACTGATACTACTCGGCAACTAGAATGTGAGAGGTAATATAGGGAGACAGGAAGTACCAGCTCTGCATACCTTAAGTAGCATAACTATCAAACTAAATAATTGAAAGCTAGTTTTCTAAATAAAAATGGCTAATATACAGGTGATTTTGAAAGTTCTTTCAAAATGTACAAAAGGTTTCTTTTAACCCCTAAATGACCAGTGGTTCAGGGAGTGCCTTGATGTCACTGGGCGAGCCAGCACACTGATCACGTGTGTCGGTTCACCAAGCTCTGGCATCTGATATTGACCATTCTGGTCTTGGAGAGGTCAGTTTCAGACCCTGCTAGTGCCCACAGCGCTCCCACAGGAGCGAAGTGAGCAAAAAATATGTGACGTGCTAGTACTGTCATCGGTCCTTTAGGAAAGTTTACGGGTGACTGATCATTAAGGGGTTAATAGTGGGCGAATGTATTCATCAAGTTGTGGCTGAACTAGGGAGATTGAACTACTCCATATGATCGCTGCAGTGAATACTGGTGGATAGTCTACACAAGTGGTTAGAGTCTAATACCAGCAAGACCTGTACATCAGCCTTATAGCATGTGCAGGTAAATGGCATTAAATTACGCCATTTTCTCCCGCCTTGTTTGTACATAGTTGTAGAAACGCTCACTAAGTATCTCATTGCCTACTCCCCTTGGTGCAAGAGGCATTAAAGGGGAACTATCAGCCCAAATAAAGTCCCCCCACAATGATTAGCCATATATCGATAAGCAATAGTCATATTATCCAGCATAATTAAAGTGTTGCTCAGAAATCCAACTTGTGCAGAGACTGACGGTACAGGTAACAGTGCAGACATCTTTGCTTACAGACATCTGCGTGCCTGCGCTGTCAGTCCCGGTCTCCTCTAGGAGGCGCTGCATGTGGTGCAGGCGCACAGATACCTCTAAAGCGCTGTTGCCTGGACATCAGTCTCGGCATTGCTTATTTAATTGACGTTATGCAGACGTAGGGGCTAAAAACGTATTCCAGAGGCTAATTTAGCATTCTGTTGCCTTTGTACATATACCCAAGTGCCCCTTTAATAAATTAAATCTTAACCCTTTAACAGTTAGAGTGGGTGTGCAGCACATCGCTTTAATACCTTGACATACCCCAGATGTAGGCAACCATTGACTGTGTTGTGGTTGTGGACAACAGCACTTCTGGCTGGTTGAACATGATGCTTGTTTCAGTCTCTTGCAGTCTCCAACAGCTGGAGAGCTAATGTTTGCCCACAACTAACTTAACCCTTTCTCCAGTAATTTTGCTGCACCAATACAAGTACAGGAAATCAATATAACATATGTATCTGAGAAGGGGTGACATATTAAACTTGGGGTCTCAACTCACCATGTCTCTGCTCGCTGACTGGAAATCACTGCATTAACCTTTTAAGGACCATTACTTTGCATTGTGTTGCACGCCTCTCTGGTGCTTAAAGGGTTAAGAATGAGAAATGTTATGCGTGTGATGTGGAAACAGAGCAGGAAGTCTTTGTGACATATCACTGTGTCCCTTCTGATCTTGTGGCAACTGGTGATTTACTGAACTGTCATTGCAGCTGCTGTTCTGCTTGCTTACTGCTTTATAGTTTTTGAGGCATATGATCTATCCTTATGTTACATAATCGCAGTACTGCGCACTTACTTGTAGTAAACTTTTAATATAGCTTTTGGTTGTACTTCAGTATACAGAATCTCCACATTTGGTGAAACAGCTTAGAATGTATATTCCTTGGATACTAGATACGTCTCTAGCATACAGAAAGCCAATACGTATGGGTTGAGGTAGGATCGGATTATGAGCTTTTTGCTCTTTAGGTTAGTATGAGACCTAGTTACAAATGCAGATAGGGCTGCCACCTTTTCTTCAAAAAAAATACCGGCCATGTCATTCCCTCCATAGACTTAACATTGGACAGAAGCCAATTTTTTACCCGCCTGCCGGTAAAATACAAGCATGGTGGCAACCCTAAATGCAGTCCTCCTTCAGTGATCAAACATTGTCTTGATTTATACATCTTCCCCTTTGTGTATGTCAGTGTGTGTTTGTGTGTCAGCATGTGTGTATTTGTGCATGTCTATATATGTGTGTGTGTGTTAGGGTGACCGCATGTCCCAGATTCCCAGGGACAGTCTCAGAATTTATGTGTGTGTCCCATGTCCCGGACAGCCCCCTTCAGGGATGATACAAAGTCCCTGAATAAAGTATCTAAACACTAGAAATAGAACTACCCATTGCCTACTGTGACACAAAGTGATGTAAAATGGCTTCCAGACAGAGCCCTAAGCACTAGAGACAGAACCGAGCCTTGATCCTAACGTCAAGCAGGAGCTCCAGTGCAATTTTATTGTAGTGGAATACTAGTCTTAGACTTTGGGAGTGATGAATATTATCTTGTAGCCCACCACAGACATCACTTTCTGTCACATCTGTCAATGTTCTCCCTATAGTGTTTAGAACTCTGTGATGTGCCAGATAAAGAGCAATTTGTGCACTGATGTCCAGTGATGTATCCTGACCCCTCCTGCATAGGTACTATAGAGCTGGAGACAAGTACCATACTCTCGCCACTACAGTGTCCCTGAATGGCAGAATGGAAATGTGGTCACCCTAGTGTGTGTTTGTGTGTCTAGTTTTGTATGTTTGTGTGTGTGTGTGTTTGTCTAGGTTAGTGTCTGTGTGTTTGAGTGTGTCTCTTTCGGTTTTTGTGTGTCTATTCTTGTGTTTTTTTTGTCTGTGTGTATGTGGGTGTGTGTTTAAGTGTGTGTGTCTGTTTTGTATGTATCTGTGTATATGTGGGTAGGTATATATCTGTGTGTTTGTGTCTAGGTTTGTGTGTGTGTGTGTCTGTATGTATGTGTGTGTCTCTGTATGTGTGTGTGTGTGTGTGTCTCTGTGTGTGTTTGCGTGAGTGTCTAGGTTTATGTCTATCTGTGTATCTCTGTGTCAAGGTTTGTGTCTGCGAGCGTATATGTGTGTGTGTGTGTGTCTATCTTGGTGTATGTGTGGAGGTCTGTGTCTGTGGTGTGTGTTTGTATCTGGTATGTATGTATGTATGTAATTAAATGTGTGTGTTTGCTTTGCATTGCTTTGGAGTCTACTAGCCTTCAAGGGGTTAAAGGCCCAATTTAAATCAATAGGAATTGTATTTGTCCACTTTGATGCAGTTGGTTTACTCCAGAATTGTTCCATTTATGACTTATATATTAGCTTCAGCAAGTGCAATGTGAATCATTGTGAGCAAATGGGGGTGAGTCAAGTGTGGTTGTACATCATATTAGCATATTGATAAAAGGCACCCACTCATCATACCTAGCTGTTAATGGGGCCATTCATACAAAAAACTCAGCTGCAGCAGAGAACAATTGTATTTGCACATGTGTAAAATTCCTTATGTTGCAGAAATGCAGCTGCCAACAGAAAAGTGTGGTTGTACAACTAATTAGCATCAAAGTGATATGTATTATCTGTGCTGTGTGGGTTGGGGTAACCACGTGTCCCGGATTACCCAAAACAGTAAGGGACAGAAGACTCTGGAGCACTGAATACTAAAGGGACAACTGCCGTTTTGCTGGCTGTGACAGAAAGTGATGAAGTAGTGTTGGAGACCTCTCTAGCATTCAAGGGTTTAAAAAGTCCTGTTAAAATCAATGGGAATTTTTATTTGTACAGTAGGGTGCAGTTGGTTTGTCTCAGAGTAGCACCACTTCTCCTCCCATTGGACTCACTGTTTTTGTGAATACCAGGGGGAAGATGCACTAAGGTGTGATAAAGAGGGGATATAACTTCTCCAGTTATATCACTTCTCCTGTGTTAGTCATTGGAGCCAATGCACTAAGATATTCCCCTCTTGAGAAATGTTAGCGCATTGGCTCCATGGAATAATATAGGAACTGGAGAACTGATCTCACTGGGGAAGTTACCTCCATTTTGTCACACCTTAGTGCATCTTCCCCCAGGACGTATAAGACTACTGCACAAGTCCATTGAACTCATTTTGCCCTGCATGAACAGAAGTGGTTACATTCAATGGTTTTTGGACTTTGTCCAGAGATCCTTTTCATTGTCAGTATTGGTGTTATTTCGGGTTTAGGCACAACATCTTGATGCGAGGAGGAGGAGAGGGTAATGTTGTTACCTGCCCTTATCTGTGTTACATGTCATATCGTATCAGTGTGTGTGATGGGGAAGGTGTGGCTGACACATCTACTGCCAGTACTGTGTAATGTTATATTACCATCAGTACACACAGCATTTCTCTACAAAGTAGACATCACACACACGTAAATCCTACATGGACTCAAAAAATAAGCAATATTAACATGCAAAGAAGCTCATAAACTGTAAACCTTTTAAAAACAAGCACACAGACTAATGGATTGAGATTCAGTTTTAAAACAAGGGATAAAAATGGAGACAACAGGATCCATTGATGGGCAGACAATAATTGGACTGTGTCTGGAAATCAGATACAGCTTACAGGTATGTTATTATTACCTAATTATCAACTGCTAGCATATTCAGCGGCAGTTTAAAATAGGGAGGGCAGGAAAACAAGGATTGCTGACAATGGAGATTAAACACTATGGAATGTGTGAATGTGACTTAGCTCTGAAGTAGGAGGAGCAGGATCTCATTTTTTGTGTGCTGAACTTGCCTAACACATACGAACTAAAAATGATGAAAAAGGGTCCTATTACCATTGCTTGTACCAAGATACGTGGGAGTGCATATTGTCATTTCCTCTACACCTTGTTTAACCCTTTAAGGGCCAGAGGGTTGTGCCCTTAAAGGGTTAACGCCATGCACTGATAAGTCAATGAGCATTCGGCATAAAATTCGACATTTTTCCACCCAGTTATATAAGGGTGGCATTTGGAGATTGCTAAAGCTGGCAGAATTGTTTGTGCCCCTATATACTAAAACTTTCATACATAAGAATAGGCATTTTTTTTTTGTGGGTACCTGTACGTTTTTTACCCCTGAAAAATATAAGAAATTAATTATCCTATATAGTACTTCCCCCTCCAAGTGGAAAAAAAAATATATATAAAAAAAAAATGTTGTTATAGAGTACCAGCACCTTTTTTTTCCAGGAAAAGAGTTCTGAACATAGTTTAGGCACATGATTTTTAACTCACTGAGTGACAGAGAGGTAGCCAACGCATTGACTACCTCTTTGGCACTCAAAAGGTTAAGCTAACGTATAAACACAGGAGATGAGCTATGCTGGCAGATTTGAAGATCATTCCTCCCCCTCCCCCCCCAGCTGAAACAGAAGGATATGTACGACCTTGATATCTGATGAATTCTCAAGAGCACTGCTCCTTCCCCTTCTTTATTCACCACAGTCAGTTACTTTCTGAATCGTGCTACCTTTACCTGAGAAATATCTCTCCAACTGCCCTTTCTTACACCAGGTACAAAATATATTCATGTGCAATTGGGGCTGATGTACTAAGAATAGAACAATTTTGTCACAAGAGCAAGGAACGAATACAAATTCCCAATTGTAACCCTTAAGTAACATATGAAAAAAATTAAAAAAAAGGACACATCTGAGTGGTGTTTTATTCAAAAGTTACTACAGCCCAAACTTGTACTTTTTACGTGCAGTATCACAGTGGCCTGAAGTTTTATACTGGTGCAGTTGCTACATCATCCTGTGGAGGTTTATGGTCAACTGACCAGAGCTGTCCATAGGATGGTGTTGCAACATCGCCACTGTACAATTTCAGGCCACTGTGATACTGCACCTAAAGTCTGAGCTGCAATTACTTATGAATAAAACACCTTTCAGAAGTGGGAGTATCCTTATTTTACCCAGGAAGATAAACCCAAAAAATATATATTTTTACTTAAGTGTTACTATCCCTTTAAAATTACATTAACACCTTAATAATGAATAACAATAAACTCTCACTTACCGCCTGTCTCTGAAGAAGAAGGATTACTTCAGAACGTGGTACTTGTGCCTGATAATAGCACTGTTAAAAAGCTAATTGCCATATGCCTAATTATTGTGGGGGGACTTTATATAGGGTGATAGTTCCGCTTTAAAAGGGGACTATCAACCCTATACAAGTTTGCTTCAGTGTGATCTTCATATAGCTCTAATCTTTAATAATTTTTTTGTTTTTTTATACAATTCATGCTATGGTGAAATTTACATTTTTAAAAATGAGCCGGGGCCTTACTTCCGGACAGCCTTCGGTTACAGCTGTGTACCGCAGCCTGTCAATCTTCGTCTTTTCCCTCCCAAAGTATTGTCGTATTCCAACCAGCATACATGGAGAAATCCTCTGTCATCGGAGGAGGTTGGAACGTGACAATAGTTGGGGAGGAACAGAAGAAGATTGACAGGCTGCAGTACAGAGCTTTATGAAGATCCCACTGAGGCAAACTTGTATAGGGGTGATAGTTCCCCTTTAAGAACAGAATATGTGGTGTTAAGATTCTGACAAAAATTCTGTTGCAAAATGGTTGCAAATAGCAACATTTCTTTTTAAATTTGCTGCACTAGTTTTTACAAACATCTTTGTGCCATTTTTAATTAAAACATAGTACACGGCGTAAAATCCTCCTAAACTGGCATTATTAATTTTTTACCTATTGGAGACACTGTTACAGACATTTTAACGCTTCTTTTTGCTTAAATCCAGTTTTATAAATCTGGTCCAATGACCCCGAGCTGTTTCTATTGAAGGCTTCTATAATTCCTAAGAAGACTTTGGTGGGAGGCGTTTTGATTGAGGTCCTGATACAAGAATCATGTCCACCTTCATGGACAACAATATTGAATGCTAATTAAAGATTCATTTTGTTGGTGCAATCAGTAGAGACCATCAGAATTTTCTGTTTGGATTAAAAATGGGCTTTTATTATTAACAAGCTTTATGATTTTTTAAAGGGGAACTACCACCCCATACAATCTTTACCTTCACTAAGTCCCCATCTGGCGACTAGCTGCTTAGTAGCGCTAGTCGCCAGAATAATTACCTCATTTAATAGATTTCTGCTCTCTTCCATGGGTGACAGGCAGGACAGAGCGCGGACATCTTGCCATTGTGATGCCTGCGCTGTCAGTCACAGCCGGAGCCAAATGGCTCCTAGCAGCGCCTCCTAGACCCGGCTGGGACTGACAGCGCAGGCGCGCGGACGTCACAATGGCAAGATGTCCGAGCTCCGTCCTGCCTGTCACCCATGGAAGAGAGCAGAAATCTATTAAATAAGGTAATTATTCTGGCAACTAGCGCTACTAAGCAGCTAGTCACCAGATGGGGACTTAGTGAAGGTAAAGATTGTGTGGGGTGGTAGTTCCCCTTTAAATGGTGCATTTAACCCTTGAATATTAAAGAGGTCTTCAACACATTGCAAAGCAATGCTTTGGAGTTCTGTCACCCCAGGGTTAACCCTTTGAGTGCCAGTGTGGTACACAATGCCCTCTGGCACTCAAATGGTTAAAGTAATAAATACAAAAAAAACCTGAAACTTATGTATTACGTAGGCCTGGAG